>CM066317.1:29687369-30287369 GCA_033807775.1 Saussurea involucrata
CATTACCAGAAGGTTCCGATGATTTTGTTGTCTACAACGATGCTTCCAAACTAGGATTGGGATGTGTACTTATGCAACGTGGAAAAGTGATTGCTTATGCTTCTCGTCAACTGAAGGACCATGAAAGATAGTATCCTACACATGATATGGAGCTTGCAGCAGTTGTCTTCGCGTTGAAGATTTGGAGACATTATCTTTATGGTTTTAAATGTCAAATTTTTACCGATCATAAGAGTCTCCAACATCTTTTCGATCAGAAGGAACTGAATATGAGGCAAAGAAGATGGCTGGAATTGGTGAATGACTACGACTGTGAAATCCTTTATCATCCGGGAAAAGCGAATGTGGTAGCTGATGCACTGAGTCGTCAAGAAAGAAGTGGATCAATAAAAGCTATTTCGCTACGGGCCGAACTTCTACCAAACATCTTTGACGAATTGCAAAAGTGTCAAATAGAAGCGTTTCGAGAAGAACATCTGAAGTCAGAACGATTAGTGGGGATATCAGCATCGCTAGTAAAAGATGATCGTGGGTTATTATGTTTGGGAAGCAGAATTTGGGTGCCTCGTTTGGGTGGGCTACGCGATCGGGTACTACAAGAAGCTCATCAGTCTCGTTTCTCTATTCACCCAGGTACGAACAAGATGTATAAAGACTTGAAACAATTTTATTGGTGGTCGGGAATAAAAAGAAGTATTGCTAAGCATGTGGAAGATTGTACTACTTGCAAGAAGGTAAAGATTGAACATCAAAAGCCGTTTGGTCTGTTACAACGTCTGGAAATACCAATGTGGAAGTGGGATCAGATTACTACTGATTTTTATTACAAAGCTACCAAGGACTCCGAAGGGATTTGATTCTATTTGGGTGATTGTTGATAGATTAACGAAGTCTGCTCACTTCTTGCCGATAAAAGAAATTGATTCGATGGAACGCTTAGCCAAAATGTACATTGATGAAATAGTAACTCGACATGGAGTTCCAATCTCGATTATTTCTGATCGAGATAGTCGTTTTACTTCCAGATTCTGGAGAAGCCTTCAAAAAGAAATGGGAACATAGATAAAGTTCAGTACAACATATCATCCTCAAACTGACGGTCAGAGTGAAAGAACAATCCAGACTTTAGAAGATATGCTTCGGGCTTGTATTGTTGATTTTGGGGGATCGTGGGATAAGCATTTGCCTTTGATAGAATTTGCTTACAACAACAGTTATCATTCCAGCCTTCAAGCGGCACCTTTTGAAGTTCTGTATGGTAGAAAATGCTGAACGCCTCTGTGTTGGAATGAAGTAGGGGAGAAACAGTTAGCGGGGCCAGATATAGTACAATTAACAGCGGATAAGATTACTCAGATTCGGGATAAACTGAAAGTGGCTCAAGACAGACAGAAAAGTTATGCCGACCGACGCCGGAAACCGTTAGAGTTCCAAGTTGGAGATTTTGTAATGTATAAAGTCTCACCTTGGAAAGGAGTCATTAGATTTAGGAAGCAAGGTAAACTTAGCCCAAGGTATATTGGACCGTTTGCAATCACAGAAAGGATTGGTGAAGTAGCTTACAGATTGGATCTACCGACAGAGTTAAACCGTATCCACAATGCGTTTCATGTATCGAATTTTCGAAAGTGTTTAGTTACGTCAGATCAGGCAGTCTCTCTACCAGATATACAAGTGGATGAAAAATTGAATTATGTGGAGGAACCGGAAGCCATAGTTGACCACAAAGTTAAAGTGTTGCGGAATAAAGAAATCAGACAAGTAAAAGTTCAGTGGAAACATCACAAGGGTCAGGATGCTACGTGGGAATCAGAGTCGGAAATGAGAGCCAAATACCCTCATCTTTTCGCTTAACTGAATTCCGGGACGGAATTCTTTTAAGGGGGAGATGTTGTAATAACCAGGTAATTTTTATTATTATTTTAACGAGTATTATCTAGTTTAAAACTAGATTTGGGAAATTTTATAAGTCTTTATTTAAGTATTTTATAGAAATAGAAGTTAAGGGGGTAAGTTTTAATTTATATTTGGAAGTTTGGGGGTAAGTTTTGCTAAATGAGATAAGTGTGACTGATTGTGGATATATTTATCCACCACCACCGCCTTGTCCCTTTTGACTCCAGGAGGTGTCCTCTCCTAGTCATATTAGCAAAAACCAAAAGGTGAAAGTGTGTGTGTGTGTGTGTATGTGAGTACGTTCACGGCAGCGAGAGAAGAGGGAAAAGAAAGTAAATTGAAGAAGGAAAGGCTAAGAAGAAGAAGATTACTGATTTCCATAGTTGGGTTTTGGGTTTACATCAAGAAACAAAGGTAATAATCCTCTCTTTTATGTGTATTAGGTTTTATATGGACTTTGATGTGGGTTTTGGTAATTTTAGAAAGATATGTAAGTTTTGGGCATGAGTTAGTGTTCTAATAGTAGTATAGAACATTTCTGCAAAGTTACATAAACTTCCTGCTTTAAATCTGCACAAAAATCTGGGTTTAGGATGAACAGTGGGTTGCGAGATTCTCAAAACTCGCAACAGTGGGTTGCGAGATTCTCAAAACTCGCATCAGTTGGTTGCGACTTTGTTCAATGTTTGCGATAGTGTTAGTTGTTTGCGATAATGGCCGAGAGTTGTGGGTTTTAATATATTAAGTGTTAAAACAGATATTTGTATTTAATTATTACAACTTCTGTGAATTTGGAACTGAAGGATTGAAGTAACTGATAATAGCTTGGGGAGATTTTTGGATATAAGCTAAACATGTGAGTTTTACTTCAAAATATTTTTAACTGGAATACATATATGTGTGGAATGGATATGTGATCAAGGTGTGAATATTATTTGTTTATAATATAGTAAGATATTATATTCATATGTGCATTACACTACACAAGTGCACATTAGTCGGGTTCCGGTGTGCGGACCGGTGAGTAGCCGGGTTCTGGTGTGCGGACCGGTAACGTTGATTAATTATTAGTTGGCTTGCTACCAACTAATATGGCCAGTTGTGGAGGAATAAGGTGGAATGAGATGTACGCAATGTACGAGTATTGAATGGTATTTATATACGTGTAGTATATGAATGTATATGAAAGGTTTTATATAAATGGTTTTAATACAAAGATTTACTAAACTGACAGGGATTTCCTCACTAGACCATTAGGTCTAACCCTCATTTCTGTTTTAAAAATATGTATTCCAGGTGATGGATCGGGTAAGAGCAAGTAAATAGGACTCTTGATGGTTAGCTTTTGTGAAGATGTTGATTATGAAGTTATGGATGTATTTTCTACTTATGACCTTGTTATTAGTCAACATGTAATTTAATTTGAAAAAAAAGTTTGTACTGATTTACTTATTATGTTTACCAAGACTATGGGACCGAATGTGAAATACGATGTATCTTTTGATGATTTTATGATATGAAATGTATGTTATTTGTAAATATGAATCGCGGGTTGTTACAGATGGTATCAGAGCCCTAGTTTAAGAGATTTAGGTATTGGTACTTGTACCTAGACTTAAACTGCATGTGAAGTAGGATGTCCCTATTATTTTAGAACCTGGGGATGCTAAGTATTAAAAGGTAGAAGGAACATCATGTAAGGTAATTTCAGATTACACCTGGCCAGTGTAATTATGATCTTACAGGTACATGTTTGAACTAGAATACCTTGTTATATGGGGTATGTGCTTATGTGTATATTAACCTTGTTTGAATCTACAGAATGGCAAGTGGCACTAGACAAAAGAATCGAAGGGGAGGAAGGAATTCGGGTGGAGAGAACCCACCAGTAGGAATAGGGGGAAGAGGAGGAGATCGTGGTGGAGGCAGAACCAGAGGTAGAATCGGGGGCCGAAATGGGGGCCAAACTGGGGGTAGAACACAACCACAAGGTACAGAGTTTGTTACACGGGATGACCTGACTGCTGAAATGGGAAGACTACAGGCTAGCATACAAGCCATGTTTGAACGAAGTCGTCATAATGGAGCTGATACACCAGATCCGGAACATGAAGTTGAAATGCCAATCACCCCTGCTGTTTTACCGGTAATGAAAAAGTGTGATTACAAAATGTTTCTTAGTTTCAAGCCCCCTACGTACTCAGGAGATCGGGATCCAGTAAAAGCGATGAGATGGCTGAAAGAAATAGAAGCTATCTTCAAGACGAGTAAATGTGCTGAAGAGGATAGAGTACTTTATGGAACTGCAATGTTAAAAGGCGATGCTTTATACTGGTGGGAGGCTCATATTGAATCGGGAGGATCAGACATATATTCTACTTTTTCTTGGGAAGAATTCGTTTTAGCTTTCACAAAACAATTCTGTCCACAAGCAGCCGTCAGACAATTGGAGGAAGAATTTATGAGCCTACAACAAGGGAATTTGTCAGTTAGAGACTATACTGCTCGTTTCTTTGAAAAATCTCGTTTTGCGGGATATTACGTTGCTACGGAGAAACTGAAGATGGATAGATTTGTCTATGGGCTAAATTCAGAAGTCAGAAGATTAGTGACTGCAACAAGGCTAGATACCTTTACAGCCGCAGTGGACGCTGCTGAAAATGTAGAACGAGACAACAGAAGGGATGCCGGTGATAAGTGTACGGGGAAAAGGAAATGGGAAGGGCCACCACATGATCTGAAGAAGTCCAGGTTTTAGAGGTTCGATAATCGTCCACCTTTCCGACCAATGGAAAGATCTTGTCCGAAGTGCCACCGTATCCATCAAGGAAACTGTCAGATTGAATCGCGGGTTTGTTATAGGTGTGGGAAGACCGGGCATGTTATTAAAGATTGTCGATTAACGCGGTTTTGTTTCTTGTGTAATTCTCCGGACCACCTTCAGTCAGATTGTCCGCAAGGTAGAATACAACAGGGGGCACATCAGGGAAACCATCAATTGCTAGACCAGTAGTTCCAAGAATAGAACCGCCGAGAACAAGGGGTCGTACATTTCAAATGACAGCTAAAGAGGCGAAGGAAACTCCGGATGTGGTTACAGGTACATTTTTCATAAACTCTACACGTGCTAAAGTGTTGTTTGACTCCGGTGCAAACCGATCTTTTGTGTCTCCTTCATTTGCTGCTCACATGCATTTAGAGCCTAAAATGTTAGAACATGCCTTACTGGTAGACACTGCAAATGATAACCAAGTGTCAGTTAAAGAAGTTTTTGATTGCTGTGTGATAAATATAGAGGGGTGTGGAGTACCGATACAACTATTTCCTATAGCCTTGATCGAGTTTGATGTGGTAGTAGGGATGGATTGGTTAGCTGAGAATCAGGCTAACATAGTTTGTGATAAGAAAATAATCAATGTCGTTTTACCTGATAAGAGGTCAGTAGTGATTTATGGTGATCGTAAGAATCATCAGTTTAGCCTAATATCTATGATAAAAGCCCGTAAATGTGTCAGCAAGGGTTGCCCGAGTTACTTAGCCTATGTGATAGATAGTAGGCCTGAAAAGATTAAGTTGGAAGATATTCCTATTGTTAGTGAATTTCCAGAAGTTTTCCCTGAAGACTTGAATAGTCTTCCTCCTGTTAGACAAGTAGAATTTGGTATCGACTTAGTCCCTGGAGCCACGCCTATTGCTCGTGCACCATACCGACTAGCACCTCCAGAGATGAAAGAGATGATGGCACAACTGCAAGACCTGTCCGATAAAGAGATGAACCAAACGCCACCTAAAGGTATAAAGTGTAACTTAGAAATTGAAAATTGTTTGATTTTCGAGAGACGTGGGAGAGGTGAGCTTTTAAGGTTGTACATCATACTTCTTTTACTATACGTGTTGAAAATAACCGTATGTTGAAAATAACCGTTATATAAAGTAGTATATAAGTATAGATAATGGAGGTTTTTATAATAATTGATTTTTTGTGTTTCTATCACTTTCTACTCAATAAATTAAAATTTTAAATAAAGGTTCACAAGTTTTTATAAGAAATGTTTTGCGGATGTTATATTTTATTAACATCAATATTAATATTTAAAAAGTCAATAAAATATTGAGTAAATTACTGTTTTGGTCCCTAATGTATGTCAAAAATTACGAAACTGGTCCTTTATCTTCAAAAATTATCTTTTTGGTCCCTCAAGTATTCAGTTTGTTACGAAATTGGTCCCTCGAGCTGACGGCCGTCTATTTCCTCCGTTAAGCTCGAGGGTAAAATGGTCTTTTTATATATTTTTGTTTCTTTTAACATTTTTTTTATCAATTATACATATACCACCACCACCATCATATTTCTTTCTTCTCTCCTTCTTTCTTTATATATACACATACAGATACAATATATATATATACACACACAGAAAGAAAGATGGTGGTGGTGACGTGTTGATGATGGTGGTGGTGGGTTGATGATGGTGGTGACGTGTTGATGATGGTGGTGGTGGTGGTGGGTTGATGATGGTGGTGGGTTGATAATGGTGGTGATGGGTTGATGATAGTGGTGGTGGGTTGATGATGTGTTGATGGTGGTGGTGGTGGTTGGTTGACGATGGTGGTGGGTTGATAATGGTGGTGATGGGTTGATGATGGTGGTGGTGGGTTGATGATGGGTTGATGATGATGGTGGTGGTGGTGGGTTGATGATGGTGGTGGTAGTGGTGAGTTGACGATGGTGGTGATGGGGTGGTGGTGGTGGTGGTGGTGTGTATATATATATATATATACTGTATATGTGTGTATGTATATATATACCTTAGAGACCAAAACAGGAAAAGGGTATGATTAATTAAAAAATGGTAAAATAAATGAAAAAGGGTAAAAAGACCATTTTACCCTCGAGCTTAACGGAGGAAATAGACGGCCGTCAGCTCGAGGGACCAATTTCTTAACAAACTGCATACTTAAGGAACCAAAAAGGTAATTTTTGAAGATAAAGGACCGGTTTTGTCATTTTTGACATACCTTAGGGACCAAAACAGTAATTTACTCTAAAATATATAAAAAAAACTAAACTTCCAAGGCAAGGACCGATGTGTTTGTACAAAAAGTCAAAAAATCAAAAAAATCAAAGGAGAGTAGGTGTCAAGAGCCAAAGGAAATATGGGTCAATTTTTAAATACATATTATATGATAGTAGTTAAAAAATATATAAATATAAAAAGACAAAAAAATATTAATATATAATAAGAGTAAAAAAGAATTAGCATTATATTAAGTGTCTAAACATACATTGGAGAAAAAAATATATGTAAAAATTTAGTTAGTCTTTTATTTTATAGTATTGCTTATTGTTTCTCTTGGCCTTTTAACTCATATTACTAAATAAAGTTTCTTGAAGGATACGATTTTTATGAGTCGAATAAAAAATTATCGTGTTTTTTAAATAGTTAGCGTTATCGTTTGAATTCATTATACATATATATATACATACACACACACAAAGTGGCCGGGTTGGGTTGTAGTGAGAAATTGAGGTTAACGTGAGAAGCGTGAGAAGTGGCTATCAATTGTTGGGTGAGAAATTGATTCACATTAAGATGAGATGCATCGAGATAAGACGCACCGAGATGCACCAGCTCAATTTTCTTCCTAGCCACAATTCATGGGAGGGCATTTGATTAAAAGTAATCAACGGTTCAGATCCACTTCTCACGTTAACATCAACTTCTCACACGAACGTTTGCTTACATGAAAAGAAGAGTAGTTAAAATGAGAAGGTAAGAAAAAATCTAGACCCTTGATCACTTTTAATCTCAAATCCACCCATGAAAGGCGCTTGATATAGGGATTGATCTGGTACATCTCATCCTAATATGCATCCAAGGGTGGGGACGCCTTCTTACCTTCTCACAAAAACTTTTTTTCTCACAAAACTCAATTATATATATATATATATATATATGTGTGTGTATGTGTATAGAGAGAGATGAATGATCATGTGAAAAAGAAGAGTTAAGGTGATAAGATAAGAGGGGATCTGGACCCCTGATTACATTTAATCTCACTCCCGCTTCCTATAATAATATAGCATACCATTTATATTGTGTGAATTGTGTGTGAAGGTGGTTGCCTTAACAAAAACAGATGAAGGTACACAATAAGGTCTTGTTGCCTTCATCAACTTCACAAGTTATAGTGTACCATTCACACAATATAAGAGTGCATTCATCATTTCTTACGTCTCTCAGGTAAAAAAAATCTCACGTGATTGCAAGTTTCTCTCTCTCTCTCTCTATGTATATGATGAAACTAACTAGAACTGTACGCATGCAATACATCTCTATTTCGTCTGTGTCGACTTTATTTTATAAATTTGTGTGATTTTGAGAGAGTGAGAGAGTCTTATGTTGGTTATCATTTTCATGAAGTATTATGTCGTTGTAGTTGGACTCAACACTTATTATTTATTTTAGCATGTTTATTAATTGGTTCTGAATTAATTTTATAAAGTTCAAATAATAAGTTGCTCGTATTTGGATGAGCATACTCACATATGAATATATTCTCGTGATTGAAATTTTGAAAAAAAAAAATTATATGTCAATATGACATCAAATTAAAGAGAATAAATACCCGTTTATGATATATTTGTTTTAGTAAAAAGTAAGTATATTTAAGACGATCTAAATTTTCTTGAAATTGAAATAAATCTGTCTTTCCAAAAGTTGATCCGTTCATATAGAAATGGTAATACAGGTTCAAAAACTTTAAGGTCTCGTTTAGTTTGCAGGATTGAATTGAATTTGAAATTGACCTTTCAATCTCATGTTTGGTTTGAAAGATTCTCGGGATTTCACTTAAATCCATTAACATAGGATTTTGAAATCACACGAGGATAGTTGGTATTTCACGGAATTTTGTAGGATTTGTATATAATAATATTTTAAAATATGTTAAAAATACTAATTTTATGATAATCAATTAATAAAATAGAGAGTAAACTCCAATATTGGTCCTTGAGGTATGTTGATTTCTTTGAAACATGACCTATGGTTTCATAATTCGACTTTTCGTCCTCAGGGTTTTGATTTTGCTTTGAAACAGGGAGCTGGCCACTAACTCCGTTAAAATTGGTCGTTAGTACCAGGGGCAATTTTGTCCAATCATATTTTGTCCTCTTTTTGTAATTCTATTTGTTTCTTTTGTTTTTTTTGTAAAAACCATCAAATCAAGGGACCAGATATGTAATTATAATATATATATATAGGGTCAGGTTCATGGGAAAACCTAAAAAAAAGGAAAAACTGAAGAACACCCTGGTAGCCATTCATCTGGACGGTATGCACTTGTGCATACAAGTAAATTGTAACATACACATGTGCATATGCACATAAAAACCAAAAAAACAACATAATTTACCTGTATGCACACGTGCATACTGTCCAGATGAAGGGCCACCAGGGTGTTCTTCAGTTTTTCGTTTTTTAAAGGTTTTCCCTTGAACCCCTCTCTCTCTCTCTCTATATATATATATATATATATATATATATATATATATATATAAAGTCCTACTAAATTGTAAACCATCATTTTCGTGTAAACCGTCGATTTCATATGTGTTTTTGATGAATTTTTTATGAAATTGTTTATTTTGATGAAATTGTTTCATATCATTCATTTCTTGATGAATGTTTTTATGAAATTTGTAGTTTCATAGGGGTTTTTTTCATTTTTATGAAACTGTTTCATATATTTTCGTTTCACCTATGAAACTACAAATTTCATAAAAAAAATGTAGAACAAGGGAATTTGTCAGTTAGAGACTATACTGCTCAGTTAGAGACATTTTCTGTCTTCATGCACATATATGCAAATTCATGTGCATATATGCACCAAGATATTCATATATCCAGACTTGTGTGTATGCATATATACAAAAGAGCTCATATGCAAATTCATGTGCATATATGCACCAAGATATTCATATATCCAGACTTGTGTGTATGCATATATGCACAAGAGCTCATATGAAAATTCATGTGCATATATGCAAATTCATGTGCATATATTCAAATTCATGTACAAATTCATGTGCATATATGCACCAAGATATGCAATTCTATGATGTGCATATATGCAGTTTTAAATCGTGCATATATGCAAAAAAACGTGAAAAGAATATCTGAAACGTGAAGATGAAGATTATGTTTGAAAATGGGTTTTAGATGATTAAGATTATCATTAATAACTGTTAATGCCAAAAATCGTCCAAAAGGATAACTTAAGGTTGATAGTGGAATTTAACAACTAAAGATATGAATCTTTCAACAAACCGTGCGATAAAGACAGAAAATGTAAATGAGACAGAGATTTTGGTGACGCGGGAAAAACCTCAACAAGGAAAAAACCAGCGGACGACTGTGGAAGTCGTCGCTGCACTATGGTCGCCAAACAGGGGCGATATCCTTATGTTTCGGGTGTCGAGAGTACATAGATTACAATACAAATGAAAGAAAGACTTTAAATGTAAAGTGACAAGTGTATCGTCTAAAAAATAGTGCGTCGTGTGTAAAAACAATGTGTCGTGTGTGTAAGTCGTGCGTCGAGAGTGATCTGTTGAGAGAAAATTCTTTGCTTTGAGTGTTCTTGAGAGTTCAGTTCTGCTGAGATGATGTGTGATGCCCCCTGAAATGATGATTGAGCTAGGTATTTATAGTCTTCGGGCGCTTTAATTGACTCCTTAAATGCTTCGTGTAATAGACGTAACGGACGTCGATTTTAATGCTGTTAATGGCCTTCGTCGGTTGTAGCCGTTGGTCATCAATGACATTGACTTCTGCATTAAACACTGAAAAAACGTAACAGTAATATTGCACGTTAGTCGGTCGAGGTCGCAAGGTTTCATACGATGGTCGTGTTGCACTAGACGACGTCATGGTCGAGTGTCGTGAGGTGAGTAACTTTCAAAAGATAAAGTGTTTATGATTTAACCCCATTATGAAAAAGTAATAAATTTTTTCCTTACCTTGGCCGTGGTCGAGACTGGTGAATTTTTACCCAAACAGTTTGCCCCCAAAATTTGAAAATAGAAGGGCAAATTCGAATTTTAAATTTTGTCAGTCGGACGCCTAGGGTAGTGACACGTGTCGAAAGTCACTTCAGTTACCTTGGAACTGGATCGGTTCAATTCCAACTAAAGGGGAAGTCGAAAAAAGGATAAGATCGTGACGTCACGCTGACGCACGATCATGCTTTGCAGCTGTCATTGCCAGGTGTCGACGATCCGTGTGTGCATACGAAAAGGTGAGGGCATGTGTCGATCATCGAGGGACTCGACCTGACAAGATCCTTTACATAAATAGAGACTACGATGGATCTTTTCCTTTTTACGATTTCAGAGAGTTTTTAGAGAGAGATTCTTTAGCGATTTCTTGCTATTCTTCACCATATCCTTTCTAAATCTGGAAGGATCCTTTCAAGGTTTTTTTAGGGCGCCTGTATAAGGTACGATTTCTGGAACCTTTGTAAGTCTGCTTCAGATATGTCGACTGAACCTGTAAGTTCTATCCAAGAACAAGAGGATTTAGACGATCTTAGAAGTTTAGCAAAAATCCATACGGGGGTTAAATTAATTAGAGCAGGTCAGACCCGACCAAATGAGTGTCCTGAGGGGTATATCATGATATACGAATACCCTTTTAAGATAGGTTTCGACTAGCCTTATTCGCCTTTGGCCAAAGCTTTTATGCTAGAATTCGATTTAGCACCGGGCCAACTAATGCCCCAGTTCTGGCGAGTCGTACAAGTGATTGAGCGCCTTACCGAAAAATGGGAGTCTCCCATGAATGTGCGCGACCTCCTCTTGGCTTATCAAGTCAGGAAGGATGGATGTCATCGCTACAGCCTATTTTCTAGGTATAAGGGCGATCCTACCTTGGTCCTAAAGACTGCCGTAAATGACCGTAAGTGGAAGACTAGGTACGCGTTTGCGCGTAAGCCGACTATTGATTCTGAGAGCGGCTGGATTAGGGCCGACTGGAATATGCCGGGTAAGATTTTCTAGTTTTTGTCGTATGTCGTATGCTAATTTTCAACTTATTTCTAACCTGTCTTCTGTGTGCCGACAGATATTAAATTCGAAGACGTGAAGCCATACGCCAACTCTCAGGCGAAGGTCGACGCATTCTTGGAATTCAGCATTGTTGAACGATCGTTTTTCACACGACATCTGGTGGACGACGACGACGAAACACTTGGTGTATCTAGGAGAGAATCTGGGAGAGAAACGTGAGGAGGAGGAAGAAGAGGAGATAGAGGAGAAAGAGGAAGAGTCGAAAGAAGGAGAAGAAGAGATGACCGGTAAGTGTTTTATCCCTTGCTACTCGACCTCGATCTTTTCTCTTACGTCCATCGTGTAATGTTTTCTTCTTTGTTGTTTCCAGGAGAATCTCAAGGAAAAATGTCGACTGCCAGTGCCAAGAGAGCAGCTCAACTTGAGCTTGCCCGCAAGGGCAAGGAAAAGAGGCAAAAGACCTCGACTACTGGGTCTGAGGTTCCAAAGAAAACGAGGATGACGATCCCGAGGGAACCGTCTTCAAAGGCTGATGACTCGTCAGGAGTTGACACGCCTGAGAAAGCGAAGGTGTCGGTCGCGTCACCTACGAAGACGTCTTCTGGTGCGATCGATGCAATACCCATCAGTTCGGCGCCTCCGGCGAAAACGGCGAAGTCTCCGTCTACCTCGTCGACCCCTTCGTCGGCCGACAAGGGCAAGGGCCATGCGACGGGAGAGGATAAGGTCACGACGGTCAACTTTACGTTGCCGTCAGACTTTATGGCTGCCAATGTCCTGGACGGGACGGATTTATTTCCTCATCTAGGGAAGTATCTACTCCCTTCTTTCAAGGAGCGGTTCGAGGGATTCCCGATCGAGGAGACGGGATCTCATGTCGCCGGACTGGCATTTTTGGTAAGTTTTTCTTTCAAAACTTGTGTTATTTTATCGTTGTTTAACCTTGTCGAATGTTTACTATCGTGTGTCTTATGTCTTACAGGCATTCCAGTCCTCCCTTGCCTTGCACGCTGAAACAGTGAAGATAAGGGGTTTGGTGTCTGCCACCCACGAGAGGGGGAATGCGGCGTTGGACAGAGAGAGGGTCTCTTTAAAGCGTGAAGAGGCTACGTCCAAACGCCTTGACGAGGCTCTGATAAATTTAGAGGCCATCGGTCGTGCTAAGGATGAGGCCAACCATCGCCTGACGCAGTCCCTGTCGATGATCGTCGACCAGAGAGAAGAGTTGGATAAGATCAAGGGGTCGTTGGCCGCAAGTGAAAAAGAGGCCGAGGATTCCAAATCTAGGGTGGCGAATTTGGAGAAAGAGGCGAAGGACCTCAAGGAAGAGGCTAAGTCTGTGTTTGCCTTGGGTCGACTCACCGCTCGGGCGGCAATTATGAGGCGACACTTGTCGGGGAAGAATCCCCTCGTCTTGGCGTCGGAGGAGCTTGCTTACTTTCTGAGCGACGTCGGATCTGCGAGAGATCTCGACTCAGATGATGAGAAAGAGGTCGAGGAGGAAGAGGTGGAAGAGAGTTCTAAGGGCGAAGCCGCTGGCAAGGACACAGCTGTCGATCCTCCTCTTCCCTAGGGATTTTTACCCTTTGCCTTGTTTTCTACTGCTCGACCGTTGGTGGTCGAGCCATTTTGGTGTAATTAATCGTTGGATGAAATGAAACTTACATTTCCTTATTGTTAATCAATAAACAATCATCGAGCACAATATTGATCGTACGAGAGTAAACATAAGTTGTATATATAACAAAACGTAGGCACTTGTGACAGAGGCCTTTATTGCAACATAAATCGTAAGACTTTGATGTTTTTAAAATATGTAAACAAACATAAGTACATACGACTGTTAATGCCAAAAATTGTCCAGAAGGATAACTTAAGGTTGATTGTGGAACTTAACAACTAAAAAACAAGAATCTTGCGACAAACAGTGCGACAGAGACAGAAAAAGTAAATGAGACAAAGATTTTGGTGACGCGAGAAAAACCTCAACGAGGAAAAAACCCGCGGACGACTTTGGGGGTCATCGCTGCACTATGATCGCCAAACAGGGGCGATATCCTTGTGTTTAGGGTGTCGATCGTACAGAGATTACAATACAAATGAAATAAAGACTTTAAATGTAAAGTAACAAGTGTTTTGTGCGTGGAAAATAAGTGTGTCGTGTGCAAAAAACTATGCGTCGAGCGTATAGGTCGTGCGTCGTGAGCGAACTGTTGAGAGAGATTTCTTTGCTTCAAGTGTTCTTGAGAGTTCGGTTGTGCTTAGTTGTCAGATGATTCCAGATGATGCCCGATGTCTGAAATGAGGTTGGGATCTTCGTATTTATAGTTTTCTAGCGCCTTGAATGATTCCATAAAGTCTTCTTGATAACGGTCGTAACGGTCGCTGAATTCAATGCTTATAATCGCCTCTGTCGGTTATGTACGTTGGTCATTAATTGTCATTGACCCTGCATTAAACATTGAAAACGTAACAGAAATATTATACGTTAGTCGGTCGAGGTTGTGAGGTTCCACACGACGGTCGTGAGGTTCCACACGACGGTCGTGTGAGCTAGACGACATCGTGGTCGAGTGTCATGAGGTGGATAACTTTCGATTTCAACTTTGATAAGGAGATAAAGTATTATGATTTTACCTAGTTATGGAAAAGTGTGATAAATGTTCTCCCTATGTGGGTCGTGGTCGATGTTAATGCCAAAAACCGCACCAAAGGGACAACTTAAGGTCGATGTGGACTTAACAACTAAAGAAAGCAACCTCTTGACAAAGCGTGCAACGAAGATAAAAATAAATGAGACAAGGGATTTGATGACGCAGGAAAAACCTCAATCGAGGAAAAAACCTGCGGACGACAGTGGGTGTCGTCGTTGTACTATGGTCGCCAATCAGGGGCGATGTCCTTGGTACTGGCGTCGGTCGTACGATGATTACAATACAAATGAAGGAAATGCTTCGAAATGTAAAGTACAAGTGTTTAAAGTGTAAAACAGGTGTTTGTCGTGTGTGAATACAAAGTGTGAACTTCTGGTCGAGGGCTGTTGTCGTGCGTCGAGAGCGATACTTGAGCTTTCCTTCGAGTGTTCTTGAGTTCGCAGTAGGGTTCTGGCTTTCAATACTTGATCTCCAGAGTTTGGATGTTCTTTCTTATGATTTTGGATGGTTTTCTCTGCTGTTTTGTGATGTTCGCTGATGCATACTGGATGTCAATTGATGTTTTTTGAAATGAGGCTTTAGCTTGTCTTTTATAGTCTTCGTGCCATTAATTAGCTCTATTAATGATTTGATCAACGGCTACAATGGCTGGAAACGGTCGCCGAAGTCATTATCCATAATGATCTTCGTCCGTTATGGCTATCGATCGTTGATGGTTGCGTCGGTTATATCCGTTGCTCTTTAATGACTTTGACTCCTGCATTAAACACTTAACAAACGTAACAGTCAAGGTTAACGTTAGCTTTGGTCGAAGGTGCAATGATCTTATGCGATGGTCGTACGGGACGGGTGATGTTATGGTCGTGCGTCATGGGAGACGTACGACTTACCTTTTATGGGAGACGACGGATGTCTTTATGGTCTTTGACGGGACCTTATCTTAATACAAGATGTTACTTATGACGTGCGTCTTACCTCTTCTGGTCGTGGTCAAGACCTGCATTGATAAACAGAAGAAACGGATGTTTAACGGATAGTATAATCGTAAGACTAGGTCGTAAGACCACTAGGTCGTAAGACCAGGATGTCAGGACGATGTTGTCGCAGAGCCAGAGCAATATAACACCGATGGCAGAAGACTGTCGACGTAAGATCGACGAGTTATAACTGGCGACACAAGACTAGTGACGTGTGACTGGCGATGTGCGACGTGCGATCGTTAGATGTAATGACACTGTCTTGAGTAACTATTGACACCAGATGTCTTTCAATAAGCAATTATCGTGGTTATTAGCGTATGTCAGGGATATGATAATAACGGGTATTATCCTTATCGGTCGGGGGTAATCAATTTCCATGGGTTATGTCGAGGGTGTTTCCCAGGTCGGTCGAGGGTGTGATTTTTTACCCAAACTGTTAGCCCCCCGAGATTTGAATTTCAGATCTCGTACCAAAACATGTGTGTCTACGGAGACGTGTTACTTTTGCTAAGATCATCAGAGGAAAACTGACTTGGTCAGCCAAAGAAGGCGACGCAAGTTGTGCTTGTCCTTCGAGGCCGGGAAAGGAGAAAGAATGCCCCGACAGCTGGGTCGGGAATCTTGAAGAAGATAAGGACGGTAGTTCTGAAGGAACCGTCTTCATGGGCTGACGTTTCGTCGAGAGTTATCACGCCTAAAGAGGCGAGGGCGTCATCCAGCCGTTCTGGCGCGATGGACGCAACACCAGCAAGTTCAGCGCTTCCGGCGACAGTGACGAAGCTAGTGTCTAAGGTGTTGTCCCCAGCGTCTGCCGACAAGGGGGACGGGTCATCGGCCGATGGTGTCCTAGACGGGACGACGTTGTTGCTGTCCTAGACGGGACGACGTTGTTTCCTCATCTGAGGAAATATTTGCTCCCATCTTTCAGGGAACACTTTCCTATCGAGGAGACAGGGGTCCATGTCGCCGGGTTGGCGTTCTCGGTCGACGTGGTCCTGTGGTCTGGCGTTCACAGCCGATACGGTCGTTTAGAGACATATGTTCTGGCGCTAGAGCCGATTTGATCGTTAAAGACCTTTGATCTGGCGTTTACAGCCGATACGGTCGCTAGAGACCTATGATACGTTGTGTCTAGCATTTTTAGCTAGTTGTAAGTTTCGCTTTAGCGATAGTCGGTAAAAAGTTTACCTTTCTATTGAACCTGATTCATACATGTCATGGACAGATGTAATGTCGACTGTAAAAATTCATTAAGTACAAAAATGAACAAGAAGTCGTACGATTTGGGCATCCATTGTAATACAACGACTAGAACGTAAGTCATAAGACTTTTATATTCCTGAATCGTATAAGTAAACATAAGCGCATGCGATTACAGCATTCATTCAGAACATGAAGTTTTTCTAAGTTGAAGAACTTAGATTGTGAGGTCGCTAGACCTTATGATCGTGTGATTTGATCATACGATGAACTTTGAATCATGTGTTCCTGTGATGGAATGGTCAAGTCATAGACCTGATTACTTATGTCGTGCGACCTTGCGAGGTTAAGATCGTACGATAGACTTATATATCGTTCGATCCTGCGAGACTTAAGTCATATAATAGACTTTAGTAACTAATGTCGTGCGATCCTGCGATAAAACAATGTCAGAGGATGGTCCTTGGCTTTTCAGATGCGTTGCATTCTAGCTGCGTAGAATATCTCGATCATCGAGGGTTTGGAGCCGATAGGCACTTTTACCCACGACTACTGAGGTATGATAAGGATCTTCCCACTTGGTGGAAAGTTTACCTGCATTAAGTGCTTTGGAACACTCGACGGAGGACGTAGTCGCCTTCTTGAAAGACTTTAGATGTGACGTTCTTGTCGCTCGACCGCTTGCCTCTGGGTGTCGGGGTCGTCAAGTTGATGTCGCGGTTTTCACAGAACTGTCGAGTGGCTTACGAACTGGGATCCATTGTCGTAGACAATTTCGGATGTCGTTTGACCAATTATCTTCTTGGTCTTCCATCTGGATGTAATCGTCATTTTTGATGGACGACGTCGCAAGATAGGTCATTGGAATGCTGTCGAGTATTGGTTCGAGCAAAGCAGACGCAAGGTTTGCTAAAGCGTCGGCTTGAGTATTCTGGTCCCTTGGAACCATGACTGGTGATTGCGAGATTCAATGTACAAGTCGTCTTTATTGACGACATATGTCATGACTAGCGATCATAAGATTAAAAAAGGGGTGACTCGTCTTTTGTCGACGACTACAAATTGCCACCTACTTTTGCCACAACTGGCGATCATAAGATTTAAAATACGATTCGTCTCTTATCGACGACTATAAATCGTAACCTGCGTTTGCCGTAGCTGGCGATCATAAGATTTAAAAAATATGAGTCATCTTTTATCGACAACAATAAATTGCAACCTGCGCTTGCCATAACAGGCGATCACAAGATTAAAACTGTGAGTCGTCTTTTATCGACGACAATAAATTGTAACCTGCGTTTTAAGTCGTAGAGACTTCGTTTCTTACGATGCAAATCGTAAGACCTGTATTTATATAATCTTGCGAGCCTGCAATGAAAAAATCGGGGGTGGTCGTTGGTTTTGACCAATGATCCTTTGATGCTTAAATCAACAATCATATATTAGATCAAAATAATTAAACGAGGAAAATATACTTAGAGTATATAGAGTTGTTTATACCATATTCCATCCAAGCGGGATGTCACAGTTACCGTAACTTGGAGTCGATAAGCGCCTTTTTCTCCAAGGACTTTTGAAATTGAAATATGGTGTTTTCTATTTTGTGACGGGCGTTCCGAGCCCCCGAGCCCTTCGGACGATGCGATCCATGCGATATTTTGACGGAGCATTTTTTTAAGGTTTGAATCTAGCTTCGAGCCGCATTTGATTCCGATTGAAGTTGAATCACAGGATCTTGAAGATTTGTTCGCTTCTGTTTGACAGGCTTGAATGATGGGTCGACATTGAACTTGTGTGAGATGATATCGGGAACAACATATTCCTGCAAAAAAGATATCAGCTTTTCTCGGAGGTTGAGATCGAGGGAAGATCCGATGAGGACTTTTTGCTCAGGTTTGCTTTGATCTGGGATGACTTCTTCCATGCGATAATCATTGATTGATTCGAGAGTGCCTTGAGCATTTTTGAATCCTCTAGTCACCGGGATAGCGGCTCGTTATGGGTTTCCCTTATCCGTCATTTTCCTGCGATGAAAGTAGAGGAAACTCCAAGAAACTGTTAGTAAGGTGCACGTTTCGTCGAGGATTTTCTCTAGATGGGGTCCCACGGATGGCGCCAAACTGTTAATGCCAAAAATCTCACCAAAGGGACAACTTAAGGTCGATATGGACTTAACAACTAAAGAAAGGAACCTCTCGACAAAGCGTGCGACGAAGATAAAAATAAATGAGGCAAGGGATTTGATGACGCAGGAAAAACCTCAATCGAGGAAAAAACCTGCGGACGACAGTGGGTGTCGTCATTGTACTATGGTCGCCAATCAGGGGCGATGTCCTTGGTACTGGCGTTGGTCGTACGATGATTACAATACAAATGAAGGAAATGCTTCGAAATGTAAAGTACAAGTGTTTAAAGTGTAAAACAGGTGTTTGTCGTGTGTGAATACAAAGTGTGAACTTGTGGTCGAGGGCTGTTGTCGTGCGTCGAGAGCGATACTTGAGCTTTCCTTCGAGTGTTCTTGAGTTTGCAGTAGGGTTCTGGCTTTCAATACTTGATCTCCAGAGTTTGAATGTTCTTTCTTATGAGTTTGGATGGTTTTCTCTGCTGTTTTGTGATGTTTGCTGATGCATACTGGATGTCAATTGATGTTTTTTGAAATGAGGCTTTAGCTTGTCTTTTATAGTCTTCGTGCCATTAATTAGCTCTATTAATGATTTGATCAACGGCTGGAAACGGTCGCCGG
This sequence comes from Saussurea involucrata, assembly GCA_033807775.1. Lineage (NCBI taxonomy): Eukaryota > Viridiplantae > Streptophyta > Magnoliopsida > Asterales > Asteraceae > Saussurea > Saussurea involucrata. Next base: position 29,706,912 of record CM066317.1, read on the forward strand.
AGTGATTATCTATAATGATCTTCTTCCGTTACGGCTATCGATCGTTGATGGTTGCGTCGGTTATATCCGTTGCTCTTTAATGACTTTGACTCCTGCATTAAACACTTAACAAACGTAACAGTCAAGGTTAACGTTAGCTTTGGTTGAAGGTGCAATGATCTTACGCGATGGTCATACGGGACGGGCGATGTTATGGTCGTGCGTCATGGGAGACGTACGACTTACCTTTTACGGGAGACGACGGATGTCTTTATGGTCTTTGACGGGACCTTATCTTAATACAAGATGTTACTTATGACGTGCGTCTTACCTCTTCTGGTCGTGGTCAAGACCTGCATTGATAAACAGAAGAAACGGATGTTTAACGGATAGTATAATCGTAAGACTAGGTCGTAAGACCACTAGGTCATAAGACCAGGATGTCAGGACGATGTTGTCGCAGAGCCAGAGCAATATAACACCGATGGCAGAAGACTGTCGACGTAAGATCGACGAGTTATAACTGGCGACACAAGACTAGTGGCGTGTGACTAGCGATGTGCGACGTGCGACACGTGACGTGCGATCGTTAGATGTAAAGACACTGTCTGGAGTAACTATTGACACCAGATGTCTTTCAATAAGCAATTATCGTGGTTATTAGCGTATGTCGGGGATATGTTAATAACGGGTATTATCCTTGTCGGTCGGGGGTAATCAATGTCCATGGGTTATGTCGAGGGTGTTTCCCAGGTCGGTCGAGGGTGTGATTTTTTACCCAAACAGTCGAGACTGGTGAAATTTTGCCCAAACAGTTTGCCCCCAAAATTTAAAAAATGGAGTGGCAAATTCAAGTAAAAAGTTTTTAAATTTTGTTAGTCGGACGTCTAGGGTCGTGACACGTGTCGAAAGTCTCTTTAGTTGCCTTGGAACTGGATCGGTCCAATTCCAACTAAAGAGGAAGTCGAAAAGGGGATAAGGTCGTGACGTCATGCTGACGTGCGATCGTGCTTAACAGGTGTAAGTGCCAGGTGTTGACGATTTGTCGAGTATTCGAAAAGGCAAGGGCATGTGTCAATCATCGGGTGACATGAGCTGACACGATCTTTTACATAAATAGCGACCCACGACGGATCTTTTCCATTTTACGATTTCAGAGAGTCTAAGAGTGAGATTCTTCCTTGATTTCTTGCTGTTCTTCGTTCAATCCTTTCCAAACCTGCAAGAATCTTCGTCCAAGTTAGAAATTTTGAGGTTCCTAGGCGCCTATATAAGGTACGATTCTCAGTCTTTGTAAGTCTGCATAGAAAAGTTAGAAAATGTCGACTGAGCCTGTAAGTTCCATTGGAGATCAAAAGGATCTTGACGACCTTAGGAGTTTGGAAAAAATCCCTGCGGGGATTAAACTAATTCGGACAGGTCAGACCCGACCAGATATGTGTCCTGAGGAGTATATCGTGATATACGAATACCCCTTCAAAATAGGTTTCGAATGGCCTTACTCGCCTTTGGCCAATGAGTTCGACTTAGCACCGGGCCAATTAATGCCCCAATTCTGGCGAGTTGTTCAAGTGATTGAGCGCCTTACCGCAAAATGGGAATCCCCCATGAATGTGCGCGACCTCCTCTTGGCTTATCAAGTCAAGAAGGACAAATGTCATCACTATAGCCTGTTTTCTAGGTTTAAGGGCGATCGTACCTTTGTTCTACAGACTGCTGTAAACGATCGTAAATGGAAGACTAGGTACGCGTTTATGCGTAAGTCGACTCTCGACTCTGAGAGCGGCTGGATTAGGGCTGGCTGGAACATGTCGGGTGAAATTTTACTGCCTTTTATTGTACGTCGTATATTAATTTCAACTTATTTCTAACCTGCCTGCTATGTGTCGACATATATTAAGTTCGAAGACGTAAAGCCTTATGCCAACTCTCAAGCGAAGGTCGATGCATTCTTGGAGTTCAACGTTGTTGAGCAATCGTTTGTCGTGCGACAATTGGTGGATGACGACGACGAAGACTTGGTGTATCTAGGAGAGAATCACGGAGAGAAACGTGTGGAGGAGGAGGAAGAAGAGGATACAGAGGAGAAAGAAGAAGAGTCGAGAGAAGAAGTAGAGATGACCGGTGAGTTTACCTTTATATTCCTTTCTTCTTGACTCTGGTCTTTTTCTTCTATGTCCATCGTGTAACGCTCCTTTTTTATCTGTTTCCAGGAGAATCTCAGACGAAGGTGCCGACTATCTCTGCTAAGAGAGCAGCTCAACTTGAGCTCGCCCGGAAGGGCAAGGAAAAGAGGCAAAAGACCTCAACCATTGAGTCGGGGGTTTTAAAGAAGCCGAGGACGACGATCCCGAGGGAACCGTCTCCAAGGGCTGATGACTTGTCGAGAGTCATTACGCCCGAGAAGGCGAAAGTCGCATCGCCTATGAAGACGAAGACGTCTTATAGTGCGATCGCTGCGACACCTATTAGTTCGGCGCCTCTGGAGAAATCGGCGAAGTCCCCGTCCACCACGTCGATCCCTTCGACTGCCGACAAGGGCAAGGGTCACACGACAAGAGGGGCTAAGGTCACGAGGGTCAACTTTACGTTGCCGTCGGATTTTATGGTCGATGATGTCCTAGCCGGGACGAATTTGTTTCCTCATCTGGGGAAATATTTGCTCCCTTCTTTCAGGGAGCGTTTTGAGGGATTCCCAGTCGAGGAGATGGGATCCCATGTCGCCGGACTGGCGTTTCTGGTAAGTTTTTCTTTCAAAACTTGTATTTTCGGTGCTTTTAATCTTTGTCGAACGTCTATTGATACATTTCCTTATGTTTTACAGGCGTTTCAATCTTCTCTTGCCTTGCGTGCTGAGTCAAAGAAGATAAAGGGTTTGGTGTCTTCCGCTCATGAGAGGGGGAACGCAGCGTTGGAAAGGGAGAAGGTTTCCCTGGAACGTGAAGAGGGCATGTCCAAACGTCTTGACGAGGCCCTGAAAGAGTTAGAGGTCGTTGGTCGTGCAAAGGACGAGGCGAACCATCGTCTAAAGCAATCCTTGTCTATGATCGCCGATCAAAGGGAGGAGCTGAACAGGACGAAGGAGTCCTTGGCCACGAAGGAGAAAGAGTCTGAGGACTTCGAATCCAAAGTGGCGGGTCTAGAGAAGGAAATGAAGGAACTCAAGGACGAGGCCGCGTCCACTTTTGCCTTGGCTCGACTGACCACACAGGTAGGGATCATGCGGCGGCATCTGGCGGGGAAGAATCCTCTTGCGTCCGCGACTGACGAGCTGGCCTTCTTCTTGAAGGACGTCGGGACCACAAGGGACCTCGACTCTGCAGCGCTTGTAGAGGTGCCTTCTGCAGTTTTCCTCCTTTTTGATTTTGGAGTAGAGGCAGAAGATTTTGAAGATGACTTCTTTCCCATGAGCTCTGCACGTTTGGCTATGAAGCTAAGTTGAATAGTCACGTGTTTTTGCTAATTTGTGATCTTTTTCTTCTTGAGTGGAAAGAGGTTCTGCAATGATTGTTCCTAGAGGGACACCTAAACGCGGGGGTGTCATAGGACTCGGTTTAGGAGTTCTATGATCGCGTATATACTCCTTTTTAAGGGTTTTATCCGAGGCATACTTCAGAAGTTTCTTTGACAAAGGTCTGTAGTGTGTGTAGCCATCTACATGATCAGTGGGAATATTTTTGTTCATTGGGAACTGTTTGGGAATTGGCCCTTCCATTGGCCATTTCTGTATCAGCAACAAAGGTTCGAACAAAACTCCCAGTATTCTTTGGAATTGCAGAGGTGGTAGAAACTTAGGATCGTTCTCTTTGACCCTTCTTGTGTTGTTCTTTTTGTCGATGGTGTTAATGATCTCTTGCATCATTATGGTCGCGTAATCCAGTGGGCGATCATAGTAAACCCCATACATGATGGTTAATATCTGATGTGAGCTCTGGTCAATACTGCCTATCTTCCCTGTCAGGCATCTGTTAAGAATTGAGAACAAGGTGTTCCACAGAGGTGGTAATCTGCCTCTGCGGAAGTCATTTCTCTTCCTCAGTGGTGTGTTGTACCCAAGCATTTCTAGGAAACGACAGATCTCGTCGTCTGTTGGTTGCTCTGCATACTTCTTCAATCCAAGAAGACCCCTTGTTGGTAGGTTGAATTCAAGTGAGAACATTGTTCTATTGAACTTGATTTCCAGATGCTCAGATTTGTCGGGTCTTGAAATGTATCCTTTGATAAGAGAATCATCTTTATCAAATCGGCAACTTTGCCAAAACTGGTTCAAATATCTAACTGGAATTTTCTTTGGGGTTCTTGAGAGTAAAGGGAAGAGGATATGATTTTCCATTATGTTTAGAAGAATGGCATGGGCTTCGCCGAAAGCAGTGGGTGAGGGGACCAAATATCAATTGTTGGATTTGATTGGTAGTATCTTTTCGAAATGATCCTTTGCTATGAAGTTTTGAAGATGTGTGGTCGGAGCAAAGTCTGCTGAATCGCCGGAATCTTCTAGTTCAAAATTTTGGGCAAGGTTGGGGTTTTCTGAATGTTCAGAATGAGCAGGTGAGTGTTCTGGTGAGTTCGCCGGAGAGTGTGCAGGGGAGATAGCTTAAGAAGATGAAGCCATTGGTAATGAGAATAAGATACTTGCAGGTTTTTTGCAGGGTTTCGCCGGAGAAGAATGAGGGTTTGTAAAAAGTTTATGAGAGCGAAAGCTTGGTTTTTATAGAAGGGTAAAATGGTAGATTTTGAAAGAGTAAAATATATGGCAATGGATTAAAATTTGGAATCCGTACTCAAGTTAGAACGGCGGGTTCAACTTTCCACAGAAAACGTTCCATGTATGCCCAATAAAAATGGGACACGTAGGCCATGTCAGAGGATGACAGGACGTCGTGCGCGACCCATTAATGCTAGGCACGTGGGGTTGTTCTTAGCCACATGAGATTCACTCTCAGTAAAAGTAACTGTTATTACTACAGAAATGCCCAAGTAACAGATTGACAGAACTTCTGTGGTTTACAGAAGCTCTGTGATCTTGAAAATCTTTGATGTCTATCCCTTTCTCATATATCTCATTGTTATCATGACTTCTGTGGGGTTCTTCTTTAACCAAAACGTTTGTAAAGGCATTGGAGAGGATCAATAGGATTTTTAGTTAAGAGTTTTTTACTCGTAGAGGTTTTGTGGCTCTGTTGGAACTTGCAGAAGCTCTGTGAGGGCCAGCAGAAGCTCTATGAGTGAAAAAATCTCATAACAAAAATTCTATTAAATTTTCTGATCATCCAATTTTTGATCTGTTTTAAGAGATGTTTTTCGGATATATTTGAAAGTTGGTGTCCGAGAAAACTGTTATGAAAAAAGTTTTGTTTGTGAAGGTCATGGTGTATGTATTCGGTTTCCGAGATAACTTTCCAAAAGATCGATAGAGGGTTAATTTGTGATCACATAACATATTTCTGGCAGAACCTCTGTTGAGCTCAGCAGAAGCTCTATGATCTTAAATTTCTCCTAATTCGAATTTTATGAAACTTTTTGAGCTTTTGATTTTTGAAATGTTATTCTCAGTATATTTAGGACATATTTGACAATTTGTGTCCTAGAAAACTGTTTTCAAAAACCTTTTGTGCGAGAGACATACCTTTTGGTTCTTCTTTTCTCGGCAGTGATGTCTGACTTCTGTCGATATAGATTCATTGACATTCTTCTTTGGCTTTCCCTTGAAAGTTTTACCTCTGTAGATCATTTCAGGGTCCCTTTTTGCTCCCCCTTGATCTAATCACCTCTGTAGATTAAGTAATTTCCTTTTTCTCCCCCTTAACCTATGCTTGGATCAAAGAATGATAAGTTTTGCATAGAACATAGGTCATATTTTCCAGAGGTTCTGTAGGGGTTGTCAGAGGTTCTGAGTAGACTTACAGAAGCTTTGTGATTTTAAGAACTATTTAAGATTGAGAACTTACATACAGAAATAAATTAATTAAAGCAAAAATAATTAGAAATATATACATATTTATAGAAGATAAAGCTATACTTACAGAGGATTTTCACGTCATATTGATCATTCCTAACTTACCCACCAAGAAATTGAATCTTTTCTCGTCAAAAGCTTTGGTGAATAAGTCCGCGAGTTGGTATTCTGTGGGCACGAAATGCATCTCGATTGTACCGTATTCAACATGATGTTTCAAGAAATGGTATCTTATATCGATATGCTTGGTTTTTGAGTGTTGCACAGGATTGGCAGAGATAGCAGTGGCACTTTTGGAATCACAGAAGATGGGTATTTTGAATAGGATGTGGCCGTAGTCTATTAGCTGAGTCTTCATCCATAGAACCTGAGAACAACAGCTTGCAGCATCTACGTATTCAGCTTCTGCAGTGGATGTTGAGACACAATTTTGCTTCTTGGAGGTCCAACTGACTAGTTTACCACCTAGGAATTGACAACTCCCAGAGGTACTTTTTCTGTCGAGCATGCATCCTCCATAGTCTGAATCTGTATAAGCTTTAAGACTAAAACCAGAGTTCTGTGGATACCCGAGACCGAGATTTTTGGTCCCCTTTAGATATCTAAAGATTCTTTTCACAGCATCATAGTGTGATTTCTTTGGATTAGCTTGATAACGTGCACAAAGACATGTGGCATGCATAATGTCAGGTCTGCTTGCAGTTAAGTATAACAGAGATCCAATCATGCCTCTGTAGAGAGTGCATTCTACAGAGATGCCATCTGGATCTAAGGATAACTTATTTCCAGTGGCCATTGGAGTTTTCATTGCAGAGGTATCAGAGAGGCTATACTTGAAAAGAATGTCAGAGACATATTTGGCCTGATTTATAAAAATTCCCTCTGATGTTTGTTTGACTTGGAGTCCGAGGAAGAATGTTAGTTCTCCCATCATACTCATTTCAAACTCACTCTGCATGAGTTTTTCAAAACTTTTGCACTCTTCTGTGTTAGAAGACCCAAAAATTATGTCGTCTACATAGATTTGTACAAGCATTATTTCACTGTTTTTACGTTTATAGAATAAGGTAGTATCTGTTGTACCTCTGTCGTAGCCATTGACTAGAAGAAAGGTAGAAAGTCGTTCGTACCATGCTCTTGGAGCCTGTTTCAGCCCGTACAGAGCCTTTTCAAGGTAGTATACATGCCTTGGGAACTTTGAGCTTTCAAACCCTGGTGGCTGATTTACGTAAACCTCTTCTTGGATTTCACCGTTGAGAAAAGCTGATTTTACGTCCATCTGATAGACTTTAAAACCTCTGTGGGCTGCGAAGGCTAAGAATATTCTTATTGCTTCGAGCCGTGCGACAGGAGCAAAAGTCTCATCGTAATCTATGCCTTCTTCTTGTCTATAACCCTTGGCCACCAATCGTGCTTTGTTTCTGATGACCACTCCATCTTCATCCTTCTTATTTCTGTAGACCCACTTAGTCCCAATGGCCTGTTTCCCTCGTGGCAGAGGTACTAAAGTCCATACTCTGTTACGCTCAAACTGCAGAAGTTTTTCTTGCATGGCGTCTACCCAGTTTGGGTCATCTAGTGCTTCAAAAATCTTCTTTGGTTCTATCACACTAATAAAATTTGTAAAGAAACAAAAATTAGCAGTGGCAGACCTGGTTTTTACTGAGTCAGAAGGTTCTCCAATTATTTGGCTTGGAGGATGGCTTTTTGTCCACTGAGTGGTGCGTGGAAGATGGTCATCAATGTCATCGAACCTTTCTTCAGAAGCTTCTTGTGGATCTTCTTCTTGTATAGCCTCTGTCGTTCTTCTTACCTTGGTAGAAGATTCTACCATTTGTGGAATAATTGGTATGAGTGGTGGTGGAGTTTGTTCTTCTGAGGACGTATAGTCTTGGTCCTCAATTTCCTCTGTAATTGGTTCTTCTGTGGATTGTGGAGTTTGTTTTTCAGCAGCTTCTGTGGTCGTTTTTCTTGATGTTTCATCTTCTGCATTTTCTTCTTCGGCATTTGCATCTGTAGTATTTATAGAAGAAGATGAAGCATTATTTGGACCAGTTAGAGTCATACCTGTAGGATTTTGTCCAACAGAGGATGGTTCTTCAGAAACTCTGATGGTTCCAACAGAAGGATCAATGTCATCGTGGAACATCTCTAAAAATAGAAGATTCAAGTCTTCTTTCGTTTGCGAGATGCCAGAGGTTTCTCTTTTAAGTTCGAGTTCTGAACTGATTTGCTCAGAAGTCATCTGGAATGAATCATCAAAAGAAACATTGATACTTTCTACGATTTTGCGAGATCTTGAAAGGTATACTCTGTAGGCTTTGGAAGTGGTAGAGTATCCAATGAATTTTCCTTCGTTAGCTTTTACTTCAAACTTTCCTCTGGAATCTCTGTCGTTTAAAACAAAGCATTTACATCCAAACACATGGAAAAACTTGATGTTTGGCCGCCTTTTGTTGATCAGTTCGTAAGGAGTCTTGATGTGTCTTTTCACAATGGTTGACCGATTCTGTGTGTAAAAAGTGGTAGAAATTGCTTCTGCCCAAAAGTTCATCGGTAATCCATATGCTGATAGCATAGTTCTTGCGGCCTCCACGAGCGTTCGATTCTTCCTTTCGACTACGCCATTCTGCTGTGGAGTGCGTGCGGCAGAGAAGTTCTGTGATATTCCTTCTGTAGAAAGATAGGCTTCAACGACAGAGTTTTTAAATTCTGTGCCATTGTCACTTCTTAACTTCTATATTCTGCATTCATAAAGAACTTGGATTCTTTTCATTAGATTAATCAAGATGATTGGAACATCCGATTTCTTTCGAATAAATTCAACCCATGTGAAACGCGAGTACTCATCAATTAAGACAAGTATGTATTTCTTGCCACCTAGGCTCTGTATGGCAATGGGACCGCAGAGGTCGACATGAAGCATGTACAGAGGCCTAGTGCAAGACACATCTGTTTTGCTTCTGTGGGAAGCTCTTCTGAGTTTTCCCATTTCACAGGCAGAACATAAGTGATCCTTATTAAATTTAACATTAGGCAAACCTTTAACTAGTTCAAGTTTGACCAGTTTATCCAAGGTGTGAAAGGTCAAGTGACAGAACCTGTTATGCCATAACCAGGCTTCTTTACTTTCGCAAGCTACAAGGCAAACTTTGTCCTTGGTTGTTGAATAAAAGTTCATTAGATACATATCACCTTTTCTTTTGGCTCGTAGAAGTTCCATTCCTGTGTCTTCACTTTGCAGAGAGCAGAAAGTTATTTTGAACAAGACATCAAATCCTGTATCACAGAGTTGACTTACACTGAGTAGGTTGTGTTTAAGGCCATTCACATATGCAACTTTGTATACAGAGACGTTTTCCTTCTGTATGACTCCATAGCCTTTGATGTGTCCCTTTTTGTTGTCTCCAAAAGTTACAGATCCACCATTGTGTGTTTCTTTGTACGTGGATAGTAAACTTCTGTTGCCAGTCATGTGCCTTGAGCATCCGGAGTCAAGATACCAAATTGGCACACACCGCTTCTGTAAGACAATCACATAGACTTAGGTACCCATATCCATATGGGTCCAATATTGTTAGAATTTTTTAAGTTTGCCTTAGCATTCTTGAAATACATTTTATCTTTTGTAGAAAGATCAGATTGTTTCTCTCTGGGTTTTGACTTTGGAGTTTGAATTTTAGTGGAGAGTAAGCAATCTGGACTTGAGAAGTGATTTTTCAATTTGAACATAAGATCAAAACAATGACAGTATTTAATATGAGACGTGATTTGTTTGAACTTTTCATTGAATTCATTGAACTGAGCCACAGAGGCATTACATTCTTTCTTAACATTTGATTTCTTATTACAAGAAGATCTATGAATACTAGAATGTTGTTTGCAAAAATCTTGTTTAGGTCCTGCCTTCTGTGAGTCTCTTTTGTGGTGAACGTCTGTCTTCACTGTCACAGAGGAAAGATATTTGTTAGCTTCAGGCCTTAAAGGTTTTGAAAATTTTGAGCTTTTAGGATTTTCAGAGGCCTTCATCAAATTATCAAGCTCTGTAGAGGTTTTGACTTGTATACACATTTTGAGAAAATCTGGACAGATAGGTATCTCTGTGATTTTCTCTTTTGGAGAAATTGTTCTGTTAAGAACCTCAGAGGAGAATTTAACATCCTCTGTGTCACAGTGAATTATCCATGATTTAGAATCAGTATCTGAGTCGTCAGAAGATGAATCGTCCTCATATACAGAGGTTGAGTCATCTCCTTCGACAGAGGCTGGATTTTCTGAGCATGTATCGTACGAGTTTTCTTCCTCTGTAGAAAAACTTTCATAGATGGCAGAGGTTTCAGATGAGATCTCTTCAGCGAGAATTTGATCTATAGAAGATGTACAGAGATTTTCTAAAACATTTGATTTCAAAACTTCCAAAATTTCTTTTTCAATTGATCTTTTAAGATTTTCTTCTGAAAAGATGGGTTTAAACTCAGGAGCTTTTGCAGATAATTTCTTTTTGACATCTATCATACAGACAAAAGCGACCTGTGTTTGAGTCTCTGGTTTACCAAACTTAAAGATACCAATCTGATCTTGTGTTTTCAGATATTTCTTTGGTTTGATTTCTCTATTGACAGAGGTTGAAGATGATGAATCTGTGTTTTCAAACCACACATTGATCATCTTCGTATGTTTCCTCAAGTGAGGTTCTTCAGAGATTTTAACCCTTTTACTTACAGAGAGTAAGTTTGGAAAAATTGGTTTATTTGTTTTTCCTATCACAAACAGAGAAGACAGAGGTTTGAGTCTTTTGCCTTCAACACCTAGAGTAATATCATCGTACCCTATACCTCGTCTTCCTATTTGTGAGTTTACTTTCTCATACACCTTTTGTGCATCTTTATAGTTTTTAAGTAAAACTTCTCTTCTGAGTAGATCTTGCCAAAGTACTTCTCTCTCTTTTTGAAAGTATTCTTTGAGAGCTCTTATGTCAGTTGTTTCACTCCTAGAAACTGAAAGCTCTTTTGTTTTGATTTTTAAAGCAGAGGTTAATTCAAAAATTTGCCTTTTTAAAGGATCTATATTATTTCTCCAATATTTTTCTACTTTCCTTTTCTTCAAAAATTTTGGCTTTTTCTTGAGTGAGAAGCCTTACTTCTCTCTCATTAAAAGTGAGTCCTTTTTGAATGCTTTCATTTATCTCTTTTAGTTCAATCAGTTCAATGTTAAGTTTAATTGAATCATTATCTACAGATTTAGTACAAGAGGTAGAGTTTGAAATGGATACCTCATTATCAGTGTCGGAGTCGACTTCTGCCATGCCACAGAACAGGGCATTGGTGGTGAATTCATCATCAGAGGTAGAGTCTGACTCGAAGTCCTCCTTGTTTGCTTCAGAATGCCCTTTGTTCGCCATTAGGGATTTTTGCGCATAATATTCAGCCTTCTTTTTGTAAAAAGCCGAGTCCTTCTGTGGGCGATTTTGTCTACTTCTGCATTCTTTTGCGAAATGGCCTGGCTTGCCGCAATTGAAACAACCTTGAGAAGTGTTTCCAGATCGATCGTCGGACTTCTGTTGATCTCCACCTTTCTCTGTTCGGCATTCGCTTGCGTAATGACCAGGCTTACCACATTTGTAGCATTCTTGTGTGTGGCCTACCTTGTCATCTGACCTCTGTCGGTCATTTTCTCTGTAGTTTATGTCGTTCGACCTCTGTTGGTCACTTCTGTAGTCTGACCTCTGTCGGTCACTTGATTCTTCTCTTCTTCCATCATCTCTTCTATATCTCTGGTTGTCTCTGCTATATCTGTCATTTCCAAAATTTCTTTGGTTACCTTTGAACTCTCTTGTCAATAGAGCCAATGATTTAGCTAATGACGCGAGAGTTATTTCTTCCTCTATCAGCTCGTCTTCTTCGCTATCAACCATTACCATTTTCTTCTTCTCCTTTTTCTTCTCCTCTGTTGCTCTCTCATTTCTCGGTCTTTCTTTAGCCTCTGTCGATTTACTAACCAATGCGTATGGTGCAATGGTTAGTGTTTTAGCCTGTGCTATTTGAGGCTCTTGTGCAGCTAGCGTTCCATAGAGATCAGAGAGTGTCCATGAGTCTAGATCTTAGTTTGTTTGTAAAGACATAGATAATTGAAGCCACTCATCATTCAGGCTCTTTAGAAACATGACGTTATTTTCTTCCGAGGTTATGTGAATGCCAGACTTTCTGCATTTGTTTATGAGAGAGTTGAACCTGTCGTACGTCGTTTGTAGAGATTCTATTGCAGAGGCTCTGAATGCATGATATTCATTTATGTACTGTGCCCTTCGGTTCTTCTGTGTTTTAGCACCCCCTTCCAATTGTCTTTCTAATTCTTTCCAAAGATCGTGCGCAGTTTCGCATGCATCTAAGGATTGAAAAAGTTCGTTGGGGATAGCCATTATCAAGATTCTTTTTGTTTTCTGTGCAACTTCATCTTCTGCCTTATCTTCATTTGACCATTCTTCTTTTGGCTTCAGTTTTTGATGTTCAGGGATTTCAGGAGATTCAGCAGTAGCTGGTACACGTGGTACTATTATCATGGGAACAAGAGGAAGGTTGTAAAGATATTGTACTAGATTTTTTTCAGTACCCTCAAAGAAATGAACCATTCTTATTTTCCATTGAGGATACTCATCTCGTAGGAGAGTAGGAGGCTTGGTGAGTGAACCAGCAGTAAAGAAGTTGTTTGTATTTGTCATTGTTAAGGTTCTGAAAAGATAGAATGATTAAAGAGTATGAGTCTGATGATCTGGAAAGTTTTCTGGGTTTGAACAGTTCCCAGAGTACACTTTAATGGAGTTTTAATCTAGAAATGAGGAATAGGTTAAAAGAGGAATGATGTCTATCACCAATCTTGTAATAAAGAGGACCACTTGATATTGAAAATCAAGCTTTGCTCTGATACCAATTGTTGGTTCCCGTTTTGCTTATACAAGATTGTCAGATCTATTAGTTCGAGTTTATGTTTGATGCAGAAGCGTATTTGAAGAACTAACAGATATGTTTGATAGATTTAGAACACAATATAAATAAACAGTGAACAGGAAATAATATCTCAAAGTTTACTGAATATATATATCAAGAACAGATTTAAGAATAGTGAGTAAGCAAAGCTTTAAAACAAATATGACTCTTAAAGTGTTTAAGCTGTGTGTTCTGGTGATGTTTTTCTCTCTTGTTTTCTTGTTTATATATTCCTTGATTCTTGATTTATTAGGAAGAACTCAACATGAGTCTTCCTTTTATACTACTCAAAGGGGACCATAAAGCATGAGCTACTATTCAGAACGGGCGGTATGAATAGTTGGAAGGATGGCATGAACAGTTGGATGTGCTGTATTGTATTTAATGCAGCAGACGTCTATTATGTACTAAGCCCTATTGAGTCCACTCAGATTTTGACACGTTGAAGTTGGACAGGGTACGTTGCCATGCAAGTTGATGAACAGGTCCAGGAACAGTAGCAAGATATTATAAATATCTTTGAAGTCTTTGTTGAAGACCGCAGAGGCTCTGTGAAGTGTCACAGAGGTTCTGCGGTTTGGTCCTTAGAAGAGCATTCTTCATCGGATTCCGAGTCTTTGGTCTTCTTTGCGCGTATGACAGAGCTTCTGTAGGATGCCTCTTTAGCTTCTGTAGCTTTTCGACCTTGATCTCTCGGTAAGTTCGACAGAGCCTCTGAAAGAGGCTTTCTTCACTTAGCCTATTTTTCACTACTTCTAAATACTTCTATGATTAGGAAGATTGAAGCTAACAGGTAGAACCTGCATTTTTTAGTCTGAAAGGCATAACCTTATAGCAGTAAATACCTCGATCCGTCATGAATGCGGTTTTCTCCTGGTCCTCGACGTGCATCAGGATCTGATTGTACCCTGAATAAGCATCCATGAACGTCAATAGTTCATGTCCTGCTGTAGCGTCGACCATGGCGTCGATATGTGGCAATGGGAAAGGATCTTTTGGACAGGCTTTGTTGAGATCTGTAAAATCAATGCAGACCCTCCATTTGCCATTTTTCTTTGCCACGACCACGACATTAGCAAGTCAGTCGGGGTACTTTACTTCTCGAATTTTCCCTGTCTTGAGGAGGTTGTCGACCTCATCATTTATCACCTTATTCCTTTCAGGAGCAAATTTCTGCCGCTTTTGCTTGACAGGTTTGAATGACGGGTCAACATTCAGCTTATGGGAAATGACTCCAGGGTCTATGCCGACCATGTCTTCATGCGACCAGGCAAAACAATCGGCATATTCCTGCAAAAAAGATATTAGCTTGTCTTTTAAGCAGGGATCGAGGGACGATCCCACGAGGACTTTCTGGTTAGGCTTGCTCTGGTCCAGGATGACTTCCTCCAGGCGATAGTCGTCGACTGCCCCAGAAGCATCTTGTGCATTCTCAAGCTCTTCGTGCATCTGGGCAATGGTCTGCTCTGAGTTTCCATTACCTTCCATTTAACTGAAAAAGAAGAGAGAGGAAAACTCAAAGAAAACGTTAGTAAGACGTACGTTTGCCAAAGATTTTCTCTAGATGGGGCCCCACGGTGGGCGCCATACTGTTATTGCCAAAAATCGTCCAGAAGGATAACTTAAGGTTGATTGTGGAGCTTAACAACTAAAGAGCAAGAATCTTGCGACAAACATTGCGACAGAGACAGAAAAAGTAAATGAGACAAAGATTTTGGTGACGCGGGAAAAACCTCAACGAGGAAAAAACCCGCGGACGACTTTGGGGGTCGTCGCTGCACTATGATCGCCAAACATGGGCGATATCCTTGTGTTTCGGGTGTCGATCGTACAGAGATTACAATACAAATGAAAGAAAGACTTTAAATGTAAAGTAACAAGTGTTTTGTGCGTGGAAAATAAGTGTGTCGTGTGCAAAAAACTATGCGTCGAGCGTATAGGTCGTGCGTCATGAGCGAACTGTTGAGAGAGATTTCTTTGCTTCAAGTGTTCTTGAGAGTTCGGTTGTGCTTAGATGTCAGATGATTCCAGATGATGCCCGATGTCTGAAATGAGGCTGGGATCTTCGTATTTATAGTTTTCGAGCGCCTTGAATGATTCCATAAAGTCTTCTTGATAACGGTCGTAACGGTCGCTGAATTCAATGCTCATAATCGCCTCTGTCGGTTATGTCCGTTGGTCATTAATTGTCATTAACCCTGCATTAAACATTGAAAATGTAACAGAAATATTATACGTTAGTCGGTCGAGGTCGTGAGGTTCCACATGACGGTCGTGTGAGCTAGACGACATCGTGGTCGAGTGTCGTGAGGTGGATAACTTTCGATTTCAACTTTGATCAGGAGATAAAGTATTATGATTTTACCTTGTTATGGAAAAGTGTGATAAATGTTCTCCCTATGTGGGTCGTAGTCGAGACTGGTGAAATTTTGCCCAAACAACGACCAAAGCATTCGTTCAAAACACGATGTTTTTCTAAGTTAGAAAGCTTAGATCGAGGGGTCGTTAGACCTTATGATCATACAACTAGATCATACGACGAACTTGGATCATGTGTCCCTGTGAGAAGATAATCAGGTCATAAACTTGATCACTTATGTCGTGCGATCCTGCGAGACTAAAGTTGTATAATAAACTTAGCAACTTATGTCGTGCGATCCTACGATAAAATAAGGTCAGAGGTTGGTCGTTGGCTAGCCAACGACCCTCTGATGTTTAAGTCAGTAATCGTCGTGATACAAAAATCGTATGAAAGAAGGAAAAAGACTTTAGAAGAAATACCTTTTCAGATGTGTTGCATTCCAGCTACGTGGGATATTTTGATTGTCGAGTGTTTGAAGTCGGTAGGCTCCTTTACCTATGACTTCGGAGATACGATAAGGACCTTTCCACTTAATGGAAAGCTTACTTGCATTAAGCTCTTGAGTGCTTTGGAACACTCAATGCAAGACATAGTCGCCTTCTTGAAAGACTTTTGCTTTGACATTTTTATTGAAATATCGCTCGACCGCTTGCCTTTGCGACGCCATTCTGATCAATGCCGATTCTCTAAGCCCTTCTAGGGCGTCGAGGTCATAACTTAAATCAATTAGGTTGTGGTCAACAGAAGTATGCCTCGAGGTTGGGAGCTGGACCTCGACCGGCCGGACTGCTTCGCAACCGTAGACCAAGGAGAAAGGGGTTTGTCCTGTGGACGTGCGAGGTGTCGTGCGGTTCGCCCACAAGACCGAAGGGAGTTCTTCGACCCACTTTCCCTTTGCAGCTTTTAGCCTTTTCTTGATCGAAGCAATAATGATCTTATTGCTCGACTCAGCAAGTCCATTTGCTTGGGGATATCTGGGGGTCGAGGTCGTCAGCTTGATATTACAGTCTTCACAGAACTATCGAGTCTTGTTACTTATGAACTGGATCCATTGTCGCAGACAATTTCGGATGAAATCCCGAATCTGCATATGATGTTAGTCTGGATAAAAGAGACGACTTCCTTGTCCTGAACTTGGGAAAAAGCAGCCGCTTCTAACCACTTAGAAAAGTAATCCGTAAGTACGAGGAGAAATACCTTTTGCCCTGGGGCAGGTGGTAACTTGCCGACAATATCCATTCCCCACCTCATGAAGGGCCATGGGATAAGTGTCCAGTGTAAAGGTTCAGAAGGTTTATGGGACGTACCTGAATGTCGTTGACAGGGATCATAGTTCTGAACATACCTGACGGCGTCTTGTCGCAGTGTTGGCCAAAAATAGCATTGTCGAGAGATACGATTGGCCAGACTGCGACCTCCTGACTGATTGCCACATTCTCCATCGTGCATCTCTTGAAGGATCTTCTAAACTTGACTCTTGCTGACAATGCATCTCAGGTTTAAACCCGTCGATGATCGTCGATAGAGTCTATCTCTGGTCACGACATACTTGGATGCTTTAAATCTGATCTTTCGAGCTTCCATCTTGTCTTCTGGGAGTTGGTCGTGCATCAGAAAATTTCGGATGTCGCACGACCAATCATCTTCTTGGTCTTCGATCTGGATGACATCGACATTTTCGATGGACGATGTCGCTAGATGGATCATGGGAATAGTGTCGAATATTGGTTCGACCAGAGCAGACCCAAGGTATGCTAAAGCGTCGGCCTGAGTGTTCTGGTTCCTTGGAATCTGTTCAATGGAGAATGTCTTAAATTGTTCAGATTTTTCTTTTTCTACCTTCAAGTATGCTGTCATCTTTGAATCTTTAGCCGCAAATTCTCCATTGATCTGGTTCACGACCAGGAGAGAATCGCTTTTGACATGTAACGCGGTTGCCCCCGAGTTATGGGCCATATTCATTCCCACGATCAGGGCTTCATACTCAGCTTCGTTGTTGGTGGTTTTGAAGTCACACCAGACTGAAGATACCATCTTGCCCCCTGTGGCGACTTTAAGACGACGCCTAGTCCTGAACCTCTAGTGTTGGATGAACCGTCGACATACAGAGGCCAAGGCATGTCGTCGTGAGTCGCCACAATTGACACTTCGAGCTCTGCTTCCTTCTCCAATTCAGGGCAGAAATCAGCAATGAAATCTGCCAAGGCTTGCGATTTGATCGCGGTTCTGGGCTTGAAATCGATGTCGTAACTGCTGAGATATATACTCCATTTTGCCAAACGACCTATCAACTCAGGTTTCCTCAAGACAGACTTGAGAGGAAAGTTAGTCACGACGATAATAGGATGTGATTCAAAATAGTGTCGCAGTTTCTTGGCAGCTGTGACTAGCGACAAAAGCAATTTTTCCATAGAGGAATACCTGGTTTTTGCGTCCAAGAGGGATTTACTTACATAGTAGATCGGCAGTTGCTGCTTTTCATCTTCTCGTGTCAGGACGACACTTACTGCATTAGGACTAACAACCAAATATAGCTGCAAGACCTCATGATCGTGAGGTTTTGACAACAAAGGAGGCGACGTCATGTATTCCTTAAGTGTTTGCAATGCTTGCTCATGACCGTCGGTCCAGTCGAATCCTCAATTTTTCTAAGGACATTGTAAAATAGATGGCATTTATCTGAGGATCGGGAGATAAACCTGTTAAAAGCTGCCACCCGACCAGTGAGCTTTTGGACTTCTTTGAAATTTCTGGGAGATTTGATCTCGATAATAGCTTTGATCTGGTCGGGGTTGGCCTCGATTCCTCATCGAGTGACCATATAACCCAAGAATTTCCCGGCACTGACACCAAAGGAACATTTCGTCGGGTTGAGCTTCATGTTGTACTTTCGAAGGATGTCGAACGACTGCCTTAAATGCTCGACGTGGTCGATTGCTTGCTTCGACTTGACTAGCATGTCGTCGATATACACTTCCATCGTGTCGCCAAGATGGTATTTGAACATTCTGTTCACCAGACGCTGGTAGGTGGAACCTACATTTTTTAGACCGAACGGCATAACTTTATAACAGTAAATACCTCGATCCGTCATGAATGCATTTTTTTCTTGGTCCTCAACGTGCATCAAGATCTGATTATATCCGGAATAAGCGTCCATGAACGTCAATAGCTCATGTCCTGTTGTCGCGTCGACCATGGCATCGATATGTGGCAATGGGAAAGGATCTTTTGGACAGGCTTTGTTGAGATCTGTGAAATCAATACAGACCCTCCACTTGCCATTTTTCTTTGCTACGACCACAACATTAGGAAGCCAGTCGGGGTACTTTACTCCTCGAATCTTCCCTGTCTTCAGGAGGTTGTCGACCTCATCATTTATCACCTTATTCCTTTCAGGAGAAAATTTCCGCCGCTTTTTCTTGATAGACTTAAACGACGAGTCGATATTGAGTTTGTGGGAAATGACGCCAGGGTCTATGCCGACCATGTCTTCGTGCGACCAGGCAAAACAATCAGCATGTTCCTGCAAGAAAGATATTAGCTTGCCTTTTAGGCAGGGATCTAGGGATGACCCTACGAAGACTTTCTGGTCAGGCTTGCTCTGGTCTAGGACAACTTCCTCCAGGTGATACTCGTCAACTATCCCAGGAGCGCCTTGTGTATTCTCAAGTTCCTCATGCATCTGAACAATGATTTGCTCTTGGTTTTCGTGGTCTGTCATTTTCCTGAAACAGAAAGAAGAGGAAACTCCAAGAAACCGTTAGTAAGACGCACGTTTGTCGAAGATTTTCTCTATATGGGGTCCCACGGATGGCGCCAAACTGTAAATGCCAAAAATCGCCCAGAAGGATAACTTAAGGTTGATTGTGGAATTTAACAACTAAAGATATGAATCTTTCAACAAAGCAATGCGAAAAAGACAAAAAATGTAATTGAGATAGAGATTTTGGTGACGCGGGAAAAACCTCAACAAGGAAAAAACCCGCGGACGACTGTGGAAGTCGTCGCTGCACTATGGTCGCCAAATAGGGGCGATATCCTTATGTTTCGGGTGTCGAGAGTACAGAGATTACAATACAAATGAAAGAAAGACTTTAAATGTAAAGTAACAAGTGTATCGAATGTAAAAAATAGTGCGTCGTGTGTAAAAACAATGTGTCGTGTGTGTAAGTCGTGCGTCGAGAGCGATCTGTTGAGAGAAATTCTTTACTTTGAGTGTTCTTTAGAGTTCAGTTATGCTGAGATGATGTGTGATGCCCCCAGAAATGATGATTGAGCTAGGTATTTATAGTCTTCGGGCGCTTTAATTGACTCCTTAAATGCTTCGTGTAACAGACGTAACGGACGTCGATTTTAATGCTGTTAATGGCCTTCGTCGGTTGTAGCCGTTGGTCATCAATGACATTGACTTCTGCATTAAACACTGAAAAAACGTAACAGTAATATTGCATGTTAGTCGGTCGAGGTCGCAAGGTTTCATACGATGGTGGTGTTGCACTAGACGACGTCATGGTCGAGTGTCGTGAGGTGAGTAACTTTCAAAAGATAAAGTGTTTATGATTTAACCCCATTATGAAAAAGTAATAAATGTTTTCCTTACCTTGGTCGTGGTCGAGACTGGTGAATTTTTACCCAAACAATAACTACCAAAAATGAAAATGGGTTTTAGAAGATTAAGATTATCATTAATAACTACCAAAAATATCTTGTGCATGAAATTAGGAAAGTAAATAACCATTAAATAATTAAAATTCTGAAATTCCTAAACTACCCCTACCAAACCAGTAACTTATCTTAATTCCTATTGGTCCAAAAAGTTAACACGGTTAATACTAAATGGATGGTTAACAAAAGAAGGGGACCCTATATATATATATATATATATATCTACCTGATCCAATACACATAAAACATCATCCTTGTGATTTGGTCCCTGTTGAAGGTGGTGAGTTGTTGAAGGGGGGAGATGGTGTATATATATATATATATAATTACAAAGTTCATCGTATGATTATTCAAACCACGTTTTTATCGAAGCAAAAAAATTCACTTGTTCAATAAATATATTTATTATTTATAAAATGGATTAAATATAAGTATTATAAAAGTTAAAAAAATATATGTATTACTAATTTAAAATAATATTTTAATAATTTTATCATTGAAAAGTTAAAATATTTCGGTCTTGTATGTATGTATGTATGTATGTATGTAGTCTACTCGCGCAATGCAGCGTGATATATCTCGATTTATAGTTCTAATTTATTTTAATGTGTGGTTTTGAGAAAATAATCATGTTTTTTTTTATAAATTTGTTTAACGAATGACGGTTTTTAAGAAGTTCATGATTTGAGGATGTGAAAGTGGTTAGAGATAAAAATTAATTAATAAGAGTCCACGATTTAAGGGTTTGAAAGTTGTTAGAGATAAGTATTAATCAAGTAATTACCATTAAAAATTGTACATAAAACTTCATTAGTTGTTTTTAAGAGATTTTAAGTAATTAGCATTAAATAGCGGTACATGAAGCTTTATGGGTTGTTTTTAAAAGTTTTTCATAAATGCTTTATAATATAGTATAGATTACAAATTGGTCCCTATAGGTTTATGCTTTTCACAAAATTAAAGAGAAACCTAAAAGAATACAAAAAGGGGACAAAAAGTGATTGGACGAATTTGCCCCTGACACTAACTGCCAATTTTAACGGAGTAGGTGGTCAGGTCCTGTTTCAAAGCAAAATCAAAACCCTGAGGACGAAAAGTCGAATTATGAAACCATAGGTCATGTTTCAAAGAAATCAACATATCTCAAGGACCAATATTGGAGTTTACTCTTTATTTAAGCATGTTTATTAATTGATTCTGAATTAGTTTTATAAAGTTCAAATAATAAGTTGCTCGTATTTGGATGAGCATACTCACATATGAAAATATACTTAGTGATTGTAATTTTGAAAAAAAATATATATGTCAATATGACATCAAATTAAAGAGAATAAAATACACATCTATGATATATTTGTTTTAGTAAAAAGTAAGTATATTTAAGACGATCTAAATTTTCTTGAAATTGAAATAAATCTATGTCTTTCCAAAAGTTGATCCGTTCATATAGAAATGGTAATATAGGTTCAAAAACCTTAAGGTCTCGTTTTGTTTGCAGGATTGAATTGAATTTGAAATTGACCTTTCAATCTCATGTTTGGTTTGAAAGATTCTCGGGATTTCACTTAAATCCATTAACATAGAATTTTGAAATCACATGAGGATAGTTGCTATTTTACGGAATTTTGTAGGATTTGTATATAATAATATTTTAAAATATGTTAAAAATATTTATTTTAGAGTAAATTACATAAATCGTCCCTGTGGTATGGTCATATTTTGGATATGGTTCCTAAAACGCAGAAATTACACTGAGCGTCCATGTGGTATGCCAAAACGCACGCAGAGGGTCCCTTCGTCTAACGGAATAAAAAAGATTCCGTTAACCCAGTAAAGTTTGAGGGTATTTTCGTCTTTTTACCTCTTTTCATTGTGTTCTACCTCTATCTCCCCATCTTCATCCTTTCCATCTTCATCCTTCATGTTTGTTTCAAGAACATCATGAACACCAAGAAGAACATCTCCTCATCTTCATCCTTCATGTTTGTTTCAAGAACACAAACATAAATTAAAGTCATCTTCAAGAAGACAAACACAAACATAAATTAAATTCCATTTTTATAAGCACATATACAAATAAAGTTCATCTTCAAGAATACAAAAACAAGAAAGATCCTAAATTAATACAATCTTCAAATCCTACACTAAATAATAATAAAAACCCTAAATCTGATGAAATCTTCAAACCAATCTAAATCTTTCAGAAACAAATACATGAACATAATACGATTCTGGGATGGAAATCAAAAACACGAACAGAAAACCAAATACACCAAAGAAAGCTAGACCCAGATCCCGTCTTCTCTTCTTCGTGACACAACAGAGTTCGAATCAGGAGTCTGAAAAAGTGACCCAGATCTGATGTTCTTCATCTCTTTAGCATGTTTTTATAATAACCAAGAAACCCAAACAAACATAGAAAGAAAATGAAGGAGACGTACATAAATGAACCCGCAACCACTTCTTTCTCTTGCCCAAGCTCCATAACCGAACTCTTTGCCTTTATGCCAAACCTCGAATCCAAGAACACCTTCAAGCCATATGAAGAATACGAGCTCCACAGTTTCTTGAGAGGGTTTGAGATGGGAAGAGAGGGGTTAGGGTTTGTAACTATACAGGTTTTGAGAACCCTTGTTTTCATTTTGGTTTGGATTTCAATTTTGGGTTTCCATAAAAATCACCATTCTTACTTTTGGCTTCCATAATAATCGTTATTTACACTTGGTATGGATTTGATTTTGATTTATGTTTTAGTTTTGATTTTGATTTTGGTTTTATGTTTTAGATTTTTATTTTGATTTTGTTTGTTACTGAATAAGATAATTTTGGAGAGAAAAATTAAAAAATAAAAGAAAAGCTCAAAAAGACTAAAATACCCTCTAAATTAACAGGGTTAATAGAATTTTTTTGATTCCGTTAGAGGGAGGGACCCTCTGCGTGCGGTTAGTCGAACCACAGGACGCTTAGTGCAATTTCTGCGTTTTAGGGACCATATCCAAAATATGACCATACCACAGGGACGATTTATGTAATTTACTCTTTATTTTATGATAATCAATTAATAAAATAGAAAATTAACTACTTTTTGTTGTAGGATAAGTGTGCCATCGTCTAAAGGATATGACGATATAGATAGAGATAGGTTAGATCTTATAGTTATCTACTTGTATCTCATCCCTATTTAAAGGGTTTATGATTAATGAGAATTACGATTCATTCTCTCCATTCTATTGTGTTCTATTTAGTTTTCCTTTTAACACGTTATCAGCACGATGGCTCAGAAAAAAAAGTATACTCATCCTGTCATCTATCATCGTCCACTGTAGAGCAACAAGAAAAAATCACCGAGGTAAGTAAACTAAATTACTGAAAGACTTTGATTGCTTACTAATTTTCTTTTATGTTCGTGCATGAATTATACCATGAATCCATGATATTTGATGCAATAAATGCATGATTAAGTTACACAATATTTGCTTTTGCTCCTGATTTGCTATTTTTTTTTCTCAAGTGCGTATATGCCTGATTAATATATACAATATACATTTTTATATGAGCCTCTGATGTACAATTTGCTATATAAATAAATATATATATATATATGCTTTGTGTTTTTATTGGTTATGATTTATGCTTAAATCAAGAATTCCACTGTTTAACCCCATCGTGGCATATATAACACCTTTACGGCATTGATTTCTAATGTTTATCTAGATTAGAATGAAGGTTGATTGAGTTTTTGAGAGAAAATGTTAACGGAAAATTAGGGTTTAAAACGATGTTTGGTCGGTGTTATTTTGTTTTTGCTTACTTTATAACATGTAAATTTAGGGAAATTAATTAAAATACCCAAAGTTCATAATTGGTTTGCAGAAATATCCAAAATCTCTTTGGTTTTGCAAAAATGCCCATTTTTTCCGCGATGGATCCCGCGATCGCGGGATAAGCCCACGTGGTGTACCAGCCCGAAATTTAAACAGGACAAACATAGCATTAAAACATAATTATTAAAAAAGTTGGGTCCTAAAATTTCTTTACATCAACCTCCAAAACATAGGTTGGCGAAAAAAACCTATACACAACTGAGAACAACTACTACTAAGAGTGGCACCGGCACTGTCTCTAACTGCATCTGTACTCTATCCCGCTCTTGCTTACTTACCCGAGCCTCCTACTATTTGCTTACCTGAAAATGTTTTAGTTTTGAAAAGCGAGGGTTAGACCATGAGGTCTAGTGAGTTCCTTCCGTAAACAGCGTACATCAACATTATAAAATCATTTTATAAAGCTCATAACATTTTCCACATAAGCATCAATGATGGTACTGCACAGTGTTTAAGGATCACTTAGCTAACCGCGATCGGGGCCCAAGCAGACTCCCCTCTCGCCTCATACCGGGGCCCAAGAAGACTCCCCTCTATCCGAGTAGGAAGGAAACGAATTCCCTCCTACAAGCTCATCACAAATCTATCCGAGTAGGAAAGAAATGAATTCCCTCCTACAAGCTCATCACAAATGCCCAAGGGATCATCGGATCCCGAGGTACTCAGATCCCACTGTGCAAACCAAATTCACATAACATACACATAGCTCATCATAACTCATGAAACATGAAAGCTTTATAAATCATTCTTTTTGTGCTAATTCATCCTTCAAACAAAACATACTTTTCATGGAGCAGTTCGTAAAAGCTTGTAAGCAAATCATGATTGTAAACACACCATAGCCAGTAAAACATTTAACTTTCATTCAAGTAAAAAAAATCATGTAAAATAACATGGCACTTCTACTCAATCACTTTCTTTGGAAAACACGTAAAATCACGTATTTTAGTTAGAAAAACTCACTTGGCTCCTTGCTTCAAAGCTCCTTACTTAATCTTCCGATCCCTAGGTGAAACATCTATAAATTAAATAAACGCTCTTCATAAACTTTAAATTATTATCCGAGCCTATTTCCGATCCTAATACCCTTCTAGTCTAAAATATAAATACCAAACTTAACTCACCAACCCAAGGCATTAATTAGAAATCTGGGTTGGCCCAATAATGGATCCGTGGCATTTACTGGATCGGCCCACGTGGTTTGCGTAAATTCCGGTTCTCATCAAATGAGGTTCCGGATCATCACATGACCCAACCAATTCCGGATTCGTTAGACGGGTTCCGGATCCTCATGTCCCCACGTTCCAGATCTTTACAACTTAACTTCGGATCTAAATGTTCCAAGCCCAACACACCAAGCCCAAGTTCCGGAAGATCCATTCCGGATCCATTTCATCGAGGTCCAATTCCGGAACTTAAAGTTCCGGATCCTATACTCACTTCCGGATCTACTTGGTTCCGGTTCCATATGAAATTACAAGTCCCGGAATTATTAGTTCTGGTATTAGACATCTTCCGGAATTCCCCTTTGGGTTCCGGTATTAGCGATTACAAACAGAAACTTAATTTCTTTATTTTTAACATAACACCAACAGATTAACCATTGTATTCTCTTCCAAAATCAATATGTGCTACTCTCCAATCTTCTACGTTCACATACATAGCTAATTTAACCATTTATTAAACCGATTAAGAGTTAAACCCCACAAATGTTCTTACTTTGATTTCACAGCTCAAGCATTGAAGAATAACTAGAATTTCACTTACCCAGACATTTCTTACACAGAAAAGAATACATAAAAGAATCGATTGCTTACCAGATTAGGATTTCTCCTATGGAAATCAATACTGATCGCCTTCCTTTCCTTTCTCTTCTTCTTCTCAGCCGCCACCGTAAATGCTAGTAGAATATTCAATAAATGAAAACCTAGGGATTGGAAACAATTTATATCTTTCATAAATTGCACAAAGGGTCCCTTAACATAACTTTCATTTCTTAGACATTCGCCACCAAACTCTCAATACTTACTAGAAATTCGGGTTGTTACACGTGGCCCGCGGTTGGGCTCGCGATAGTCCCGCGGTTGGCCCAAATTTTACAATTTTGGCCCCTACCTCGATGGAACCCGCGATTTGGGCAAAAAAAATTCATTTTTGGTCCCTCTAGTTTTTAGGCTATCATTTTATGTATTTGGGGTTTTTCACGTGTTTTTGCATGTTTTTACTGTTTTTTTCACACTTATTGTCTGAGTTGTTTCAGGTATTTTTTAAAGTAATGTTCCTTTCCATTTTAATGTATTTAATATAGAAACTAACTAAAGAAAATATTTTCCATTTTAAGTTATTTAATAGGGAAATTAAATATAAGATCAATTATTGCAAATCATCATCCCAACCGAAACGGATACGGTGCAGCTAAACAAAGAAATCTATTACGTGAAGGCGTTTTGGACTCCAGTGATCCAGTTAACCTTTTCCTTGATCACGTCCTCCATTCCCGTGTAGTCCTCTTCGATTTCTTTTAGTTCCCTTCTACTCCCTTAATCTGTCGTTGCACCTCCCAAACGTGAGCCCTAGTCATGGCCAGTTCTCGTTTCTTCTCCGCTAGATACTCCATTTTTCCCTGCTGAAGCTCCCTGTTATGGTTCCACATAGCCTTTACCTTTTCGATATCGGCGTTCGCCTCATCAATGGATTCTTGCACTAAGGGAGGAATTCATTGACTTTGTGGATGACCCGTCGGCTGGGTACAATGATACCTTGGTGTGCCTTTCCAGGCATTATCGAGGTAGTATTGCTCCCATGCCATCTCCTAGTCCTCTGCCTCCTCAGTCGTGAATGGATCATCGACCGCAGTTCGCCCATGGTTTCTCCACTCCTCGTCTGTTTTCGGTACCTTCCAGGTACTCCGGCGAGCTCCATCGTTCAGTGGTTGGTAGGCTGCCGAACGTGAAGTTCCAGCCCCATTTGCCGACCTGTTCCACCTTGATCTTGAACCTCCAGCCATAGTGTTAAGAAAAGTGAGAGAATGTTTGTAAACGGTGTAGAGGGTATAAAAGATAGATAGCAAGTTGTGAATTACTACTTCATCATGCCATCTACTTATAGAATGTATGTTCTTCATCAGGGACATGGATATGGTCAAAGATTTCGTCTGAAAAGTTGCTTGCATGATTCGTCTGAATAGTTCACTGCAAGATTCGTCTGAAAAGAGACTGCAAGATTCGACTGAAAAAGTGATTGCAAGATTCGTCTGCAAAAGGAAGCCTGCAAGATTCGTCTGGAAAAGGCAGCCTGCAAGATTCGTCTGAAAAGTTGATGCAAGATTCGCCTGAAAAGGCAGCTTGCAAGATTCCCCTGAAAAGTTGATGCAAGATTTGCCTAAAAAGGCAGCCTGCAAGATTCGTCTGAAAAGTTGATGCAAGATTCGCCTGAAAAGTATAAGGATTCTATTGAGCCATTTGCTCCCTGTGGCTATAAATACCCGTGTTAGTTCCAATTGTAAAGGTCACAACATCCATACAACATTTTCATATCATAATAGTATCGTCTATCACCAAACAAATGGCATCGTCTTCTAACCCATCGTCTACACAAGAAAAAAATGCCCGAAAAACTCAAGATCGTGATAGCAGCAAGGGAAGCGGAGATAGCGCAACTGACACAAGAGTGGAAACAAATGATGGCCAGGAAGGAGGCCCACTTGAAAAGAATCGAACTGGAAGAAAAGGAGATCAAAAGGATGAAAGGGGGGATAAAAGATAGGGAGGCTCGTATTCGTCGAGAAAAAGAAGACATTCACCACATTATGCAAGATTTTGCAATTCTTCAAGCGAAGGTAAGCGACAAGCAAAGTTGTATTGATCAATGTAAGGTAATTTTTCTGTAGGTGGTGGTACGGGGTGTTGCTTTAGTATTTTGTTGTTTATGTGTTGTTGTTTTGTACTTTTCCAGTTCGATGTTGTTGTTTCGTTCCTTTCCCGTTTGTATGTTGTTGTTTCCTTCCTGGTGTTTTTATGTTGATGTTTCATGTTGAAGTTTGCTCATGAATAAAGGTCTTTAATTTGTCTGAAAAGTAGTGTTTAAGTAGTCTGAAATTTGTCTGAAAAGTAGTCTTTAAGTAGTATGAAAAATAGTTTGAAAAGTGGTTCATATTAAAAATACAACTCATAGATGTTATACAAGATTATTTCATAACAAACACATACTAATCAGTATAGTACAAAATTATCCAAATTTGAGGCTACGGCTAGACGATGGTTTGGTTTTTGACAATCCGGGTCCACTTCTTACATGCTCTGGCGAGACGAGTCTCAAAGTGTTAAGCTCCGCTTTCTCGATGTACACTTCAATCACTTTATGGCCGTCAACATACTGACGTATGTTGGCTACATCTTCGTCGGTACTCAATTCTACCAGTCCAGTCAAGAAGTCTGCATTCGGCCTCTTAAAATACAACCTATTATATTTTGGTTCTTCATAGTCCAGCTCTTTCATGACCTGTTCAAGCAGTTGCATAGAAAGATCGTCCACATCTAACATGTCAACATAAATTTCTAGACCACAGAAATAATGTCTTGTAGGTGGTTCCGTGAAGTACCCACCATGGTGGACTTTCATGGTGAACAACTGTGGATATGCATCTGTTGATGAACATTAATATAGTTAGGTCGTAGAACAAAGGTACTAACAATCAAAACCCAAAGAAACATACACACTAACCATATAACTCTTTGCCAGTGTCTGAAAGCGATTCAGATAAACGCCTAAAGCACCAAACATGAAGATTTGGGGATGCCATGTAAGAATACGTCAACGGATAATATGTTCCCGTATATGTGTTTTACGACTAATCTAGCGCGGGGTATTTATAGGCAAATGTGGATGCTGGTTCGCACTGAAAAGTATGAAAAACGTGTAAAGTATGAAAACGTGGAAAGTGAGTTGGCTTGTCCTATAATGCTTTTGTTTTGGTTCAAGTATTCATATGTGCAATACATTAAAAAAATAAACAAACTTATAACTTCAACTTAAATAATTTAATCAAAATAATTAAAAAAAGTTAACACCAAAAATAACAATATTTTAATGTTACATACTACATAATATTAAACTATAAACAACCTACTAATCTAACTATAAATACAATGCAAATAAATGGTCTCCGCCATATGTTTCCGATAGTTCATGGCCTCTCGTTCGGTGTGGCTATCTGCACAATCTGGCACATCGTCGTCAATCAAAATGCTGGCGTTACGACATACCCAGACACCGCAATTCGCATTAATCCCGTTCTGTCGCGGTGCATTTCTGGCGAACTTATAACGGAAGTGCTATGTAACCTCGCGACGTATAGGGTCCGCGATCAGTCCAAATAACGTCGACAGCTGAGACTTAAATGTGTTAAGGCGCTGCTTCAAAGCTAGGTCGTAGACCATGCTACGGGAGCTGTCATATATAGTCATCAACATACGATCAATATCAAACACCCCGAGCACCCAATGAAGAGGATCAATGCAGATAGGGATGTACACCTGAAATATTACAGTATTAGACAAATAGTTAGCAACAAACAACTTACATAAAATAGAAGTAAATTGATTTTCATACCGTATCGATGTCCGCCAACCAACCCCTTCCACACCATTGCATGTATGATACACGGACTTGGCACCTTGATTCTCCAGGACCATCATTTCAAAGAAATTACTTATCATGATCGTCCACCTCGCGGATGGAAGACGCGCCGATTGGAGCACGCCGACCCAACAGTCGATATGCTATACACAAAAAATAGATTGTTAGACATGTAATATAAAATATATTTGATTATATGACTATAGTTAAACTTCAATACTAACCAGATCCTCAAGTTCAGATTCCATCGGGTTAGATGCCATCAGTACTTCGAAAAACTGGCTGGAAATGTCCAGGTTGGCGTAAAGGGTGTTGTTGATCCAAACCCTCAGTGATTTGATAATGACCCTCTCCATTCTACTTAGTGAAAATTGTAAGTAAACAATATGTATCAGAGTTTCACTATCGCTGATAAGTACTAAGACCTTACAGTACCGCTGATAGGAACTCTCGCTCTTTAGATTAAACATTCAGCGAACACTGTTCACCATAATGCTCTGAGCTTGTTCAGTCCTTATGGTGATCGCTGATAAGTTAGTTGTTTACTTATGATCCCTGAAGACAAGTTTCACGTCAACATAGGTTCTACGCTGAAGTCGAAGATCAAGCTCAAGAACCAGCGACAAGTCTCCTAATGAACTGATGCGGATCAACGAAGACTCAGATTTGTCCACTCAACGTGAAGTATCAAGTACAAGACTTCAGCTATCGCTGAACTTTATCATTCGCTGATATAGAACTGAATCAACGAAAGCTGATCATGAAGTCCTCCGTACAAAGTACTTTTGTCTTAACCACCCTTGCACGTCTCCGTACGATATGTCAGAAAAGAACCTCCTTATTGTCTGAAATCGTACAACCACTCTGATACTACACTGTCCAAACATGCGGCTACTAAGGTTGTCTACAAAGGTCAATGACATACAACCAATGAGCTGCTGCCACGTGTAAAGTATAAACTGCCATGCATTAAATGCATGCAGTATATAAGAAGGACTCCAACTTCATTTTTGAAACACTTGAAAACTCTGGACGAGTCACTCGTAAACTCTGGTCGAGTCATCCTTATTATCTTGAGATAGGTTATTATTAGTAATTTCCTTCTCTTTCTTAGTGCAAGAAACTTAGTGTTCCAACTTGTTTAGATTTAGGTTTATCCATAATCTTGTTCCGCAACAAGCTGTAAATTGTTAATGATTTATCAATAAACAATTTAGAAAAGTAAAATCTGTGTGTTTGTATTCAACCCCCCCCTTCTACAAACTTGTATAGCCCTTCGGGACTAACAAGTGGTATCAGAGCAGATTTGTTTAAACTCATAAACAAGATCTGATCTATACTAAGATTTCTCTTCCTAGCTATTTCTTAAAATGGCTACCAACACAAACATAAACTATATTGACAACGGTTCTCTTGCAAAACCCCCTAGATTCTCCAGAGATAATTTTAATCTATGGAAAAATAGGATGATTCTCTTCTTAGAATGTATAGACCCTACTATGCCTTATTATCTTGAAAACGGCCCATATATTCCTGTAAGAATTGATGCTGCAGTTCCAGCCGCTGAGAATAGACCTGCTTTTCCAGAAAGGCTGATACCCAAGGAAGTTCATATGTGGACTGATGAAGATAAGAAGAAAGTAGCTATCGACACCAAAGCCAGATCCATACTCTCCATGGCTCTTCCTGACGAAGTCTACCATTCCGTCATGAACCTGAAAACCTCAAAAGCTATGTGGGACACAATTTGTGTTCAGTATGAAGGTACTTCTGAAGTCCAGGACTCTCGAAAGATCAACCTGGTAAGACAGTATGAAAGCTTCATTTGTGGTAAGAATGAAACTCTCTTTGAAGTACACCAACGTTTTAACTATTTAATAATAGATCTGAAAACTGTTGGTAAGGAATATTCTAACTTTGAAGTGCTGACAAAGTTTTTAGAATGTTTACCTGAAAGCTGGGACAGTTATTCTATGTGTCTCAAGCTGTCAAAGGATCTAAGATCAATGCCCCTTTCTACCTTATATGGCACGATGCTGAATCATGAGCAATCGAGTCATCTTAAGAAGAATCTTGTAAAAGATTCCAAAAGCACCCCTGTTGCTTTAATCTCAGAGGAACCTTCCACTCAGCGACCCTCGGTCACTATCACTGAGTTGGAGAGTAACTCTGAAAGGTCATCGGATTCTGACTCTTCAGATGATGATGAATCTTTGGCTCTCCTCACTAAAAAGTTCAGGAGATTCGCCAAAAAGAAAATGTTCAGAAAGAATAAACCTCTTTCCATTACTGACAAGCCAAGATCATAAGCTCCTGTTGATAAGGCTACTGCTACTTGTTTTAACTGTGAAAAGATAGGACATTTCACTAACGAGTGCAGGTCAAAGAAAGTTTCGAGAAACTCAGCTTTTCCCAAGAAAAACTTTATTCCCAGGAATAGAGATGACAAATACGCCAAGCTGAAAGAAAGGTATGCGAAGCTGAAAAGCTTTAAGAAGAAAGGCAAAGGCCTGATGGCTGACTATGATTGGGCTGACTCTGATGAGGAAGAAACATCTGACTCTGAAGATGATGAAGCCAATCTCTGTCTTATGGCCAAACTTGAAGATGAGGAAGAAAATTCTGACATTCCCTCTACTTCAACCTCTGCTACTCAGGTATCACCTTCCTTCTTTACCAATATTCCAAATATTGATGAAGCTGATAGTCTTCGAAAGATCGATCTCTTGACTAGAAGTTTATATGAAGCCATAAATGGCAAAACTGTAGTTGAAAATCAAAACTTTGATCTCACTGAACAGCTTAAAAACTGTCACCTTCAAATAGAAAATCTTTCTAAAATTGAAGAAGATTTTAAAGATCAAGTTCACCTAAATCAGCTAGTCAAAATCGAGCGCGAAGAAGCTATCGCTGCATTAAAAGATGAAAAAGCTACTGTTGATGGATGGTATAATTCCTCAACAAAGATCACTGAGATAATTAAGTCTCAGATTCCCCTGAGTGATAAACGTGGTCTTGGTTACAAAATTGATACTCTAGAACCAACCACTGATCGTTCTATGCTCTTATTTAGAACTTTCGTATCCTCAGTCGCTGATACTTCATCCTCTCAGTGTTCCTCTTCTAAACCGCCCATCCCTGAGGAAATTTCTACCTCTTCAATAGGTAAAGAGAAAATGGTCTATCCAAAACCTACCTCTGTCTCTAAAGATAAAGGTAAACGAATTGCTTATGATCAAAATCCTCAGAAGGGTATCTTTATACCTAAGCTGAATGCTTCTACAGCCTCAGCGATTCATCCATCTGGTTCAGGGAACAAGAACACTGGATATGTTCAGCGTGGATATATTCAGCGATCTACTCCCAGAATCAAAGTGGATGTTACTGGTAAGAAATCTGAAGAACTGATAGTTCCTCCTATTTCCAATACCAAGGGTGTACTTGATGCTGGTCCTTCCAATTTTAAAATATGGCTCAGCATTCAAATGGTCCTAGAACTATTTTTAGTTATAGGAAATGTTATCACTGTGGACTTACTGATCGTAAGTCTAGTAAGTGCCCCACAGCCACCAAAGCTGAAAAGATAGCTAAGGTGAAGATCACTGCCCCTAAGGCAAAGAAGACCACTGAGGTTAAGAAATTAACCAAAGTGAAGACTGACAAAGCTGAATCTTCAATTGCTGCGAAGACTGCTGAACCTTCCATTCCAACTACTTCCACTGACAAATGTGTACACATGGTTAAGTGGGTACCCAAGAAAAACTAATCTTCCTTTGTAATGCAGGTTAAGAAGGGTATCTGGTATCTCGATAGCGGATGCTCTAGACACATGACTGGAAAGAAAAGCCTGCTCGCTGAATGCAAGGAAGAGAAGGGTCCCTCTATAACTTTCGGTGGAAATGGAAAAGGACATACCCGAGGGTTTGGTGTACTCTCTAATGGTACAACAACCTTCAGAAGAGTCGCATATGTTGAAGGGCTAAAGCATAATCTTCTAAGCATCAGTCAGCTTTGCGACAAGGACAACAAAGTAATCTTTACTAAGGAATCCTGCTTTGTCGTTGACAAAAAGGAGAAGATAGCTCTCAGCGGTTATCGTTTGGAAAATGTTTATGTAATAAACATGGACTCCACAACCACTGAGAACTCCTGTTTCTTCTCAAAATCCTCATCTGATGTCAACTGGCTATGGCATAAGAGGCTCTCTCATCTAAACTTCAAGACACTGAATACTCTTTCTTCAAAAGAGTTAGTCACTGGTCTACCTCAACACTCATACGCCAAAGAGTCCTTATGTTCAGCGTGTGAGAAAGGCAAGCATACCAAAGCAAGCTTTAAGTCAAAGCAAGTTTTAAGTCAAAGCAAGTCTCCTCAGTGTCATCTCCTCTACAACTTCTCCATATGGATTTGTTTGGCCCTGTTAACAAACAATCCATCGCTGGAAAGAAATATACACTAATCATAGTTGATGAATTCTCTCGCTATACATGGGTAATGTTTCTCCGTTCTAAGAGTGACACCCCTGAAGAACTCATCACCTTTGTTCGGAAGATGGAAACCCTGAACAACTTGACCGTTCGCTCAATAAGGAGTGATCATGGGACTGAATTCAAAAACAGTTCTCTTGATTCCTTCTTTGAGAGTAAGGGTATTTCTCACAACTTTTCTTCAGTGAGAACACCACAACAAAACGGAGTCGCCGAAAGAAGAAATATAACAATTATTGAAGCTGCACGTTCAATGCTCAGCGATTCTCACCTTCCTACTCAGTTTTGGGCATAAGCTGTCAACACTGCTTGTTTTACGCAAAACAGGTCGCTGATAGTCAAAAGATTCAATAAGACAGCCTATGAACTTTTTCATGGGAGAAAGCCTTCAATTAGCTTTCTTCACATCTTTGGATGTTAGTGTTTCATACTGAACAACAGAGATGCCCTTGGAAAGTTTGATACTAAGGCTGATGATGGAATCTTTCTTGGATATTCTTCAATTCCCAAAGCCTTCAGAGTCTTCAATCGAAGAAGACAAACTGTTGAAGAAACTATTCACGTCACGTTTGACGAATCCCGTTCAGCGAACTCTAAACCGTCTGCTGATACTGAAGAAACCGAATCAATGGATGTTTTCTCATCTTGGTGATTCAGAAGATATTCCCACTCCTCATACTCATACGGTTGAAGATGATAGTCCTACTATCATCCCAAATATGCAGAATAGTGAAGCTGAAACATCATGGGTCTCAGCTGTTCCTTTAAACGCTATACCTGCTTCTGAACCAAATGTCTCAGACATTCCATCTACTTCTCAGCAATCAGTGAATGAATTGACATCTGCACCTACTCCTCTCTTGGCTGATATTCCAGAAGTTGCTGAAGCTTCATCTTCAGCTCCTCCAGTTCAATTTGAGTCAGCGACTTATGCTCCTGCTCAGCGATGGACTGTAAATCACCAATTGATCAAATTCTTGGTGATCCAAACGCTGGTGTTCAGACTCGACGAAGTGCGGGTAATATTTGTTTATTTGTTAACTTTATTTCTCTGATTGAACCAAAGAAAGTAGATGATGCCCTCAAAGATCCAAACTGGGTCAGCGCTATGCAAGAAGAGCTGACTGAATTCGAAAGAAACAAAGTTTGGAAACTTGTTCGAAGACCAACTGACAAGACAGTGATAGGTACTAAATGGGTCTATCGTAACAAGTTGGACGAACATGGAACTGTAACCCGCAACAAGGCTCGACTTGTTGCTCAGGGATACAGACAAGAGGAAGGCATAGATTACGACAAAACATTTGCTCCTGTAGCAAGACTAGAATCTATTCGTCTATTCTTAGCATATGTTGTACACAAAGACTTCAAAGTATATCAGATGGATGTTAAGTCAGCGTTTCTAAATGGAAAGCTGAATGAAGAAGTCTATGTGGAACAACCTCCAGGATTCTCAGATCCTAAGCGTCCATGTTATGTTTATAAACTGGATAAGGCACTTTATGGCTTAAAGCAATCTCCTCGTGCATGGTATGACACTCTATCCTATTATCTCCATATTGAACATTTTGAGCGTGGTAAAATCGATAAGACTCTATTCTTTAGGAAAGTAAAAGGTCATATTATTCTTGTTCAGATATATGTTGATGACATTATATTTGGTTCTACTAACCCTGACATTTGTACTCGTTTCGCCGATAGAATGAAAGAAGAGTATAAAATGAGCATGATGGGTGAGCTAACATATTTCCTTGGTCTTCAGATAAAACAAAATGAAAAAGGAACTTTCATTAATCAGGGAAAGTATGTTAAAGATATGCTGAAGAAATTCGATTTAACTCAGAGCTCAGCTATGAAAACCCCTATGGCACCACCGCTGACACTAAACAAGGATCCCTCTGGAATACCAGTTAATGTCACGATGTACCGTGGGATGATCGGCTCTCTCTTGTATCTTACAGCTAGCCGACCCGATATTATGTACGCAACCTGTTTATGTGCACGATATCAAGCTGAACCTAAGGAATCTCATATGATCGCTGTAAAGCGAAATTTTCGATACCTTAAGGGTACTGCGAACCTAGGTCTTTGGTATCCCAAAGACTCAGGGTTCGATCTAATCGCCTATTCAGATAGTGATTTTGCAGGTTGCAAATTGGATAGGAAAAGCACCACAGGAGGCTGTCAGCTCCTGGGTGGAAAACTGGTGAGTTGGACAAGTAAAAAGCAAAACTCAGTGTCCACCTCCACAGCTGAAGCTGAGTACGTAGCCGCTGGAAGTTGTTGTTCTCAGGTCTTGTGGATGAGAAATCAACTACTAGACTATGACCTTCAGCTCTCGAAAATTCCAATCTATTGCGACAGCACAAGTGCCATCGCTATAGCCAACAATCCAGTGCTACACTCAAAGACAAAACACATCGAAATTAGGTATCATTTTATCAGAGATCATGTGATGAATGGTGATATAGAACTTCACTTTATCCCAACTGACTATCAGTTAGCTGATCTGTTCACCAAACCTCTTGATGAGACAAGATTCAACTTTCTCATCAGCGAGCTTGGAATGCTGAACTTTAAAGAGTAAAATCTTCAGCGGTTCACATTTGATCAGCGATAGGATAAAATCAACTTGTATAACCCATTCTATCATTCTCTCTCTGAATATAATTGATTCGCTGAGATCAAGGTATGTTTTTCTTTCGCTGACAATCGCATGTAAATGCAAGATTTCAAGAGAAATTGCATCGCTGAATATCTCTTCCTTAATCAGCGATACTTTGAAATTTCTAAAACCAACACTGATATTTCTATTCAGTGCTTCATGTTTTCAAAAGTGTCCCTGAGCTTTCAAAACCTCAGAGACATCCTAAAATATGAAAGGACATCCGTGACGTCATAGCAACGGATAAGCCCTGGCACGTTCTTTTTCTGACACACGTTTGCACGTTTCGTTTACCTTCTAATCAAATGCAAACACGTGTCTGTGTCATGATGAAAAACTTTCCCGCTCGAGTTTTTCTCTCTCACTAATCTCACTATATAAACACATTTTGGGTTTATATTTTTCCTTTACACGAAAAACTTCCTCTCCAAGCAAGAAAAAGATTTACTGTTGCATTTTGAGCTCTCAAAATTTCCAGAAACTGTTCATCTTCTTCTTCCTTGACGAACCAGGTATTTACTCTTGTTATTTACCTACATTACTTGTTTATGATCTTATTATTTGTTTTTACAAGATCAAACAAAAGAACTTTTTCAAATGAAATCATTTCTTTCATGGTTTTATGAACACAACCTTTCATGGTTGTTCTTCAAGTTTAATTGCAAATATCTTAAACTTGTTCTTCATACGTTTTTCCTAGAATCCTAATCCTCAAAGGAAACTGGAAAACAAGACTTTTTATTAGGTTTGCATTTCGTTTTTCAAAAACAAGAAAACCCTAATCTTCATTAAGACATTTTTGTCTGAATGAAATGGACAAAATTCGAACCATCTTATTGGAAAATCTTTCCACATTAAGATTATTCTTATTTGTTATATCTTTGGTTGAACTGATAATACAGAAATGACATCTACTGACATTCCTACTGCTGAGAACACGACTGCTGCTGAGGAACTGGAAATCACCAAAGCTCCTCAGGTCAAGTTCATGCTTGAGGAACTTGATTGGACAAAAACAAACAACCTCTATGCGCTTTTCGAGTTTCCTCCTCGAAAGCAAGTCACACATCTGAATGATGCTGTGAAATTCCTTAAAACCTGTTGCCTCTCTACAGCCCTGACCATAACACCCCCTGCTCATCAGCTACTACTATCTCAGTTCTGGTATTCTGCCAGACACACTCAGCTTCCATTGACCAAAGACCCCACAAAGAAAATCGATTGCATCCTCTATGATACTGATTTTGGCACCATAAAAATCACCCCTGCCATTATCCGAAAAGCCCTGAGCCTTCCCATCGCCACTA
The DNA here is from genome assembly GCA_033807775.1 of Saussurea involucrata. Classification (NCBI taxonomy): domain Eukaryota; kingdom Viridiplantae; phylum Streptophyta; class Magnoliopsida; order Asterales; family Asteraceae; genus Saussurea; species Saussurea involucrata. The sequence continues at coordinate 29,744,840 of CM066317.1, forward strand.
AAGAAAAACCCTTTGTTTCTCTCCCTGACCACAAGAAACATGCTGATAGGGAAGCCATCACTGCATTCTTTGATGCAATGGGCTATGTATAGGAAACTGGGAGGGACAAGAAGCCTGAGAAGAAGCTGACCCTTATCAAGAAGTCAAAAATGCCCAGCGAGATGAACTTCATCTTCGCACACTTGATAAGCTGCATGATTGCAAAGACCGGCTCCTCTGATCAAGCCGCTCAACCTCAGCAAGCAATGGGATATGCATTGCTGAAGGGTCTTCATGTTGACTGGGCATCGATAATCTACGATGATCTAGTGCTCAAAGTAGACTCTGCCGCTGAACGACCATCATGGGTTCCATACCCAAGATTCATTAGCGCCGTCTTCCAAACTGGCCTGAAGGATAACTACCCAAAAGTAGGAGACCTGAAACTCTCTCAGGTTTGCCCTAAGGTACTCGACTTCAAGCCAGTGGCAAACGAGGTACGTCTCTCTACTCTCTTAACTATTCTCAATCCTCCTTCTTCTACTTCTGCAGCTCATTCAGTGGACAAACCCACCGCTGATACCCCAGCTGCAACCTCCATTCCTTCTAGAAAAAGGAAACAATCTTCTACCCAACTTGGTTCCAAAAGAACTAAGAAAACCAAGGAGCAACCCCAACAATCTCATGCTGAAGACTCCTCAGCTCATCTTGAAGAGCTAATGGAAAGTTCAGTGGTACGCTCTGCCACAGCTGAACAAGCCACCCTTTCCATCCCAGCTTCAGCGTCTCTAAACGCTGAGGTTATAAACTTGGAATCGACCCAACCTCCTTCAGTCTCTCTACAGACTGAAGAAGTGATTCTCAGTGGATCCAACGCTGAACCTCGCACCCAACCATCATTCTCAACCTTCGCTTCTCTCTCTACTCCATTGGACTCTAATCCAGTTTTCACCATGACCACTGGAGCAACCGTCATTCTTCCAGATGCTAAAGCTGATCCCTTTCAAGGAATGATGGATGCAGGACCTGCAGGAATTTCCATGTGCACACGCACTCTAGCTGACGACATGGAACATTATTCAGGTCACAGAAGTTTTGATGACTTCGTTGACCCTCCTGCAGGTATACACCAAACCATATACACTGTAAATAAACCCCAAACTTCTGAGCTTTCCTTTGTTCATAAGTTCTTATCTGTTACAGGTCCTAATTTGGGAGACATCAACGCATCTCTGAAGAACCTGGATACAAAGCTGACAGGTCTCAACACTACTCTCTCAGACAACTCTTCAGCTGTAACAAACGCTGGAGAGAATCTCAACAAGCTGACAACAGTGGTTGAACAGAATGCCTCCAAAGCTGATTTGGAGAAGGTTGATAGAACTCTTGGTGATTTTGCCAAAGTTCTTGCTGACATCTACACAGACTGCACCTCTCTCAAAACAACAGTTCAATCCATGTCCAGCGAGGTCATAACGCTGAAGACATCGGTTGGAAATCTTCCGGGAGATATGTCTGCTGTAAAGACTGACGTGAGTTCTGTAAAGACTGACGTAAGTTCAGTGAAGACGATGGTACAGCAGATCCTGAATCACATGACCGCCCCTGCCCCTGCACCTTCGCATTTTACTCCGGCGGATCATGCTGAACTCTTCAAGATCACTCCTGCTATTACTGGCCTAGAAGACAGAGTAGCAGCGATTGAAAATTATAATGGGATCCCTGGCCAAGAAGACAGGGAACCAACTCCATCTGTTGAGTCATCGCATTCCTCCCCCATTCATCATAAGGAAGGGGGGGAGAAGAACTCTGAAGACCTTCCCCACGATGAATCTATCGAGGCGGAGAAGACTGAAAACCTCTCCCTTACTGAAGAGGGGGAGAAGATAAATGAAGAAACTGCTGGACCTCAGGGAGATGAAAACCCTGAGGGAACCGAGAAGCTTACCTCTGTATCTGAGGGGGATCAACTCGAAGAAGATGCTGAAGAATCTGAATCTGAAGCTGAAGATGAAGAAGCCGTCGACATCTCTGATGATGAACCATCCTCTTCTTCAAAGAATGATGATGATGACGATGATGATGATGATGACTCCTTTATCGTCAAGCCTTCTCAGAAGACTACAACTCTTAAAGGGATCTTGATAAACGAACCTTCAGGGGAGCGGACCAAGACAAAGCCTTCAGCGTCTGAAGCTGACAAGGGCAATGGAAAAGGTGTCGCTGAAGACGATGAAAATCTGACGATCTTGCTTAAAAATCCGGTTTGTCAGGTACACTACATCTTACTTCCTTACACTACATCCCTCCTCTATCTATACACATTATCAGCTTTACTCTCCATAAAAAGCCTATACACTTAAACCAATTTCTTTTCTCTGTTGTACCCAAGTTCTTATTCGTAAGATCGCATTGTTTCAGCTAGTCCTCTCCCCTGTTTGAGGATATCACTGAAGTTTCTACAGCTGTGACTTCACCAACAATAATCCCAGCTCCCAACGCTGAAGAAATAATCCCGGTCTTGGATTTGATCTCTGAGACTGATGAACCCGAAGAACAGATGCTCTCTCACAAAAACAGACCTTCCTTGGCTCCTCAAAAGCTTGTAAGGTTTTGTTAAACCATACTACCACATGATATAGGCAACGGAAGCATATTTAGAATTGAATCATCCATGGCAATACAAACAAACAACTTATAAAGATGCATACGTTCTAGATGATTAACTACAATAGAAAGAATCAAGAACACTTACTTGTTTCTCGTGATTGTCGAAAACACAAGTATGAATTAACCTTGTTCTTGCTTCTTGGATGTCAAAGATTAATAGTGTGAATCCCTCTAGTGGCTCACACTTAAGAACACCAAACCAACAATCAAGATTGAAGCTTTATACCCTAAACCCTTATTTAGGGTTTACGATTTTGGGAGGGAGGAGAGGGGAGGTTACGGCCTCAATAGAGAGAGAGATTAATCAAAAAACTCATTAGGGTTTGATCCCTAGTAGTTTATTTATAATCCCCTTATTTACACCTAGCCCCCTTGAAACGATAAGCTTGTTAAAAAACTCTTTTAACCAATTATCATTTAGTCCCTATAATTAATCCAATTATTTATATTGTAGCTTATAATTAATTTCTCATCAAATGACAAATTAATAAACTAACTACTTTAACTCCCTTTCATTCTTCTGATTGTTATTTGGGTCTTAAGGGCAACCCAAAAGGACCCTGCTATTACTAGAAATATTACCAATAGTTAATGACTCTGGACACTATGTCCAACAGTCTCCCACTTGGATAAGTTATTAACTCTATTTGGTTTAACGCTTTCAAATAATCAGCAGAGAGCAAGCCATCCAATGCAGCTGCCGAACTCTGATAAAGATTCGGTCCTAAGATAAGTGATTTAATGTTCCTTTGTTCTACAAGATATCATATGAACCTGAGACATGGATAAATGTCTATCTCTTGGATCAAGATTATGTTTCCCGATTTCCGATATGTGTTGAATTTATCAGACTACTCAATTGAACACATCAGTTATAGTCAGGGTTTGGCCAAACACTTAATGTCAACACCAAATCATCGAGGGGCCCATGGATATCGCTTCTCCTGTTAAGGCAATAAACTTTGACTACACAGTTCATTTCTACTCATCATATTATACATGGACATTCCCTGTATAGCTGCCAGTTATGGTCAGCGTTGGAGCACACCAAAGCATAACAGAATCATAGAGCAAAACTCTATGTATCTCCGTTTGAAGAACATAAAATATTATCATCTCAAAATTACTCTGACTTAATCCATGAAGTAAACTTTTGAGTGCGGGTTGTTCCAATACCCAAATCACTATTAGGTACTCATGAATGTTAGTTGCATTCTCTATGCTTCTAACACTCCATGACAGTCTTGAATCACTACTTACTTCCAGGAGTATGACTGACTGTGGAGGTTTAAGTAAATTATGTTGATCCAAACCCTCAGTGATTTGATAATGATCCTCTCTTATATACTTAGTGAAAATTGTAAGTAAACAATATGTATCAGAGTTTCACTATCGCTGATAAGTACTAAGATCTTACAGTACCGCTGATAGGAACTCTCGCTCTTTTAAGTTAAACATTCAGCGAAAAGTGTTCATCATTAATGCTCTGAGTCTGTTCAGTCATTATGATGATCGCTGATAAGTTAGTTGTTTACTTATGATCCCTGAAGACAAGTTTCACGTCAACAAAGGTTCTACGCTGAAGTCGAAGATCAAGCTCAAGAACCAGCGACAAGTCTCCTAATGAACTGATGCGGATCAGAGAAGACTCAGATTTGTCCACTCAACGTGAAATATCAAGTACAAGACTTCAGCTATCGCTGAACTTTATCATTCGCTGAATAGAAAATGATAATCGTTGAATCAACGAAAAGATGATCATGAAGTCCTCCGTACAAAGTACTTTTGTCTTAACCCCCCCTTGCACGACTCCGTACGAAATGTCAGAAAAGAACCTCCGACTGTCTGAAATCGTACAACCACTCTGATACTACACTGTTCATCCATGCGGCTACTAAGGTTGTCAACCAAGGTCAATGACATGCAACCAACCAGCTGATGACACGTGTAAAGTGTATACTGACTTGCATTAAATGCATGCAGTATATAAAGAGATGAACCCACTTCTTTTGAAGTAACTTGCTAACTCTGGACACGTTCAATCTCTTTTCTCAAGATAGGTTATTATTAGTAATTTCCTTATCTCTCTTAGTGCAAGAAACCTTAGTGTTCCAACTTGTTTAGATTTAGGTTTATCCTTAATCTTGTTTCCGCAACAAACTGTAAATTTTTAATGATTTATCAATAAACAATTTAGAAAAGTAAAATCTGTGTGTTTGTATTCAACCCTCCCTTCTACAAACTTGTATAGGCCTTCGGGAACAACAAGTGGTATCAGAGCAGATTTGTTTAATCTCATAAACAAGATCTAATCTAAGATATTTCTCTTCCTTGCTATTATCTGAAAATGGCCACCAACACAAACACAAATTATATAGACAATGGTTCTCTTGCTAAACCCCCTAGATTTTCCAAAGATAACTTCAACTTATGGAAAAATAGGATGACACACTTCTTAGAAGGTGTAGACCCTACTATGCCTTACTATCTCGAAAATGGTCCATTCATCCCTGTAAGAATTGATGCTACTGTTCCAGCCGCTGAGAATAGACCTGCTATTCTAGAAAGGCTGGTCCCTAAGGAAATCTTTCAGTGGACCGACGAAGATAAGAAGAAAGTGGCTATAGATACAAAAGCCAGATCCATACTATCCATGGCCCTTCTTGACGAAGTCTACCATTCCGTCATGAATCTGAAAACATCAAAAGCCATGTGGGACACAATATGTGTTCAGTATGAAGGAACGTCTGAAGTCCAGGACTCAAGAAAGATCAACCTGGTAAGACAATACGAAAGCTTCATTTCTGGTACGAATGAATCTCTCTCTGAAGTTCACCAACGTTTTAATTGTTTAATTATAGATATGAAAACTGTTGGTAAGGAATATTCTAACTTTGAAGTGCTGACAAAGTTTCTAGAATGTTTACCTGAAAGCTGGGACAATTATTCTATGTGTCTCAAGCTGTCAAAGGATCTAAAATCAATGACCCTTTCAACCTTATATGGCACGTTGCTGAATCATGAGCAATCGAGCCATCTTAAGAAGAATCTTGTAAAAGATTCCAAAAGCACCCCTGTTCAAAGGATCTAAAATCAATGACCCTTTCAACCTACTCAGCGACCCTCGGTCACTATCACTGAGTTAGAAAGTAACTCTGAAAGGTCATCAGATTCTGATTATTCAGATAATGATGAATCTTTGGCTCTCCTAACTAAGAAGTTCAGGAGATTTGCCAAAAAGAAATTTTTAGAAAGAACAAACCTCTTTCCATAACTGACAAGCCTAGATCATCAGCTTTTGTTGATAAGGCTACTGCTACTTGTTTTAACTGCGAAAAGACAGGACATTTCGCTAACGAGTGCAGGTCTAAGAAAGTTTCTAGACCCTCAGCTTTTACAAAGAAACCCTTTGTTCCAAGGAATAAAGATGACAAATATTCAAAGCTGAAAGAAAAATATGCTAAGCTGAAAAGCTTTAGGAAGAAGAATAAAGGCCTGATGGCTGACTATGATTGGGCTGCTTCTGATGAAGAAGCATCATCATCTGACTCTGAAGATGATGAAGCAAATCTATGTCTTATGGACAAGATTGAAGAAGAGGAAGAAAGTTCAGACATTCCCTCCACTTCAACATCTGCTATTCAGGTATCACCTTCTTTCTTTACCAATATTGCAAATATTGATGAAGTTGATAGTCTCCGTAAGATCGATCTCTTGACTAGAAGTTTATACGAAGCCATGAACGGCAAAACTGTGGTTGAAAACCAAAACCTTGATCTCGCTGAAAAGCTTAAAAACTGCCACCTTCAAATAGAAAAGCTTTCTAAAATTGAAGAAGATTTTAAAGATCAAGTATATTTAAATCAGCTAGTCAAAATCGAACGAGCAGAAGCTATCGCTGCATTAAAGGCTGAAAAAGCTACTGTTGAAGGATGGTGTAATTCTTCAACAAAGATCACTGAGATAATAAAGTCTCAGATTCCCCTGAGTGATAAACGTGGTTTGGGTTACAAATATGATACTCCAAAACCAACCACTGAGCGTTCAATGCTTAAATTTGGAACGTTCGTATCCTCAGTCGCTGACACATCATCTTCTCAGTGCTCCTCGTCCATTACACCAATCCCTGAGGAAACTCCTACCTCCTCAAAAGGCAAGGAGAAAATGGTTTATTCAAAACCTACCTCTGTCTCTAAAGACAAAGGTAAAGGAATTGTTATTTACCAGAATCCTCAGAAGGGTACCTTAGTACCAAAGCTGAATGCTTCTAAAGCTTCAGTGGCTCATCCCTCTGGATCAAGGAAGCAGATCTCTGGATCTATTCAGCGATCTACTCCTAGACTCAGATTGGATGTCCTTGGTAAGAAATCTAAAGAACTGAATGTTCGTCCCATTTCTAAAGCCAATAGTTTACTTGGTGCTGGCACTTCTAATTCGAAATTAAAAGCTCAGCATTCAAATGGTCCTAGAACTACTTTTAGTTAGGGGTGCTCAAAAACCCGATCAACCCGACCAACCCGATCAACCCAACCCAACCCGACGTGGAAAAACCCAACCCGAAGCAACCCGATGTCCAATCGAGTTGTAAAATCTTCAAACCGTATGTATTGGGTTGATATCGGGTTACGATAATTTGAACCCAACCCAACCCGATGAACCCGATATACATATATATATATATATATATACAATCTCGTATACATCTCTATATAACTATATATATATATATATTCAATCTTTTATCCATCTCTATATAACTCCTTCTCTCTCTCTCTCTCTCTCTCACACACACACACACATATATATATAGTAGATGTTAACATATATAGGTAAATTGAGAAAAACATTTGATGACGATATGTTTAAGATTTAAGAAATATGCGAATTGAAAACGTCAAGTTATTTGATCATATTTGGTTTAAACATTTTTATATATAGTATCTAAGTATTGTCTGAATTATCGGTTGTATTTTAAAGACATGTTTCCTTTATTTTTATGTTTTTAATTTTGATTTCACCTTGTTTAAACACAACCCGACCAACCCGACTAACCCGATCAACCCGAACGGGTTGGGTTGGGTTGGGTTGTGTCTTTGTTTGGGTTGGGTTGGGTTGAAATTTTTTCAAACCGCCAACATTGGGTTGATGTGTCGAAATGCCTTCAACCCGATCAACCCAACCCGTGAGCACCCCTACTTTTAGTTATAGGAAATGTTATCACTGTGGACTTACCGATCATATTGCTAGTAAGTGTCCAACAGCCACCAAAGCTGAAAAGATAGCTAAGGTGAAGATTGCCCCCAAGGCAAAGAAGACCAACCCTGGTGCAAATCAGGTCAAGGTGAATCCTACCACTGAGGTTAAGAAATTAACCAAAGTGAAGAAAGACAAAGCTGAATCTTCAAATGCTGCAAAGACTGCTGAATCTTCCATTCCAACTACTTCCACTGACAAACGTGTATACATGGTGAAGTGGGTACCCAAGAAAAACTAATCTTCCATTGTATTGCAGGTTAAGAAGGGTGTTGCGTATAAAAGCGATATGTGTATTTCGCAGTGGGTTGCAAACTGTCCACAGTGGGAAGCGCAAGTGTACACTGTCCACTATGATCGTCACAGCAAGTAATAGTCGGTAAAATACCAGAATCGTTTCCACAGGGACTAGACAATCAAGACAATTCGGTTCTCATGAGCTCCTTTTACAAGTTTCGATTAGAGAGGAAAATAATATCTTGAGTTGGTTTGGTGAAATAACTAATTTTAACGATTTTACTAAAGATTTAAAAGATGGAATGTAGGTTAGATTTTCCCTAGATTTTATAGTAAATACTTGATCTCAAAAAGTGATCCTAGTAATTGAAGTCGGTCTTTTCGCTAGAAAAGCCCAGTTACAAAATACTCACACTGTTAAGTAAAAATCCCATACTAGTCGTACTTGTTGTTTTGTCAATGGTAATCTCAGAATGGACCCTCTCGGGCCTCGATGGAATGTGTAGAGACAAATACTCTAAGTGTTTTAAATACACAAATTAGCTTGTCTACTACTCCAGTGGGGAGAGATTAGCTCACTGTGCTGACCTCACTCTCGTAAGTGTCATAAGAATTCTTTCGAACTCCCTAGCATTATCCAAGCTCGTGTCACTACGTTCTACCCATTTCTGAGTTGAGAACTAGACTTTTAGATCCTTACAAGTGATCGGCTTGTTCGCATCCTTGGGGTATAATCGAGAATGAATAACCAAAACAACAAATATTCTAAGTATAAAGATTACTCAAGCATTTTCTCTAAAATCTGGGTACTTCTCTTGCCTACATCCCAAAGGATGTTTAGCCTAACATAACTGAAGTAAATAAAACACAAGATGAAGATTTAGACATGATTGAAAAAGTGACTTTGAATTACTGCTCACAGTGGGGAACGTAAGTTGCCCACTGTTCGAGAACTACAACTGAAAGTTAAGCTAGAACTTTAAAAACACCAGAAATTAAAGTTACACTACTGCAGAAAATTAAAACTAACTATTGTTCTAAACTTGAGAGAATTTAAGTCTACAAACTAAGATGCTTGCTAAAATTAAAGATTGATAAAATTGATTCCCTTAAATGACCCCCAAGCCCTTCCTTTTATACACCAAGGAAAGAGCTTGGGTAATACACAATGAGGTCTTTTGACTTTGCATCAGCTGAATTATGGGAGCACAAGGACCATTTGTGCCCCATGTTTCTTCTTTAACCAAGGGCTTGATGCTTCTAACCATGGGACTCTTCAAAAAGTTGACTTCTAGGCTCTTAGGTATGAATATTAAATTCACTTTGCCATCTTCTTTAGGAGCAAGCCTAGAATAAAATAATCCCCATGCTTGTACTTGTTGCTGAACCTTCTAACTGCCCCCACCATGCTGTCTAACTCAGATTTCTTCTTTTTGTCTTTTCCAGCGGCAGCAGTGGGGAACCGGAGTGAGCACTGTTCACGTCACTGTAGATAAAACGTGAAAACTACCCAAAATCCACCAAATAATTTATTAAACACAAAGGTTTACTCCATTTGCTCATTTTCGACATTTATACTAAGAATGGGGGTTTTGAGAGGCGGAATGGCTAAATTTGACAAAATAAAATCTGAAATTCAAAGAAATAATAACTCTATAAATAGAGTTATCACAACCTCAAACTTAAACCATTACTTGTCCCCAAGTAATAAAATATATACAAAACAATGCATTTGAATTTTTAGGGACTTACCGACTCTTTACCTTGAATGGACGTTGATCTCCTCCTTTAGATACTTCTTTCGGTTCCTAAATTGAAGTTTCACTTTTGTATTTGACGAAATCTTTCCCTTGTTCACAATTGAAAAATAGGGTTTTTCTTGGGTTCGAAAGGTTTTCGGCTTTGAAGATTTTCCCAAGGGTTTTTGCACGGATTTCCAAACATGGACCGAAGATCTCATTCGAGAAAGTGAGTGGTTTAGATTTTTCATGGAATTGTACGCACACTTTCAGGCTTTATTTGTGTGTGGCTATTTTTGTGAGAGTGGGCATTCTGATGGTACAGAAAAGGCACACCATCTTTTTCTGGGAGTGGGCACTTTGATGGTCCAGAAAAGGCACACCATCAACTTTGTTAGTACAACTCCGTTTTTCTTCTGTTTTTGTATTTTTGTATTTTTCTCTTCTCTTTTTTTTTGGGAGGTGGCTAAGGTTTTACCCACCTCAAACTTATGACCTCACAGTGTCCTCACTGTGGACAGACTGGAAGTCACATCTGGAAGTCCCCACCTCAAACTTAAAACTGCACAGTGTCCCCACTGTGACTTGGAAGGATTCAACGAGGTGTGTTGGGGAAACAAAAAAAAGTTGTGTTTGGATGCAAAAAGGACCTATTTCACATTGTGGGAGAAGTTGAGATTTGTACTTACAAAAGGGACCCTAGAATTGTCGGAAACCGAGAGTTGTACCCTAAAAAGAAAAAAATCATGCAAGCATTCAAACCAAATAATCAAGTAAGTAACCAAAATTACCTACCTACGGTAGGATTTTCATGCATCATTAACGGATAGTTTAAAAAAGCAAATGTGTCAAAAGCCTAACCATAGGCATCATACAGAAAATTAAATTGTTTTTGGGAGCAAACTGGTAAAACCAATGTTTTAACAAACCATTCAGGGGCTCGGGGTGGTACTCGGTGAACTGTCGGCATCATCCTCCGCAACATCATCCTCACTATCATACGTTGCGCAAATATCTTCGGGAAAGCTCGAGAGTAGGTCTGCCAACACCGGGTTGGTTTCATTCACAAACTGCCCCATTACCTCATCCCGTTCCCGCGTGTACATCCAAAAAGAATTCATGGCCCTTCCTTGGTATCTTTGCTCGGCTTCCATCAAGTCTAAGCGGTAATTGATCTTACGTAAAGCCGCCAAGATTTCGGTCATTTGATTGCTGGAAGATCCTGCATCGGTAGTGCGCACCGGCGTACGAGGCGTTCTTGCAACGTGCTCCTCAGCTATGAACACAGTGGGGTTAACAGTCCCCACTGTGGGGATATCTTATTCCTGCTCGGGTGGAGGAGTGGTGATGTGCCGTTCTATCTTTCGGATGGTTCCCACATTGATATTACTTGTGGAATCTAACCACTGGTCCTCCACAGCCGACGGTACACATGCGTCTATCATCAACGAAGTAATAAGGCAAGGGAGGGGCAAAATTACCTTCTTCCGGGTGCGCGCTTGATCGATGGCCGCATGCATGACAGTGCCCACGTTGATCCTTTTTCCCGTGAGGATGCAGTACAACAGCGCACACTTATGCATCGACAAAGTGGTGTCGTGCGAAGTTGGGGATAATGAAGCACAGAGAAACTGGAACCAAACGGCAGCCTCGGTAGTGAGGGAACCAGCGTTTAGGCACCGTCGTTGACCGTCCTTATTCCATGGTTTCCCTTCAGCTGCTATCTCTCTTAAAATAAGGTCCTCACATGCGGGAGTCATCTTCTTCAAGAACTGCGCAAACTCACAAATACCCGAATTTCCTCTCCCCAACACTCGGTTAATTTCCCCTGGATTGTAACAAACTTTCCTACCTCGAACTACCACAAAAGGGTCTTTACTTTGAGAGGCCTCGGCGTAAAATTCACGCACTAGCGAGGCATTGGCGCGTCGATTAGCAGCAGATATAATCGACCAATCATGCATCACAATTCTATCCTTGACAAATGAATTAACTTCAGCGAAATCGGGGTCAAAACCCCTCTCTAATTTCAACTTTTGCTTCGCAATGCACTCAAAGTGGGCAGCCACCTCCGGAGAGGTGAACTGCCTGGGCACCCCACTAGGTGCATGTTCAGTGCCCACAGTGGATTGATGTGGGTTTTGGGTTTGAATTTGCTCATCCCCACCATCAATTTCCATAGACGATGAACTTAGAGAGGTTGCAGGGTTTTTACCTTTTCGTGAAGCTTGCTTAGCAGGCCTCTTTGTCGGTGTTTTTCGTGTCTTGGCCACCGTGGATCTGGTAACCATTCTCCTCTTCTTTTCGGCTTGGGGAATAGGGTTCTCCCCACTGTGGACGTCTTCCGAAACAGCACTCTTCTCCTTATCAAACTTAAAACTATCATACTGACTCTGATAATTTTCCTCCACTATTCTCTGCAACTCCTCGTTCTCAGCAAACAATTCTGCTTCAGCCTTCTTCCTCTCCTCCTCGAAGATCCTCTCCTTTTCTGCCCTAATCCTTGCCTCCTCTAGTTTCTTTTCCTCCTCTTCTTTTCGGACCCTTTCCTCCTCTTCTTTACGCCTTCTCTCGGCATCCTCCTTCCTCTTTCTTATGACTTCCTTTCGTTGAATGTATTCCTCCTCCAATTGCCGTTCTTCCTCTTCGGCTTGCAGAGCATCGGTGTCAAAAAGGCTGGTACTCGAGGTTGAGACGCGTGGAGAGGAAATAGCCTTCGAGCTTTCTTGTTTGGAGGAACCTTCGCCTGGTGCACCAGATGTCATCGGTGCACTAGAAGTCACCGGATTTTCGCCGGAGACCGGCGGCGGTTCATTAAGATCACCGGTGACGGTTTCCGGTGGGGTGTTTTCGGTGTTTCGACGGCGGACCGCCGCTCGATTAGGTGCCTGAGGGTTCGAAATCGGCCTCTTACTTCTAGCCATTGGAGGGATTTTGGTTCTGGTTCGTGTGAGAGAAATGGAGAAGAAAAAGATGGTTTTTGAATATTTGGAAGCAAAAGTGGTTTTTTTTGGGAGTTAATGGTGGTTTTTAGGATTTTAGAAAGGGTTTAGGGTGGAACCGTCGGTTTTTAGGAGAGAGAGGGAAAAAGGACAATGATGATTTCCTTGGAAAATGGAGAACTAGGGTTATGTGGCAGCAAAAGTTGAGTAGTTGGCAGAAAAAGTGAAGTCTTGTCAGCATTGGGCCCCACAAATGGTCCCATCATCCGTCAGATTCAAGAGTAGGGAGCGCAGTGACTTGCGCCTTCCCCACTGCGAAGCGTTTTGTTGACTTTTTCTTTGAAAATTGGGAGTTGTGTCTACACACATACAACCAGACTACCAAGCAATATTAAAAAGAACAAAAAGAATAAAAACACAGCAAATAACAGAAATAAAATATTTACAAGTGGACCCAATGTTTCTTAACCATAGTGAGATGGAGAGTGGGCAGGGATGTGGGCACTCTCATGCAGAAAATGCTTTACCCTTTGCCTGTTGACTTTAAAGGTCTGACCGGACTGTGGAGACTTTAACTCCACTGTTCCAAAGGGACTCACCTTGACAATGGTGTATGGTCCTGTCCATCTGGATTTGAGTTTACCTGGGAAGAGCTTGAGACGGGAGTTGAATAGTAGTACCTTTTGTCCTTCCAAGAATTCCCTATGGTTGATCCTACGATCGTGCCACATCTTGGTCTTCTCTTTATACAACTTGGCGTTCTCATAGGAGTGATATCGCAACTCCTCTAACTCATGCATTTGTAAACTTCTTTTGATACCCGCAGCATCCTCACTCATATTAAGCTCTTTAAGGGCCCAAAACGCCTTTTGCTCCAATTCAATCGGTAAGTGGCAAGCTTTGCCAAAAACTAATTTAAATTGAGACATTCCCAAAGGAGTTTTATAGGCCGTTCGGTAGGCCCAAAGAGCATCATCAAGTTTGGTTGACCAATCTTTTCGGTGCGGTTTAACAACTTTTTCCAAAATCCCTTTTATTTCACGATTTGAAAGCTCGGCCAAACCATTGGTTTGCGGATGGTATGCGGTGGCCACTCTATGATGAATATCATACTTAGCAAGAACAGAGGCCATGATTTTATTTACAAAATGGGTACCCTCGTCACTAATCAATGCCCGTGGTGTTCCAAAACGAGTGAAAATGTTTTTATGCAAAAATTTCACCACGGTGTTGGCATCATTTGAGTGGCAAGAAATGGCTTCTACCCATTTTGAAACGTAATCTACCGCTACCAAAATATAAAAGTTGTTGTTGGAATTTGGAAAAGGTCCCATGAAATCGATTCCCCAAACATCAAAAAGTTCAACCTCTAAAATGTTGTTAAGAGGCATTTCATTTCTTTGCGAAATGTTCCCCGTACGTTGACATTGCTCACACTTTTTCACAAATTCATATGAGTCTTTAAAAACAGTGGGCCAAAAGAATCCACTTTGCAAAAATTTTGCAGCGGTACGGTTTCCACCAAAGTGACCACCGTAGTGGGATGTGTGACAACCATGGAGTATTTGATGTTGCTCACTCCCATGGACACAACGCCTCAATATTTGGTCCGCCCCTATCTTATACAAGAATGGATCGTCCCAAACATATTGTCGTGTGTCATGTAAAAATTTCTTAAATGGTTGTCCACTCATCCCATCGGGCTTAAGTCCACTAGCTAAAAAGTTTGCAATATCAGCATACCAAGGAACATTATTCTCATGATGTTGAGCGGATAACAATTGTTCATCGGGAAAAGTTTCCTTTACCGGAGTGGGATCAGGAGTGGGATGAACAGTTCCCACTGTCTTCTCAATTCTTGACAGGTGGTCAGCGACCTGGTTACTTGTTCCTTTTCTGTCTACGATTTCCAGATCGAACTCCTGTAGCAATAACACCCATCTAATCAACCGTGGCTTGGAATCAGCCTTGTTGATCAAATATTTAATTGCCGCGTGATCTGTGTGTACTATCGCCTTCGTCCCTATCAAGTATGACCTGAAACGATCAAAAGCAAACACCACTGCAAGTAATTCTTTTTCCGTAACAGTGTAATTAATCTGAGCTTCAATCAGTGTTTTACTTGCATAATAAATGGGGTGAAAGACTTTGTTCTTTTTCTGTCCGAGAACAGCCCCCACAATCACTCGCTGGCATCACACATTACTTCAAATGGGAGTGACCAATCAGGAGTGGTCACTATGGGTGCTGTGATTAATGCTTCCTTGATTTTTTCAAAAGCATCTCGGCATTCTTGGGAAAAAATGAAATCTTTTTCGTGTTGTAATAGGTTGCATAGAGGTTTTGTAATTTTCGAAAAATCTTTGATGAACCTTCTATAAAAACCCGCATGACCCAAAAAACTTTGAATGCCTTTTACCGTGGTGGGTTCGGGAAGTTGTGCCACTACTTCAAGCTTGGCTTTATCAACTTCCAACCCTCTTCTTGAGACAAGATGTCCTAACACAATACCCTTTTCGACCATAAAATGACATTTTTCCCAATTTAAAACTAGGTCGTGGGTTTCACATCTCACTAGGCTTTTCTCTAAATTTCCCAAACAATTTTCGAATGATGTCCCTATCACAGAAAAATCGTCCATAAAAACTTCTATGGTGTCTTCTATCACGTCGGTGAAAATGGCCATCATACAACGTTGAAAAGTGGCGGGGGCATTACATAATCCAAATGGCATCCTCCGGAATGCAAAAGTGCCGTAGGGACAAGTAAAGGTGGTATTTTCTTGGTCCTCGGGTGCAATGTGGATTTGGTTGTATCCGGAGTATCCATCTAGAAAACAATAAAATTCTTTTCCCGCCAACCTATCAAGCATTTGGTCTATGAATGGTAAGGGAAAATGGTCTTTCTTAGTGGCTAAGTTGAGTTGTCTATAGTCCATGCATATCCTCCATCCCATGACAATCCTAGTGGGAATGAGTTCGTTCTTTTCGTTCTTCACTACGGTTGTCCCTCCCTTTTTAGGGACACATTGGACGGGGCTCACCCAACTACTACTAGCAATGGGATAGATAATGCCGGCATCTAACCACTTCAAGACTTCTTTCTTAACTACCTCCTTCATGATGGGGTTCAACCTTCTTTGAGGTTGGACTTTCACCGGGTTGTCACTTTCCATGTTGATCTTATGTTGACATAAAGAGGGGCTTATTCCTCTAATGTTCGCTATCGTCCAACCAATTGCCTTCTTATGCTTTATTAACAAATCGATCAGAAGTTGTTCTTGTTTCTCGCTAAGTTTGGAAGAGATAATAACGGGAAGTTTGTTATCCTTAGCGAGATAAGCATATTTTAAGTGGGAAGGCAATGGTTTAAGCTATAACTCGGGGGGTTGTTCTATTGAAGGGGGTTGAACATCTCTATCCATAAAGTCGAGAGGTTCAAAAGCTGCTATTAAGGCGTTACACTCATCCTCAAAAGTGTCTTCACTCTCAGATTCAGAGTGTTCACTCTCACTCCCCACTGTGGACACTGTTTCAAAACTGTGGGTTTCATTAATCAAACTCAAAGCAAAACAGTCCTCGGTATTAAAGACATTGAAGGTCACTTCTTGGTCATTGACTCTCATCGTGGGTTCTCCTTTATGCACATCAATCAAAGTTCGTCCGGTTGCAAGAAACGGACGTCCTAAGATGATTGGGATTTCTTTATCGGCCTCATAATCTAGGACTAGAAAATCGGCGGGGAAGATAAATTTATCCACTTGGACCAAAACGTCTTCTATTTTTCCCTTGGGATAGGCAATGGACCGGTCGGCTAGTTGTAAAGTCACGGTTGTGGGTCTAGCCTCTCCAATGCCTAACTTCTTAAAAATGGAAAGTGGCATTAAATTTATACTAGCTCCCAAATCACAAAGTGCTTGACCTACTTCTTGTCCTCCTATTGTGCACGGAATGGTGAAACTACCCAGGTCTTTCAACTTAGGTGGAATCTTGCTTGTAAGGAGGGCACTACATTCTTCGGTCAAAGCCATAGTCTCAAATTCACCCAACTTCCTCTTTTTGTTCAAAGTATCTTTTAAAAACTTAACATAGCTTGGCATTTGCTCGAGAGCCTCTACCAAGGGTATGTTAATATGAAGTTGTTTAAAAATGTCTAAAAATGTCTAAAAACTTTTTAAACTGAACATCGACATTTTTAGGCTTTATTCTATGAGGAAATGGTATGCTTCGTGGGTCAATATGAGTTTGCTGTGGTATTGGCTTTGGAACAGTAGCTTTTGGTACAGGTCCAAAAGTGGGAAGGTCAGGAATGTCGGTTCTCACTGTGGGCACCACAGTGACCTGAGGAGTGCCCACTGTGGGCACCACAGTGGGTATTTGAGGCGGATCATCAGATTCGAAAACGATATCTTGCAGATCCTTTCCACTCCTCAGTGTGATGGACTTGACATGTTCAGGTCTTTTTCCTATCACTCTAGCGTGTTCGGTATCACTAGGTAACGTTCCTGGTGGTCTGTTCTTAACTTCAACGGCTAACTGTCCTACTTGGGTCTCTATGTTCCTAATGGCTGCTTGAGTTTGATTCATAAAACCTTTGAGGATTGATTCGATTGATTGTTGTGCCTCAGCGGGTTGAGTAGAGCGTGATTGGTATTGTTGTGAGGATTGGCCTTGGTGAAAATTTGGTGGGTTCTGCCCACTGTGATGTGAGTTCTGCCCACTGTGATGTTGCTGAAATCCAGGTGGGTTGTGTGGTCTTGATTGGCCATGACTCGCCCCGTGGGGTTGGAGTCCTTGATTTCCCGACCAAGAGAAATTTGGATGATTTCTCCAGCCTAGATTATAGGTTTGTGAGTACGGGTTGTTTCTTGGGTTGGTCCCTATGACATTTACGGACTCGGGATTTGCTGGACAAAAGTCAAAAACGTGCTCTTCTCCACAGAGTGAGCAGTTTTCAGGGAGATGTGTTGCGGAATTGACTTGACCTCTATTTTGGTTCAAAACGATTTTGGTCAAGGACACTAACTGCGCATTCATGGTTTTAAGTGCCTCGGAGTCGATGGTGTTGGTCTTTGGCATGGGTGCTCTCGGATTGGACCACTCGGTATTGTTGTTGGACACTTTTTCTAAGATTTGATACCCTTCGTTGTAAGTCTTACTTGTGAATGTTCCACCTGCTGTTGCATCTAAGATGATTTTGGCTGCATTGGAAAGACCATTGTAAAAGGTCTCCAATTGGATGCAACATGGGATGCCATGGTGTGGGCATTTGCGAAGTAAATCTTTAAATCGTTCCCACGCATCCGAAACAGCCTCATCTTCTTCTTGTCTAAACAAAATAATATCATTTCGCACTCTTACATTTTTCGTGGGAGGAAAATATTTTTGCAAAAATTTATCGGCAAGTTCATCCCAAGTGGTTATCGAATGAGGTGCATGTGAGTTCAGCCAAGTTTTAGCCTTATCCCTTAGTGAAAAAGGAAAAAGCCTTAACCTTAATGCTTCATCACTCACGCCTTGCAATTGAAAGGAATCGGTCATTTCCAAAAAGGATTTTAAGTGCGAGTGCGGATCCTCAGATGGTGATCCCCCAAATTGACCCATGGCTTGGATCATTTGGAACATCACAGGTTTGAGTTCAAAGTGGTTTGTTTCAAGATTGGGCCTTCTAATCCCGGAGCTTAAATCACTAACTCCGGAAGTAGCATAGTCTTGTATTTTTCGATCTCTGCTATCGGCAATCGTCACTGTGGTCTCCACTACAGGTGGCGGTACTGCAGCCATGTTCACAGTGGGGATCACAGGGGGTTGTCGATTTTTGTTTCTGCGTCTTCTTCGAAAAGTTTTCTCTATTTCAAGATCGATTGGTAACAAAGGTTCGTGTTGTTGCCTTGGCATACAACACGAAAAGCTTAGAAAAACGAGTTACTCGGGCTCGAACAAAAACTAATGTCTTGAGATTTAAAATCACGCCAGTCCCCGGCAACGGCGCCAAAAACTTGTTGCGTATAAAAGCGATATGTGTATTTCGCAGTGGGTTGCAAACTGTCCACAGTGGGAAGCGCAAGTGTACACTGTCCACTATGATCGTCACAGCAAGTAATAGTCGGTAAAATACCGGAATCGTTTCCACAGGGACTAGACAATCAAGACAATTCGGTTCTCATGAGCTCCTTTTACAAGTTTCGATTAGAGAGGAAAATAATATCTTGAGTTGGTTTGGTGAAATAACTACTTTTAACGATTTAACTAAAGATTTAAAAGATGGAATGTAGGTTAGATTTTCCCTAGATTTTATAGTAAATACTTGATCTCAAAAAGTGATCCTAGTAATTGAAGTCGGTCTTTTCGCTAGAAAAGCCCAGTTACAAAATACTCACACCGTTAAGTAAAAATCCCATACTAGTCGTACTTGTTGTTTTGTCAATGGTAATCTCAGAATGGACCCTCTCGGGCCTCGATGGAATGTGTAGAGACAAATACTCTAAGTGTTTTAAATACACAAATTAGCTTGTCTACTACTCCAGTGGGGAGAGATTAGCTCACTGTGCTGACCTCACTCTCGTAAGTGTCATAAGAATTCTTTCGAACTCCCTAGCATTATCCAAGCTCGTGTCACTACGTTCTACCCATTTTTGAGTTGAGAACTAGACTTTTAGATCCTTACAAGTGATCGGCTTGTTCGCATCCTTGGGGTATAATCGAGAATGAATAACCAAAACAACAAATATTCTAAGTATAAAGATTACTCAAGCATTTTCTCTAAAATCTGGGTACTTCTCTTGCCTACATCCCAAAGGATGTTTAGCCTAACATAACTGAAGTAAATAAAACACAAGATGAAGATTTAGACATGATTGAAAAAGTGACGTTGAATTACTGCTCACAGTGGGGAACGTAAGTTGCCCACTGTTCGAGAACTACAACTGAAAGTTAAGCTAGAACTTTAAAAACACCAGAAATTAAAGTTACACTACTGCAGAAAATTAAAACTAACTATTGTTCTAAACTTGAGAGAATTTAAGTCTACAAACTAAGATGCTTGCTAAAATTAAAGATTGATAAAATTGATTCCCTTAAATGACCCCCAAGCCCTTCCTTTTATACACCAAGGAAAGAGCTTGGGTAATACACAATGAGGTCTTTTGACTTTGCATCAGCTGAATTATGGGAGCACAAGGACCATTTGTGCCCCATGTTTCTTCTTTAACCAAGGGCTTGATGCTTCTAACCATGGGACTCTTCAAAAAGTTGACTTCTAGGCTCTTAGGTATGAATATTAATTTCACTTTGCCATCTTCTTTAGGAGCAAGCCTAGAATAAAATAATCCCCATGCTTGTACTTGTTGCTGAACCTTCTAACTGCCCCCACCATGCTGTCTAACTCAGATTTCTTCTTTTTGTCTTTTCCAGCGGCAGCAGTGGGGAACCGGAGTGAGCACTGTTCACGTCACTGTAGATAAAACGTGAAAACTACCCAAAATCCACCAAATAATTTATTAAACACAAAGGTTTACTCCATTTGCTCATTTTCGACATTTATACTAAGAATGGGGGTTTTGAGAGGCGGAATGGCTAAATTTGACAAAATAAAATCTGAAATTCAAAGAAATAATAACTCTATAAATAGAGTTATCAAAGGGTATCTGGTATCTCGATAGCGGATGCTCTAGACACATGACTGGAAAGAAAAGCCTGCTCGCTGAATACAAGGAAGAGAAGGGTCCCTCTGTGACCTTCGGTGGAAATGGAAAAGGACATACCCGAGGGTATGGTGTACTTTCAAATGGTACAACCTCCTTCAGAAGAGTCGCATATGTTGAAGGGCTGAAGCATAATCTTCTAAGCATCAGTCAGCTTTGCGACATGGATAACAAAGTAATCTTTACTAAGGAATCCTGCTTTGTCGCTGACAAAAAGGAGAAGATAGCTCTCAGCGGTTATCGTTTGGAAAATGTTTATGTAATAAACATGGACTCAACAACCACTGAGAACTCCTGTTTCTTCTCAAAGGCCTCATCTGATGTCAACTGGCTATGGCATAAGAGGCTATCTCATCTAAATTTCAAGACACTGAACACTCTTTTTCAAAAGAGTTAGTCACTAGTCTACCTCAGCATTCATACGCCAAAGAGTCTTTATGTTCAGCGTGTGAAAAACGGAAGCAGACCAAAGCAAGCTTTAAATCAAAGCAAGTTTCTTCAGTGTCATCTCTTCTACAACTACTCCATATGGATTTGTTTGGCCCTGTTAACAAACAATCCATCGCTGGAAAGAAATATACGCTGGTCATAGTTGATGAATTCTCTCGCTTCACTTGGGTAATGTTTCTCCGTTCTAAGAGTGACACCCCTGAAGAACTCATCACCTTTGTTCGGAAGATGGAAACCCTGAACAATCTGACCGTTCGCTCAATAAGGAGTGATCATGGGACTGAATTCAAAAACAGTTCTCTTGATTCCTTCCTTGAGAGTAAGGGTATTTCTCACAACTTTTCTTCAGTGAGAACACCGCAACAAAATGGAGTCGCTGAAAGAAGAAATAGAACAATTTTTGAAGCTGCACGTTCAATGCTCAGCGATTCTCACCTGCCTACTCAGTTTTGGGCAGAAGCTGTCAACACTGCTTGTCTTACGCAAAACAGGTCGCTGATAGTCAAAAGATTAAAAAAGACAGCCTATGAACTCTTTCATGGGAGAAAGCCTTCAATCAGCTTTCTTCACATCTTTGGATGTCAGTGTTTTATACTGAACAACAGAGATGCTCTTGGAAAGTTTGATCCTAAGGCTGATGATGGAATCTTTCTTGGATACTCCTCAGTTTCCAAAGCCTTCAGAGTCTTCAATCGTAGAAGACAAACTGTAGAAGAAACTATTCACGTCACGTTTGACGAATCCCATTCAGCGAACTCTAAACCGTCCGCTGATACTGAAGAACTGAATCAATGGATGTTTTCTCATCTTGGTGATTCAGAAGATATCCCCACTTCTCATGCTCATCCAGTAGAAGATGATAGTCCTCCTATCAATCCAAATATGCAGAATAGTGAAGCTGAAACTTCTTGGGTCTCAGCTGTTCCTATAAACACTATACCTAACGCTGAACCAAATGTCTCAGACATTCCATCTACTTCTCAGCAATCAATGAATATAATGACAACTGCATCCATTCCTCTCTTGGCTGATACTCCCGACGTCGCTGAAGCTTCATCTTCAGCTCCTCCATTTCAAGTTGAGTCAGCGTCTCACGCTCCGGCTCAGCGATGGACTATAAATCACCCAATTGATCAAATTCTTGGTGATCCAAATGCTGGGATTCAGACTCGACGAAGTGCAGGTAATATTTGTTTATTTGTAAATTTTATTTCACTAACTGAACCAAAGAAAGTAAATGATGCCCTCAAAGACCCAAACTGGGTCAGCGCCATGCAAGAAGAGCTGACTGAATTCGAAAGAAACAAAGTTTGGAAACTTGCTCAGAGACCAACTGATAAAACAGTGATAGGCACTAAATGGGTCTATCGAAATAAGTTGGACGAACATGGTACTGTAACCCGCAACAAAGCTCGACTTGTTGCTCAGGGATACAGACAAGAGGAAGGTATAGATTATGACGAAACATTTGCTCCAGTAGCAAGACTTGAATCTATTCGTCTATTCTTAGCATATGCTGTACACAAAAACTTCAAAGTACATCAGATGGATGTTAAGTCAGCGTTTCTGAATGGAAAGCTGAATGAAGAAGTGTATGTGGAACAACCTCCAGGATTCTCAGATTCTAAGCGTCCAGGTTATGTTTATAAACTGGATAAGGCACTTTATGGCTTAAAGCAAGCTCCACGTGCATGGTATGACACTCTTTCCACTTATCTCCATATTGAAAAATTTGAGCGAGGTAAGATTGACAAAACTCTATTTTTTAGAAAAGTGAAAGGTCATATTATTCTAGTTCAAATATATGTTGATGACATTATATTTGGTTCTACTAACCCTGAGCTTTGTACTCGTTTCGCTGATAGAATGAAAGATGAGTACAAAATGAGCATGATGGGTGAACTAACATATTTCCTTGGTCTTCAGATTAAGCAAACTGAAAAAGGAACTTTTATTAATCAGGGAAAGTATGTTAGAGATATGCTGAAGAAATTTGACTTAACTGAAAGTTCAGCTATGAAAACCCCTATGGCACCACCGCTGACACTTGATAAGGACACTAAGGGTGTTCCTGTCAATGTCACGCTGTATCGTGGGATGATCGGCTCACTATTGTATCTTACAGCTAGCCGACCCGATATTATGTTTGCAACATGCTTGTGTGCACGATATCAAGCTGAACCTAAGATATCTCATATGAAAGTTGTAAAGCGAATTTTTCGATATCTTAAGGGTACAGCGAATCTAGGTCTTTGGTATCCCAAAGATTCAGGATTCGATCTAACCGCCTATTCAGATAGTGATTTTGCAGGTTGCGAAATGGATAGGAAAAGGACCACAGGAGGATGTCAGCTCCTGGGTAGAAAGCTGGTAAGTTGGACAAGTAAAAAGCAAAACTCAGTGTCCACTTCCACAGCTGAAGCTGAATATGTAGCTGCTGGAAGCTGTTGCTCTCAAGTCTTGTGGATGAGAAATCAACTACTAGACTATGATCTTCAGCTCTCCAAAATTCCAATCTATTGCGACAGCACAAGTGCCATCGCTATAGCAAACATTCCAGTACTACATTCAAAGACCAAACATATAGAAATCAGATATCATTTTATCAGAGATCATGTGATAAATGGTGATATAGAACTTCATTTTATCCCAACTGATTATCAGTTAGCTGACTTATTTACCAAACCTCTTGATGAGACAAGATTCAACTTTCTCATCAGCGAGCTTGGAATGCTGAACTTTGAAGGATAAAATCTTCAGCGGTTCACATTAATCAGCGAAAGGATAAAATCAACTCGTATAACCTATTCAATCATCTTCTCTCTGAATAAAACTTGGTTAAACTGATATCAAGGTATGTTTTCTCTCTCTGACAATCGCATGAAAATGCAAGATTTCAAAACAAAATGCATCGCTGAATATCTCTTCCTTAACAGCGATATTTTGAAATTTCTTAAAACCATCGCTGAATATCTTCATTCAGTGCTTCATGTTTTCAAAAGTATCCCTGAGTTTTTCAAAACCTCAGAGACAACCAAGAATATGAAAGGACAGCTGTGATGTCATTGCAACGGATAAAACCCCGGCATGTTTTCTCTTCCTGACACACTTTTGCACGTCTCGTTCAAACTTCCAATCAAATGCAAACACGTGTCCGTGTCATGATGAAAATCTTTTCCCGCTCAAGATTTTCTCTCTCTAATCTCTCTATATAAACAAATTCTTTGTTTATATTTTTCTTTTACGCGAACTCAATCTTCCTCCGCAAGAAAGAATTCACTGTTGCTTTTGTGATTTCAAAAACTTCAAGAACTGTTCATCATCTTCTTCATCAAACATCAAGGTTAAATATGTTCTTATTCATTACCAAATGCGTATAACGTGTTTCTGATCTTTTCCTTGTTTTAACAAGATCAAACAAAAGAACTTCTTAAAATGAAATCATTTTCTTTCATGGTTTTATGAACACAACCATTTCATGGTTGTTCTTCAAGTTTAAATGCGAAAATCTTAAACTTGTTCTTCATTCGTTTTTCCAGAATCTATTTCTTCATAGAAAACTGGATAACAAGAATAAATGGGTTTTATATTTCATTTCTTAAAATCAAGAAAAACCCTAATCTTCATTAAGACATTTGTGTCTAAATGAAATGGATAAAATTTGAACCATCTTAATGGAAATTCTTTCCACATTAAGATTATTCTTATTTGTTAACATCTTTGGTTGAACTGATAATACAGAAAAATGGCCTCGTCTGACATTCCTGCTACCGCTGAGAACATCTCCGCTGATACTGAGGAAGTGGACATCCTCAAGGCTCCTCAAGTCAAGTTTGCCCTTGACAAACTGGATTGGACTAAGGTGAATAACCTCTATGCGCTTCTCGAGTTTCCTCCTCGAAAGCAAGTCACGCATCTAGATGATGCTGTGAATTTCCTAAAAAATTGCTGCATCTCCACAGCCCTGACCATAACACCTCCTGCTCATCAGCTCTTGCTCTCACAATTCTGGTACCCAGCCAGACACTCTCAACTACCTTCAGCCAAAGACCCCTCCAAATCAATCGATTGCATCCTCTGCGACATCGAATATGGCACCATGAAGATCACCCCTGCCATTATTCGCAAAGCTCTCAGCCTTCCCAGCGCTACCAAGGAAAAACCATTTGTTCCCCTCCCTGACCCTAAGAAAAATTCAGACAGGGAAGCCATCATTGCATTTTTTGATGCAATGGGCTATGTATGGGAAATCGGCAGAGACATGAAGGCCGAGAAGAAGCTGACGATTATCAAGAAATCAAAAATGCCCAGCGAGATGAATTTCATTTTCGCTCATCTTATCAGTTGTATGACTGCAAAGAGCGGCTCCTCTGACCAAGCCGCTAAACCTCAGCAAGCAATGGGGTATGCACTGCTGAAAGGTCTCAACATAGACTGGGCATCAATTATTTATGATGACCTAGTTCTAAGGGTGGACACCGTCGCTGACAACCCTCCATGGGTTCCCTACCCCCGATTCATCAGCGCCATCTTCCAATATGGCCTGAAGGAGAGCTACCCAACTGAAGGTGACCTGAAACTCTCTCAGGTCGGCCCAAAAATACTCGACTTCAAACCGATGGTGAATGAGGTACGTATTTCTACACTCTTGTCTCTTCTCAACCCTTCTTCTTCTCATTCTGTGGCTCCTTCAGCGACAATACCCATCGCTGATACCCTGGCCACAAAATCCTCTCCTTCTAAGAAAAGGAAACATTCATATACCCCACTTAGTTCTAAAAGGATCAAGAAAACAAAGGAGCAACCCCAGCAATTTCATGCTGAAGACTCCTCAGCTCTTTCTGCAGAGCTGAAGGAACGTTCAGTGGTACGCTTTGCCACACCTGAACAAGCCATCCCTTTAATCCCAACCTCAGCGTCTCTAAACGCTGAGGTTACAAACTTGGAACCTACCCAACCTCCTTCAGTCTCTCAAAAGACTGATGAAGTGATTGTCAGCGAATCCAACGCTGAACTCAGAACCCAACCCCCATTCTTATCCTTCGCTCCTCCCTCCACTCATTTGGTCTCTACTCCAGATCTCACTGGAGCTGCCATCATTTCTACGGAACCTAAAGCTGATTCTCCAGGAATGATGAAGACAGGACCTGTAGAGAAATCCATGGGCACTTTTGAAGATGACATGGAACTTTACTCAGGAGCCCGTGATTTTGATGAATTCACCAATCCTCCTGCAGGTACACACCAACCCATAAACACTGTGACTAAACCCCAAACTTCTGAGCTTTCCTATGTTCACAAGTTTTTATATGTTACAGGTCCTAATTTGGGAGACATCAACGCCTCTCTGAAAGCTGTGGAGACAACGCTGACAGATCTCACCACCACTCTTACTAATAACTCTACAGCTGTAACAAACGCTGGAGAGAATCTGAACAAGCTGACAACGGTGGTGGAGAAGAAGGCATCCACAGATGACATGAAGCAGGTGGATAAAACTCTCAACGACTTCGTCAAGGTGCTCGCTGACATCTACACAGACTACACCTCTCTCAAAAATTCAGTTTCATCCATGTCCAGCGAGGTTACATCGCTGAAGACATCGGTTGGACATCTAGAGGGGGATATGTCTACTGTGAAGACTGACTTAGGCTCTGTAAAGACCGACGTTAGTTCCATGAAAACGATGATCGAGCAGCTGCTACACAAAGCTAATAATCCTGATCCTGCTCCTGCCCCCGTCCCTGCATCTGACAACTTCACATCGGCGGATCGCACTGAGCTGAAGAAGATCAATCCTGCTATTTCTGGCCTTGAAGACAGAATAGCAAAGATTGAAGTTTGTATAGGTCTCTCTGGCCAAGAAGACAGAGAACCTACCAACGCTGCTGAATCTACCCATTCCTCCCCCAGTCATCATGAAAAAGAGGGAGAGAAGAGCGTTGAAGACCTCTCCAAGAGCGCTGAAAACCTTTCCCATGATGAATCTATCAGGGGAGAGAAGACGAATGCTGAAGAAACCACCGCTGGACCTCAGGGAGATGAAAACCCCGAGGAAACCGAGAAGCTCGCCTCTGTATCTGAGGGGGAGCAACTCGAAGAAGAAGCTGAGAAAACTGAATCCGAAGCAGAAGATGATGAAGCCGTCGACATCCCTGATGATGAACCATCTTCTTCTCCAAAGAATGATGATGATGATGACGAAGATGACGATGACTTCTTTATCGTCAAACCTGCTCTGATCCGAGGATCAAAGCTCTTAAGGGAATCTCGATAAATGAACCTTCAGGGGAGAGGACAAAGACAAAACCCTCAACCTCTGGAGCTGAGAAAGGCAAAGGCAAAAGCGTCGCTGAAGATGACAATCTGATGATCTTGCTTGAAAAGCCGGTTTGTCAGGTATACTAAACATCTCTCACTTCATTCATCCTCTTTCATACACTATCAGTTCTACTACCCAAGCCTATACACTTGAACCAATTCTCTCTATCTGATTCTACCCAAGTTCTTACTGGTAAGATCGCTGTGTTTCAGCTAGTCCTCTCCCCTGTTTGAGGATATCGCTGAAGGCTCCACAACTGCGACTTCACCAATAATACCAGCTGCTGCTGAAGAAATAATCCCAGTCTTAGATTTAATCTATGAGACTGATGAACCAGAAGAACAGCTACTCTCACACAATCGCAGACCTTCCTTAGCTCCTCAAAAGCTAAGTGAAAAGGATCAGAAAAGAAGAGAGGAAATAATAAAGCGATTCGAGGATCAGCGAATCATTCTGAGGCGTGATCAACTTCCTTCAGTTCCTCCAAAGTTCAGAATTTCCAATGCTGAATACCAGGAACACCTCAGAGCTGAACGCCTACTCGCTGAAAGAAAGGAAGCTGAAGAAAAAGACAGAGAAAAGACTCAACGTCATCTATGGGATGATGCTCAAGAGATCGTTAGAGAAAAGACTAAGGTCTCTGATACGACTTTGGAATGGGCTAAACAAATGCTGACCTATCGATCTAGACCATCCAAAATCGTCAAGGCAAACATCAGAGGAAGACTGTACGCTGAAGTTCCTGTTGTTGAAGTGGACGTCTACAGAGATGACGAAACCAAGCAAACTTTCTATGCTGCTACCTTAGAAAAGTTTGGTCTCTCTGAATGGTTAGAAACAATCCAACTGATCACCAACAACTACATCTAAGGGTTTACATCAGCTTGAATCAGAGTACCAAAAACAAAATCCAACTGATCACCAACAATATCCTCACAGTCTCTTCTTCAAGTACTCTGTCACCTTGATCACCACTTACAGGTTGTTCTTCAGCCACTACAGGTTGTTCTTCAGCCATTACAGGCTCTTGATCACCACTTACAGCCTCTTCACCCTCCCCTGTTTTATACCATTCAAGACAGAGCCTTTTCTTGCAAGATGATTTATCTTTTTTTGTATTCACTTCACTAGGTCCATCATCAGGGATTTCTTCAATAACAACTTGACTAAACGTACGAGACTTGAAATAAGTTTTCAAGGTGGTAAAACCATGTTCAACATATATGTTAATGACTTTGTAGCTACTGGTATACTTCAACAAAATCAAAACATCTTGGTCATTGCCTAGAGGTTCAAGACCAAAATCTAGGTCAAATTCAGGTTTCAAAAAGTAATAATACATTGGGTTTTCACCATTATAACCTAAATCTACCATCATGGCATCCACTTCATGCACACTCAGCTCATCACAATCTACTAAGTCGACATAATTAATCTTACCCTTAATGTACTCCCTACCTGGCGATCTTGTAAAAACCCCACCGTGATGAACCTTCATTGATATCAGGTTCGTGTAATGCTCTGTAAAAAAACAAAAAAAAAACTATCATCTCTATATTGATTTTGTACGTACCACACAATGTAAAAATCTATATTTACGAGTACATACCATACACATAATGCATATCAACATCTTCATTGCTTCTTCGAATGTTCCACATTGGAGCGACCATGGAGATGAACGTCACTGAAGCTTTGTTATGGAGAATATGAATAGCCAAAGCACAGGGTTTTGTATGAAATAAGGGTTTTACCCGTTTAAAAGAGGGACAAAAAGGGGGATGAAAAGGGATTGGACAAAAATACCCTCGTGTGCAAAGCACGTGGGTGGTTCTAACGGACGCTGACAAACGGCCGTTTGTCAGAGGGACCAACTCGTTATAAAAATCCATAGGTCAAGTCCTAATCCGTAATAAACGAAGATTAGGGACCATTTTCGTAATAATCCCCAAACCACAGGGACCAAATCCGTAATTTACTCTTAAAATTATGAAAGTAAAAGGTATAAAGTAAAGTAAGTAAATAAGTATAGGGGTTGAAAGTGTAAATATCAAATCAAAATTCACCAAAATTGATTCCATCGCGGGACTCCTTCGCGATCGCGGGATGAATATTTTCAAAAATGGTCCCTGTCCCTGTCCGCGATCACGGACCCTTCGCGGAAAAAATAGGTATTTTGATAAAATCAGAGAGAAAATGGGTATTTTGGTAAGTCAAAGTCAAACTTTGGGTATTTTAATTAAATTCCCTTTAAATTTAGGCCTACGGTGTTTATTTTAATTAACTAAAGATTTATTTGTTTTCTTTATTAGATTTTTTTTATTTAATGTATATTTTTTTAGGGAAATTAATTAAAATACCCTAAGCCAAACATTGAGTTACCAAAATACCCTAAATTTTTTCAATTTTGCAAAAATACCCAAAATACCCGCGATGGATCCCGCGATCGGGGGCTAGGGCTGACGTGGCACATATTTTGGCCCCAAGTGCCCCGCGAAGCCCCTCAACTTTGGCCGCGGTGCACTTTTGGTCCCTGCCCACGATCGCAGCCTGCGATGGCCCGAAATTTTACACTTTTTGTCCCTGAAATTTACACTTTCAGCCCCTGAAAATTTACACTTTCAGCCCCTAAACTTAGACGAATTTTGCATGTTTTTACTATTTTTTTCCACAATTATTGCACTTTAAAGACCGATTTGTGGTTGAAATTCATTTGCATGTTTGAATCAATGTTAATAAATGTTTTTGGAATACCAGTTTGTGGCTGAAATGAGAGATTGGTTTTCTGATATGTTGGTTGTTTCATTGATAAATAGACGTAAAATGCAAGCCATAATCCCCACACAACGATTTCATTGTTGCAATATTTCTTTCTGCAATATTTTGTGTTTGAGATACTACTGAAAAAATGAGTTCATCTGTTGCAAAAGCTAAGCTATATTTCTGTTTTGATGGTGAATGGGTGCAAGATAACAATGAGTGGAATTTTGCTTATAAATATAAGCATGGTGTAAAAGTGTCAGTAAACTATACTTATCAGAAGTTTGTTGCATACGCCATGCAAAAATGTGGAATCAACTCTTCTGATGTTTGCAAGTTAGTGTTTAAAAATGGCGATGGGTCATTTGTGGATTTATCCAACGATGGGGATATCTCTACTTTTCTGCACCTTGCAGTCGATTCAGAAAGACCCCCATTACTCTTTGTGTATCCCGGCGTATCCGACGGTGACGACGACGGTGACGAGGAGGGTGACGACGACGAAGACCTCCAAATAGAGCAGCCTGATTCTCAACAACAACAACCACCACAAACACACGAATGGCGTACTGCTGGAGTTGCTGATGACGAAACCCACGTTTTCAGAACGGGTAATTCTGAAATAGACAGATCAGACACCGATAATGATGATCACGAAGAATATACCCCTAGTAGAAAATCATGTAGTCAGATAAATGACTTTTTTGATATGCCCCCTATTCTTCCAGACTCCCATACCCAGACACAAAGCTACGAACCTACACCTTATATTCGCAGTGAAAGTTTAACAGCAGGTCAGATATTCGATTCGAAGGATCTCTTAGCAAGTCAGATCGGACTCAAGTTCTTGGAAGAGGGTTTCCAAAGTCGCGTGCGGGCATCTGAAAAAAGCAAATACGTAGTTGAATGTGCTAGAGAAAAGTGTGAGTGGAGGTTGTACGCGATTCACACGGGTTCCAAAGGAGGGGCGATAATGATTAGAAAGTTGCACGACGTACACACTTGTACGAGGACGCAACTTAATCCCCACCACAAAAAAGACGGCAAAAAGACTCTGGGTGTGATCCTGAAAAACAAATTTCTTGATGTTAGCAGGTCATTGCGTCCAAAGGACATCGTCCACGACGTTCACCGGCAGTTCGGCGTCACGATTGATTACCACCAAGCGTGGCGTGCGCGCTGCCATGCACTGTTTATGGTGAGAGGCACGTTCGAGGAGTCGTATGAACGACTCCCGACATATTTATATAATTTGCAGCTGCAGAACCCTGGTACTGTCACGCAACTACGGACCAATTCACGTGGACGGTTTGAGATGTGCTTCGTGGCCCTTGGACCCGCGGTACGTATTTTAACACGTCATATGTTTACACATTATAAACTATAACATTTTAACCTATGTTTTTGCAGATCCGCACATTTGTGGCAAATCTACGTCGTGTCCTGATAATAGACGCAACCCATTTAAAGGGCCGTTACTTGGGTATGATGTTCCTGGCGGTTGCCATGGACGGGGATAACTCCATCATTCCAGTAGCTTTCGGCGTAGGCAAGTCTGAAACCGGGGACGAGTGGACTTGGTTTATGTCCATGTTGAGACAAGCTATCGGAGACCCGCAAGGGTGGTTGTTTATGTCTGACAGGGCTCCTTCCATAAGCGCCGCAATCTCTGCCATGTACCCAAACGCCCCTCACGCCATATGCTGTCGACATTTGGAGATGAACGCCAAATCCAAGGACAAACGTATTACCACCTACAAGGATGTCTATTGGGCGGCATGCAGAGCATATACGGATCGGGAGTTTAACAAGTACATGAATATGCTACGATACAGTGTCAAGGAAGCAGCCAAAGTCTTTGACGATGCTGGACCGGAGAGGTGGTCCGCGGCCCATTTTCCTGGACAACGGTATGACATTCTGACCTCGAATAGTGCAGAGTCTGTGAATGCACTCTCCCGTTTTGCGCGTAGATGTCCGATTGTTAATCTTATGGACTACTTTCGGGCCTTTCAACAAGAGTGGTACCAAATTCGACGCCTAAAAGGAGCTGAGATGCAAAATGCACTCACACCAACGACGGAGAATATCGTTCAGTACAGGGAGCGTCATGCGGCGACATGGCCGGTAAGAGCAATCGGGTATGGGAAGTACGAGGTGCATGATGACTATATTCACGCGATTGTGAATATGGAAGACCACCTTTGTTCGTGTCGCGAATGGGATAAATCTGGGTTACCGTGCGGCCATGCCATCGCTGCAACAACATATATGGGTCGTACAGATTGCAGCGACTTGGCTGTACCTTTCTTCACGTCCGAATATTACCGGAAAACATACGTGGAGGTAATAAACCCAGCTGGACCCCCTGCAGCATGGGTGTATCCACCCGACCCGCTTCCACCATGCTATCCACCTTTAATGGATAAGAACAGGGTCGGGAGACCGAGAAAGAACGACCGACGTCCATCACGTGGTGAAAGTTCGATACAACGAAGATGTACTCGGTGCCAATGCGTAGGACACACTCGTGGAGAGTGTCCAAATCCCGCCCCTTCAACCGTGCCAAGGAGACATTCTGTCAGTCACACCCCGGGCCCATCACAGCTTGAACCATATGGAACAAACCCATATGATACTGTTGATCTAAACACTGATTTGTAAATGATATATATACACACATACATATGCTTCTAAATGAACATTGATAACACAGCTAGTTTGTAAATGATATATATATTCGTATTATATATTTACACACATAAAGAAAATAGGAGTTTGATATGATAAGCGAAAGAAAGAAGAAAGGTTGATTGTTACCATGGCAGTGAATGTTAACTCTGAGTACACATGTCTGTTTATATAGCAAGAAAGATTAGTAGCAAGAATGGAAGCAGGTTTCTAGCTTTTTAGATATATATATATATATATATATATATATATATATATATATATATATATATATATATTATGTATATATGAAGAAGAAGAAGACTTAAAAAAGGAGACCTTTATCTGTAAGATCTGGAAATGATCATTTCTTGACATTTTTGTTGGAGCAAACACATATGATACTGTTGATCTAAACACTGATTTGTAAATGATATATATACACACATACATATGCTTCTAAATGAACATTGATAACACAGCTAGTTTGTAAATGATAAATATATTCATATTAGATATATACACACATACATATGCTTTTAAATAAACATTGATAACACAACTAGTTTGTATTTCATCCAACATGCTCTTCATCTTCAATCTTTCTGACCCTTCTTCAACGGCTTCTGCTTTTGCAACCACGTATGGCCATTGTGTACCACAACCACACTTTAGCAAATGAGTTGAGGGTTGTCATATATTCTACAAGAGGAGTAGGCCCATGAATGAGGTAACCTCTGACTTGACCTTGCATGATGTATCCAACCTAACCGTGGTTCAGCGGCTTACAAACTACTTTTCAGAGAAATTAACAACAACAAAAAATACAAAACAACAACACATTAAAAAATACAAAACAAGAAAAAAAA
Source organism: Saussurea involucrata (assembly GCA_033807775.1). Lineage (NCBI taxonomy): Eukaryota > Viridiplantae > Streptophyta > Magnoliopsida > Asterales > Asteraceae > Saussurea > Saussurea involucrata. The sequence goes on from CM066317.1 coordinate 29,778,433, forward strand.
TACAAAACAACTAAAACAACCACCACCTACTTAAAAATTGATTTAGTTTCATCAATCCAAGCTTGTTTCTCGTTTACCTTCGCTTGAATAATTGCAAAGTCTTGCAGAATATGGTGAATTGCTTCTTGTTCTCGACGAACACGAGCCTCCCTAGCTTTTATATCCCCTTTCATCCTTTTGATCTCCCTGTCTTCCTCTTCGATCTTTCTCAAATGGACTGCCTTCCTGTCCATCATTTTTTTCCACTCTTCTGTTAGTTCATCTATCTCCTTTTCCTTTTTTGCTATGGCGACCTCGATTTGAGGTGGCATTTTTTCAGGAGTAGACTTAGGGTTTGATGACGATGCCATTTGTGGATGAAATGAGAGAAGAGAAATCAAGAGAGAAAGCAATTCAAAGAAAGAAAGCAAGAGAGAAATCAAGAAAGAAAGCAAGAACAAGTGTGAATTGTGAATTGCATATTACTGATATTTATGGATGAAATCTCAAACATGCAAATGAATTTCAACCACAAATCGGTCTTCAAAGTACAATAATTGTGGAAAAAAACAGTAAAAGCATGCAAGATTCGTCTAAGTACAGGGACCAAAAGTGTAAATTTTCAGGGACCAAAACTGTAAATTTTCAGGGACCAAAACTGTAAATTTTGGTCCATCGCGGGCCATCGCGGGCTGCGATCGCGGACAGGGACCAAAAGTGCACCGCGGCCAAAGTTGAGGGGCTTCGCGGGGCATTTGTACCCAAAGTACGTGCTACGTCAGCCCTAGCCCGCGATCGCAGGATCCATCGCGGGTATTTAGGGCATTTTTGCAAAATGGAAAAAATTTAGGGTATTTCGGTAACAGTTGGTCAAACTTGGGGTACTTTAATTAATTTCCCTTTTTTTATTATGACGATGTTAGTTCAGTATCATTTAATTTTAGTTAGATCTATTATAATTTTATGAATACTATTTGTTATTTATTAGTTTATTTTATTAAACGTGTTTAATTTAATTGTTAATATTATTTACTTAACATGAGTTTAATTTATTCCAAATGCTTTATCTTATTTAAATGTTTAGCTTAATTCATAATTGTTATAAATTAAATGTGTATATTGATCATGAGTTCCTACTCATTAATTTCAATCTTACAAATAACTTTTGGAAGGTACACTTCCAAACCCTCAAATATTTGGTCTTTTACCAAAAGCTCCAAAAATAATATTAAGATGTTAAAAGTTTGAATTTGACTTTTCAAAACTCAAAACTAATATTGATTTGTCTAACGGCAAAATCTCTTAAAATACTATTAAGGTATTGAAACATTGAAATTGGCTTCATAAGCCAAACTCATATTCATTTTGGCCTCATACCAAAAGCCCCATTAACAATGTTATCTTCAAATTAAATAAATCATAATATATCGATTGGATTTTGTCAAACAGGTGTAAATAACCCTAAGGTTTGTAGGGACTTAAGAAATCCACGTGATTCCCCTACTACCTGGAGATCCAATAGACTGAGTAGTTTTTATTCGCAAATTGAAATATTGATGAAGTATTATCAACAAAATGTAAGAATACAAAAATCCAATATTATTATGATAATGAAAAATTTCATGCATAACATAATAATGAAAAACCATAATTCACTATTTTAGAAATAATATATTCCCCATTTTCTACGACATCTTTGAATCGGAATGATTTGATTACCATAAGATAGGTTCGAAAAACACAAGAAAATAAGCAAAAATTATCGAACCTTTTTGACCCTAAAGAAAAAAAACACTAGATGTTAAGATACAAGTAAATACTTTAAAATTTTTTAGACGATACACCAGTCACAACCTTCAGAGAGAATAACTAGAAACCCCCAAGAACCGTGTGAAGTCCCAAAAAGGAAATTCGGGAATATTCAGGACCATATATATCTCAAACTAATCATACAGTGGAAGGAAACCTACTTACTTGATTACAAGAAGGTAATTGATTTTGACAAAGAAATGTCATGTCTAAAAATGCGTAACAATCTTTGTGGCAAGGAACTCACAAAAGATTATGCGAATCATAACATCTTTTCATCTTCCCTATATCACCAATCATACTAATGAAATAGTATAAGCTGCAATATAACCTTTAACAAACTCATTAACTTAATGCAAGTGGCTAAGAGTTGTAGCAATGTTTTTTAACAACGCTTGTTAGGTCATATTTGGTTGAATAGAAGTTCAAGGACTTAATTGTTAATTAATCATATTTGAGCCTTAATTGTGAACGGGTCGTGGGCTTGTTACCACGGGCCCGTTGTATATAAAGTGTTGTTTAGCTTAGAATTAAGCTAGTGGTCTTTTACACTTTCCTGAATCTATTGTAAACTCTCTCAATATTAAAAGTGAATTGGATGACCAGTTGAAATCATACAAACTGTTTCATATCTATTGATTTCTTCTATACATTGCACGAATCTGGAACTCTCAATTGGAATCAGAGCAAACAGACGAATCGACTCAAAGTGATTTTCTTGATTTCTGGTAAGAATTCTATTCAAAAAAAAATTAGTCGACTGTGTTCTTGGTGCTTGAAACTCATATCTTGATTTACTCAAAATTGATCATTTTCGTTTATTGCATACTGTTAGCATCATCTCTATTAGTGATTCTGCACTTTCTCGCACTCCAATTCGATCATCTTAGTTGGTTTTAAGCAAAATCAAGTTCATAAGTTTTTGGTTCTGTTCTTGTCATAAATCCAATTTTTACCATCAAAAACTTGTTGTTTTACTTTAAAATCGATTTGGGTATTTTTATTATTGTGTTTGGTCGAGTTCATACCTTTCAGAAACGATTTTGAGCAACCCTAGTCGATTTCCAGTCGAATTGGAAACCACATCCGCAGTTACCGGATACCACAGTTGTGGTTACCGGGTCACTCACAGTGTTACCGGGTAAGTTCCTTATTTCTCAATTGTTACCGGGTAACTTATCTCTTACCGGATAATTCTCACACTTACCGGACAAGTTCCCGGTAAGATCAACCGGTAACTTACCATGTCATCCGGTAAGTTATCCCATCCGGTATCTGCCTCAATTTGTTATCGGTAACCTTTTTAATTCAGTAGTTTCATCCGGTAAACAACAACGTCCGGTAACTTCCTCAACACCTGGTAAGCTTCATCATCCGGTAATATAACGACCCGGAATCCCATACATAGTTCAAATAGCATACATTGCATAACGTCGTTAAAACAAGAGATACATTATATAACAAATACGGTCCCCTAGTCTTTACAAACATTCAGTACATCATTATAAATGTTTACATAGTAAATTACATCATTAACAACATTTATATATCTACTAAACACATCATAGTCTTCCACTACATAGTCCTCCCAAAAGCTATTCTCGGTTTAACCTCCTTATCTGCTCTTACTCGATCCACGACCCGGAATACATATTTTTAAAACAAAAATGAGGGTTAGACCTTTAGGTCTAGTGAGAAAATCCCCGTTAGTTTAAAAACCATTTGCACAACATCATACACATAATTCACGTAAGAATACCAATTAAGACTCATGCATCATATATCTTTCCATCTCGTTCTCTTGGCCATATTAATTGGTTGCGAGCCAACTAATCAATTTACACCACTGTACTAAATACAGCCAACACCACTGTCCCTCTGTACAGCCAACATACACCGGTCCTAAGCCCGACCCACTAGCATCCATGCAGTGTAATACTCATATAAACACAATATGCACATTATTACACTCATTCACATATATGTATTCCAGTTGAAAACATTTTAAGTAAAAACTCACTTGTTTGCTTATCCAAAACTCCTTCCACAAAGAACTCAGCTTTCACCTTCGATTCACAGTATCTGAAATAATTAAACATAAATATCTCTTTACCAAATAGAACACACACGTCTTACTAAAGCTAGGTACTCTAGATAGCTCTAATCCTCAAATGTTACCCCCAAACCCGAACTTAACTCGAGTCCATAATGCATTCAGTCCTCATTTATTCCCCATCCAATAATTAACAAGACATAGGTCATTGGATACCCAAAAGCATCTAAACTCTCAAAATTGATCAAACAGCCAAACTATCCGGACAACACAAAAGTATCCGGACAACAGGGCTTTCCGGATACATACTCAATCCGGATAACAGACATTCCGGACAACACAGACAATCCGGATAACACCTGGACACCAAAGCAATCCGGATACCATCCGGTATCTCATTCCACCCGAAAACCTTAAGGAAAACAGGAACTTACCGGGTACTTGAATCTTCCGGACACCTTTAAAACATCATCCGGACACTAATAACAACACTACCCGGACACCTTTAATCTATCCGGAAACTACTGTCAGTTCATCCCATTTTCACCCAGAATTCGACTGAATTATTACGAGAGGTGTAATTGACTATTCTAATCCGATAGAAACTACCTAATAGCAATTACACACATAAATTATAAAGGAAACATACCTGAATTCAGTTCCAAGTGCACCAATTGATGTCTTAGCCAAAAACCCTTTCTTTATTCTTCTTACTCTCTCAAACACACACACATACACTAAACTGATATTTTCTATTTCTGGAAATATCTGAAATCTGAAGGAGATAATATCAAATCAAATTTACCATCTAGACCTTGAATTTCTCAATAATGACCCAACACCCCTAAACTTATAAATTTACCCAAACTTACCCTAAACATCAAATTTTAAAGTTAACTTTATTTAACGGAAAGGGAATTTAACTAACGAACTTACCCGGGGTATTACATCATCTCCCCCTTAAAAGAATTCCATCCCGGAATTCGGTTTAAGCAAAAAGGTGCGGGTACTTAGTCCTCATATCTGATTCTGATTCCCAAGTAGCATCCTGACCCCTATGATGTCTCCACTGAACTTTCACTTGTCTGATTACTTTGTTCCGCAACACTTTAACTTTGTGGTCAACTATGGCTTCAGGTTCCTCCACATAATTCATCTTTTCATCAACTTGAATATCTGGTAGAGAAACTGCCTGATCTGGCGTAACCAAACACTTTCGGAAATTCGATACATGAAACGCATTATGAATCCTGCTTAACTCTGGCGGAAGATCTAACCTGTAGGCTACTTCACCGATCCTTTCTATGATTGCAAACGGTCCAATGTACCTCGGGCTCAGCTTACCTTGTTTCCCGAATCGAATGACTCCTTTCCAAGGCGAGACTTTTAACATCACAAAATCTCCAACTTGGAATTCTAACGGCTTTCGGCGTCGGTCGGCGTAGCTTTTCTGTCTATCTTGAGCTACTTTCAAACGTTCCCGAATCTGAGAAATCTTATCCGCAGTCAACTGGACTATATCTGGCCCTGCTAACTGTTTCTCTCCCACTTCGTTCCAACACAGAGGCGTTCGGCATTTTCTACCATACAGAACTTCAAACGGTGCCGCTTGTATGCTGGAATGGTAACTGTTGTTGTAGGCAAATTCTATCAGTGGCAAGTGCTTATCCCACGATCCCCCAAAGTCAACAATGCAGGCCCGTAACATATCTTCCAAAGTCTGAATCGTTCGTTCACTCTGACCGTCAGTTTGAGGATGATACGTTGTACTTAACTTTATCTGCGTTCCCATTTCCTTTTGAAAACTTTTCCAGAATCTTGAGGTAAAACGGCTGTCACGATCAGAGATAATCGAAATTGGAACTCCATGTCTTGTTACTATTTCATTGATATACAGTTTGGCTAGTCTTTCCAATGAATAGGTTTCCTTTATTGGTAGGAAGTGAGCAGACTTTGTCAACCTGTCAACGATCACCCAAATAGCATCAAACCCTTTCGGAGTCCTTGGTAACTTTGTGATGAAATCTGTAGTAATCTGATCCCATTTCCACATCGGTATTTCTAAACGCTGTAATTGCCCAAACGGCTTCTGATGTTCAATCTTCACCTTCTTACAAGTAGTACAACCTTCCACATACTGAGCAATATTCCTTTTTATTCCCGGCCACCAATAAAATTGTTTCAGATCTTTGTACATCTTGTTCGTACCTGGATGAATAGAGAAACGAGATTGATGAGCTTCTTGTAGTACCCGATCACGTAAACCACCCAAACGAGGCACCCAAATTCTGTTCCCCAGACACAATAACCCACGATCATCTTTCACTAGCAATGCTGATAACCCCACTAACTGTTTTGATTTCAAATGTTCTTGAAAAGCTTCCACTTGGCACTTCTTCAGTTCATCGAATATGTTAGGTAGGAGTTCAGCTCTTAGTGCAATGGCTTTTATCGTTCCACTCCTTTCTTGACGACTTAGTGCATCAGCTACCACATTCGCCTTTCCCGGATGATAAAGAATCTCACAGTCGTAATCATTCACCAACTCTAGCCATCTTTTTGCCTCATATTTAATTCCCGCTGATCAAAAAGATGTTGAAGACTCTTATGATTAGTGAAAATTTGACATTTAGAACCATAGAGATAGTGTCTCCAAATCTTTAATGCGAATACAACTGCTGCCAGTACCATGGCATGTGTAGGATACTGCCGTTCATGATCTTTTAGTTGACGAGAAGCATAAGCGATAACCTTCCCACACTGCATTAGTACACAACCCAATACCAATTTGGAAGCATCACTATAAACAACAAAGTCTTCGAAACCTTCAGGTAATGCTAGTATCGGTGCGCTACAGAGTTTCTCTTTCAATATTCGGAATGCTTCATCCTGTTCTGCTTTCCATTCGAACTTTAGATTCTTCCGGGTTAGCTTAGTGAGAGGCGTAGCGATACGAGAAAAATCTTTTATAAACTTTCGATAGTAACCGGCTAAACCCAGAAAACTTCGTACCTCGGTTGGCGTCTTCGGCGGTTCCCATTTTTCAACTGCTTCTACCTTCGTCGGATCAACTTGAATGCCTTTCTCGGAAACTACATGCCCGAGAAACTGAACTTCCCGTAGCCATAATTCACATTTAGAGAACTTAGCGTATAACTGTTCCTTCTTCAACAATTCCATAATTAAACGAAGATGTTGGGCGTGCTCTTCTTTGGACCGGGAGTAGATAAGGATATCATCGATAAACACAATAACGAATTTATCGAGATATGGCTTACATACTCTATTCATTAAATCCATAAAAGCAGTTGGGGCGTTCGTCAATCCAAAAGGCATTACTAAGAATTCATAGTGACCATACCGTGTGCGAAAAGCAGTTTTCAGAACGTCTTCTTCTTTAACCTTCAGTTGATGGTAACCAGATCTCAGATCAATCTTGGAGAAATAGCAAGCTCTAACTAGTTGATCAAAGAGGTCATAAATTCTAGGAAGCGAATACTTGTTCTTGATCGTGCGCTTATTCAGCTCTCGGTAATCAATACACATTCTCATCGAACCATCCTTCTTTTTCACAAACAGAACCGGTGCTCCCCACGGCGAAGAACTGGGTCTGATGAAGCCTTTATCTGAAAGATCCTGCAGTTGAGTCATCATCTCTTTCATCTCTGGAGGTGCCAAACGATACGGTGCACGGGCAACAGGAGCAACTCCAGGAATCAGATCTATACCAAACTCTACTTGTCTAACGGGCGGAAGGCTAGTCAAATCTTCTGGAAAAACTTCCGGAAATTCACGAACAACCGGAATATCTCCCAGCTTACTCTTTTCTAGCTTAATATCTATCACATAAGCTAAGTAACTTGAGCAGCCTTTATGGATACACTTACGAGCTTTCAACAATGAGATAAGGCAAGACTGATGATTTCTACGGTCACCATAAATCACTACTGGTCCCTTCTCAGGTAAGACAACATTTATCAATTTCTTATCACAAACTATATTAGCCTGATTCTTGGCTAACCAATCCATTCCCACTACCACATCAAACTCGATCAAGGCTATAGGAAATAACTGAATAGGCACTCCACACCCATCTATGTTTATCACACAACTATCAAATACCTCACTAACCTGTACTTGATTATCATTAGCCGTATCTACCATTAACACATGATCTAACACTTTAGGCTTTAATTGCATATAGGCAGCAAAAGAAGGCGACACAAACGATCGGTTTGCACCAGAATCAAATAACACTTTAGCACGTGTAGAATTTATTAAGAATGTACCTATAACCACATCGGGAGTCTCATCTGCTTCTTGCTCTGTCATCTGGAAGGCACGACCCCTTGCTCTTGGTACTTCTGGCCTTGGTACTACCGGTCTAACACCCGTTGGTCTTACTGACGTACCACCCAGCTGTATTCTCCCCAGTGGACAATCGGACTGAAGGTGATCAGGAGAATTGCACGAGTAACAAAATCTAACTACTCGACAGTCTTTAGCAATATGACCGATCTTTCCATACTTATAACAGTTTCTAGGATCCACTTGACAACTTCCTTGATGAAAAAGGTGGCACTTTGGGCAAGGTCTTTCAACTGATCGGAAAGGTGGACGGTTATCAAATCGCTGAAACCTGGACTTCTTCGGATCATACTGCGGTCCTTCCCACTTTCTTTTCCCCACATTCTTATCACTAGTGCTTCTCCCTTTATCTTGTTCCACGGTTTCCGCGGCGTCTACTGCGGCGGAGAAAGTTTCTGGTCCTTTAGCAATCACAAAGCTTCTGACTTCTGCATTCAATCCAAAGATAAACCTTTCAATCTTCATGGCCTCCGTAGCAACATAATATTCCGCAAAATGAGACTTTTCCAAGAAACGAGCGGTGTAGTCCCGAACTGACAAATTCCCTTGCTGCAAGTTCATAAACTCCCCTTCCAATTGTTTAACTGCGGCTTGAGGACAAAACTGTTTCCTGAAAGCTATCACGAATTCTTCCCAAGAGTAGGTAGAATATATATCAGATCGTCCCGAGGAAATATGTGCTTCCCACCAGTATAGAGCATCACCTTTCAACATTTCTGTTCCATAGAGTACTCTATCCTCTTCAGCGCATTTACTAGTCTTGAAGATGGCTTCTATTTCCTTCAGCCACTTCATAGCTTTTACCGGATCTCGATCTCCTGAGTAAGTTGGAGGCTTACAACTTAAGAACATTTTATACTCACACTTTCTTAGTACTGGTGTGATTGTGGGTGTAATAGGCATCTCGTCTTCCTGACCAGGATCTGGTGTATCAGCTTCATTATGAAGAGTTCGATCAAACATGGCTTGTATACTGGTCTGCAGTCTTCCCATTTCGGCTGTTAAATCGTCCCTAGTAACAAATTCATTACCTCGCGGCGGAGCTCCACTCCCAGTTCTACCCCCAATTCTGCCTCCAATTCTGCCTCCACCTCTTTCTCCCCCTCTTCCCCTTCCTCCGGCTGTTGGGTTTGTTCTATTCGGATTTCCTCCTCCTTCCCGATTAGTTTGTCTGGTACCACTTGCCATTCTGTTGATTCAGACAAGGTTAATACACACATAAGCACATACCCCATATAACAAGGTATTCTAGTTCAAACATGTACCTGTAATATCATAATTACACTGGCCAGGTGTAAAAATGAAATTACCTTACATGATGTTCCTTCTACTTTTCTATATTTAATGCCCCAAGGTTCTACAATAATAGGGACATCCTACTTCACATGCAGTTTAAGTCTAGGTACAGATACTAATACCTAAATCCCTTAAACTAGGGCTCTGATACCATCTGTAACGACCCGGAATCCCATACATAGTTCAAATAGAATACATTGCATAACGTCGTTAAAACAAGAGATACATTATATAACAAATACGGTCCCCTAGTCTTTACAAACATTCAGTACATCATTATAAACGTTTACATAGTAAATTACATCATTAACAACATTTATATATCTACTAAACACATCATAGTCTTCCACTAAATAGTCCTCCCAAAAGCTATTCTCTGTTTAACCTCCTTATCTGCTCTTACTCGATCCACGACATGGAATACATATTTTTAAAACAAAAATGAGGGTTAGACCTTTAGGTCTAGTGAGAAAATCCCCGTTAGTTTAAAAACCATTTGCACAACATCATACACATAATTCACGTAAGAATACCATATATCTTTCCATCTCGTTCTCTTGGTCATATTAATTGGTTGCGAGCCAACTAATCAATTTACACCACTGTTCTAAATACAGCCAACACCGCTGTCCCTCTGTACAGCCAACATACACCGGTCCTTAGCCCGACCCACTAGCATCCATGCAGTGTAATACTCATATAAACACAATATGCACATTATTACACTCATTCACATATATGTATTCCAGTTGAAAACATTTTAAGTAAAAACTCACTTGTTTGCTTATCCAAAACTCCTTCCACAAAGAACTCAGCTTTCACCTTCGATTCACAGTATCTGAAATAATTAAACATAAATATCTCTTTACCAAATAGAACACACACGTCTTACTAAAGCTAGGTACTCTAGATAGCTCTAATCCTCAAATGTTACCCCCAAACCCGAACTTAAGTCGAGTCCATAATGCATTCAGTCCTCATTCATTTCCCATCCAATAATTAACAAGACATAGGTCATTGGATACCCAAAAGCATCTAAACTCTCAAAATTGATCAAACAGCCAAACTATCCGGACAACACAAAAGTATCCGGACAACAGGGCTTTCAGGATACATACTCAATCCGGATAACAGACATTCCGGACAACACAGACAATCCGGATAACACCTGGACACCAAAGCAATCCGGATACCATCCGGTATCTCATTCCACCCGGAAACCTTAAGGAAAACAGGAACTTACCGGGTACTTGAATCTTCCGGACACCTTTAAAACATCATACGGACACTAATAACAACACTACTCGGACACCTTTAATCTATCCTGAAACTACTGTCAGTTCATCCCATTTTCACCCAGAATTCGACTGAATTATTACTAGAGGTGTAATTGACTATTCTAATCCGATAGAAACTACCTAATAGAAATTACACACATAAATTGTAAAGGAAACATACCTGAATTCAGTTCCAAGTGCACCAATTGATGTCTTAGCCAAAAACCCTTTCTTTATTCTTCTTACTCTCTCAAACACACACACATACACTAAACTGATATTTTCTATTTCTGGAAATATCTGAAATCTGAAGGAGATAATATCAAATCAAATTTACCATCTAGACCTTGAATTTCTCAATAATGACCCAACACCCCTAAACTTATAAATTTACCTAAACTTACCCTAAACATCAAATTTTAAAGTTAACTTTATTTAACGGAAAGGGAATTTAACTAACGAACTTACCCGGGGTATTACAGGTAAGCTCTTCGAACAGGTAAGTTTCATTCTTTGCTCAGTTTTAATTCATCCGGTAACTTGTATCACCCGGTAACCTTCTGTTACCCGGTAACTCAAGCTCATCCGGTAACCTTCTACAAATTTACCTGTTTTCCACAATCTGATCCAGACACTTCCAGATCAGATATCTTTCATCCGGATTCCTATCCGTTAAGTTCTGCTTAGTCGATTTCTTACCTGATTTAGCTTAATCCACTCTTAGAACCTGCGTTAGAATATCACTCTTAGTTCCTTGCGTTAGGTTATCACTTTGAATTGAACAAATCGTCTGACGATCACTATAGTGCAACTGAAGATGTGTTCATGCGACGCTGTTGCTATCGGCACCGATTCCAAACCACCTTGCCTCTACCAAGGTGAGTACAGCCAGTGACGGGATAGATTTATAATCTTCATAGAGTCAAAGGATAACTTCGAGTATATCTGGCGAGCTCTAGAAGACGGGCCAATTCCTAAACCCATGAAGACCATTCCACCAGCTGAAGAAGGTGGTCAACCTCGCATCGAGAAAAAGACACTCACCGATATGACTACCGACGAAAGAGGCATGCTTGAGGGAGAAAAGCATGCTAAGAGGTATCTTGTTCAAGCTCTACCCAACATGATCTATACTGCCATCGACAGCTACAAAAAGACAGCAAAGGGCATATGGGATCAGGTGGAGAAGATGATGCGCGGGAGCGAAGTCGGGAATCAATTGAAGATCAACAGTTCCATAACCAAGTTCGATGGGTTTAAGCAGCGCACCGGCGAATCCCTCTCTTAGACCTATGAACGCTTCTGTCTCCTTCTCAACGAGCTCCACAAGAACCAGATCACTCATTCTAACACGGAGAACGCACTGAAGTTCCTCAACAACCTCCTGCCTGAATGGAAAGTATTCGCATCACACGTCAAGCACAACCACTTAATGGAGAAAGTCGGCATCCACGAGCTCTATGAGATTCTTCTTCAAGACGAAGACGAGGTAATGGAAATTCTGAACGAGAAGAAGGTTGCATCCAAGCCAGCTGCTGATCCTCTAGCCCTTATGTCTTCCAAACGAGGGAAATCTTCTGACCGTCATTCCAAACGTGCCCAAAAGCAAAGTGAATCTGAGTCAGAACCTGAAGAAAAGGAAGACAGTGATTTTGATCCTGAAATATCTGCCATTAAGAAAGCAATGGCTCTGCTCTCCAAATCCTTCCAACAGCAGAAGTTCTACAAGAAGCCGACGTCCAATAATCAGCGATACTCCACCTCCTCCAACAAGCGCCATGATTATCAGGACAAATATGAAGGGAAGAAGAAAGCTGATGAGCCAGACCAGTCTGACAAGAAGGAGAAGACAGAGAAAGATGACCGCAAGAAGAAAGACGAACCCGTGACTTGTTACAACTACGGGAAGCTTGGTCATTTTGCCAAAGACTGTCGAAAGCCTGTTGTAAAGAACGCTCATTATTACAAGGCTAAGCTCGCTCCGACAGAATAGAAAGAAGCAGGAGAAGATCTGTTTATGGAAAACGACTACTGGTTGGGTCGTTCTGATGATGAAAGCGAATCTGATGGTGTTGATGCTTTCATGGGATATCACTCTCCTGCTGATGAAGAAAAGGCAAAGTCAAGTCAGGTATGTGAATCTACTCCTCAAGATTTCTTTACTCAAATGCAATCTCTTGCTGAATGGATAGATTCCTACAAGGCCACCTCTGATGAACAACTGCTTGAGATTAGATCACTATCTGAAAAGCTAGATGTTCAAAAGTGGATAACTGAGAAATACAAGTCCGAAAATGCTAATTTAAAAGAAAAATGCAAAAATCTTTCAATAGCACCTAAGGACTTAAGGGCCCAGATATCTGAACTACAATCACAGCTTGATCAATGTATGAATGAGAAAGCAGAAATTGTTTATCAATGCTCTGCTCTTCAAATTCAGCACAAGGAGTTTGTCGCTAAAATAGTTGATCTTGAGACCAAACTCCACAAACGAGGTCAAACTGATCAGACCATCCACATGAATAAACCCAAGGAGTTCGCGTATTTTAACAAAGAATGGGGAATCGGATATGATAACCCACACTACTTGAAAAAGGGTATATCCAAAAGACCTATACTGTATGATTTTGGTTGTTTTGGAATAGATAAAAAGTATCCGAAATATGCAATAAAATGGACTGGTCCTCTTGAACCTGAAAAGGAAGAGGAAACTGAGGAATACAAGCGCGCACAAACGTCTAAAATGAAACTTTCTTTTTGTTATGAGCCTTTGAATTATTACTATGAGAAAAATCAAAAGAAGTACCTCTCGAATGACTACTTTGATTGCTACAAGGTTGTAACGCCAAAGGATTCCTCCAAAAAGGATGAGGTCCAAGCAACCGAACCCAAGACTGAGACGGATGAGTTCAAACTCTATGTTCCCCCTCTCATCTTGGAAGCAATGATAGTCGAGTTAGAGGAGTCACTCGAGAAAGACAGGTTAAGTTTTCAAAAGGAAAAGCAAGCGCTAATCACTGAACTTGAGAATCTAAAATCCGTCAAAACCGAAGCTGTGTCTGATGAAGGACAGGAAATCCTTCGGTGTGAAATCAACAAGATCACATCAAAACTGTCTGCCTTGGCAACAGAAGCGATGACAGAGCATACGAGAAATGGTCAGCTCAAAGAGCAGATTGACCTACTCCAATCTAAAAAGATAATTTCACCCGATTCTTCCTCCAACTCATCGGACACGTCTTCGTGTAAATCTTTCATTGGCAAAATCACTTCTACACAAGACGGTAAAGAATTTCAAGACGAGGGTGTTTTAAGGAATTTGAACTCTGATTTTTTCCTAGCTTCCACACCAAATTCCCCGAAACACACAAGAACAAAGTGTTCCTCGCCTTCCTCGACCGATCCAAGTCCTGTAATTCCGGATGTTGATTTTTCAGAATTCATGAACTCCGAAGGTAATTCTGATGAAGAGTTTGAGTCGTTCCCCTTCGACAAACCTCTTCAAGTCATACTGATTTTCTGTCACCAGTAGTCAATCGACCGGTCAATTTTCAAAAGGGTGACTGTTCCAATACAAAGACCCCGGTTGTGATTAAGATTTCTAAAACAAAGCATGTTTCTCAAAAACAATCACAGCCGAGGCAAAAGACCGAGCGATCGACTGCCAAAAATCCTGCTTCCTCAAAAGCCACTGACCATGCTGTCCGTGTTGTTTCAGATAAACCGATCGCGCTAAACGGGATAAACAAAAGTGGCTAGTCAAGGAATCTATCGAGGATGCTGCATCAAAGTCATTTAATACTATTTTTATCTTAGAATGAACAAAAACGATTGTGCTTGGAATCATAGGAATGATTTTGTTAAACGCGGTGTTAATTTTCCGATTAAGCTTTATTACATTCAGCAATTGATTCAATTATCGCATGATTGTTTGTGTTGTTCTAGTTGTGGTTGGAATGACTTTGATGATATTAATAATAATGATTGGTTTGGGTCATATCATATATATAATCATACACCCAAACGCAAACCCCGTAAAAGAAAAAGAAACACCATACACAACGGGGTTCCCAATCAGAGGTTAAACCAAAGCAAGAGAGGAAACCCATTTCAAAACGGGTTCCTCCTACTAGGGTTAAACCTACACCCAAGAGGCAACCTGCTTCAAAACCAGTTCCTCCAAAGGGTGTAACACCTACACCTAAGAGGCAACCTGGTTCAAGGCAAGTTCCTCCCAAAGGTGTAAAACATAACCCTCCAGGACCCATGCAAATATGGGTACCTAAAATTCGCTAATCTCTTTTTGCAGGACGGTCATGTGTGGTACTTAGACTCTGGATGCTCCAAGCACATGACCGAAAGGAGGGAGCTTCTCACGAACTACAAGGAAATATATAGCGGAGACGTGAGATTCGGGAATGATGACAAGGCGCCGATTTTGGGCTACGGCGACATTGTCCAAGACAAGATCACCATCAAAAAGGTATCACACGTCGCGGGATTGGGACACAAGCTGTTCAGTATCGGCCAATTCTGCGACAAAGATCTCGAGGTCCGGTTCAAAGCCAAAAGGTGTAGCATTCTCACCGACGACGGAACGGAGTTACTGGTTGGAAAGCGCAAGACCAACCTCTACACCATCGACCTCGCTGCCCTGAAGACCGATAACTCTGTCTGCCTGATGTCAAAGGCCAATTACCAACAAGCGTGGATATGGCATCGACGTCTCTCGCACCTGAACTTCAAGAGTATCAACAAACTGGTGCTGGGCGGACACGTGAAAGGCATGCCCGATCTTCAATTCGTGAAGGATCGACTCTGCGGGGCATGTGAAATGGGAAAGATGAAGCGGGCGACGCATAAGCCGAAGGCAGCTCCGAGCACGTCCCGGTCCCTTGAACTTATCCATATGGATTTGTGTGGACCGATGCTTGTTCAGAGCATCAACAAGCGTAAGTACGTTCTGGTGATAGTGGATGACTTCTCACGCTACACTTGGGTGAAGTTTCTATGCTCAAAGGACGAGACTCCGGAGATGATCATCAATCATCTGAAGACCATCCAACTGAACAAACAACAGCAAGTTCAGTCAATCAGGACCGACAACGGGACGGAATTCAAGAATCAAACGGTGAACGACTACCTGACTTCTGTCGGTATTTTGCAAACCTTCTCGGCCGCACGCACTCCTCAACAAAACGGAGTGGTGGAAAGACGCAACCGTACCCTGGTCGAAGCTGCTCGCACGATGCTTTTTCAGTCCAAACTGCCGCTATTTCTATGGGCCGAAGCGGTGTCTACTGCTTGTTACATGCAAAACCGCTCCATCATCAACAAGCGGTTCAACAAGACGCCGTACGAGATCATGAACAACCGCATTCCGAACATTAAGTATTTCCACGCGTTCGGATGCACGTGCTACGTCCTCAACGACAAAGACGATCTCGACAAATTCAGCCCAAAGGCGGACGAAGGAATTTTTATTGGATACTCCATGCAGGCTAAGGCGTATCGCGTTTACAACAAATGGACTAAAACCGTTACCGAGTGTGTAAACGTGACATTCGACGAAGCCGCATATTTGGCTTCTAAACAAATCAGTTCAGAACCCGGTTTAACTGGCGTGCTAGCTTCCGAACTTCCACGTTCGGGATTTGCACAAGCGACAGTAAATCCGAATCATGCATCTACGTCGAATGCTGATCTTTCAGATTTAGATTTATTGTTCCAATATTTCTATGATGATGTGCTTAACATTTCTACCCCTCGTGTCTCAGCGCAACCAATAATTGAAGCTGCTCAAATCGAGGATTCGGCGAATCTCTCCGGTCCGCCGCCCTCGACTAGCACTCCATCCATTACTGTGGAGACACCTCAGACATCATCCTCAACGTCAACTAATACTACCACCCCCCGGAGAAACCTGTACAAAACACGAAGATCGCTCCCCAAGATTCGTCATCTACTACAATCGTGGATCAGCCTCTGAATTCCTCAGAACCAGAAGTTGCTCAGCCCTCGATAAATCCTCCCCCGTCTCCTCCGAGAAACCAACCGGCTACACTTGAAGCGGTACAAGACCTTCCATCTGGTGACTACGTGGATCTGGACGCCTCACATTCAAATCAGCAGCCGCTTCCACACACCACCAAATGGATGAGAGCTCATCCCTGCACCAAATCATCGGTGATCCCTCCACTCCAGTCCAAACGCGAGGCGCATCAGCCAATTTCTGCCTCTTCACTGGATTCTTGAGTAAGATCGAGCCTACTACCGTCCGCGAAGCACTCGAAGATTCGGACTGGGTCATGGCCATGGAAAAGGAGCTCAACCAATTCGAGGATCTCAAGGAATGGCGACTTGTCCCACGTCCAACCCACAAAACGGTGATCGGCACTAAGTGGATCTTCAAGAACAAGAAGGACGAGGACGGCATCATAGTATGCAACAAGGCGCGTCTCATGGCTAAGGGATACCATCAACAAGAAGGGATTGACTACGACGAGACATATGTTCCGGTGGCGAGGATAGAAGCTATCCATATGTTTCTTGCATACGCCGCGCACAAGAACTTCACGGTCTTCCAAATGGATGTGAAGACCGCATTCCTTAACGGAGAACTCAAGGAAGAAGTGTACGTTTCGCAACCGGACGGGTTCGTGGACGAGATGGAAGCAAGCTCCACGGGCCTGGTATGATACTCTAACCAAGTTTTTGATGAAATCGGAATTCACCCGAGGTAAAATAGATTCAACTCTCTTTATCAAAAACGAAAAAGGTCACATTGTTTTAGTTCAAGTGTATGCCGATGACATAATTTTTGGTTCTACTAATCCTCAGTATGCTAAGAACTTTGCCAAGTTAATGTGGAATTTTTTTAAAATGAGTATGCTTTGTGAGATGAATTTTTTCCTCGGTCTTCAAGTTAAACAACTATCGACCGGGATATTCATAAATCAGGCCAAGTACATCCGGGATATTCTTAAGAAATTCCAGATGGAACAATCCTCACCGATGAAGACCCCCATGGCTCTCGGTACAAAGTTAGACGCCGATCCTCACGGAAAGGATGTGGACACTAAAATGTACCGGGGAATGATTGGTTCTTTGATGTACCTAACCGCTAGTAGACCGGACATTATGTTTTCCACATTTCTATGCGCCTGGTTTCAATAAAAACCAAAAGAGTCTCATTTAATAGTTGTAAAACGAATTTTTCGTTATCTACGCGGTACTGCTGATCTTGGCTTGTGGTACCGGAAAGAGACAGGTTATGAGCTGTCTGCATACTTTGATGCGGACCACGCGGGCAGCATGATGGATCGGAAGAGCACATTGGGTCATGTGCAGTTCGTGGACGATAGCTTGGTGAGTTTGGCCTCCAAGAAGCAGCAGTGCGTCTCTACGTCGACTGCCGAGGCGGAATACGTGGCCGCCGTGAGCTGCTGTTCTCAAGTGATTTGGATGCGGACGCAACTCAAGGACTACGGCTTTACATACGTCAAGGTGCCCATCTACTGCGACTCGAAGAGCGCCATTGCAATATCCAGCAATCCGGTCCAGCATACGAAGACAAAGCACATAGACGTTCGGTACCACTTTATCAAGGATCACGTTGAAAGAGGTACATTTGAACTCTATTTTGTGAATACAGAACATCAGTTAGCAGACCTGTTTACAAAACCCCTGGACGAAAAACGCTTTAATTATCTTGTGTCCAGGTTAGGTAAGCTATATCTGACGACTTGATCTGATTGTGTGCCCGATACAAGTTCCATACATCTACGAGAAACTGTCTACTCATCATCAATTGTTCACACTCCTGATGATTGAGCATACACTTTCTCGCACCTGTATTCTACTTGTATCAGTTACACAGTTAGGTTGAGTCTTTGTATTTATTAGGTAGATTTCGTTTGTTCACTTTGTTTCTACGTGTGTTTCTTTTATTTAATATTGTCGTCTAGTTTATTTAGTTTTATATCTGTGCTTTCACAAGTGTTCATGTGTTCAGGGGGGCACGAACAGCTATCAGGTAAGTTACATCTACTGTTGAGGGGGAGTGTCACACACATTTTTCTTTAACTGCCAGAAAAGTTTTTTTTGTGTGTAAGGACATTCCCGAGTGCACTTCACATCACACATCGTGCACAGTCTGAGGGGGAACAAAACCATTGTGTTCATCATTTGAGGGGGAGCGTCACATATTTTTTCTTAAAGGCTATAAAAGTATTTTTTTGTGTGTTGACGTCTCCAAACTCAATCACATTCCCGTTCCGAGGGGGAGCAGGGATATACCCATGCATGTTTTGAGGGGGAGCAGGGTAATCCCCATGCAAAGGTCGAGGGGGAGCAAGAAAATTTCCTAAGAAAAGGTTCATTTTATAAAAAGTGGAAGTTTCCGGACACTTACCCGGTAAGTTACCGGGTAACTATGGTTACCGGGTAAGCTTACCGGACCGGGTAAGTCACCCGGTAAGTGAGTCCCTATATATAAACTCGCATCTAGAAACCTTCATTATTTTCAAATTCCTCGGAAACTCTCTAAACCCTCACAAAACCCCTCTCAAATACCTCACTCGGAAACCATCGATCTTTCTGCTCCGTTCATCGATTTCAGCCTCATCACTCACAGGTATTTCTTATCCATTACACTCGAATGCTTTTCGATCATCATCACACACACAGATCACGAATCGATGATGATTCGATTGCCACAGTGACCTAACCGGGTTTCACAAAACCCCATTCGAACGTCGCTTTGTATACAGATCGTTTTACGTTTCATTAATCATGCTTGTGGTACATGTTCTCATTTAGAACAATCCACACCGTGTAGATTTCATTTTTGTGCATGTTTTGGTTGGATTTGAGTACACCCGTACGTCGCCCGGGAACCCTAGTTCACCCGGTAACATTCTTGTTACCCGGTAACTAGCTTGTTACCCGGACACTATCCTCAACCCGGTAAGTTCTTATGTTCTAATACTCCAGACACTTTGATCCCCGGTAACCCAAGTCGTCCGGATACCTGGTATCCGGTAAGTTCGACATCCGGTAAGATCAGTATCCGGTAACCTATTTGAATCCGGTAAGTCATGTCAATCCGGTAACCCCTATCTATCCGGAAAGTTTTGCTTGTCCGGATACCCTGTTTATCCGGACAGTGCTCGAGTCCAATACCTTTGCATTTTTTCAAACATTGGCAATCCCAATGTCCTGCACTTGCTGCCAGTCCTCAATCAACCGTTGATTGAGCCACTCAAATGCTAAGGTACGCATTGCAATTGATGTTCTCCCGTCTAAAATCTGACACTGTACTTTACAGGTATTATAAATGGCGGAACAAAAAGAGCAGCAACAGCTGAATGTTCCTCTTCCTGAGGAGATTATAGACGACGCGGCGGACGAAGCCTTGGTTCCCGAGGACCATGGCATTGAGATCAATCCGAACAACCACCATCTTGTCACCACCGAGTTCCGGCTTACACATCGCGTGGTCATTGATAACATGCTCGGCCACCCACTTCGCCTAGCACTCACTGCCACAACTGACGTGCCATTAATCTACGTCCACCAGGTTTGGCGCACCGCTAGAGTTGTCACCATCAACAACATCCAGACCATTACCTCCAACATCGACCACTTTCCATTCACACTCACACTGGAGTCCTTCCGCCGACTCTTATCACTCCCGGAACCGACTGCCGGAGTCCATGTCGTGTATGCACCCGCAATCGATGATGTCACACTCTGTGCTGAAGTTCGTGCGCTTGGCTAGCACCACGATCTAGACCGCCCATCAGCTTTCAACCGTAAGTATATCGCACCGATCTGATATACTTTATTCACCATACTGAACAGATGCATGTCCTCCCGATGGAAATGGATCGACCAGTGCACAATTGACTTCCTGCGCCTATTCCATGCCGTGTGCTACAACCGGCACATAGATTATTCAGTGATCATCTGGCGTGAACTGGTGCAAGCGATACGACAGACTGGCGGCTCAAAGAAGAAGTTCCTGCCATTCCAACGTTTCTTTGCTCTGGCCGTTTGCCAACACATGGATGCGAACCCACTGATCCCACGACGAATCAACCATCTGGTATGTCCTCATCACAATTTGCAATATTTGGTGATTCGTAATCCACCTGATATCCCAGCCATGCCTATACCTGAAAATTTACTGGCACACACGGACCCCAATGCACCGAGTGTGATAGAATATAGGCGAGAGTTAGGGAATCCCATGGTCCAGCCAGAGCCGGAGGGACCTCCCCAGGGACATAGAACCGAGGGACGTGAGGGTCCAAGGACGAGAGGAGGTAGAGTCTGAGTAGCTGGGGCTCCCGGACGGGGTGTGTTGAGATTACATAGAAGGGGAATAGGAGCGGGCGTTGCATTGGATACGCGAACCAGTACTACCCAAGCTGGACCAAGCCATCAACTCATTCCCACCACCCGATCGACGGGCGAAGCAGGTACATCGTCAAGACCAATGCTTCACAATGACCCAGAGCCTTACATATCTGATCCTCCCTCACCGACCAGACAAGTTGAAGACGTGGAATCTGACTCCACCGAATCCGATATGTACATCAACTCTAATGGTATGAAAGCAAAATATATTAGAGAAATTAATGTATCAGATTAATGGATTATCTATGTTAGTAAATCATATTTTGTCACCAATAAAGAACTTTGGGACAATGACACATATATGTTTCGGCATGACCACATGGGACACCATGGTCTTGACATAGTGATCTATGTATTGGAAAATACACATAGACACATTCTATTTCGAGAGAAAGACAAAACGAGGGATTTAACCAAATTGCAACTGTTGACTTCTACTGTACAAGAAGCAACAACACCATCATAATATGCCCTCTCCAATACCTCGAACTTTAGTATACCCTAATTCTTAGCCAAGGCAGGAATGATATCATCCTAAAGCTAAGGACATAATATAAAAAGATTTTAATCTTACAACGAATACAAGGTGATATTCATGGACATAAACATCCAGAATGTGGACCATTAAAGTACTTTATGGTTCTGGTTTGACACGATGAACACGTGTAATATTATTGTCCACATGAAATGTTGCACTCCTAGCACTAGTTATACGTTTATGGACTAACCACTATGATTTTCTCATCAAATCTGCATAACTTAGAATGCTAGAGAATTTACATCATAAGGATTTGATGATTATTGCATATGTATAGAGATTAGTGTAGAGTTTCTTATACCCCTTGTGTATATATAAAATGGTCTCGTAGAATGATAAAAGTTCCCATCAAAAGAATATTGATGGTAGCTAGGGCATTGGTTATGCGCACCAATTTATCCAGATCTACATGGGGTTATGCAATATTACATTCAACCGTACTTATCCGTGTTTAGACCCACAACCAGCCAACCAATCTTGTGCGTACCAGTTGGTAACTGGATATAAGCCTAATGTTTTACATTTACGTATGTTTGGTTGTGTTGTATATGTACCAATTACGCCCCCACAACGTACCAAAATGGGTCTTAAAGATGATTCATCAAATGTTGGATATGAATCCCTAACAATTATCCGCTAATTAGAACCCTTGACGAGCGATCCCTTTACCGCTAGATTTGCGGGTTGTCACTAGGGGTGTAAATGATGCGAGTCGAGCTCGAGTATCATTATACTCGACTCGAAATCGAAAGTCAATACTCGAGCTCGAACTCGACTCGAAAACTCGCGAGTAGTAAAAATCCAAACTCGAACTCGACTCGAAAGCCAATTCCCAAGCTCGAACTCGAACTCGTTTCAAGCTCGAATCAAGCTCGAACTTGAACTCGAATCAAGCTCGAACTCGAACTCGAATCAAGCTCGAGCTCGTTTAATGCATAAAAGAACTCAAGGTGAACCTACTTTCGTGGAGGTACTCCTATTAAAATAATCATATAGGCTTGAACCATGGGGCTCAAGCCTTTAGGCTCAAGTTCGTAAGCTCAAGCCATTGAGCAAAGGCAAAGGATGTAAAAACAAGTGAGAGGATTGATCTATATATAGTGGAGTTCAAAGCATTGAGTTTTATATCCCACCAATATGGGATAGATTAGACACACACCCTTAAGAATTCACCCATATCTTTTACATAATTAGTTTCAATTGTTTTTCCCAAAAACTTGAGTTTATTATTACTATTATTATTATTATTATTATTATTATTATTAATTCAATTAATATAACATTACTAATTATATTATAATTTTGTTGTTTATGCATTATATTAGTAAACAAACTTAAACATACACAAACATTTACGTACACTATTTTGCTTTAATTTCTCTAGTATTTGATTTTAGCTTATAGTCATATGTACACTAACATTTACGAACGTAAACAAACATAAATGACCAAACAAATGTTCATGAATATAAATGAACGAACAAATGTTCACGAACATAAATGAACAAACGAGACTCTTGTTCATGTTCGTTTAACTAAACGAACAAAAAGACTTGTTCATATATTATATTATTTTATTATTAATGTATTATATTAAAATAATAGTTATTATTTTTACATTATAGTCTATAACTTATAATATAAAATTAATTATATATAAAATTAATTATATATAAAATATATTCGAGTATCTCACGAGCTTATCGAGTCGAGTATCAGTTCGCTCAACTCGACTCGTTAGTATGTCGAGTCGAGCTCGAGTTCGAATCGAGCCTATTCGAGTCGAGTGTTGACCGAGTTTTGACCGAGTCGATCTCGAGTAGCTCGCGAGTTGTCTTGTCTCATTTACACCCCTAGTTGTCACTTTGATGAGACAACCTTCCTGTCGTTAGGGGGAGATAGAAAAAAGGATTTTTCATGGGAACGACAGGAAGTGTCATTGAATATTTCAACGGTGTCTCATTTTGATCCCCAAAAACTTCACAACGTAAAGTTGAAGTCAAACGAACCAGACTCAATACTTGATACGTTTAATATTATCTAGAGTGACAATATCATATATACGAGCTGCAAATATACTCGCAAGGTCAAAAGTCCCCAAACAAGGGCACATCGTCGTTGGAATTACGTTGCAATCACACATGGTGGAGGTGTGGTTGAGGTCGTAGCTCCCAAAAGGAAATGGGGGAAGCTACTTGGTTCGATAGATACTCATCTAAAGGAAGAGAAGAGTAAGGCACAACTATATATCATCAATACATGAGATTATCTGTGATTAAATCTATGTCTATGAATCATTACTGAAGGACGCTCCGAAGTTAATACTGATTCCAGAGATCAAAGAAATCTCAAATGAATATGAGTCGATGGACAGATCATACATACTCAATGATTATATATTTTCATATACCGTTGCTTATGAGATAACAGAGCACGATGTCATCAAACCATGCTCAGTTGAAGAATGTCAACAAAGAGCAAATTGGCCTAAATGAAAAGAAGCAATCCAGGATAATTATTTGACAAATGAACAGGTATTTGGTTCGGTAGTGCTAACCGACCAAGTGTAAAGCCTGTAGAACATAGATAAATCATTTGGCAGGGAAGCGTAATGAGAATAATTAAGTCATAATATATAAGGCTCTCCTTTGGCGCAAGTTTTCTCACAACGCACTGGATTGACCACAATAAGACTTACTCTCTCGTGATGGACAACGTTCTGCTAATTAATTAGCCAAGTAGTTTCCGAAGGACTGGAAATTGCAGCTCAACGATGTAGTTACTACATATCTCTATGGGGATCTAAATTCAGAGATATAAAAGTGCTTGATGGAATTATACCAATATCAAGTAACTTTAAACTATGAAATGCATTTACAATAAATATGAAACACTCACTTTATAGATTAAAGCAATCTATGCAGATGTGGTATACCCGCTTGAGTGAATACTTGATTGGGAAACAATATATAAGAACGATGAACTGTGCCCTTGTGTATTTGTTTAGGAAAAAAGTTCCAGATTTTCATAGTAGCTCTATATGTCGATGTTATGAACATAATAGACACTCTTGATGAAATAAGAGAAAACACAAGCTATTTGAAATCTGAATTTGAGAAAAAAGATCTTGGGAAAACTTGGTTTTATCTAGATACTTGAGCTACGAAACTGAGTTTGTGGAATATTGATCCACCGATCCGCATATGTCTAGAATATGTTCAGGCGACCTAATATTGACAAAGTGCATCCGATTAGCATTCCCATGACTGGTCAAAGTGTTGGATATAAGGAAAGATCCATTTTGTCTAAAGGATGAGGACGAAGAGGTGTTGGGAGCTGGAATTCCATACCTAAGTACAATAGGCGCATTATTGTACTCAACATAATACACTTGACCGTATATTGTACTTCTCACTGAACTTATCAGCTAGATTTAGCGCCAAAGCAACGTCATTGGAATGATTTCAAATTAATCTTTTGGCACCATTGATGTGGGCTTAAATTTTCCCTACGGAGAAAAATGGATTGATAATGAAGCTTCAATACCTACTTAGATTGTGAGCGGCAAAAGTACTGGCTTTTATAGAAAAACACCAAACAATGCCTTGGTATATATTTGTTGATATTAGGTATATGTTTGACTCATATAACGATTGTTCCCAAACTGGATAAGGAATTATCATATGGAACATGTCGGATTGCTTGGAAGTAAACTAAGCAAACCCTTAATAGTTATCTTCTTATATTATCAACAATCTTACTCTCCATGAGACTATTCAAAAGTGTATATGTAGGTTCCCATATTCACGTTGTATCATATTAATGGTAGTGAAATAGACAGCGGAAGCATATTAAATAAAGCCATTAAAATGAGTGATTGTGTAAACGATAAATGAACTATGAGAATCAAATATTGAATAGTAAAATGATAACAGGATCAGATATAAAAGCTGCTCATATATTGATAATGAATCACACCAAGAACATGTTCGAGTGTGTTCGGAAATCTCATAGGACAACAATATCGTACGGAGGTAGTGCTCGGGATTGCTGCAGTGTGTGCTTAAACAATTGTGGAAAAACTACTCTTCCCAAAGCTTACAATTGTTTGTTCCACTACCTCTCTATTTATAGCCCTGGAAAAGTGAAGGCAGTGTACTATCGTACCCTAGAATGACACGTGGAAAGTGTGTCTCCTATTTTTAGGGCATACGTAGAAAGTATGGACACTTGTCTAACACTTGGGATTTCCTACGAGACTTAGGCTGACAGAGGTCTTCACTTCACCAGAGCTCTTTCGCAAGAGCTCTGTTGGTCTTATGTTAAACACTTGTTCTTCTGTTGGAAGTCTTCGACAGAGCTCTGTTGAGCTCTGTTGGTCTTCTGACTTGAACTTCTTCCGAATCTTCTGTCTGATCTCTGTTGGTCTTCTGACTTGAACTATTTTTAAAACTTTTACATAACAGATACTTGGGGCCAACAATCTCCCCCTAAGTATTGAAAATAAAATTTACAATTGACAAGAGATTAAACAAAAGAACAGAGAACTTTTACCTCTGTCGAAGCCTTGCACTAATCTTTTGGAATATTACATTGAGATTTAAAAGACCAGTACATTTAAGCATAATTATCTCCCCTAAGAATTCTGTCGAATCTTCTGATTAGAGTACGAAAGTCCAGCATCAGGTCAATCTGGTCGATGAAGAGTTTCTGTTGTTCTTCTGGACACTTGTTTCTTGGGAGATCTTGGATTATGTTCTTGAGGTATACTAGCGACTCACTTGAGTACTTGTGGGCTTCAGCTGCTCTGATGGTCTTCTTTGTGCCCTTCTGTCGGCAGACAAAGACTGGTGGATCTTCTACTACGGTTCCAGTTCTGTGATGGCTATAACCCTCAAGGTTTTCATTTGGTGGTGCAATCGCTAGTTTCTCTACTTCAAACTCTATGCCTAGCTGATAATCAATCTGTATTCTGAGATTGATGTGCTCTTGCATACCGAATCTGACTTCTGGTAGTGCAGTTCTGGCCGGTGTGTATCTTTCTGAGAAGTTCAAGCAATATGCGTGGAGTAAGATCAGGTCATATGGGTTCAGAAGGACGAGATCATTGTCATTGAAGATTTCATTTCTGCCTTCTGTTGATTCCACAGTATACTCATGGTATGTGACCCTGTCGTGTTGAAACTTCTTGTGCTTGATGTCCAGAATTCTACGGATACCGAAGTTTATATTGATGGCTCTGTTCTGATTTGACTTGGCTTGGATGAACTTTAGCCTTGCATCAGAAATGGTGTTTATTCTGATTGGATTGAGGTATGGGTTAATGGGTACGGCATTTACAGGGATGATGTCTCTGTCAGCATATATAAATGCAAATACCGTTTCTAAGGCAGGTTTTTCGGTATGAAAGGTAGAGGTTTCTGGGTTCTGTTCTGTTACCGTTGGGTTTGGGTCATCATGGGTTTCTGCCATAAGAGTGTCGATGTGAGCAGATTTCTGAGTAGCTTGAGGTTGGGCTTGACTTGTTTGTCTTTCAGCAGAGGATGGGTCTGTCCTCTCTGGTTCTTTTGTTGTAGAAGTAGGAGGGGTATCTAGGCAGATGATCTTTGGTGGTTCTTGTGTTGACTCTTCTGTCGGTTTGATGACTCTGTTCTTGAACAATATAGTCAAATGCCACTTCAGTCATATCTGTCATGATTTCCTCTGTTATCCCCTTTTCTCCTTCTGTAGTCTCTGCCTCAGTTGCTTCTGTGATTTTCCCTTTACCCTTGGCTTCTCTTTCTTTTTCAACCTCTTTCTCTTTCTCCTTCTCTTTCTCTTTCTCCTTCTCTTTCTCTTCCTCCTTCTTCTTCTCCTTCTCCCCCTTTTGTTGTTCTGAGGACTCACCCTGTTGATTGTCTGATTGACCTTCTTGAGCATCTTCGAAGTCATCATCATCGTCAGAATCGTCAATTCGAGCTGCTGGTGAGGACTGAACAACAAACTTCAGACCAGCTTTGTGTCTCTTGCTTGATGGTTCGTCTGTGGGTGATTCTCTTGCAGGTCTTTTCGATGTAGAGGTAGCCTGTAACATAATATCAGTAAGGTTTGAGGCTGCCTTTGCTATTACATCTTCTACCTCTGTTGCAGCACCTCTGATCTCGTCTACTTGAGCCTCAAAGTTGAACTTGTGAGTATCAAGGGACGCTTTCACGTGTTTTTCTGTTTCCTTAGCTTTCATTACAAATTTTGATGAGATCGTCATCATTCGGCTAAGAATTGATTTTCTGAAGTCTCCCATTTGTCCAACTGTCATGGGTAGGTCATTTGGGTTAGGGCTGGAGATGTTGAGTGGTGTAGCAGATGAGGTGGTTGCTTCTTTTATGGATTCCTTAACAGAGTTGGTAATTATCTCTATCAAGGTTCTGACATTAGATTCTGAAAGAATAACCGTGGGGATGGGAAGGGTTCTGTTCATCTGTGCTGTGTGGTTCTCTGTTATGAGTCGCTTTAGGTCTGCAAGATCTGTCGAAGTCTTTTTAACTTCCTCTGATCTGACTGATCTTAGGTCGGCTTTCTCTGTTGTTAGCTTTGCGATCTCTTCTCCTCTGACCCTTTCAGATTCTGTTCTGAGTGCTTCATCCTCGACATATTTTCGTGTTATTTCAGCGTGCTTGTTTGAGATGTTCAGCAGTTCTTCCCTGGGAGAAGCATTTTCCTTGCGGATCAGCTCCTCTTTTTGTTCATTGATAAGTTTATACTCGTTCAAAGAGTTGTTGATACTGTCACAGAAGCTTTCGAACTCTGCTCTTGTGACAGTGTCAACGAGGGTCTCCTTGGTTCCAACACATGGATCCAATTCTGCCTCGAGTTCAGAGGCGCCTCCGTCAAGAGTTGTGTTGATGTTGGCTCTTGGAGGACTTCCACCTGATCCTTGATGTTCCCTTCGAGGGGAAACAACTACAGGTGTTCTGACCAAAGTTTCCTTTTCCAGCTCAGGTTCTGAAGAAGGAAATCTGGTGTGATAAGAAGCATTTGGATCAAGCAATGTCTTCCCTTGTTCTACTATGGTCTCCCATTGTCCCTGAGTCGGACAGATGCTACGTGAGATTACAAAGATCTCTGGTCTATTTTGTGTGGAGTCTAAATGAGCCACAGAGGCATCATCGTGTGGAGGTGACCTATTGATGTTCTGGGGCGAATGAACATCACTACCAAAGATAGTTTCCCCGGCTTCGTGCGTACCAGAGGCATGAAGAGGTGCCTCTGATGGTATAGGCTGGTTGGGGTTCGAGGTGTGCACCTCTGTTTCAATAATCCTTTGGTCTTGATCACCAGGATTAGATTGTGTGGAAGCACTGGGATTTTGGTTAAGGTTACCCTCAGATGTGCTCTGTTGAGCATCTTTTTCTATTCTCACATTTTCCTCGGCTCCTATGGCTGTAGAACTCTCTGGATTCTCTCTGATGTTTCCTTCTTGCTCATCATTATCAGAAGAGATAGTTTCTACCTCTGGTGTTTCTTGTACTTCCTCATGGACAGCCTCTCTAGGAGATGCTCTGTCCTCTACTTCCTCTCTTCTAGAGGAAGACCCTACTTCGGGTACTCTTGCCTCTGGTCTGTTAACTTCCTCACCAATCTCCTCACTTAAGCTCTCTAAGGAAGGCTCAGATCCTAAGTATGCTGGGGTTCTCGCCTCAGGTTCTTGAGGTTGAGCAGCACTCTGATAGTTTTGGATAGAGATGTGGTCAGGGGCGATAAGGGCAAGCATTGTACCTGGAATTCTTCTTATGAAGGGGTTTTCGCCAGAAGTGGTGGGGAGGAATTTTGACATCGTCCAAACAGGTGTTAAGCGACCCTGATGAGTTAGTTCCAGTCTGTCGAAGGCTCTTCTGATCACCAGACTGATAAAGCGTGGAAACTTGATCATCTTCAAGAACTTGTGGGATCCAACGACTCCTCCTCTTGCGATGGATGAGGTTTTTGTGTTTACAGCCGTAAGAAGATCGTTGTAGAGAATGCTGGCGTAGTCAAAGTTTCGATTGAAGAACAATCCATACATGATTTGTAGGATTTATGTTGTGGCTTGGTCTTGACTACCAGATTTGCTGGTAAGGGTTCTGTTTAAGGTGGAGAACATGAAATTCCACATAGTGGGTAGATTCTGTCGCTTGAACTCTCCAATCCTATTCAGATCCTTGTTGTAACCCAGAAACTTCATGAAATCAAGAAGAACGGCTGTTTTTGGTGGTTTCTCATAGGCGTCTATTCCTAGCTGTCGTTTGGTTTTCATTCGGAAGATTCTTCTTAAGGTACTTGCTCTAATGCGGATTGTTCCCGCTCCTCCATTACTTGCGTTGACGCTCCCAACTATCCCGTCTTGTTCTTCGATGTATTGGCATGTGGTCCACCATTGTTGGACATAGATCGCTGGAAGGTGGTCATCGAACTCTGTTAGGGCTCTGAAGATGTCAGAGTTTCTAAAGAACTCAATGAAGACGTGATACAGGGGTAGATAGAGTCCTGGAGTGGGATCAAATCTGTAGTTGTTGTCAGCAAACTCGTATGGAAGAACAATGATATCATCGGTGGGTTCTATTCGGCTTGAATCAGCAGAGTTTTGGGGTTCCGTCATTGTTGCAGGTTTGGGTTTTCTTGAAGAACACTGAGGATTTAAGTAAAAGAGGGAAAGGTGAAAGGTTTAGGAAGTTTAGAAAAGAAATGGGTCAAGGTTATGGATATTTATAGTCAGAACTTGTGGCTGGGTAATCGCCGTAGATACTGTAGGCACTCGAGTATCAGAAGGTGGAGTGGCCTGAATTATGTATCGTGGGGGACAACTAGTGGTTTAGCTTTCAATTAGAGAGTGCCACATGGATTTGTTCTGACCACTTTTGTGCAAGTAAACCGTCGCGGTTAGAGATGTGTGGGTAACAAGTGGTTGACTCTTAGAAATAACCCGCACCTCTGATGACGTTACTTCTGATGACGTGGCATAAAATTGACAGAGCTTTGTTCGAGCTTTGCAAGTTTTTTGCTTCTGATGAGTGACCCTTTAGTACTCCTTTGGTATTTCACCTTAACCCAAAAAACATTTAAAATTCTGTATCTGATGAGGAAATGGTCAAAGAACAATAACAAAACTGACTTTGAAAAATTTCACAGAGTTCTGGTGAGAAACAACAGAGACTCTGGTGAAATATCAGAGTTCTGTTGGGTTCTTGACTTTATCAAAGGATTTTCATCAGAACAGGTTTTCCCTCTTTCTTCAAAAAGATTTGTCAATAAAAAAAGCAAAGTCAATTTTGATTTGGAATAATGAGTACTGACTTGCTCCCCCTAAAACCATGCATTATCCTTCTTTTAAGCTCCCCCTAGAAAATTGAGCTTAAACCAAAAAAAAACTTTTGTACAAACAAAATTTTATATACAAACAGAATGTTCACCGAAAGCGTGTTGAAAAAAATATACTTGACAGAGTTCTGGTGAACAATAGAAGCTCTGTTGAACTATCCTACCCAACTGTTTGACAGAGCTCTAGTAGGATCATCAGAGGCTCTGTTGAGTTGAACAGAGTTAGGAGGATAAGTTCAGCATACCCAGTTTGCTGATTAAGAAGTTAAACCTCCTTTCATCAAGGGCTTTTGTAAACAAGTCAGCAAGTTGAAGATCAGTTGAAACAAAATACATTTCAATAGTTCCTTTTTCAACATGATCCTTTATGAAGTGGTACCTTATGTCGATGTGCTTAGTTTTCGAGTGTTGAACTGGATTGGCTGTTATGGCAATGGCACTCTTGGAGTCGCATAGAATTGGAATTTTACCATATTCCAAGCCATAATCTTTGAGTTGTGTTTTCATCCATATCACTTGAGAGCAACAACTAGCAGCAGCAACATATTCTGCTTCTGCTGTAGAGGTTGAAACACAGTTCTGTTTCTTGGATGTCCAACTCACCAACTTTTCTCCAAGCAGTTGGCAGCTACCAGAAGTACTCTTTCTGTCATTCTTTCATCCTCCATAGTCTGAATCTGTATATGCTACAAGCTCGAAACCAGAGTTAAGAGGATACCAGAGACCCAAAAATTGAGTCCCTTTCAGATATTTAAAGATACGCTTGATAGCTGTTAAATGAGTTTCTGTAGGATTTGCTTGAAATCTGGCACAGAGACAGGTTGCAAACATTATATCAGGTCTGCTGGTAGTTAAGTACAGAAGTGACCCTATCATGCCTCTGTAGTACTTGACATCTGTTGGTTCACCATTAAGATCAGAGTCAAGCTTAACTCCAGTGGCAATAGGAGTTTTCATTGGTTTTGAATCATATAGCTTATATTTTTTCAACATATCAGAGATGTACTTTGACTGACTTATGAAAGTCCCTCTGTCTGATTGTTTAACTTGTAAACCAAGGAAGAAAGAAAGTTCTCCCATCATGCTCATTTTGAATTCGCTTTTCATTAAACTTTCAAACTTATCACAGTACTCCTGCCTTGTAGACCCAAAGATAATATCAACAACATATATTTGTACCAGAAGTATATCATTCTTATATCTTCTAAAGAATAGAGTTTTATCGACTGTACCTTTCTCGAAGTGATTGACCAACAGAAATTTGGACAGAGTTTCATACCAGGCTCTGGGAGCTTGCTTAAGGCCGTACAGAGCTTTGTCTAACTTGTAAACGTGGTCTGGAAAATCTGAACATTCAAAACCAGGTGGTTGCTGGACATAAACTTCTTCTTGCAGTTTGCCATTCAGAAAGGCAGACTTGACATCCATTTGGTAGACCTTAAAACCCCTATGAGCAGCATAGGCTAGGAAGATTCTGATGGCTTCTAGCCTAGCCACATGTGTAAAGGTTTCGTCATAGTCAATGCCTTCTTCCTGTCTATATCCCTTTGCAACCAGACGGGCTTATGATAATCCCATCTTCATCCTTTTTGTTTCTAAACACCCACTTGGTTCCAATGGCCATTTTGCCTTTTGGGAGTGGAACCAAGGACCAAACTTTATTTCTTTCGAATTCCAGAAGCTCTTCTTGCATAGCTTCGATCCAATTTGGGTCCTCTAGGGCTTCAGAAATCTTCTTCGGCTCAATCATGCTTAAAAATTTTACAAAGAAGGCTTCATTGATTGTGGTCGATCTTGTCTTCACACCATCTACAGCAGCACCAATGATAAGATGATGAGGATGATCCTTTGTCCATCGTGTCATGGGAGCATGGACAATAGGCGGGGTTTGTGCTTCTGATGTGAAAAGACGAACTTCAGCATCAGAGCTCTGTTGATTGGGACCAGGGCTCTGTGGCACACGACTTTGGAGAGTGGCCTCATTGCTCTGAGAGTCATTAACAGGGCTCTGTGAAGGTGAGCTTTCAAACAAGGAGTCTCTGCCAATATTAGTTAGCAAAGGTGATGATGGCTCTTGCTCAGGTCCTCTCTCGTTCTGATGTGGTTCCTCATTTCTCTGTATCACTCCTGTAGACAGAGAAGTAAATGGTGAAATATTAGAGGGACCAGTGAGAGATGTACCTGTCAGATTCTGTTCTGTTGAGTTCTGAGCTTGATCTCCTCTGTTGATGTTATCAGAGGAATCATCATCATTGAAGAAATCGTTGAACATGAGATTGATATCTTCTTCCCTTGTTTTTGAAGAACTTGTCTTTTTCTGTTCTGTCTGTGTCCTCTCTGTTGATTTACGATCAGAGGAGCTCGATGTGCTTTCATCAAAGGACACATTTACACTTTCTTGAATGACCCGACATCTGGAGTTGTAGACTCTGTAGGCTTTAGAGGTTAAGGAGTAACCAATAAAGATTCCTTCGTCTGCTTTCTTATCAAACTTTCCCAGCTGATCTCTGTCATTCAATATGTAGCACTTGCAACCGAAAACATGAAAGAATTTCACGTTTGGTCTTCTATTGTTGATGAGTTCATAAGGAGTCTTCTTAAATCTTTTTACTATCACAGCTCTGTTTTGTGTAAAACAGGCTGTTGAGACTGCTTCTGCCTAGAAGTTTATTGGAAGGACAGAGCCAACCAACATGGTTCTGGCGGCTTCTACCAGCGTTCTGTTCTTTCTTTCCACAACTCCATTCTGTTGTGGAGTTCTTGCAGCTGAAAAGTTCTGGGAAATACCTTCCTCTGATAGGTAGGTATCAATTTTGGCATTCTTGAATTCTATTCCATGATCACTTCTCAACTTTTGCACTTTTAATCCTAACAGAACCTGTATCCTTCTCAACAAACTTATCAAAATTTCTGGGACATCAGATTTTACTCTGATGAACTCAATCCAAGTATATCTAGAATATTCATCAATTAAAACAAGGATATACTTCTTTCCCGACAGACTTTGCACAAAGATTGGACCACAGAGATCCACGTGAAGCATATGCAAAGGTCTGGGACAACTATGATCACTCTTTGTTCTATGTGAAGATCTTTTCACCTTACCCAGTTCACAAGCAGAACAGAGATGGTCTTTGTCAAACTTCAGAGAAGGTAGTCCTTTTACTAATTTCAGTTTCACGAGCTTGTCAAGGTTTTGAAAGTTCAAATGGGCAAGTCTTTTATGCCAGAGCCAGGCATCTTCATTTTTCAAAGACACTAAACAGAGTTTCTCTGTTGTAGAGTTTTGGTTTGGTTTAAAATTCATTTTGTAAAGATTGCCTTTTCTGTCAGCTCTTAAAAGTTCTTGACCAGACTCGGAAAGTAACAAGGAACAATATTTCTTCCTGAAATTGACATCAAATCCGTGATCACAGAGTTGACTTATACTGAGAAGATTATGATTTAATCCTTCAACATAAGCAACTTCAGAGACTGAAACACCACCATTTACTAATGTACCATAACCTTTAATCTGTCCGCCATTGTCTCCTCCGAAGGTTACTGCACTTCCCATCTTGTTCTTAAAAGAAGTTAACAGCTCCTTATTCCCCGTCTTGTGCCTGGAGCATCCAGAATCCAAGTACCAGATCTACACATGAGGTTTCTGCAAGACAGATTAGTTCTTTTTAGGTACCCATTGCATAATGGGTCCTTTCCTGTAACAACCCGGTTACCCATACCATACAACAATTAACATAACATACACGCATATCATCAAACTACAACAAAAGTTACATAATAATCCAAGTATGGTCCTTTTCGTTTCAAAACTACAAAATATATAATATCTTCCTAATCATCATCGGTCCACGAAGGCAGTCTACACCTTATTCTTTCCTTTGCCGCTATCGGATCCTCGACCTGGAAAACATATTTTTGAAAACAAAATGAGGGTTAGACCAAACGGGTCTAGTGAGTTAATCCTGGTCTTTTCCAAAATCAATATAAAACTCCTTTCACATAATACTTTGTATCAAAATAGTTTACATAAAACCTTTCGTATAAGCACGCATATACCACACGTATATAAATACCACATTAGGACTCGTACACCGCGTATCTCTCCTCATCTCATCTTCTTTCCCCTGGCCACATTAGTCGGTAGCAAGCCAACTAATTATCGTCACTGTACAATACAGTCAACTCCACTGTAATTACATACAGCCCCGCTGCAATTACCTACAGCTCCACTGCAATTTCATGCAGCCCCGCTGTATTTCAATACAGCCCCACCGAATAATAATTCGGCTCGCCTATACTCGTTTCGTACAATATAAATACAATATATATCTCAATATATCATATTGTCATTTATAAACCTTTCATCATTTTTCCAACCATATATATATATATATATATATATATATATATATAAATATATACATATATCCTTTTAACATAAACATATAATCAAACCTTGACACGTATCCGTCTCATATATATAAACACAAATATATTTTTCACACATACTCACATACATATATAAACACCTATATGTATTCCAGTTGAAAACGTTTTAAAGTAAAACTCACCTCGATTGCTTATCAAAAACACTTGCAAGCTCCTTTCAAAAAGATCCTATCCTTCACCTTGACTCCACAGAATCTGAAACCATTTAAGATACATATATCGCTTTACTAGCCAAACACATAAAGCTTACTAAGTTCCGGCCCTCCAATGTTTCACTTATACTCTTACCCTTCTGACTTAACAACAAAACATAACAAGGTACCGGGACTACCCAGAGTACCGGGAGACAACACTACCGGGACTTCATGGTACCGGGAGTTCCTATACCGGGAGTTCACATTACCGAAACTCTACACTACCGGAAGTCTGCAATACCGGGACTCACATTACCGGGAGTCACGTTACCGGGAGTCGTCAGTACCGGGAGTCTACCGGGACTTCCCCGGGACTCTCAAGAACACAGTCGGTCGCTTTTCTGATCCAGAACCCAAATCAAATCTATACAACTATGATTTAAACTTTCTAATCCGATAGAAACTGTCTATTGATGATTACAAACATAAAACCTAAAGGGTACATACCTTAAAATCGACTCAAACCCGTTCAATCGATGCTCAAACCGAGCCTTTCCACTTCTTCTCCTTTTTCGCCTCACGAACACGCACACACACACTGTCTTTCTATTTTTAGGTTTTTGAAGGGATAACTGAAGTGTGAGAGATATTTATATCTACATTTACACTTTTGGCACCAACTACTCACTAATGACCAACCCACCCCAAATCTTATAACTTATCTCAAACTTCCCCTTAATATCAAAATCCCTTAGTTAAATAAATTTAACGGACTTACCCGGGGTATTACATTTCCTGTTAGGCTTAGGTGGGTTGACAGACTTTCCTTTGGGCTTTCCATACTGTGATGGTGTGCCAGAGGTTTTCCTCTGTGTATTCTGAACAGTCGTGGGATTTTTCTTTTGAACGTACTGATTCAGAACACAGTGGGGACCATTCAGATGATTTTGCAATTTTAGTAACAGTTGAATACAATTGCAGTTGATGGAACATGACTGATGCACATTGTTTTTATTCAAAAACTGTTTGAATGGAGCTTGATTCTGAAAGATTTTAGGACCAGATGTCTTTGCATACAATCTGTCCTGGTTCTGTTTCTTAAAACTGTTATTCCTAGAAACAGACTTTGTTGACATGAAACTCTTTGGAATAGATTCATTTGACCAGAAAGGATTTCTTCTTTGATTTACACCAGAATTTGGAATAGATCTGTTGTTTGCTATCCATTTTCCCTTCTGTTCTGGTGTGAATTTTACTGGTTTGAAAGCAAGAGGAACATTTGGGTTTGCTAAAACACTTTTGTTTTTCTCTTTCTTCTCCACTTCTACTGCATTAGAAGCAAAAATCTTAAAAACTTTGTTGTTAAACTCAGTTACTGGTATAAACCTTGATTGTTTCTTGAAGAAAGAAACACCCTCTTTTAGATCCGTAGATTCTATCGGTATCTTCTTTAACTTGTGTA
This sequence comes from Saussurea involucrata, assembly GCA_033807775.1. NCBI lineage: Eukaryota > Viridiplantae > Streptophyta > Magnoliopsida > Asterales > Asteraceae > Saussurea > Saussurea involucrata. The sequence continues at coordinate 29,815,556 of CM066317.1, forward strand.
TAATTTTCTTTTGACCACAAAAGATCTGTTCATCTACTTCAGAGTCAGAGTCACTGTCAGAGCCTAGAAAGTCTCTGGTGGTTCTGTCAGAAGTTTTAGTTTCAATGGGTATGACAGAGATATTTGTTTTGACAGTTCTGAACCTTCTCAACTTTGGCTTTAAAGAATCTGAAACAGCATTTTCCTCGATAACTTTCAACAAATCTTCCTCAAAAGATGTTCTTATGGATTCAGGGGTAGAAGAGAAGACGGGGGCTTCTGGATTGGGTTTGCTCTGTGGGATTTCAACAGAGGACTCAGTCACAGAAGTAACAGACTTCTGTCCTTTGAATGAGTTGAAGTTAAAAATCTCTTTTGTATCCAAGTCCTTGACAGAGTTAGGAAGTATGATTCTAGCTCTTCCTTGATCAAGAATAAATTCTGAGGATGGTTTTAAAACCTTTTGATGATTAGAGGAATCATAGCTGACGTTCCTAAAGTCAAGATTTCTTGGTTTTGAGAAAGCATCTGAAGTTTTGGTTCTTTTGAAAACAGAATTACCAGATATCACGTCTTCTTGGATTTTCCCAACACAAAAGGCAAAGGACAGAGATGTCTTCTTCCTTTCGTCATAGGGAGCAAGGTCAGAGAAACCAAGACCTTGCGTATCCATCTGGGAATTTATCTTGATGTGCACATCTTGTGCATCCTGGTACTTTTTAATCTGAATTTCTTTTCTCTGTAGAGATTGATGCAGAATTTCCCTTTCTCTTTGAAAATAATCAGTTAGAGCAACATAATTAAGTCTCTCTGTTTCAGACTTTTTTAATTTTTCAGACTTCTGTTTCAAAACGTTTTCATATTCGTTAATTTTGTCAGAAAACAGGCTCTCTTTCTTCTTTTGCAAGATTTCTAGCTCAGATTTTTCTTTGAAGATTTCTTCCTTTTTCTTGTTCCAAGAGAGTTTTCTCTCTCTTGTAAAAGGACAGATCCTTCTGAGCTAGCTTTCTTAGCTCTTTTTCTTCAGAAAGTTTTTGTTTAAGAAGTTGAAATTCCCCATTCAGCATAGAAACATGTTTTCTAATTCTGAGTCAGACTTGGATTCAGATGAACATACCTTGGCACTGGGTCTGGTGGTCTCCAGCGCTCTGTCGTCAGACTCTGTCGTAGTAAGAGCAAATGCATGAGCTAGATCTTCTTCTTCTGTTGTTCCCTTCGTTATCTCTGGTTCTCCAGTCATCCTGTCAACAGTTTCTTCTAAATTTTCATCATCCACAGCAACTCCACAAAAGTTGGCTTGTTCTGGTTCATCATCAGAGGATGAATCAGAAACCCAGTTCTCCATTTCAGCAACATAGCTTCTTTCTCTGTAGTTTTAGTTGTATTTGTTTTTGTAGTAGTCCTGGTCTTTTACCAGTTTGCCTCTACAATTAACAGAGAAGTGCCCAGGTTTGCCACATCTGAAGCAACGTCCATCATTCTGATTGATGGGTTGAGCAGCATCGGCCTTCTGTTGTGCTGGTGGATTTTCTCTTCTGTTTTGTGGAGGTTGTCTTTGTTCTGTGGTAACTCTGTTGTTACTTTGTTCTGGTGCAGCGTATTCTCTTCTGTCTTCTTTTCTCTCATATCTACCTCTTCTGTCAAACTTATTGCCAAATCTCTTGTTAAATTGCTGAGTTATTAGAGCAAGAGATTGAGCAAAAGCTTGAATGTCATCATCCTCTGATGAGCTTTCCTCTGTATCACTCTCTGCAACTAAACTTTTCTTTCCTTTCTTTTTAACTGACTTATATTTCTTTTTCTCTCTGTTTGAACTCTCTCTGTTGGACTTTTCTGATGTGGTTTTCTTAGAATCAGAAACTAAAGCAATTGGGCCTGCAATGGTGGATTTGCCTTTTTGCTTGACAACATCATTCTCTTGTGCGGCCAAAGTGCCATATACATCTGTTAGAGACCATGCATCTAAGTCCTGGTTAGCTTGTAAAGACATGGACAGATTTAACCATTCATCATTCAAACTTTTCAAAAACAGAACATTGTTATCTTCCTTCGACCTAACAACCCCACATTTTTTGCATTTGTTGATCAACACATTAAATCTGTTGTAGGTTTGTTGTAAGGTTTCCTCAGGAAGTGCCTTGAAATCGTTGTATTCATTTATACATTGGGTCCTTCTGTTCTTTTGGGTCTTGATACCACCCTCAAGTTGGTTAAGAAGTTGATCCCAGATTTCCTTAGCAGTAACACATGAATCTAGTTCTTGAAATATTTCATTTGGAATGGCCATTATCAGTAGTCTGACTGCTTTAAGATCATTTTCCATTTTTAGATTTTCCTCATCAGTAAAACCTGTGGTTTTAATCTCATAATGAGCTGGAATCTCAGCAGTAGTTCCTATTGTGGGAACACGAGGAACAAAAACCATGGGTTGGTATGGTCCATCCGTGACATATCGCATTAAGTCTTTATCCATACCATCGAAAAAGTTGACCATCCTGATCTTCCACTGAGCATATTCATCTCTCAGAAGAGTAGGAGGTTTTGTTAAAGAACCAGCAGTATAGATAGCGTTTATACCGTTGTTCGCCATTTTGAGAAAAACAGAGTATAGTTGTTACAAAAAGATTTTCAACTCAGAGATGAGTTTTAAACAGTAACCAATGGAACAGTAACTTCTGAGAGAAACGTTTAAACTAAGCTAGAAAGCTTTAAACACAGTTATATGAGCTCTGAAAGCTTGTTTAGACTAGGAAGCAGAAAAAAAACAGAGTATGTAATGAAGCTTTTAAAGACACAAACACAATCAACAACAGTGAGTCAACCTTGGTAGATTGGATCGTTTGGTTTAAGAAAACCAAAGAAGCTCTGATACCAATTGTAGGTTCCCAGATTCACGTTGTATCATATTAATGGTAGTGAAATAGACAGCGGAAGCATATTAAATAAAGCCATTAAAATGAGTGATTGTGTAAACGATAAATGAACTATGAGAATCAAATATTGAACAGTAAAATGATAACAGGATCAGATATAAAAGCTGCTCATATATTGATAATGAATCACACCAAGAACATGTTCGAGTGTGTTCGGAAATCTCATAGGACAACAATATCGTACGGAGGTAGTGCTCGGGATTGCTGCAGTGTGTGCTTAAACAATTGTGGAAAAACTACTCTTCCCAAAGCTTACAATTGTTTGTTCCACTACCTCTCTATTTATAGCCCTGGAAAAGTGAAGGCAATGTACTATCGTACCCTAGAATGACACGTGGAAAGTGTGTTGTAAAGCCCGTGTCCCGGTACGGTTTTAAAATTTTATGTTATTATTTATTTAAATATGTTTCCCATATCGACCTCGTAATAATAAGTTTGTGGGGAAAAAGAAGCCATATTTGTAAACATTTTTGTCCTAGAGGTTGATTATTAAAATCCTAAATTTATTTGGACAAAATTTGAAATGCATTAAAACCTAGGGACTAGAATTGTCACTTTGAGGTGGGAGTTTGCATGGGATCGGCCCATGGACCGACCCCTCCCCTTCTCCTCGTTTTCCTTTTGGCTGCAATCACACAAGAAAAACCAATTAGTAAACCCTATTTTTTTGTTGATTCCTTCTCCTTTGCGCCGTGAAATCCATCCAAGCCACATCTTCCTTCCTTGTTTTTTTTCGCTGCTGCCGTGAACCACCGCCGTGCCTCTGCTGTCTTGCCGGCGAGAGAGAAAGAGAGGTGCAGCGAAGAGAGAGAGAGAAGTCGATCATTGCGGGTGGTTGTGTCATCGCGAGGTAAGGTCTTTCATCCCGTTGGTTGTTCCTTTTTGCTTCGTCGTCGTTTTGGCTAGGAAACCACCACCGTCGGTGGTGGCTGCCGCCGCTGCCGCAGCCGTGACTGCCGGCGGTGTGCGCCGCCGCTGTGCGGTACCACCTGATTTGCGGTAGTTAAGTCGTGCGTGGGCAGGGACGGGACCGAGCGAGGTCGTTCCCTTTTTGGTCTCGTCGTTGTGTCACCGTGAACCGCCACCGGAGCTGCAACCGTGGCTGCCGCCACCGACCACCACTGCCGGAGGTGGCAGTGGGTGGCGTGTGGTTTTGTCCAGCCTTGGTGACCCTAAAACCCTAAGCCAAGGTCTGATTACAGGTCTGTATGGATTAAGACAAGACTTAATGGTTTAAAGTTTAAAGTTATCATTTTATGTGAATGTCATGGTTCTGTCCAGTTTTTATTTCAAGCATAACTTTCTCGTCGTAGCTCGGATTGAGGCGAATCCGGTGCCCACGGTTCACATTCTGTGTCGGGCACGTTTTTTGTGTTTTAGCGAAAGGCTGATTCGGCCTCTAGCTAGGCGGAAAACTGCTGTTTTTACAGCAGGTCGGTAATCCGACAGCTTTGACGCCCGTTCGTATTTAATTCGTAGAAAATTGTAGAAAAATCGTTAGGAGGCGTATTATATGTCCTCGGAATCCTAACTCTGAGTACTTTCTGGTCATGAAATAATATTGGGAATTTTCTGGGTTTAAAGGGGTCGAAACAGGTCCCGAACAGGCCTGTTTTGGGTGATCGGAAGATAGTTTTAGTGACGGTTTAAGCGTGTGTCGTGCCATAGGGTCCGGGTCTCGTATTGACACGTTTTAACATGCGTTTAGGTGCTGGGAAGTGACCGTAATTGTGGAGCTTGAATTGTGTTGTTAAGCTGGGCGCGCATTCGAGGTGAGTTCTCTCACTGTGTAGTTAGGGGTTGTATGCATGTCATAATAGTTTGTATGTACTATTGTCTTTGTGGTGTGAACTAGTTGTTTGTGGTGTGTAATATTTGATTGGTTTGAATGCTTGGTATAAATGTGTTACATTACAATTCGGTGGGACCGAGGCCTCGATGGTACTGAGGTGTTGGTTACATTACAATTCGGTGGGACCGAGGCCTCGATGGTACTGAGGTGTTGGTTACATTACAATTCGGTGGGACCGAGGCCTCGATGGTACTGAGGTGTTGGTTACATTACAATTCGGTGGGACCGAGGCCTCGATGGTACTGAGGTGTTGGATACATTACAATTCGGTGGGACCAAGGCCTCGATGGTACTGAGGTGTTGGATACATAATTACTTGTAGATGTTTACTCGTTTTATGTAACTGTGATGTTGTTGCTTATGTGCGGATAGGGGTGATGTGTATATAATTCCTATCTGCGCATGTGTTGGAATTCACTAAGCTTCGTGCTTACCCTTTCCCAATAAACTGTGGTTTCAGGTACGGGCGGCTCCAAGGCGTGACGAGTACACACTGGCGCGCGAGAAGAGCTGGTTGCTTTATGATTTTAATAATTAAACGTTTATTCCGCTGGTTTTATTTTATAAAGACATTAATTATGTGTTTGCAAACGAAACGTTGGGATCATTTATTGAGTTGTTATCAATGAATTGTTTATTTAAAAATTTAAATTCGCTTGTAATTTTTGGGACGTTACAACTTGGTATCAGAGCACAGCTTGAGTGAATCAAACGCACCTCGGTGTGTTTGGTCTCAAGTTGCGGCTGGGAAATTTTCAAATTCTTTATTAAATCTTTTTGGAAAATAAAAGAAAGGAGAACCCGTTTGAGAAACGGTGATCGATGGCGCAGTGTGTACAGTCAGCCGGAGCCAGGGGAAAAGGTACAGTACTTAGTGTTTTATTGCTTTCTAGATCATAGAGTATGCATGCTAGATTGCCTGTTGTGGACACTATGCTGTATGTTGAACTACTTGCTATTAGGAATTTATGCTAATTATGATAGGTTACTAAGTGGATGCCCTCTAGGTTGTATGCAGTAAGAGATTTATAGCCTTAGAATATTCGATTTAGTTCTATTGCGCAGCTCTTGTTTGAGTCCAACCGTTCTAGGATAGAGTCTTGTATTCGACTGTCTATTTATTTCGCACTGCATATAATCGGGTATTCGCGAGGTCACCCGTTATAATTAGTAGGGATTCGGTAGTAGCAAGGGTAGTGGGATAAGAGGAAATTCCTAGGGAGCTAGGAAGGGTGGATGTATATATATATATGCTGGTGCAGGCATATGGTTAATTATATATTTAATTGTTGTTGCATGATCGGGGTGACCGATGGTTTATTATATATACAGTAGTTGTATGAGTTGCCTGTTTAGGATATGTTCTTGAACTGGCATGTGTGGATTAATTGTATTATGTGTATAGTTTCGGAGAGAAACTACTTGGACCCTCGGGATGAGACTCGGAACGAGCGATGATAGGTGTGGAAGGTAGTAGTAGAGCTCCTACTACCGGAAGCACAAGATCAATGCTCGAGTCGGGGAAGTCACGAGGAATCCGAGGAGTTGGGCGTGAGTGTTGTTAGTGAGCGTTGTTATGTGCTAATAACGCGTTGTATTATCTACCCTGAATAGCCGTCACGAGGAGAGACAAATATAGTAGATCCACCGGTACATGTGTGTACTTGTTTTGCTTTGATGGGATGATCGTTGGGGTAGTGACGAAGGCTCTAAACTGGCAGTCGTTGGAATAGAAAGACGATTATAGTATTAGTCACTTGGAGTGACGATAAGGATGATATTTGTTGTAAGCAGATCATTTCGAACCAAGATGGAAGATTGTGCTAGAGTCATAGGCTTTTAGAGCCGACTTTGATTTGAGGAAAAATCGTAGGGATTATTTGACGTAATTTTCCATCTTGCCCCAAGAGGCTTAAATGTCCGGAGGACGATAGTGGATTGGAAAGGTAGAAAGGAGCATGAGTCGAGACGTTGAATGTCGACTGGGTCGTGCACAGAGTTTATTTTGAAAATAGGATTGCATTAACTAATCCTTGTGTTTCCAATCCTTATATGGATTGTGTTTTGAAACTTTGGGAAATGTTTAGCAAACACACAAGATTTCGAATTATAGTTTTGAAAATGCTTGAAACCGTTTTATCACGGGAGTTGAAAACTATGTAAAAGATTGTTTCATTTGATTATTTTCCAACGGTTCTTTCGGGTACGATAGTATCCGTGTTTTGTGGTGGTTAAGATGTTGGTTAAGTGACTACGGCTTGAGACTCTAACATTGGAACTCCTCCACATGTGTTAGAGTTGAGACGGAAAGTTACATTCCACGATGTCTGTTTAAAGGCTATTTTAGTGATTTGTCTAAAATGAGTTTGGAATTCTAGTGTCGCTTAACTTTTCGTTCGAGAGTTTGTATTACTAAGTGTTTTATTGCAAATAGTTCAGTGTGTGGATTGATTCATGCGTGACATAAGTGATGCATGGAGGAATTTTGGTAACATTTCATAAGGAGTTGTTTAGTGCGCTTTTTAGTCAGCTAAAGGTTTCATTGACATTTTCATGAAAATGCGATTTATCGACTTAGGGGTATGCATACTGGGGTAACCTTTGTTCTCGGCATTTTGATGAACGAGTCGTGCAAGAAAATGCTTTAGTTCCTTTTTGTCGAAATGAAAGACCATTTGATCCAAGGAGTGTTTTAATGTTGTAAACATCATGCATACGGTTAAAATGTGTTATATTTTGGAAATATAAATGCGTAGATTTTTTTTTTGACATTCGGTTAATTTAGAATTACCGATCATTTTTTTGGAAATTAAAAAAAAAAAATTGCTTTGGAGAAAACGAGTATTTTGAGCATTTTCGATAAATACATTTTTTAAACTATAATGTTTTGACGTTATATGTCCCAAGTACGAAACTTGAGGAAGTGTTACAAGCTTGCATGCCTGCCCCCAGTTTGAGATTTTATGAGGTTTTAGTCGATATTTCTAATTAACAGAAGCGGACTGGTTTCTGTCTTCAAGTTTGAAACTTACACGAGACAGTTGTGTTTTAACAAAAAAAAAAAATTGTAAACCGTGTCATCGTTTTGTGTGATTAGCTGACGCGCGAAAAATTTGTGGCGAACCCTGTGCCACGTCATTTTATGATTAAAAAGAAGAATTTTTGAATCAAATGTCGTGAAACTTATTTTGAATTATGTGCACACCTTTGTCGCACCCTGTTTAAGGTCAAGCGGTTACTTTAAGTGCACGTCATGAGTCAATCCATACTGGAATCGAGGCGGTTCATTTTAAAGAAATTATTTATTACGCTTTGCTTTTGTGTGAGTAAACCGAACTGCAATGGAACGATTTTCAACGTGATTTTTCCTATGTGGGACGAGCGTGTCCAGTTTTGCGTAACTATCGATCTGGTAATAGTAGTTTTATTGCTTACGATCTTTTTGAGATGAAAATCCTGATGTTGAAAATATTTTGTAAATGAGTTTGTAAACCATTTGGGGAAATGTGCTTTTAAGTGTCATGTGTCATTTCGAGAATTTTCAGGGTATGAGTCCTTTTGGAAAACTCTTTTGTTTAACCCGTGTTGAGTCTGAGACTAAGGTTGACTTCAGTGTATTGCTTGCTTAAACTTTGTTTAAACGCATTTTCCGACCTATGGGTCTAGCAAGCGTGGAGCATTTTGCTCGATTTTGACTTGGAGTTAGTCATGGGCCAATTGCCCGGTTTTAATGGCTCGATGTGGAGTCTAGTTGATGAGTTGTTTTTGTCGCACCGTTTGGCACTCTTTGTACGTTGAGTGTTTACATGTTTGGGTGAGTGAGTCAATCCGGAATAGGCATGTTGTTGGTAGGCTGTTTGCTTTGGATCCTTAGACACGTTAGTCAGTCGTTGGTAATGGTCGGTTGGGTATCTCGGGGTGGGACCCCGGTATTCATGTGTTTTAACCTAGACTTTCCAGTAGGTACTAGGAGGATATAGTTGTGGGCACTTACCTGGGTGGTAGTTCCGGTGTGCTGGGTCTTGAGGCGTTACCTGGGAGGTAGACGTCAAGGTGTATCCTCGATACGAGGTGACTTGGCTTCGTAGAGCAAGTGTGGATGGTGCGTCGACGGTGGAAGGTAGGTATTCCACGCGCGTTAGTACTGTAGGCCGAATAGTATCGGTTAAAGGATTGATGCCCTTTGTTATTAAGAGAATAAATGCGCATCAACCATTTTGAGGTAGGTGGTATAATTAGGTGTCGACTTTTGGGCTTGAGGCCAAACACCTTTAGTATAATCGGAGAGTTGTAGCCGATGTTAAGATAATCATGGTGATGGTAGTAGTAACCCTGAAATGATCACTTGTGATGGATGGTTATGGTGGAATGACCTACGGGTGTGTTAGTTGTTTTGGTTGTGGGGGTTACCTATTTGTGTTAGTGTCTAGGATAATACCACGTTTTTTTTGAGTTACTGTAATCGGTTGGACCGATGTTCGGCGGGTGGCCGATGTTTGTTATTGTGATCGGTTGGACCGATGTTCGGCGGGTGGCCGATGTTTGTTATTATGATCGGTTGGACCGATGTTCGGCGGGTGGCCGATGTTTGTTATTGTAATCGGTTGGACCGATGTTCGGCAGGGGGTCGATGTTTTGTTGTTATAATATATTGAAAATCTTTGGAGTCTATTAGAAGTCGTGGAAGTTAATCGAAGGTTAATGGTAGGAATGATCGGATCCGAGTATCCAGTTGGGTGTATTGGTAGGTAACATTACAATGGTTAGAGCTGGAGATTTGACTCGGGATGTATGGAATATCTAAGGTTGGGGGACAACCGAAGTCGTTTGACTAGGAATGATTCCAGTTGTTGGAATGTTCTTCCGATCGTAATTTCAGTGTTCTCGAGGGAGTTTTGTTGGTAAGAAAAGTGTTCGAGAAATTTTTAGACGGTGTGAGAAATTTAGATTCTAGTTAGTGAAGGTCCAGTGGTAACACCGAAGGGGTTCCGCGTGGACTTGGGAGCTCGAGGCTGAGATGCGGGAGATCTATCCGGAGCTGTTGGCGGACGTAGACTTCGAGGACGAAGTCTAATTCAAGTGGGGGAGAGTTGTAAAGCCCGTGTCCCGGTACGGTTTTAAAATTTTATGTTATTATTTATTTAAATATGTTTCCCATATCGACCTCGTAATAATAAGTTTGTGGGGAAAAAGAAGCCATATTTGTAAACATTTTTGTCCTAGAGGTTGATTATTAAAATCCTAAATTTATTTGGACAAAATTTGAAATGCATTAAAACCTAGGGACTAGAATTGTCACTTTGAGGTGGGAGTTTGCATGGGATCGGCCCATGGACCGACCCCGTCCCCTTCTCCTCGTTTTCCTTTTGGCTGCAATCACACAAGAAAAACCAATTAGTAAACCCTATTTTTTTGTTGATTCCTTCTCCTTTGCGCCGTGAAATCCATCCAAGCCACATCTTCCTTCCTTGTTTTTTTTCGCTGCTGCCGTGAACCACCGCCGTGCCTCTGCTGTCTTGCCGGCGAGAGAGAAAGAGAGGTGCAGCGAAGAGAGAGAGAGAAGTCGATCATTGCGGGTGGTTGTGTCATCGCGAGGTAAGGTCTTTCATCCCGTTGGTTGTTCCTTTTTGCTTCGTCGTCGTTTTGGCTAGGAAACCACCACCGTCGGTGGTGGCTGCCGCCGCTGCCGCAGCCGTGACTGCCGGCGGTGTGCGCCGCCGCTGTGCGGTACCACCTGATTTGCGGTAGTTAAGTCGTGCGTGGGCAGGGACGGGACCGAGCGAGGTCGTTCCCTTTTTGGTCTCGTCGTTGTGTCACCGTGAACCGCCACCGGAGCTGCAACCGTGGCTGCCGCCACCGACCACCACTGCCGGAGGTGGCAGTGGGTGGCGTGTGGTTTTGTCCAGCCTTGGTGACCCTAAAACCCTAAGCCAAGGTCTGATTACAGGTCTGTATGGATTAAGACAAGACTTAATGGTTTAAAGTTTAAAGTTATCATTTTATGTGAATGTCATGGTTCTGTCCAGTTTTTATTTCAAGCATAACTTTCTCGTCGTAGCTCGGATTGAGGCGAATCCGGTGCCCACGGTTCACATTCTGTGTCGGGCACGTTTTTCGTGTTTTAGCGAAAGGCTGATTCGGCCTCTAGCTAGGCGGAAAACTGCTGTTTTTACAGCAGGTCGGTAATCCGACAGCTTTGACGCCCGTTCGTATTTAATTCGTAGAAAATTGTAGAAAAATCGTTAGGAGGCGTATTATATGTCCTCGGAATCCTAACTCTGAGTACTTTCTGGTCATGAAATAATATTGGGAATTTTCTGGGTTTAAAGGGGTCGAAACAGGTCCCGAACAGGCCTGTTTTGGGTGATCGGAAGATAGTTTTAGTGACGGTTTAAGCGTGTGTCGTGCCATAGGGTCCGGGTCTCGTATTGACACGTTTTAACATGCGTTTAGGTGCTGGGAAGTGACCGTAATTGTGGAGCTTGAATTGTGTTGTTAAGCTGGGCGCGCATTCGAGGTGAGTTCTCTCACTGTGTAGTTAGGGGTTGTATGCATGTCATAATAGTTTGTATGTACTATTGTCTTTGTGGTGTGAACTAGTTGTTTGTGGTGTGTAATATTTGATTGGTTTGAATGCTTGGTATAAATGTGTTACATTACAATTCGGTGAGACCGAGGCCTCGATGGTACTGAGGTGTTGGATACATTACAATTCGGTGGGACCGAGGCCTCGATGGTACTGAGGTGTTGGATACATAATTACTTGTAGATGTTTACTCGTTTTATGTAACTGTGATGTTGTTGCTTATGTGCGGATAGGGGTGATGTGTATATAATTCCTATCTGCGCATGTGTTGGAATTCACTAAGCTTCGTGCTTACCCTTTCCCAATAAACTGTGGTTTCAGGTACGGGCGGCTCCAAGGCGTGACGAGTACACACTGGCGCGCGAGAAGAGCTGGTAGCTTTATGATTTTAATAATTAAACGTTTATTCCGCTGGTTTTATTTTATAAAGACATTAATTATGTGTTTGCAAACGAAACGTTGGGATCATTTATTGAGTTGTTATCAATGAATTGTTTATTTAAAAATTTAAATTCGCTTGTAATTTTTGGGACGTTACATGTGTCTCCTATTTTTAGGGCATACGTGGAAAGTATGGACACTTGTCTAACACTTGGGATTTCCTACGAGACTTAGGCTGACAGAGGTCTTCACTTCACCAGAGCTCTTTCGCAAGAGCTCTGTTGGTCTTCTGTTAAACACTTGTTCTTCTGTTGGAAGTCTTCGACAGAGCTCTGTTGAGCTCTGTTGGTCTTCTGACTTGAACTTCTTCCGAATCTTCTGTCTGATCTCTGTTGGTCTTCTGACTTGAACTATTTTCAATACTTTTACATAACAGATACTTGGGGCCAACAGTATATGGTTAAGGACTATCATTACACATATAAGAGGAGCTAGTAATTTTGAGTTTGACCTCTATACAACTTGCATGTATGGAAATAATGCATCATGTATCGAAAAAATGAAAGTAAAATATATCAAGGGTTATAACACAAAGCATATTTTGCTTAAGTTTTTATATAATCAATTCTCCTCAAGATTCAATGCGAGGAAAATGTGACATGTTTGTTTACCAAATCAATACGTAAAACCATATTTGGGAATCTGTGTAGAAAGTATTAAAATGGAAATGTTTTAAACCTCCTTTGATTAATGCACGAATCAGGGGGAGTGGTAAACAAAAAAAAGGAGTTTACTATATATGTAAAATTGGTATGTTGTGCTCTTTCCTTTAACCAAAGTTTTATTTTTCCCAGTGGGTTTTGTTCCTTGGTGTAAGGTTTTAGTGAGGCAACAGTTTATATACCATCATGTTTTCTTAACTCTCATGATTAATGTACGAATCTAAGAGAAAATTAGACTCAAGTAAAAGTCTATGTATTGTAAATAAATTGGTGCGTTGTACTCTTTCCTTCGTCCTAATTTTATTTTTCCCACTGGGTTTTTATTTTGGCGTAAGATTTTAATGAGGCAACAATTGTGCACCATCACTTCTTTAACTCGGCACAAGGGGGAGTGTTGTAGGATAAGTGTGACATCGTCTAAAGGATATGACGATATAGATAGAGAAACATATTAGAGATATGTTAGATCTTATAGTTATCTACTTGTATCTCATCCTTATTTAAAGGGCTTATGATTAATGAGAATTACGATTCATTCTCTCTATTTTATTGTGTTCTATTTAGTTTTCCTTTTAACACTTTTATCAATAATTATAATTTGTTTTTATAAATTATTTATAAAAATTGAAATTCCATTCCAAACCCTACAAACCAAACACACCAAAACTTTCAAATACTTATAAATCTTAATCCCTTTAATCCCAAATTTTTTTCACAAAACTCAAATCCCTTAAAACCATTTTATCAAACCACTATAAACGGGACTTTTAGATTTCATTATTTTTGTTCAAAAAGGTAAAATTAAAAAATAATGAAAATCTATGTATTATTAATTTGTATATCTATACTATATTATAAAGCATTTAAAAATAACTCTTAAAAACAAACTTGTATACATCATGTACTGTTTATTGATGTATATTACTTAAAATTCAAGATTACCTGAATACAACTTCTTAAAATGGCATATTTGAATTCTCAACTAACTAACTAACGGATAAACATCTCATTTTAAATATAAATAATCTAAAATTTAGTTAAGATATTCATTGACTAACAAAACACTTATTATTTTGTTTTAAAAAGACATTATATTATTAAACGTAAATGAAATTAAAAATTAAAACTTTAAATTAAACAATTTTACAAGAAAAATATTATCGTCTTTTCAAAACGACATAAAATTGTATTATAAAATTGATAAAGAAAAAATATAAAACAAAACATTAATATTAAGATGTACCCGCTGCATTGCACGAATACATTTCTAGTAATATTTTAACACTACTATTCTTAAAAATTAAGAGTTTTTAAAATAAAACTTAGAATAGCTTACACTCCATACAAAGTGATAATAAACTGATGTTTTGCAATAAATAAAATACAATTTCATTTGACTTCAATAAGAAGAAATTTATTAATTTTTTTTTGACAATGGAGAAAATTATTAAATTTTACTGCACATATCTCAATCTCCAATAAGAAGTTGTCACATCTATGCATTCATGCTATTGGAGTAAATTAAATATTTGGCCAAATTAGTAATCAATAAATAATTGAAAAACATAATTGACAACAAAAAATAATTTTATCTTCAACATTGTTGTTTAATGAACTCTTATTTTGCAAATCAAAATTCATTAGTGTGTTTTAATCGATTATCATAAATAAAATAGCAAATTGCAAATTTGGTCATTGTGATTTGGTGGTTTTCTCTTTTTTGGTGCCTATAAATTTTTTATTGCAAGAAAACCTTCATAGAATACAAAAGTGTTAGAGACTAAAGTTGGTCAATTTGCAAATTTTTAAATGCCTCCATGTGCTTTGCACATGAGGGTAAAATGGTCTTTTTAACCATATATTCCTCTTAACCCTAGAAGACTTCCCTTTCCCCCTCTCAACCACCGACCATCCTCTCTCTGTCTGCCACCGACCACCCCTGTCTCTATATCCTTCCTAACCTTTCCTTTCACGACCATCTCTTCTCCAAACCATACCACCGGTGACTACTCCATCTGCTCTCCATCATAACTAACTACACCATCACCGGTTGCTCTCGATCGATTCTCCACCGTCAACTGTACTTGATATGTTCTCCATCGCCTTCTTTGTCTCTATTGCCACATTATCTCTGTCGTCCCCCCGTCTACAACGCCCCCTCGTCTACGACGTCCCTTTTGTCTCTGGTGTCCCCTTTGGCCATCATTCACAAACCCCAACCTCTGCTTTAAATCATACTTGTGATTTTAGTCTCGTGAAGACATATAAGTCATGTAAGTCATACTTGAAATTTTAGTCTCCTGAAACATGTTCTACTTTCAAGCCTCGGTTTATTCAAAGTTGTGCAAAGTTCCGTACAAGGCAGTGAGAGGCATGTGATGTAGATCTTTGGAAGTTTTTAAACACACAATTATATTTTCTCAAGAATCCGGAAGACAACCCATAAATTCGCAAAGAACTTCAACATTACCAAGATTTTATTATGAACATTAAGATCGTTCATTAGAGAATTGAACATGTTATATACCTCAGTGAGAGATTCGTTTTTGTTGCATACGAGTAATTGATATTGTCTGATGAGGCTGATTCTCTTGCTTTGCTTTGCTTCTGATGTTCTTTCATATAACATTATGAGTGTGGTCACATGTATCTTGTAGTAGTAAGATTCATGAAAGAGTGATAAACATCATCAGGAAGAGACATTAAGACAATGCTTCTTGCTTTGGTGTCAATAACTACTTATTTCTTCTCATCATATGTCCATTGATCTAGTGACTTGATGATTTGTCTTGCTGGTTCGATTGATTTATCATTTTCATCTCTATCACTTGGAGGAAATAATGTAGGAATATATGGGCCAATTTTTAAAACGTTTGGGATTTGGTTGTCGACTCCTTTAAGAAAGAGTAACATCCGATTTTTCCAAAGAAAGAAGTTTTCTTTTTGAAAACTAGAAGGTTTGGATAGAGAGCCATTGTCATTAGTTGTGGAAATCATATTGGGTCATGTCTATGAGATTAAACAAACGGCTCTGATACCACTTGTTGGTCATGGAATACAATGACTTACACAAAATGTGTTTGTAGAAGGGGGGTTGAATACAAACACAACAAATTTTCACTTTTAATTTTATAGTTTATTAAAATATATTACAGATTTGTTGCGGAAGCTAAAAAGGTAAGACATGTGATCCTAAACAATCTAACTAATGAAAAATTTAATAACATTGAAAGAGAGGGAAAAATGAAGTTATCTTTCAGATCTGAAGAGCTAAGATAGTCTTTAGATTGTGACGTTGATTTTGCCAAGAAGCTTTCACAAAAAATTCTTTCAAAACGGGCGAGTTGCAACTAATGAAAAAAGTGAGCTTTTATAGTCACTAAATCATTAAATGCAATCTTCCAACTCTAACACGTGTCTTAATCTAATTTGTTGATCTATGCATGCTTGAACTTTTTACTTCAACCTTTGTAGTTGATGTGGACACTTGTTAACCCATCATATCTTTTCTTATGCAGAGGGTTGGGGTGCTCAAACTTTCGACCAACCCAACCTAACCCGAGGCAAAAAATCTCAAACCGAGCCAACCCGATGTATAATCGATACTATTTTTGACCAACCCGCATATATTGGGTTGAAAACGGGTTAGGCCCAAACCAAACCGACCCAACCCGTCAACCCGTGAAAGACACTTAAATCTAATTTTGAATTCTTACCGTCATTTTTGTTACTGTCAAAGCAATCTTGTTACTTTGAAAATTTATGAACAGACAATTGTTGGCCACTTGTTACTTTAGTAATCTTGTTATTGATTCTTGATGCCACATTTATAAACAAAATATTTATATGAAATCTTTTATTAGACGATTTTGTAATCTGTTGAACATTTAAATATTTAGAAACATTTAGTAATTTGTTTAGACACGATAACTTAGCTAAATTATGAAATGATCGATAAAAGTTTCAACCCGACCAACCTAACCCAACCCGGACAGTCTGGGTTGGGTTGGGTTGCACTTTTGATTGAGTTGCGATTTTTCAAACCATAATGATTAGGTTGGGTTGTTAAAGTGCATTCAACCTGGCCAACCCAACCCGTGAGCACCCCTAGCTGAGGGAATAGTAAAGAAATTATGATACTAAAAAATAGTGTTTTAGAAGTTACTTTTACTAACATGATTTTGAATGTTCCCATACTAGGATGAAAGTTTCGGAGAGTTGGCGATCCAAACCTTGTTGGACAAGTTTGCACTCCAAATTTCGGCTTGCTAGTAGTAGTATTTTTCAGACTACTAGTTGACTAAATCTTGTATTGATCTTATTTCGGCAAGATGCTTGACATATCAATCCACTTTTGTGACTATCTTGATCTCTCTTCAACTAGTCTTAGATTTTGTTGAAGGTGCTTTACACTTTGAATCAATACATATAGTTATAAGACTTTTACAAGTAATTTGTTTTTATCTTTGTCTATTCCGAAGTATAAGTTATACAATGGATGCCAACTTGTAACAACCCAAAACTAAAGGTAGACAAACACAATATTCATAGATAAGTAATATCTGCCAAAACCTGGCTATACCAAAATTCAATAATGTTCAACAAGGGTTTATGCGGAAAATAACCCTATTACAGCTGAGAATAAGTCTAAAATGCCAAAAATGGGAGTCTTCTATCCCCAAGATGCAAGCTCCAGCTCACACCTTCCCTTTCCCTTTTCCTGAGCCTTCAACTTGATTACCTGAAAGGTTTTTAGTTTTGAAAGCGAGGGTTAGACCATAGGGTCTAGTGAGTTCCCTCAAAAGTCACGCCACAAAATAATACAGTTCAAGTAAAAGCTTTCAGTAAAAAGTATCTAAATGAATTCGTTATGAGCACACATTAATGGCCAGCACACTATGACAAGCTAATGGCACACACTATGGTCACACACACCGTGACAGCAAAAAGGGCACACACCGCCCATATATGAAACACATTCATATATCCACACATATGGGACGCACCCCCATCTCACACATTTGCCATAGCTCGTCCACACATAGATAGATATCTTCCACACAGTTAAGTCACACTTCTCATTCATGAACATTTGATAAAACGAACACTTACCATATAATTATGAATAAGGTTCCACACTTTAAAAGGAATTAAGTTAGAAAGACTCACCTGTCGTCCCGCTTAGTCCTCACACTAGATGAGCTCTCCCTTCAACTACACCTATAAGGTACATACTACCACGATAAGCCACTTGATGAAATTACACACTCAACAACCTGCACTACTAAGTCACACTACACTTTCCGGACGCTGTATTCGGATAGTTAAAACTACCCGGACAACTCAAACAGTCCGGATACACTACCCGGACAACCAAACAGTCCGGACACACTACCCAGACAACCAAACAGTCCGGACACACTACCCGGACAACCAGACTATCCGGACATTCTACCCGGTCACGACTATCATCCGGACACTACAAATCGTCCGGACACTACCATAACTTGAGGGTTTTCGGACGCGACGTGCAATATCAAAAATGCAGAAAATTGCACAATCTCATGTCCTACTCTTCTCAACACCTCCAGATTAAGAATGTGGGTCGATGTTTACACAAAAACCCATTCCTAGGCCCTTCTTAACAATTGGATTAGGAAAACACAATAAAACCCACAAAACTATATTTCTTCCCTAAAATCCACCAAAACACAAAACTTAAGGAGGATTAAGATTGGCTTTTACCTGGACGATTCAGGAGTCTTTCCCCAACACCCAGCTGAAATTGTTTCTTCTTCTTCTTCTTCAATTAATCACACCCCTCTTTCCTTGCTCTTTCTCTTAGCCACACACACACACTGAACAATAGTTGCCAAATGGGAATATTAGGGTTTCTTATTCTTTTTTTATACCTTCACAAAGAACACTAAACTTTCAACTCTTCACACTTATGCCACACAACTTATAAATTTCTGAAATTCTTTCAAAATTCTCCAAATAACGACCAAAAACAAAACCGGTTATTACAACATCCACCCCTCAAAAGAATTCCGTCCCCGGAATTCCATTTTCAAACAAATGAGGATACTGAGTCCTCATGTCCGATTCCAATTCCCAAGTTGCTTCTTGCCCCTTATGGAATTGCCATTGAACTTTCACTAGAGGCACTTCCTTATTCCTCGTCTTTCGGACCTTGCGATCCGAGATTGACAACGGCTCTTCTTCATAACTTAACTTCTCATCCACATGAATGTCCTCCAATGGCACTGCCATACTCTCTTCGGCCAGACATTTCCTTAGATTCGACACATGAAAGGTCGGGTGTACTCCCCGAAGTTCATTAGGCAAATCTAACTTATACGCCACCTCGCCCACATGCTCGGTGATGGCGAATGGCCCAACATACCTAGGCCTTAGCTTCCCTCTCTTCCCAAAACGCACAACTCCTCTCCACGGTGACAACTTAAGGATCACCTTATCTCCCACCATAAACTCGATCGGTTTCCTTCTTTTATTCGCATAAGCCTTTTGTTGATCTTGAGCTACCTTCAACTTATCCCTTATCACGCTAATTTTATCGGCCGTCAACCGCACTAGGTCCGGCCCCGCAAACTGCTTCTCTCCTACCTCATTCCAACACAAAGGTGTTCTGTACTTACGCCCGTACAATGCCTCAAACGGGGCTGCCTGAAGACTGGCGTGATAACTGTTGTTATATGAGAACTCGATCAACGGCAGATGGGATTCCCATGAGCCCTTGAAGTCAATCACACAAGCACGCAACATGTCTTCCAAGGTCTGTATAGTCCTCTCGCTTTGCCCATCCGTCTGAGGATGATAGGCAGTGCTCAATAATAGCTCCGTTCCAAGCTCTCGCTGAAGACTTTTCCAGAAAGAGGACGTGAAACGGCTATCACGATCCGAGACTATAGACGAAGGCACTCCGTGCCTCGTTACTATTTCATTCACGTACAACCTTGCTAACCTTTCTAGCGAATCTTTCTCCCGAATTGGTAGAAAGTGAGCCGACTTGGTGAGACGGTCCACGATCACCCAAATGGCGTCATAACCTTTCGGGGTCCTTGGTAACTTCTTGACGAAGTCCATGGTTATACAATCCCATTTCCACACGGGTATCTCTAAGGGTTGTATCTCCCCGAATGGTCTTTGATGCTCCGCTTTGATCTTCAAACACGTCACACACCGCTCGACAAGATAAGCGATGTCCTTTTCAATCCTGGCCACCAATACATCTGTCTCAGATCTCGATACATTTTATTGGTTCCCGGATGAATCGAATACCGCGATCTATGAGCTTCCTCCAAAATTCGTTCCCGTAGGCCTCCCAGCTTAGGTACCCATACTCGATTTCCCAAACATTTCACACCACTACCGTTGGATACTAAGGATGTCACATAACCAACAATCCTCTCACTTTTCCACTTCTCTTCCTTTAAAGCTTCCTCTTGAAATTTCTTAACTTCTTCCAACAGGTCAGGAATTACGTTGACTCGAAAGGCTACCACCTTAGTTGGCTCGCTCCTTTCCTTCCGGCTCAACGCATCGGCCACGGCGTTCGCATTTCCTGGATGATAGAGGATTTCACAATCGTAGTCGCTTAACAATTCCACCCAACGACGCTGCCTCATATTTAATTCCTTCTGATCGAACAGGTGCTTAAGACTTTTATGATCAGAATAAATCTGACACTTAACCCCGTAAAGGTAATGCCTCCAAATCTTAAGCGCAAAAACCACAACCGCTAACTCCATATCGTGCGTGGGGTAATTCTTTTCATGCTCCTTCAATTGACGAGATGCATAGGCGATTACCTTTCCATTCTGCATGAGCACACAACCTAATCCCAGCTTAGATGCATCGCTGTAGAATACGAATCGTTCCGATCCATTAGGCAAAGACAAAATCGAAGCACTGCTCAGCTTGTCCTTCAGTTTGCTAAATTCCTCTTCTTGAGCATTCACCCACTCGAATTTAGCACTCTTCTTGGTTAAGGCGGTTAATGGCGTAGCTATCCGGGAAATATCCTGGATGAACTTCCGATAGTAGCCCGCTAAACCAAGAAAACTCCTAACTTCCGATGGCGACCTTGGTTGCTCCCATTCTTTAATAGCTTCCACCTTGGCTGGATCCACTTTGATGCCTTCCCCCGACACTACATGGCCCAGAAATTGGACTTCTCGAAGCTAGAATTCACACTTGGAGAACTTTGCATACAATTTCTCCCGTCGCAACAAGTCTAACACCACACGAAGATGTTCTTCATGCTCACTCTGGGATCGAGAGTAGATGAGGATGTCATCTATGAACACTATCACGCACTTATCCAACCATGCGATGCACACACGATTCATTAGATCCATGAAGACTGCCGAAGCATTAGTCAAGCCAAAGGGCATGACTAAAAACTCATAGTGGCCATACCTCGTGCGGAACGCTGTCTTCGGCACGTCTTCTTCCCTTACTTTCAACTGATGATACCCGGATCTTGGATCTATCTTCGAGAAGAAGCTCGCTCCTTGCAACTGGTCAAACAGATCATCGATCCTTGGAAGCGGGTATCTGTTCTTAATAGTCACCTTGTTAAGCTCACGGTAGTCTATGCACATTCGCATAGACCCATCTTTCTTCTTGACGAAAAGCACTGGTGCTCCCCAGGGTGATGAACTAGGGCGTATAAACCCCTTATCCAACAACTCCTGCAGTTGCGTCATCAGTTCCTTCATTTCCACCGGTGCTAACCGATACGGCGCATACGCTATTGGGGCCGCACCCGGCATCAATTCGATTCTAAATTCAACTTGGCGATCCGGGGGAAAACCTGCCAGATCATCAGGAAACACTTCCGGAAATTCTTTTACCACGGGGACATCCTCTAGTCCCCTTTTCTATTTCTTAGCGTCTATCACATACGCTAGGAACCCCTGACACCCCTTCTCTAAACAATGTCTCGCTTTCATTACCGAGATAAGACAAGACTTATGCTCTCGTCTATCCCCATAGATTACCACCTCCGACAAATCCGGCAAGGTCATACGAATCATTTTCTTATTGCACACAATGCTAGCATTATTACTAGCCAACCAATCCATCCCTACTACAATATCAAACTCTCCCATTCCCACGGGGTACAACCGCAATGGGAAAGAGTGACCCTCAACCTCTATATTACATCCAACATACATCTCTCTAACCAAAACCCGCCTATCGTCATCAATCTCTACTTCAAACCCACACCCCAACCGTTTAGGCTTAACACCCAATCGTCGGGCAAAGTCCGGAGATACAAATGAACGATTTGCACCCGAATCAAACAACACTTTGGCAAGAATAGAATTTACAAGAAAGGTACATGTTACAACATCAGGTATCTCCACTGCCTCATCAGCCGTCATTCGAAAGGCCCTTGCCCTGGTCTGAGCTGGTTCCACTTTTCTTTCTCCCCCTCTTCCTCCTTGTTTACCACCAAAACCACCTGGATCCCCTCTTTTCAGCTGAGGGCAATCCGGCCTCAAATTTCGACCACACTGATAACATGCTCGGGGGTTCCGACAGTCACATGCCATATGCCCCAACTTCCCGCACTTGAAACACCCCTCAGGTTCAGTACATTCTCCACGGTGAACTCGATTACATTTTCCGCACGGTTTTTCTCCAAATTTTGACCCTCCTCGAAACTCCGGCTTGAACACTTTAGCCCGTTTCGAGTCACGTGCTGGTACTTCCCACTTTCTCTTTTCTTTACCCTTTTCCACGTCTTGACGGTTCTTTTCCTTTTCAACCATTTCCGCTGCATTGATGGCTGCCTGAAAAGTAGTTGGGTTTCTAGCCGTAACCAGTTCCCGCACACTTCTTTTCAATCCGAAAATGTACCTCTCCACTCGGCGCTCTTCATTCGGTACATATAGTTCAGCAAATCTCACCTTCTTCATAAACTTTGTGGTATATTCCCTCACCGACATCCCACCTTGTTCCAAGCCCAAGAACTCTTCCTCCAATCGTTTCACTGCCGCCAGAGGGCAAAACGATGCTTTAAATTTTGAGACAAAAGTCTCCCACGTCATACTCTTTGCAATCTTTGACCCTTCTCCTGCGGTCTCCGCATCCCACCAGAACATTGCTTCCGACTTTAGCATGGACAGAGCATACATCGCCCTGTCGCTATCAGCACACTTATAGGTGTCGAACACTAGTTCCATTTCTCTGATCCATTTCATTGCCAACACAGGATCGAATTCTCCCTTGAAAGTGGGCGGCTTACAAGAAGCGAATGCCTTGTAGCTACAACCTCCACCCAGCACCCGATCATTTACTGCCAATGAATTGGACTGAACAGGACTTCCTGAAGCAGAACCATGCGAGCTAATCGCCCCTTCTTTACTACCACTTGGCTCTTTACTCCCCGATGCCGACTCGTTTTGCTTTGCCAACAATGCTTTCAACGTATCCTTGATTTCACCCAAAGCAGTGGCGAAATTTTCTTGGGTCACAAAAACTTGGGCACGACCACGCCCACGACTTCTGCCCCGACTCGCCCCCCGCCTGGACGCGGAGTTCTCCTATTGAGACGCCTCTAGTTCTTGCGGAATTCCTGCACTCCTTGTTCCACGAGTAACACGAGCCCTTACTACAGCTCTTTCCGTATTCTCATTCACTTGGGTAGCCGCACGTCGGGGTACCACTCCACGTCCCCTTCCTCGGCCCCTACCACGGGTAGCCGCCGACACAGGTGGTGCTTCCATCTCGATTTCCTCATCAACAGGTTTCGATGCACCCCTCATGGATCTCCTTAACATGATTACAGACTGTCAAGGAAAACACAAATAAATATTAAATCTACTGCTCCAAATTAATAAGGCAATTAAGCACATATATGTACCTGTAAGTTCGTAATTACACTGGCCAGGTGTAATCGGCAACTTACCTTACATGACAGTTCTCACTACCCCATTAATCATTCTACCCAGTCTTGCTAAGGTCCCCTAGTTCTCAGCTGTACTACTTGACTCCTACAGTTTAAGTTTAGGCCCATCCGGTCACCTAAATCCCTTAAACTAAGGCTCTGATACCAACTGTAACAACCCAAAACTAAAGGTAGACAAACACAACATTCATAGATAAGTAATATCTGCCAAAACCTGGCTATACCAAAATTCAATAATGTTCAACAAGGGTTTATGCGGAAAATAACCCTATTACAGCTGAGAATAAGTCTAAAATGCCAAAAATGGGAGTCTTCTATCCCCAAGATGCAAGCTCCAGCTCACACCTTCCCTTTCCCTTTTCCTGAGCCTTCAACTTGATTACCTGAAAGTTTTTTAGTTTTGAAAGCGAGGGTTAGACCATAGGGTCTAGTGAGTTCCCTCAAAAGCCACGCCATAAAATAATACAGTTCAAGTAAAAGCTTTCAGTAAAAAGTATTTAAATGAATTCGTTATGAGCACACATTAATGGCCAGCACACTATGACAAGCTAATGACACACACTATGGTCACACACACCGTGACAGCAAAAAGGGCACACACCGCCCATATATGAAACACATTCATATATCCACACATGGGACGCACCCCTATCTCACACATTTGCCATAGTTCGTCCACACATAGATAGATATCTTCCACACAGTTAAGTCACACTTCTCATTCATGAACATTTGATAAAACGAACACTTACCATATAATTATGCATAAGGTTCCACACTTTAAAAGGAATTAAGTTAGAAAGACTCACCTGTCGTCCCGCTTAGTCCTCACACTAGATGAGCTCTCCCTTCAACTACACCTATAAGGTACATACTACCACGATAAGCCACTTGATGAAATTACACACTCAACAGTCTGCACTACTAAGTCACACTACACTTTCCGGACGCTGTATCCGGATAGTTAAAACTACCCGAACAACTCAAACAGTCCGGACACACTACCCGGGCAACCAAACAGTCCGAACACACTACCCGGACAACCAAACAGTCCCGACACACTACCCGGACAACCAAACAGTCCGAACACACTACCCGGACAACTAGACTATCCGGACATTCTACCCGGTCACGACTATCATCCGGACACTAAAAATCGTCCGGACACTACCCTAACTTGAGGGTTTCCGGACGCGACGTGCAATATCAAAAACGCAGAAAATTGCACAATCTCATGTCCTAATCTTCTCAACACCTCCAGATTAAGAATGTGGGTCGATGTGTACACAAAAACCCATTCCTAAGCCCTTCTTAACAATTGGATTAGGAAAACACAATAAAACCCACAAAACTATATTTCTTCCCTAAAATCCACCAAAACCCAAAACTTAAGGAGGATTAAGATTGGCTTTTACCTGGATGATTCTGGAGTCTTTCCCCAACACCCAGCTGAAATCGTTTCTTCTTCTTCTTCTTCAATTAATCCCACCCCTCTTTCTTTGCTCTTTCTCTTAGCCACACACACACACTGAACAATAGTTGCCAAATGGGAAGATTAGGGTTTCTTATTCTTTTTTTATACCTTCACAAAGAACACTAAACTTTCAACTCTTCACACTTATGCCACACAACTTATAAATTTCCGAAATTCTTCCAAAATTCTCCAAATAACGACCAAAAACAAAACCAGTTATTACAACTATAGACTTCTATGAAGAAAGTCTATTGGATACCAATGACTTAGAATATTCTGTGAGGATATATGAATTCAATGAGAGAACCTTTATCGGATTCTCACATGTAATAACACAAAGACCAAGACTAAAGTTGATCTTAAAATACTTTTAGTCATAGATCTGATATACCACATCCAAGAACCTTGCTTGATCTTCTTTCTATTATGAGGGGCCGGATAATGATTTATTTAAGCAATATCCGATGTATGTTATCCATCATATATGATCTTCTTAAGGCAAAGGATAAAAATAAGTTTCGAAGTTTTTTGGTATTATTTACAAATCCGATGGTTAAGACTAACAATATGTATATTTATGATGAATGTTATAGTAAAAATGTATATTAATAATGAATACTGAAAAATTATTGTATATACGTGAACACACACACACACACACACACACACATATATATATATATATATATATACATATATATATATATATATAGGGAAGGGTTCAATTGAGAAGTCTAAATATTTTGAGAAATAGAGAAGTAAAAAAACACGGGAGTGTTCATATATGAACGTTCATATATAAACGTTCATATATGAACGTTCATATAACAGTCATATATGAACGTTCATATATGAACGTTCATATATAACAGTCATATATGAACATTCATATATGAACACTCCCGTGTTTTTTTACTTCTCCATTTCTCAAAATATTTAGACTTCTCAAATGAACCTGACGCTATATATATATATATATATATATATATATATATATATATATATATATATATATATATATATATATATATATTCATGATGAATGTTATAAAGAAAAAGTTTATTCATGATGAATAGTTTTTATATTCACGATGAATGTTATAATTAACATGTGTATTAATGACTAATGACATATGTTGTATGAATACTAAAATTTGTTGAATACAAATGAAAATACATAACTATTCATGTTGAATGTTATACTAAGTTGTATATTCATGATGAATATCATACCAATGTATGAATGTTAAAAAGTTGTTGCAAACATATGAAAGTGCATAAATATTCACGATGAATATTACACAAATATACCATTTCACATGAAAAACGGTAAAAACAAAATAAAAACTATATCGAGATGAATGTCAAATCGAAGAGAATGAAATGCTCGATTTTTTGATGTAATTTGTTTGATTAAAATACTTGTTATTTTTAAGATAATTCAGTTTAAAAATAAGGGGGTAAAAGGTTTTTAATTAAAAGAGAAAATAAAATGTCAAATAAGGTAGACATTGATTCAAACTTTCATTTTTACCCTTAATCACTTCTCAATTAACTGTTTGATATCTTAACATCGATTAATTTTCAGTGGCCAAGATTGGTCATTTACAATGAAAATGTGGTTTCCATTTGAACCTACTTATATATATATATATATATATATCGGCGAGAGATCGTGTGAGAATTTGAGGTTAACGTGAGGAGTGTGAGAAGTAGACTTGAACCGTTGGTCACTTTTAATAATGTGCCCTCCCATGAATTGCAGTTTAGAAGGTAATTGATCTTGTGCATCTCGGTGCATCTTATCCTAATGTTTGTCCATTTCTCATTCAATGGCTGATAATCGTTTTGATGAAATTGATTCATGGAATTTTTTAATTTCATGAAATTGTTTCATATCATTCTTTTCTTGATTAAATTGTTTCATATAGTTGTGTTTTTCATGTAAAAATGAGAAAGATTCATCAAACTGAGAAAAATACATGAAACAGTTTCATCGGAATAAGAAAAATACATGAAACTACAAAAAAAACACAAAAATATGAAACAATTTCATCAAGAAAAGAATTATATGAAACAATTTCACCAAATTAAACAATTTCATGAACCAATTTCATTAACATAACTAATGAATCGATGGTTTGCACGGTTTGCAAAATAAAAGTGGTTTGCATTTGATCTATATATATATATATATATATATATATATGTGTGTGTGTGTGTGTGTGTTAAAGTATGTTAATATTCATTATTTTTCATTTTAATTTTGTTAAGGAATGTTAATGTTAATTGGTTTTCATGTTAATGTTTATTGTTTTTCATATCGGGTATTCATTGTTTTTAATGTTAAAATATGTTAACAATGCATCTTAAGGTTTTTATGTCAAAACATGTTAAGTTATGTTCATGAATGTTTAGATTTGTTAATGTACGTTAAGATGCTAGAGGGATGCTAATTTCCATGTCTGCCTACAACATTTCCATCAAAGTTCCATTTAATTACAATCATGCCACCCCATTTTTGCGAGGTGTTGGATCAGGCGGCGGATCTCATCCAAAGGCAACGGATACTTCCTAGCAAAAATGATTCCTACACGATCAATATATATATATATATATATATATATAGTGCTAGGTTCATTTGAGAAGTCTATATATTTTGAGAAATAGAGAAGTGATCGTGACTCTTCGATTAAATGCGCTGATTTTGAACACGGAAGGGTATTTTGGTAATTAGTCATCCCGTTTACAAAAAACACGGGCTGGGTTCATATATGAATCTGTGTGATTCACATATGAACTATACGTTCATATATGAACCTTTGTAATTCACATATGAACTCTTTATAACTAATTCATATATGAATCTTGTGATTCATATATGAACCTTTGTGTTTCATATATGAAACTAATTAATTGTAGGTTCATATATGAATCAGTTGAACCAATTAACTGATTCATATATGAATCTTTGTATTCATATATGAACCTTTGTAATTTACATATAAATTTTTTTAACTAATTCATATATGAACCTTTGTGTTCATATATGAACCTTAATGATTTATATATGAATTTTTTTAACTAATTCTCATATGAACAAATTAACTGATTCATATATGAATCACAAAGGTTCATATATGAATTAGTTAAAAATATTTTATATGTGAATTACAAAGGTTCATATATGAACACAAAGGTTCATATATGAACACAAAGGTTCATATATGAATCACACAAATTCATATATGAACCTGTCCCGCGTATTTTTTACGAAACTACCCTAAATACCATTGAGCGTCGTTTATTAATTAATGTGGACGCGCATTAATCAGGTGTAACGCGAATTTCTTGACCGTGGATTATTTAATCCAATGGATATCATCACTTCTCTATTTCTCAAAATATTTAGATTTCTCAATTGTACCATTCCCTATATATATATATATATATTTAATATTGGAAAAATTAAATGAAAATCTTTACAAAAGAACAAACTCCAATAAAAGGACTTGTGTGCACTAAATTAGAATGCACATGCATTCGCATGCATACAACCAAAAAGACGTATATTTTTCAAAAATACGGATTTCCCAAAGGGAATAATAATAATTTCATGTGGAAGAATCGAATAGCTGGATTTGACTTGTTTTTTGTTTAAAATATATCCCAAAGACAAAATTAGATTTTTACTAAGGGGTCATTTACAAAACGCTTACCCGGGTAACTGTTTACCAAGTCATATTAGCTTATCGGATGAATATGACAAGAACGAAGAATCTTACCCGATAAGTGAGTGCTACGACTCTTACCACGGTTAGCACTTACCTGCTAAATTGTAGCATACGATGTCATTTTGGTGGACTAAATTCTTACCCGGGAAGTAGGTGATAGTGCTGAATTTTACCGATAAGCATTTACTCGAGTAAGTGATTAGGTAAACGGCCCCTAAGACTAATAATGTATTACTAATAAATTATTACAACAAACAAGTGAATTGAAACCTTAAATTTTATTTTAGGAAAATCTCAAAATTTAAGCAGCAGGTTTATATTTGATATGCTATAGAAATATGCTTTCGTAATGAACAATTTATGATGTTATTGTATCAAGTTTTCATAGAATAAAAGTATAAAGTTGTAATTTACAAAATTTTGAGTTCATATACAAGTTATGATAAATAATGGAAGACGGTGACAAGACTATTGAAAAACTACATATACTTTTCATTGGATGCTATGCAAATAAATAAAGATGCAACAGAAATTTGGATTAATTAGTCACACCTTTTTATTAGTGGGTGACAAAAGGGCCATTCCTGACATATTATAGGCCCTGAGCGAGATGTAAAAATGGGCCTTGATAAGTATGTTTTTTTAATATATTGTCTTTTATCATTAGAAATAATATTGAGTTCAAGAAATATTAATAATTCATATAAAATTGTTTTTCCGAGAATTCCTAGACGCAAAATCAATCAATAATTATTTCTAAATTAATATTATCTATCATATCATTTTTACCTAGCATCATAAATTTGTTTCACCGTCAAACACATCATATGATATACATTTAATATATAGACCGACATCATTTTATATCACAATATTGACTATTCAGAATAACACTATATGCAAATTAATATAAATCGGTCGGGTTTATATATCACCTCCTACTAATGTTTTCACCATTTTAATCTTTTAGGGTTAATACATACTTTTACAAACCATCAATCTTAGAATCAAAATTCCATGTTGGTTATAAGTTATAAGTTGAGATCTTATTCTTGTTGTTAGGGGTGAGCATCGGTCGGGCCGAAAACCCCCCAACCCGATCGGGTTTCGGGTGGACAAAACAGGCCCCGAAACCCGTCCTAATTAAATAAAGTTCGGGTTTCGGACTTCGGGTTTCATCGGGTTTCGGGTTCATCGGGTCGGGTTCATCGGGTTCGGCCATGTTTTTAGCCCTCTTTTGTGTTTTTTCAGCCCAGATTTTGACCCTGTTTTTCGGTAAGCAACATGCAACCACAATCTATCAAGAAACGGCTAAAATTCCATCCACAATCAATGAAATTTGAGTGTCCTGCATGCAATGCAACCTAAGAAAAGCTTTCGACTAAGGATTGCAACACGAGGAGAGATATCAGCTAATCTGCAACAATTATTTCCAGGAGAAATTATAAATTAGAAATATATATTTAGGATTTATTAAATAAAAAAATTATATTTTGTAAAAATTTCGGGTTTCGGACGGGTTCGGGTTTGGAAAAACCCAACCCAAACCGAACCGTAAGTGAAGTTCGGGTTGATCGGGTTCGGGCCAAATCGGGTTTCGATTCATCGGGTAAGTGAAGTTCGGGTTTATCGGGTAACGGGTCGGTCAGTTTTTCGGGTTAATCGGGTTTTGCTCACCCCTACTTGTTGTAGATATAAGAGAATACTTAAATTATGCATTCAATATTAGGTAATCAGAAAGTCCATAATGTACGAAAAAACAAGGTTAGTTTTGAAATCCTAAATATAGATATATGGTGGATAGTCCCATATGGTTGGTAATTTTTTCAAAAGAAATGAGCTTTCTTAGTAAATAACAAGAAATCTATTATATTCTAATATAAATGTTCGAGCCTTTAATATAATGTTAAATTATTTTTGGGTCCTATTAAATACTAAAAAAAATTTGTGTCTTTTTTATTGACTAATTTTATTGAACTACTACTATATACTAAAAAAGTTTGGGCCCCTACTTTTTATGGGTCCTTAATATAATGTTAATTTTTTTTGGGGTCCTATTACATACATTCAATCAAGCATGTGGGAACCAAGTAAAGAGCCGTCAGTGATGAGTATGTGGTTTGACATCAGTGATGCTAGTGAAAGCCAAAAGGAAGAAAAACATCATCACTTGTGTTTGCCATCAGTGATTAGGATGCCAATCTTGGCCTCCAAGTTTTCCACAATTACCTCATTGCCCCTCCATCACCCTATTAATTGGCATGCACCTTGAAGGATTTTTCTGATGCACTAGCATCAACTTCTTGCTCCTTTGGCTAATTTCCACCATTTCATTGATATATATATATATAGGGTCTCCTTCTTTTGTTAACTTTTTCATGTATTGCATATATGCACATCGGGCATTGCATATATGCACATATTACAATTGCCTGATGTGCATATATGCACTGGTTAACAAAAGAAGGAGACCCTATATATATATATAGCGTCAGGTTCATTTGAGAAGTCTAAATATTTTGAGAAATGGAGAAGTAAAAAACACGGGAGTGTTCATATATGAATGTTCATATATGACTGTTATATATGAACGTTCATATATGACTGTTATATGCGTTGGAGTGTTCATATATGAATGTTCATATATGACTGTTTATATATGAACGTTCATATATGACTGTTATATGAACGTTCATATATGAACGTTCATATATGAACAGTCATATATGAACGTTCATATATGAACGTTCATAAATGAACGTTCATAAATGAACGTTCATATAACAGTCATATATGAACGTTCATATATGACTGTTTATATATGAACGTTCATATATGAACACTCCCGTGTTTTTTTACTTCTCTATTTCTCAAAATATTTAGACTTCTCAATTGAACCCTTCCCTATATATATATATATATATATAGGGGTTAAATCATGTGAGAACCACAAATATGTTATAAACCGTAAGAACCGATATAAAAAATATTTTTTTACATGAATTTTTTTCATCAAATGCTAGGATTTATTATATTTTACTTTAAATATATGTGTTTCATAATATGATAGTTTCACATGGATTTGTTTCACCATGTGAATATTTTTTACGAGTATTTTTCATTTCACTAGGTGAAACAAAATTCGTTTTTCACATGTAAACTTATCATAAGGTGAACACGAACATACGTGTAACAATATCTTAAATAATAGGTTTTGATGAAAAAAATCATTTAAACAAAAAAATTTACATTGGTTCTCACGGGTTTGTAACCTATTTGTGGTTCTCATTTGATTATCGTCCTATATATATATATATATCGTCGATATATATATTGTTAATGCCAAAAATCATCCAAATGATAATTTAAGGTTGATGTGGAGCTTTTAACAACTAAACAAAGGGATCTCAAGACAAACAACAGAATCGAAAAAAAGGTAAATAAGACAATAGAATTGGTGACGTGGAAAACCCAAACGAGGGAAAAAACCGCGATCGACTTGTGAGAGTCGACGGTGCACTATGATCGCCAATCTGGGGCGAAAATCCTTTTGTAACAAGTGTTTTGTGTACAACAAATTACAATAAAAATAAAAACAAACTTAATCGTAAGATAAAGTTATGCGTCGTGTGTAAATCGTGCGAAATAAGCTGTTGTTGTGTGAATCGAACTACTCGTTGTGCGAAACTTGTGTGAGCGATGTGTGTTCGAATGCTTCTAATGTAAGAACGTTGAGAGTGTAGAAATGTTGAGTTCGAGTATTGCGTAGATGGTCAGTTGTTTCGATGTCAGATAGATAGACCCCCCTGTTGAAATGTGAGCAGACATTTATATAGCTTTTGTCAGAATTAAATGTGTATTGATGACTTGTTTGTAACCGTCGTCGGGTCTTTAATGCCATTTAAAGCTCGTCCGTTACTGGCCGTTGTACCATGATTACTCGTGGACCTGCATTAATCGAACAAAGAAAACGGATGTTGACTGTTAACGGTCAGTATAATCGTACGACCGTCTTGAGTCTCGGACGTCGATCGTATGGAACTTACAACCATCATGAAAGTGTACGACCAAATATTCGATTGTAAATATCCTGCAAGACCTTATCTTAATAAAAGAGTGGTCTTACATAAATGTCACATGTGTTTTTTATCGTCGGTCGTGCGGTGTGGAATTTTACCCAAACAGTTTGCCCCCAAATATTGAATTCAGGTGTGAAATTCGAATTTTAAATCCGACTAGGTATTTTGACACGTGTCGCGTGGGGAGAAGGTTTGGTCAAATCCCAACCGTCTTGGTTTGATTTGGACCAAGGGAGACGAAGTGGTCGTGACATCATGGCGACGTTTCAGAGGCGTGGAGCCGTTATAGGACATGTGTCGTTCATCGGCACGTTGCATGTGAAAAGGTGATGGACAGCTGTCGACCATCCACCTGAACGACCTGACACGACGTTTCTATAAATATCGTGATTCCGTAGATCACTTCCTTTCTTATGCTTGCGATATTTTCAGAGAGATATTTTTTAGAGAGATTCAGAAAGATCTACCAGCGTTTTCGTTCGATCATTCGAGGTTTTAGAGATCTAAGGTACGATTTTTACTCTTTTAACCATGCGGAAAAAATCGATAGCTAGGAAGATGATAACTCTCATTTTGAGCGTTATTTACACGTCATTTGTGTGAGTTTTTCTTCCGTTTTAGTTGTGTTTTATGTTTATGTGTTCATGTTTTTCCTTTTGTTAATTTATTTTTATTTGGAGTTGTTGAGGATGTTTTATGATTATTTGCATCAATTTTTGGATTTAATTTTGAACAGCGATTTTGCCGACTGTGGGCACAGGGCCGCTTACTGTGAGCACGGACGGATGTTCCTATTACCCAACGGATAATGCAATTATCTGGATAAAGAATGTTATCATGCTGAAGATTTGCAAGATATGGGTATATCAGTAAACTAGGGGCATTGGAAGGTGGTATCTGCTCTTACCCTTTGGATAAAAGAACTTTTGTCCATTGGATATTACACCTTTTGTCCATTGGGTATTACACAACTTGGGAGCTATAAAAGAGAGGGCTTGGATCAGTTCAAAGGTACCAATTCTTAGTTGTAGTTTACTTACATTCCAGTAGTTTTGTTCTTCTTCTTGTTTCTTAAAGACTTGAAGATATGTAGTTGTAATTGTAATTTCTGCCCACGATGATCCCACTGTGGGCACGTCTTTAAATTTATGCAAGTACTTTTTTATGTATTCTCTTCATCTTATTATGTCTTTCTTTTTAATTATTAGCTAAGCACCCTTGGGTGTGGGTGTGAACAAACTTGAGACCAGTAGGCAACACTTGGGTGTGGCCATTTGTTACTAAGTCTCGAGATTGGTCACTTGAGTCGAGACTTAAACTCAACGCGGATAAGCCGATCACTTTGATGTGTTAATATTAGATCTTAGACCTCGAGAGGGGCGGATTCGAAATACGGCTTAAGTGATGCACAAAGATTTGAGAGAGTCTTTGATAACCACGTCGAGAGGCGAGTTTTGTATGATTTACTAAGGTTCAAACGCCGGTCGAGATTTATATCACAAAGAGATTTGGGTGTAAATCTCCATATTGGTAGAACTTGACGTTTAGAGTCAAACTTAATTAAATCGGCAAGATCGGGAGTCGGTAACAATGGACACTTTATGGAAACTTTGTAGGACCGGTTTATAAATCGCATCATTTCGAGAGATCGGGCTTTTTATGACTTTTCGTGCTACAAAGCAACTAACCATCTTGTTACTACAAAAATCTCAAGGAAACTTACACCCATACCCATTTTAGTTATTTGTTTAGATTTTATTATTATTAAAAAACACCAAACTCGCTCAAAATATTTTATTCTTCTCTCATTAAAATCGGTGTATTCTCGACTTAGGACTCGAAACTTTGAAGTCCAATCCATGTGGATACGATCTCGGTATATTTACCACTTTATTACTTGTAGCGATCCCATTGTTGGTATATACTTGTGCCTTCATTATGGAATTATTGTGCCCATATTTTGGATGCACGATATTTAGCTATCAGAAGAGCACTACAAATAGGGATCTCATGGATCTATATGTAGCACAAATCTTCGTCCCCAATTTTTCTGTCTCCTTCGAGCCAGCGAGCTCTTTTCAAGAAAAGGAGGAGGTGGAAGCCTTTAGGTAGTCGGCGGGCATACCTGCCGAGGTTCGACTATACACACCCGACCAACTTAGACCGGCGGAATGTTTTAAGAGGATTCTTCGTCTTGTACGAGTATCGTTTTAGAATAGGATTTAGGTGGCCCTTTTCTCCCCTGCTCAGGGAGTTTTTGGATGCTTTTGACGTTTCTCCTGGGCAAATCTTGCCTGAGTTTTGGCAGATTTTCCAGAAGATTGATTGATCGGATCACCGCTGATTGGGAGTCGCCTTTCACGGTGATCGATCTTCTGACGGCGTTTGACGTTAGACTGGACGGCTATCATCGATATAGCCTATCCTCCAAGCTGAGAGGCGGATATACGCTGGTTCCTGACACCCAGGTCCACGACCGCGGGTGGAAGGCCAAGTATGTTATCGGTCGTGTGCTGTCGCTCGATCTTATAGACGAGGATACCTTCTGGGTCGCATCCGGGTGGAACACCAGGGGTATATAAATTTTAATCTGTCGTACGTTCTTTAGTATTATTTTTGTCTTTTTACTAACTGTGGTCGAACGTTTTAGGTATCAACTTTGCCGCAGTTGGGTCTGCTCCTGATTCTAAAAAGAAAGTCGCAAGACTTTTTTCTTACTGCGTCGAAGAGTTGTTTGACTCTCCAAGACGTACGACCGTTGGAACTCAGAAGCCGAAGAGAGAAGTCGATAAGAGACTTCGACAAGTAAGTGTTAATCGTACATTTTTTATTTTGAGTCGTACGATAATACCTGACACTTGTCGTTTTTTGCAGGCGATTCAGAGATGCAGTCTGTTTCTGGCAAGTCGAAGAAGGAATCGCAACTAGCTCTGGCCCAGAAGGCCAAGGAGCTGAAGAGGAAGGATCCTCAGACTTCAGGGTTGGAGGTTTTGAAAAAGACGAAGCCGGTTCCCCTAAGGGAACCGTCGTCGACGAGTGGAGAGCCTACGATGGTCTCCACTCCGGAGAAGGCGAAGACCACTTCGGGCGTGCCTGGGGTGATGCCGTCGCCCCCAATGTCGTTCGCTGCAGGGGATAAGGGGAAAGGTCCCCAGGTTGAGGAGACCCCCGAAGTTACGACGGTTAACTTTCCGTTGTCGTCGAACTTTTTGGTGGATGGCCTCTTGGACAGGGCGAAGATTTTCCCAGACTTGGGAAAATTTCTCCTGCCAGCCTTTAAGGAACGCTATCGAGGCGTTTCTGTGGATGAGACGGGGTCTCATATCGCAGGACTGTCCTTTCTGGTATGTCATTTTTCTTTTATGTCGTATGTTTTTTCGTCTTTGATAAGATTGACTTGCCTTAAATTTTTCGTGCGACAACAAGTGTTTCAGGCGTCGTTGTGCCTTTTTGGCCAACTGGAGGAGCTCCAGAAGGTCGACCCTTCAATCGCTGAGGAGCTACAGCGAGCACAAGAGGGTAAGCGTATAGCTAGAGAGGAAGAACGGGCGATAAAGGCCAAGGTGGAGGCTCTTTACGTCCAACTGGACGATCTCCGTAGTAGTCTGGAGAGGTCGTCGGGGGAAAAGGAAGAGATTCGGGGATGTCTCAACGAGGCGTTGGAGAAAGCCTCTGCCTATGAGGCAGAGGTTTTGGTGACTAAAGCGTCCCTCACTGTGCGCGAAAAACAGATGGGGGAACTGAGGTCGGCCGTTAAGGCTGCTGAGGCCAAGACGGAGGCCTTGGAGGAGAAGCTCCTCTCGTTTCTAGGCATTGACCCGTCTGAAGGTTAGGGCGACAATCATGCGTCGTCATCTGCAGGGAAAAAATCCCTTGGCTGGCGCTGAGGCCGAGGTCGAGTCCTATCTCGAGCATGTCGGGACCGAAGAGGATCTCGACCAAGAGGATAGGGTCCACGACACTGATTCTGCAGAAGCCAAGACGGGCGATACGGAAGACGAGGCTGGAGTCGACCAGGGGCCTCAGTAGACCTTTGTATTTTTGTATTTTTGTAATTTTTGTTTCGCTCTAGGGCGACCATTGGTGGTCGCGCCTTTGTCTTGTATCCTTTTGATTTAATACAAGTATATCTTTCGTCATATTATCACGTTATTTTACTTTGTTGTAATAAACAAAATGAACGAGAGATAACAAGATTTAAAGAACGGGCGTATAAAGCAGGAAGAGAGATGTAAAACTGTACGACATAGGTACATGTAACTTTGGAAGTAACCGGGCGACTGGGCTGAAAAATATTCTAAGTGTGGAATTCGAGTCGTAAGACTTTAACTCTGAAACTTAGATTTAACAAACGCCTGTTGTGATCATAAGATCCATGAGATGGATCGTAAGATTTCGTTTATGATGTATGAGTCATAGTTCGACAGTCGTGACATAATAGTCGTGAAGACTTTAGTTCTCACGATATAAATCGTAAGACTGGCGCTCGTGCGATCCTGCGAGCCTGCAATGTAAGATTCAGGGGAGGTCGTTGGTTTGACCAATGACCCTCCGATGCTTAAGTCAGTAATCGTTTGTCGAAATAAATCGAAAGTAAAATGTTAAAAGAAATACTTCTTTAAATGTACCGCGTTCCAGCTACGTGGGATGTCTTGGTCGTTGAGGGTTTGAAGCCTGTAAGCACCCTTTCCAACGACCTCGGATATTCGATAAGGTCCTTCCTACTTAGTGGATAACTTACCCGCGTTTGGTTCCTTGGTGTTTTGGAATACTCGTCGTAAGACGTAGTCACCTTCCTGAAAGATCTTGGCTTTAACATTTTGTTGAAATATCGTTCAACAACCTGTCGCTGAGATGCCATTTTGACCAAAGCAGACTCTCTTAGCTCTTCGAGAGCGTCGAGGTCGTAGCTTAAGTCCACCAAATTATGATCGATGGATGTATGTATCGATGTCGGGAGCTGCACTTCAATAGTTAAGACGGCTTCACAACCGTAAACCAATGAAAATGGTGTCTGTCCTGTCGATGTTCGAGGTGTCGTACGATTCGCCCATAGGACCGATGGAGGTTCTTCAACCTATTTTCCCTTTGCAGCCTTAAGTCTTTTCTTGATTGAATTGATAATGACTTTATTGCTCGATTCTGGAAGACCGTTGGACTGGGGATAACATGGGGTGGAGGTCGTAGGTTTGATGTTACGATCCTCATAAAACTGTTGCGTACGATCACTTATAAATTGTGAACCATTGTCACATATGATTTCGGATGGGATTTCAAACCTGCATATAATGTTAGTTTGGATAAAAGAGATGACCTCGTTGTCCCAAATCTGGGAGTAGGCAACTGCTTCTATCCATTTGGAAAAATAATCTGTAAGGACTAACAGAAAAACTTTCTGCCCTGGAGCAGGAGGTAATTTACCAACGATGTCCATTCCCCACCTCATGAAGGGCCACAGGAACAAAGACGTATGTAGAGGTTCAGAAGGTTGGTGTATCATACCTGAGTGTCGTTGACATGCGTCACAACTTTGGACGTACATGGTGGCATCTTGCCTTAATGTCGGCCAATAATAGCCTTGTCGTGATATACGATTTGCAAGACTTTGACCACCAGAATGGTTGCCACATTCACCGTCGTGCATTTCTTTCAGAATGCCTTGTACCTGTTCTGGAGTATCGATGCATCGTAGGTTGAGACCTATCGATGATCGTCGATAAAGTCTGCCACCAACGATAGTGTACTTCTAAGCTTTAAATCGAGTCTTTCGAGCTTCCATTTTATCTCCAGGTAGTTGATTGTGCATAAGATAGTTCTTGATAT
This sequence comes from Saussurea involucrata, assembly GCA_033807775.1. Taxonomy (NCBI): domain Eukaryota; kingdom Viridiplantae; phylum Streptophyta; class Magnoliopsida; order Asterales; family Asteraceae; genus Saussurea; species Saussurea involucrata. The sequence continues at coordinate 29,854,061 of CM066317.1, forward strand.
CGCACGACCAACTATTTTCTGTGTTAAGAACACAAATCGTTTCAGAGTCCTCGATGGACGAGGTCCCTAAGTGGATCATAGGAGCAGCGTCGAACGACGGCTTATTGAGTGTTGATCCAAGATTTGCTAGCGCATCGGCTTAAGTGTTTTGATCTCTGGGGATTTGTTCGATCGAGAACAGATCAAACATCTTTGACCTGTCTTTGGCTATCTTGAGATAGGCCATCATCTTGGAATCTTTTGCTGCGAATTCCCCGTTCATTTGGTTCACGACCAATAAGGATTCGCTTCTGACGTGAAGTCCAGTTGCCCCCAAGTCGTGAGCCATGCTCATGCCCACGATCAAGGCTTCGTATTCTGCTTCGTTGTTGGTGGCTTTGAAATCACATCGTATGGAGTACACCATCTTGCCCCCCTGTGGGGACTTTAAGACGACACCAAGACCTGCTCCCCTGGAGTTTGAAGATCCGTCGACATGGAGCACTCATAACGCCACTTTTTGGCGTTATTTTCAGTCCACAAACCAATGAGATTGGCTTGTGTTGAAGCAAAAAGGCAGAATTTTATGGTTTATCGAGTGAAATGTACAGGTAATCTGAAAGACGGCAATCATCGAGAAAAGAAGCAGAAAAGAGTCCAAAAGAAGCCTAAAACGAAGTCTAAACCGAAGCCCAACGGAAGACCAACATCCAAGACCAAGATCCACGAACCAAACCTGACCCGCTGACCTCAGGAAACCACGCAACTTGCGTCGTGGCCTCAGGCCGCGTGCCAGGTCGCGCAACCCAATGTTCCATTGCTATATTTTGCGTTTTCCGGAATTTAGGTCATAACTTCTCGACATGCGACGGTAGGCTACGAGGGGACGATTTTCAGAGGTATTTCAAGTACTTTTGAGCCACAATAGAGGACCAATTGAAGGGGAGTTCACCAAGCGAAGCGGATTAGAGCCGAGAGAAGGGAGTTCATCAGTACATTCTTTACGTTTACGATCACGATGTTTACTCACACTATTTCATTCCCTTTTCTTATGTTTTTGTCCACCACCTACATGAACTAATCTTTAGATGTTGGGGGTTGGTTTGAATTTGGTTTAAGCTTATGAACATGTGATTTGAGATTTTTATCAGTTTTTCCTAGTTAATGAAGTATGCGATTTGGGTTTTAATGCTTTTGTGAGTCTGGCCAACTTTCATCTGATTTGTTTGTTATCAATTAAGTTCAAGAGAGTTAATTTCTAACTAGAACTAGAATTGCATGCCTAAGGTGAGAAATTGTATAGAGATATACCAAGTAAGCCTTAGTCCCGTTGAAATCTTGATTTTAATATGTTTTGAATTCCATAGGTAGAGATCGAGAGATAAAACTTGTGCTTTCAAAATAAAACCCGTTGTTGCTCGGGAGAGAACAACGGAGATTTTAGAGATTGGGTATTCATTAAAGGGAATAGCTGGTAATTATTTTAAGTCAAGTGTTTATATGTGAACACCTTAGGATTTCCAACCCTCAATTGTTTTCTCCATCCAAAGTTTCCCTAAGTTGTCTACTGTCTCGTCATGATTTATTTACTTGCAATTAATTATATTAATACCAACAACTCAAAATTTCGATCGTTCAGTTAAATAGATCTTATAGTCATTGTGATACTCAGTTCCTAGTTCCCTGTGTTCGATACTCGTACTTCTGTACTATTACTTGATTTCGACACCGTACACTTGCGGTTAGATTTAGGGGGGTGTGAACCCGCCTATCAAGTTTTTGGCACCATTGCCGGGGAACTAGTTGCAACTGATAGCACTACCAGCTATAAACGCTATTACGTTGAACATTTTTTTTTACTTTTGTTATTTTGTTTATTACTGTCAGTTTCTGGATTGCTAATTTTGCTTACTTTCCATTTCAGGTACTAACTAGTTTATGCCAAGGAAGACCCGAGGGAAGGAAATCGAACCGATCGATCCGAAAATCGAAAGAACCGCCCGTCAATTACGAAAAGCATCCAAAGCTCAAAGGCAATTGAAGATGGGTGACGAAGCTCCTCCTGAGAGACGTCCTATGTGGTCGTTTGCCAATCCAAATGTGGCAGCCGCACGCATAGGCATCCAACCGCCCACTACTGGGCGAACTACTTTGAGATAAAACCGAGTACCATCGTTATGGTAGAGCAGAATCAGTATAGAGGGGCCCCAACAGAAGATCCTCATGCACATCTCCGTGCATTTGAGAGGATATGCAACACGTTCAAGATCAATGGGGTGGACGAAAATGCAATCAAACTGAGGCTGTTTAGTTTTTCCCTCAAGGGTAGAGCCGAAATATGGATAGAGAGCCTACCATCAGATCAGATCACCACATGGACAGATCTGAAAGCTGCCTTCCTCCAGAAATTCTTCCCATCGGGAAGAACCGCTCAACTATATGAGGCGTGGGAACGGTATTAAGACATGTTGAAAAAGTGTCCTCATCATGGGTTACACGGTTGGGTCATCATCCAGACGTTTTTTAGTGAACGGTATAAAGACATGTTGAAAAAGTGTCATCATCATGGGTTACACGGGTGGTGCTGTCATGAATAAAACGTATGAAGAAGCAGTTGATTTGATCGAAAACTTAGCCGAGCATAGCTATGCCACTCCACGATCTTCTATCAGACGGGTAGATAATGTTCGAGAATCAGAGGAGTTGAAGGTGATAAAAGCTCAATTAGCCGCTATCACAAACCATTTGAAGGGAGGCAGTCCAGAAGTGTTCCCCGCTTCCCAAGAACCTGAACAGGTTCAAATTTTACAAAACCGGAACAACCAGCCAAGGAACGACCCATTTCTCGAACACCTATAATGAAGGTTGGAAGAAACACCCTAATTTTTCATGGAGTCAACCGCAAGGGCAACCCGGCCAACAACAACAAGGTAATCATTCCAACTTTTCCAATTCTCCTAATTTTAACAATGTTTACCGTCATCCAGGTTACAACCAACGTAAATTTGATGAAGGACAGTCTGGGGAGAAGAAACCGAGGCTAGAGGACATGATGATGAAGTTCATGTCCAAGATGGATAGCACGGTTGAAGGATTAGCAAGCACGGTGAGTACAGTAAAAGCAGCAACTAATCAGAACACTGCCTCCATCAAACTCCTTGAAAGGCAAGTGGGGCAAATTTCCGAAGCCTTACAAAACCGAGCCCCCGGAACATTTCCTTGTCAACCTGTAAGAAAAAACCCGAGACGAGTGCAAAGCCATTCATCTGAGAAGTGGCAAGGAACTGATCAAGGAGCCTACACGAGAACCTTCATCAAAGGAAACCGATCCCAAGGGGCAAGATATTGAGATCATAGAAGTAGATGAGATGGAAGCCGATGAAGAGGTTGTGATGAAGGAAAACGCAGAGGGTGAAGAGAAAAAGAAGGAGCAACCAAATGTCCCAAAGCAACCGCCGGTCAAGCCGGTAGCTCCAAAAGTGCCATATCCGAATAGACTCAAAGCTCACAGGGAGGATCTTAACTTTTCTAAATTTCTTGAAGTTTTTAAGAAACTACATATTAACATCCCTTTTGCAGATGTGTTGTACATGAAGTTCTTGAAAGACATCCTCTCCAACAAGAGGAAGATTGAGGAGCATGCAACAGTTTCACTTCCTGAAGAGTGCAGCGCGATCATCCAACATAAGCTTCCCCCGAAGCTTAAGGATCTAGGGAGTTTTACCATCCCTATTCATCTTGGAAATCTTTGTTTTGATAAGGTATTATGTGATCTAGGAGCAAGTATAAATTTAATGCCTTTGTCAATTTTCAGGAAGTTGGGTATAAGAGACTTGAAGACGACGGCAATGACACTTCAGTTGTCCTATCGATCAGTGAAGCACCCGCATGGCATAGTTGAAGATGTGTTGATTAGAGTCGGTAAGTTCTACTTTCCAGTTGATTTCGTGGTCCTAGATATGGATGAAGATAAAGAGGTCCCGTTAATATTGGGAAGACCATTTCTGTCCACGAGCAAAGCACTTATCGACATGGAAGAAGGCGAGATGACCTTAAGGGTTGGCGGAGAAAAAGAAACGTTCAAGATGTTTGAGAGTGTACAAGGTCGAATTGAAGAGGAACCCGGTAATCACAGAAAACCAGATGGGGAAGAGTCTGTGCAAAACCGTATGTGTGGGCGGTTCGATTCCGCAGATACCGAGCCAAACTGAGGGCCACATAGTCGTGCCACGACTTTAACTGCGGCACTGGGTGGGAGGAAACCCACCGAGGTTTGTTTTTCTTTTTAATTTATGTTTTTGAGTGTTTTTGATTTACAAAAAAAAGTGAAAGAACAGAGACTTACGCGAGCTAAGCCGCGACTTCAAGCCGCGTGCCAAGCCGCGGGTATCTTTGGATGGTTTTGTGAAACAGGTCGTGGCCCAAGCCGCGCGTCCCCCCTGTCTGCCCTAGGGTTTCGTGTGTGCAGTTCTTCTTGCTTTATGTCATCTCGTTTTTTTTTCTTTCAATTTATGCGCTCGCTCTCCATCTTTTCCGATTTCTCTCAACTGGTCTCTCAAATTTTTCAAGAGACTCACCTCATATCTTCAAGACCAAAGATATGTACTCTCACTCTTGTTTATGTTGGTCTTCGTTACTGCTACGTGGTGTAAGCATGCTTCCCCTTTCCCCCATTTTCTATGCTTCCCCATAAGTTTCATGATTAATTCCCCAATGTGTGCTTAAAATCTGTGATGGGAAATTTTTGGAAAGTAAAAATTGGGAAAGATGTCGGGATCTATCTTTTAGTGCAGGCATAGCCAAACCTAAGTTTCACTTAGGTTTGGGGTTCGTCAAGTTACGGGTCAATGATGCAAACCATTGAAAATTTTTAGATGTATGCGCTAGGAGATTATGTGGCTACGTGAATGTTGGTCAAGATGCATGGACTAAAAAGTTTATTTTATTAGCGTTCTGCATGCATGAGAATTGTGGGTTATGTTTGCACGTACACGTTAGGAAAGGAGATGCAACAAACCTAAGTTTCACTTATGTTTGGGGTGCCCAACTTTTCAACATCTACACACTCACATTTACCTCTTTGCAAACCTCGGTTTTACAGAGGTTTGGGGTTGGCTTTATTTGACAAACCTAGGCCACGGCCTAAGTTTGGGGTGGCCGTATTTGAATAACTTTGGGATAGCTCTTTGATGTATCGTGTTCATACTTTGTCTTTCATGTCTGATAACTGCAATAACTGCACAATGATATGTGTCACATCTGTGTATCACCGACACTTACACATTGGGGACAATGTGTGGGTAAGGTTTGGGGTTGCCTAATCGGGCTCACGTATATGCACGTAGATTTCCTGCATATCTGAATGTTTAGATCATATTAGCTAAATTTTTGTTTTAGATGATTGAGACCGACCATTGTGGGAAGAATCTTGTGATAGTAACGTGACCATTAGGGAAGGACCGGGAAAAGGCATGACTAGGGACATTAGTGGAGACCACCCAATAGCGAGATTTGAGCCCAAATGACGTATTTCATTGCGAGGGATTTAAACACTCAATTCGTATACACTTTTTCGAATTCCTTGTCGTGATTATAGAGTGATCTCGCTATAATTTTGCATTGAGTAGCAAAGACGACCATCGGGATATCGGGTAAGGGTATAGTAGACCATATCGTGTGGACCTTAAGAGATGATTCCAGGCATTGTGTGCATTGTTAACCCGTTTTTATCTATCGTTCCTTTGACCCATTATGTGTGTACCCAAAACCCCTTTGCAGCCAAACACTCATCACCTTTTTCGTTTTGAACCCCACCAGTAAACCCTAGCCAAAAGCCTTAGCCAACCCTTATCCGAACGTGTGTCAATCAGAAGCAGTAATGAATAGCGGAAGATAGAGCAGAATAGAAAAAGTACAGGCCAGTCATGAAATTAAATTGGGTCATTCTAACCCAAGAGATTGAAAAGAGGGCCAATGATGCCCCAAAAAAACCAGTTAGTCTAGACAATATTTATAGCAGATAAATAAGAGAGTCAAAGCGACTCAGCGGTGACAAAGAGGACCAAATGATGGAAAATGAAGTCAAGAAGTTCATAACTGCTAAAGATTGACACATCGAGGATTTTTGATCCGCTTACCCTTCATTTCCTAGCCATAACCCTAGCCCCATTACAACCCTTGTAAAACACCTGGATGATCTTTTGGAAAATGTGATTAGGGTATACGACCACCTTTACCAATAGTCCATGTCTTGCTACTTGATTCCTTTCTGAGATCAACTTTTTGGACATTTGTGCGTCTTTCATTAGAGTTGTCATGTAATTTTCGAGTATCATTGTACATAACTTCCTTATATACGAGAACATGTGCGACAGCCTAGGTTCAACTAAAATGAGAGTATCCCGTGAGGTAGGGTCAAAGCGAAATGTTTTCCCTAGTATGCTTGGACCTAGTACGACCCTAGTGTAATCGGAGCAATCACGAGTTCAACTCACAATGGAAGGACATAGATCAAACAGAATAAGGATGAGGCGAGGGTGAGATAGGCATTCACGGGTATGGGAAATCACCAGTGCATTACGTGGTATCAAGTGGGAGTTGTGCAGTTATTGTTTCACTGGTATATGCTTTTATTCTCTTTTATCGCTAATTTGCTTGAGGACAAGCAACGCTCGGTTTGGGGTTGTTGATAACGCCACTTTTTGGCGTTATTTTCAGTCCACAAACCAATGAGATTAGCTTGTTTTGAAGCAAAAAGGCGGAATTTTATGGTTTATCGAGTGAAATGTACAGGTAATCTGAAAGACGGCAATCATCGAGAAAATAAGCAGAAAAGAGTCCAAAAGAAGCCTAAAACGAAGTCTAAACCGAAGCCCAACGGAAGCCCAAGATCCAAGCCCAAGATCCACGAACCAAACCTGACCCGCTGACCTCAGGAAACCGCGCGGCTTGCGCCGCGGCCTCAGGCCGCGGCCTGAGGCCGCGTGCCAGGTCGCGCAACCCCCTGTTCCATTGCTATATTTTGCGTTTTCCGAAATTTAGGTCATAACTTCCCAATGTGCGACGGTAGGCTACGAGGGGGCGATTTTCAGAGGTATTTCGAGTACTTTTGAGCCACGATAGAGGACCGATTGAAGGGGAGTTCACCAAGAGAAGCAGATTAGAGCCGAGAGAAGGGAGTTCATCAGTACATTCTTTACGTTTACGATCACGATGTTTACTCACACTATTTCATTCCCTTTTCTTATGTTTTTGTCCACCACCAACATGAACTAATCTTTAGATGTTGGGGGTTGGTTTGAATTTGGTTTAAGCTTATGAAGATGTGATTTGATATTTTTATCAGTTTTTCCTAGTTAATGAAGTATGCGATTTGGGTTTTAATGCTTTTGTGAGTCTGGCCAACTTTCATCTGATTTGTTTGTTATCAATTAAGTTCGAGAGACTTAATTGCTAACTAGAACTAGAATTGCATGCCTAAGGTGAGAAATTGGATAGAGATATACCAAGTAAGCCTTAGTCCCGTTGAAATCTTGATTTTAATATGTTTTGAATTCCATAGGTTGAGATCGAGAGATAAAACTTGTGCTTTTAAAATAAAACCCGTTGTTGCTCGGTAGAGAACAACGGAGATTTTAGAGATTGGGTATTCATTAAAGGGAATAGCTGGTAATTATTTTAAGTCAAGTGTTTATATGTGAACACCTTAGGATTTCCAACCCTCAATTGTTTTCTCCATCCAAAGTTTCCCTAAGTTGTCTACTGTCTCGTCATGATTTATTTACGTGCAATTAATTATATTAATACCAACAACTCAAAATTTCGATCGTTCAGTTAAATAGATCTTATAGTCATTGTGATACTTAGTTCCTAGTTCCCTGTGTTCGATACTCGTACTTCTGTACTATTACTTGATTTCGACACCGTATACTTGTGGTTAGATTTAGGGGGGTGTGAACCCGCCTATCAAGCACCCAGGTCGTGTCGTTTGTAGTCGCCACATCATAGGCCTCGACTTGTGCTTCTTTTTCCAGCTCGGGACTGAAATCAGCGACGAAGTCGGCTAGAACATGTGACTTAATTGTCGTACGAGGCTTAAAGTCGATATCGTAGGCGCTGAGGTAGATACTCCATTTCGCTAGTCGTCCTGTTAATTCTGGCTTTCTTAGGACTGACTTGAGAGGAAAATTTGTTACGACATTAATGGGATAGGATTCAAAGTAGTGTCGTAACTTCTTTGCTGCTGTAACTAGCGACAAAAGTAACTTTTCCATAGACGTGTATCGTGTTTCAGCGTCTAGTAGAGACTTACTGACGTAGTAAATCGGTAGTTGTTGCCTGTCGTCCTCTCTAGTCAAGACTGCAGTTACTGAGTGAGGACTTACGACAAGATACAGTTGCAGGACCTCATGGTTCTCTGGTTTTGAAAGCAAGGGCGGGACGACCATATATTCTGTCAATCGTTGTAGTGCTTGCTCGTGGTCGTTCGTCCAATCGAAACCCCTGTTCTTTCTCAAGACATTATAGAACAAATGACATTTATCCGACGATCGTGAGATGAAGCGATTTAACACTGCTACACGACCTGTAAGTCGTTGGATCTCCTTGAAGGTTCTGGGCGACTTGATGTTTATCAAGGCTTAGATTTGATCAGGATTTGCCTCTATGCCTCGTCGTGTGACCATGTACCTCATAAATTTTCCGGCGCTGACTCCGAAGGAACATTTCGTAGGATTCAGCTTCATCCGATATTGCCGAAGGATGTTGAAGGATTTCTGTAGATGGTCGACATGGTCGGTCGCCTGCTTGGACTTGACAAGCATGTCGTCAATGTAGACCTCCATGGTGTCGCCAAGGTGTTCTTTGAACATCTTGTTAACCTATCGTTAGTAGGTCGATCCTGCATTTTTTAAACCGAAAGGCATGACTTTGTAACATTATATGCCTTTATCTGTCATAAAAGCAGTCTTCTCTTGGTCTTCGTTGTGCATCGGTATCTGGATGTATCCAGAATAAGCATACATGAACATTAAGAGTTCATGTCCTGCGGTCAAGTCGACCATAGCGTCGATGTGGGGTAGTGGAAATGGGTCTTTAGGACAGGCCTTATTAAGGTCCGTGAAGTCGATACACACTCGCCACCTCCCATTCTTCTTTTATACGACCACGACATTGGCTAACCATTCGGGGTATTTCACTTCTCTGATCTTCCCAGTCTTAAGTAGGTTGTCGACCTCGTCGTTGATCACCTTGTTCCGTTCAGGAGCGAATTTTCGACGTTTTTGTTTTAATGGTTTGAACGATGGGTCGACGTTCAACTTATGGGATATGATGTTGGGGTCTATGCCGACCATGTCTCCGTGCGTCCAAGCGAAACAATCAGCATATTCCTGCAAAAAGGAGATTAGCTGACTCTTTATGATGAGATCTAATGATGCCCCTACAAAGACAATTTGATCAGGCTTGTCCTGGTCCAAGATGACTTCTTCTAGACGATAATCATCTGGGTACTTAGGGACATCCTGAACCTGTAATTTCTAGATGTCCTTTTTTTTAGGCTTCAACGTGGCTTTGTAGCAATCACGTGCGGTCTTCTGTTCACTTTTGATTTCTTGTACCCCCCATGGCGTAGGAAATTTGATCGTCTGATGATAGGTCGAGGGGACCGCCTTCATATCGTGTATCCACGGTCGACCAAGTATAACGTTGTAAGCTGACGAACAGTCGATAACATTAAACTTCGTTTGTTTGTTGACCCCTTTGGCGTACACTGGGAGGATGATTTCTCCCGAAGTGTTGGTAGAATTGCCATTAAATCCTATCAGAGTCGTCGATCGACGAGTGATCTATGATTTATCGATGCCTATAGCTTTGATCGTGCTCAGGAAAATAATGTTAGGTGAACTGCCTCCGTCGACCAGCACTCTTTTGGTCGAGCAGTTATCAATAGTAAGCTGGATAATTAATCCGTCGTGATGTTTCTGCCAGTTGTCCTGGAGGTCGTCCTGATCGAACGTTATTGGCATTGCCTCTAGTTCCAACTCTTGCTTTGGTCGGGACGACCGAGGAATAGGATATTTTCCTGATGATTGACTGGTGTGCCGGTTGGCTGCCGAATACGTTAAACCACGGACGTCTGATCCACCCATCACACAGTTGATGACTTTTTCATGGATGGGGGATGCGGGTCTTACGTTTTCAACTGGCGTACATTCTTTATCAATCAAACCTTGAAGATGATCCAGGCTAACTCCTTCTGTAAGACAAGGCAGTTATCTGTCGTATGACCATGGTCACAATGGAAGTCGCACCATTTGGTCTTATCCTTCTTATCGTCGTCTTTGTCGCTTTTCTTAGGCCACCGAACAGACGACTGAATGCTCTTGAGAGCCTCGACCAAATCTTTCGATGTCCCCTTGAATCTGTAAGAGGAGATCTTAGGATATTGAAGGAATCTGGGCGTAGGATTATTCTTTTTCTTATCGAACCGAACGTTTGATATTTGGCGCGCTGGCTCTGTCTTGACCACCGTCTTGGATTTGAAATCTGGTTTCTTGATCCCGATCAACTTTTTGTTGGTAGAGTGCTTACGATGGAAAGCCATATCGTCCTCGAATCTCATGTAAGCCAATGTCCTGGCTCGGACGTCTTCAAAGTTCTCTAGCGGGTACTTCGTAAGATCGACGTATAGTCCTGTAGTGTTGTCGTCTAGACCGCGCTTGTAGGCTTCGATGGCGGTCTTGACGTCACAATTTCGGATGCTGATCATCTCTGCGTTGAAACGGTTAAAGTAACCGCGGATGGATTCTCCATATTTTTGGATGACGTAGTACAGGTCGCTGGTCTGCTTTTCCATCTTGCGACTACTGACGAATTGTTGCGAAAACTGGATGACCAACTCTGCGAAGTTGCTGATGGACTTAGGTTTGAGATTGATCAGCCATTGGTGAGTAGCACCTGTAAGAGTCGCGCCAAAGCTTTTGCACATGCACACCTCTTGATATTGATGTGGGATTGACGCTATCCACATCAATTGTTTATATTGAGCAATGTGCTCCATAGGATCGGTTATTCCCGAATACTTGGACGTAAAAGCAGGAATGTTGTACTTCTTCGGAACGTCAACATTTGCTATCTTGTCGATGAAAGGCGACACTTGGAATCCTGTGAGGTAACTTTGAAATTAGCGACATCATCGTTTCATTCTGATCTTCCAATAACCTGAGTCGTTGGACGGCGGGGTCGTTAGGATCGGGGATTACACCTGTCGGGGGAATAACTCCTGAGTCTTGAGTTGTCATGCCGATCGTCGTGTGAAAGCCATTTCCGTACGACGAACCATTGGCTTCCCAGTTAAAGGGAAAGTACATGGGGATCGTCATTGTAGGTTGCGAGATTGTTGGGATATGATATGGTATGGCTCCATTGAACAGCCGTGGCGGCCTCAAATGCTGCGAAGGAAATTGTCCAAAGGGAGGATTGTTGACAAATGACCCTGGACCTGCCTGGAATGGTGGCCTTACGAAAGGTGCACCTGTAGGTCGGGGACCGTTCTGAGGTCCAAATGAATTGCCAATCGCTGGATTCCTCAAGGAAGCAATTTCTGCAACTGCCTTTTGGTTCTGCTCGTTTAGAGCTTGAATCTGACTCCGGGCTGCGTTCAATTCTGCGTGAAGTTGAGCCATAGGATCTTGGTAATTTGCCATTTTTTTGGAAACAACAAAAATTTCACAAGATTGTTAGAGCGATGTATGCTTGGCTCGAGATTTTCTCTAGATGGGGCCCCATGGTGGGCGCCAAACTGTTAATGCCAAAAATCACCCAAAGGATAACTTAAGGTTGATGTGGAGCTTTTAACAACTAAAGAAAGGGATCTCAAGACAAACAACACAATCGCAAACAAAAAGTAAATAAGACAAGAGAATTGGTGACGTGGAAAACCCAGACGAGGGAAAAAACCGCGGTCGACTTGTGAGAGTCGACGGTGCACTATGATCGCTAATCAGAGGCGAAAATCCTTTTGTAACAAGTGTTTTGTGTACAACAGATTACAATAAAAATAAAAACAAACTTAATCGTAAGATAAAGTTATGCGTCGTGCGTAAATCGTGCGAAATAAGCTGTTGTCGTGTGAATCGAACTACTCGTCGTGCGAAACTTGCGTGAGCGATGTGTGTTCGAATGCTTCTAATGTAAGAACGTGGAGAGTGTAGAAATGTTAAGTTCGAGTATTGCGTAGATGGTCAATTGTTTCGATGTCAGATAGATAGATCCCCTTGTTGAAATGTGAGCAGGCCTTTATATAGCTTTTGTCAGCATTAAGTGTGTCTTGATGACTTGTTTGTAACCGTCGTCGGGTCTTTAATGCCATTTAAAGCTCGTCTGTTACTGGCCGTTGTACCATGATTACTCGTGGACCTGCATTAATGGAACAAAGAAAACGGATGTTGACTGTTAACGATCAGTATAATCGTACGACCGTCTTGAGTCTCGGACGTCGGTCGTATGGAACTTACGACCGGTCTTACATAAATGTCACGTGTGTTTTTTATCGTCGGTCGTGAGGTGTGGATTTTTACCTAAACATATATCTCGTCCAATACACACACACACACACACACACACATATATATATATATATAGGGGAGGTTTCTTTTGCAAACCACCCCATTCTTAAAAACTATAGAAACCACTTTATAACCAATCAATTTAATTAATTTCAGTTTTTTAATCTTTTCATTTAATATAATCCGTAAGGGCTAAAAGGTAATTCCGTAATCAATTTTTTTATTTAATTTTGTATTGATTAAAGCTTAATTATAGTAACTAACCATATTATATGGGATCATGATCATTATAAATATCCTCCATTATCACCGTTTTTTATCATTATCTTTCACTAATTGGGTTTAGAATCTATATATAATTCTGTTCAGCATCATCATATCAAACTCGTGTATCCATTGTCTCACGATTAGGTTTAGCATCACTCAGTAATTTTGATTAGCATCACCCATATCGTAGTCGTATATCCATTGTATCACGATTGAATCATGGATGAATCATGTCCCGTTAATGAGATTTTCGTCAATGATGTGTTTTCGCACGAAGACAATATCCAACATTAAGCCAATGTGGATACTATTGCTGATGTCGAGTTGAATGATGCTGAAACTTATCCAATATCCGAACCAGAAACCTTTGATTCGCATGTTGTTCAACATGATATAGGTAATCATGTTTATCATTGTAAAACCATTTTATTTTTATTTTTATTGTTCATTTTGTTTTTTTGTTTTGTTCATGTCGTTTTTTACTACTATTCATGTGTGTATCATTATATTCATGAGACATGTTTTTATGAATTTAATGGAACCTTTCTGTCTTTTGTATGTAACTCCATGAATCTTTGTTGCTTGGTTGTTCACTTTCAGTTGCTAAAATAAATGTATTTTAAAATCAAGTGCCACGTTACATATTGTTAAAAGATAATGATATTTTGATTTTTAGTTAATAGCCTTATTTGCATCACCCCCATGCATAAACATGTCCTAATTATACCCTAGTAATTCCATCCATGGTGCAATGTTACAACTTATTATCTCTAAATATACCCTTGTAATTCCATTCATGAAGCATAACTTAATTTACCGTATTCATAAATTGTAGATAAAGTTCCATAGTATAGATTGTTATTTCACCAATCAGGATATAACTGAAACAAAACACACTATTCATCTATGTTTGTTTACCAATTTTATGAATTACAAATAAACATTCCTAACATTTTTGTTCAAACCAGAAACGAATAAATGTGTTTTGGTAAAGTCGGTTGATATGAATTCATTATTTGTATAACATCCTCACATTTTCTTTATTTCTTATCTATCCTCAATAAATCTTGACATGCATTTCATTTTTAGTGTTAATTGACATTTAATTTTTCTATTAATCCATCATGAATGTGTTCGTTTAGAATATATGTTTTTTGACGTTGATTCGTGAATTGTGTAGACTCAATCAATCATGATATGAAAGAAGGTTCTGATGGGAAAAAGTATTGGAGGCCAAGCGTACCATTGGAATGTGCCCCCAAGATTGGTGACTTTTTCTTCAATATTGACGATGCTGAAGATTTTTATAGGAAATATGGACAACTATCTGGATTTAATATTAGGTTGTCCAACAAAAAAAAGAATAAGTCGGGGACTATTCCAAATACGTACTTTTATTGTAGCAAAGAGGGGATTCCTACACCTAAGTCGTTTGACACCATAGATGTTGTCACCGGTGCCCGGAAGAGGCGTAATACTAATCTAAAAAGGACTGGGTGTAAAGCATGTCTTAAGATTCATTTTGTAAAGGAGCGTAATAGGTATGAGGTTTATAAATTCATTGAATGGCATAACCATGTTTTATTAGATCAAGATGAGATGAGTTTTTTACGATCAAATAGGCAACTTAGTTATGCCGAGCAAAAGAGTGTGTTTCATTCATGTAGTCCGAAGGTTGGTGTTATCAAGGGTCGTAGGATTCGTAATTCGTTGAATGGAGGATGTCGTAAATCAGGTGGAATGAAGAGAGATTACCGTAACTACCGTCGTGATATGAGTACCTTTGTAGGGAATAAGGATTCCCAAATGTTGATTAACACTATGGCTAGTCGTCAGAAGATATGTCCAGAGTATTTTTTTGAGTACATGGTACACGATAGCGAGTTGCATGCTGTTTTTTGGGCTGATGAAACCGCTCGTCTGAATTATACCGAATTTGGTGACGTGATTTCCTTTGATGCTACATTTCGGACCAATAAGTAAGTTTTATTGTCTTTATTTGTTTTTATTATGTATTTTTGTTGATTTCTTATTCACTATTAATCATTGAATTCTAACATCTTACAAACATGCAATGAGTTTTGTGCCATTTGTCGCAATCGACAACCATAAAAGTACGATTGTTTTTGGTGTCGCGTTGATAGCCGGTGAAACTGTTGACAATTACAAATGGATTCTGAAGGCTTTTTTGAAAGCTCATGGCCGACAACCTAAATTTGTAATTACTGACCAGTGTGCTGCCATGAAGCAAGCCATACCAGCTATTTTGCCTGATAGCAAGCATCGTCTCTGTATGTGGCATATTACCAAGAAGGTCGAAGCTAAGGTATGTTTTTGATGTTTTTATCTATTTTGTTTGTATCTGATCAATGTTAGAATATATACATCAATTTTTATTATTTTTCACTATTTTGTTTTTGTAGATTGGTGTGAACCTTAAATATAAAACCTCGTTTGTGCCTGATTTTAATAGCCTGGTATAGGATGTGAATCTGGATCCTTCTGTTTTTGAGGTTAAATGGAATCAGACGATGGAAAAGTATGGTTTGGACCGATATTCATGGTTTCAAGAGATGTATGAAATCAGGGATTCTTGGATTACCGCCTACTTTAAGGATGCACCAATGTCTGGCCTTATGAAAACCACATCCAGGTTTGAGAGTATTAATGCTTTTTTAATGTGTACCATGCATTTTTCCATGATCTTGTGTTGTTTCTTCGTTCATTTGACAATGCGATTGAAACTCAAAGAGCCGACACTGCGGCGGATCAACTTAAAACCAAATCTACTGTACCACGAATGCTTACTCCTAGCGGACTTGAGGAACATGCAGCATTAGTATACACTTGCGACATTTTTTTTGAATTCCAAAACGAGTTGAGTGAAGGTATGTATTCTTGTGTGTGGGAAGCTTGTTCCGAGGTTGGTGGCAATAAGGTGGTCACAATTACAGAAGAAGACAATCACGGTCAGGTGTTATCCAGACACACTGTAAGTAATTATATATATAGTATTCATATATAAAAAGTTAGTAATATTTTTTTTAGTATTATAAATGAATGATCTTTAAAGTGTTTTTTTGCTTTAAATTTACTACAGGTTATTCGTGATACAAAGCTTGGTACAATTGATTGTAGTTGCAACTTTTTTGTTCGCAATGGTATACTATGTCGCCATGCGTTAAAGGTTTTGGTTAATGCAAATGCAAGGATTATTCCTGATATCTACATTCTTAGGCGTTGGCGCCGTGATTTGGTCGCGGTCGAGTGGTTACCTGCCAAACTTAGGTACGGTGAGATTGATGCTGAAGCTGAAAAAATGATTGGTAATGCACATATATTGTTTGAGGGTATTTTGGAGAGTGTGAGGAATGATAAGGATTCAATGGCAGACTTTTTGTCCGTGTTGGAGAGGTACAAGGATGAGATAGTGACCGAGGCGTCGCGACGTAGTAATCGCGAGAAGAGAAATGATAATATTCAAGAATTCATGGGAGTTAGAGATGTTGAGAATGTTGAGGTATTGCCGCCATCCGGTGTCCGTAACAAGGGTTGTGGTACGGGTAAAAGACTCATTGGTGTACGTGAGAAAGCCATAAATAAGTCGAAGAAGCCAAAGCGAGTTTGTAGGAAGTGTGGTGAATCGGCAAAGCATGATTCACGCAATTGTCCTAATTCATGATATGTTTTTTTTATAAACGGTGTTTTAGTTTTTTTAGATTCATATTTTGATCTTAGTTTGTTTGAGTAGATGGAACTACAATCTTGTTTATTTATGTTTGTTTTATTAGATTGAACTACAAATTTGTTTATCTAAATCTTTGGAGTTATGTATTCATTATTATTTCGGGTTATGATATTTCTAAATTACCCACTTATCATCACTTTTTTTTTCTTAAATATTAAACTCCAATTTAATTGATATATTTGTAGATCCTAATCCTCTATAATCATCATGGCCGGCCAGTGTCATTAATGTGCATTGGTGAATGCGCCTCTCTTTCAAATCAACCTCCATTATATACCCATTTCCCTCTTTTCATTTCTTCACCTTTTATCACAATCTAAAGAACAAACCACAAAACCCTTGTTTTACAAAAGATGTCTCAATGCAGATTCTTCTTCATCATTTGACGGTTCTATTTTACCCACTTCATTCGTCCAGCTGCTTGGTCGATACCATCTTCGTCTGCTTCGAGATATCCATGACCTGGAGAAGGAGTTGAAACAACTACGAAGGGTGCACAAAGAGTTATTCGAAAAGTATGAGAAATCTGTGGAAGATAACATGAAGTATATTGAAGAGATTCAAGCACTCAAAGATACTGTGAAGGCAATATCAGATGCACAAATTTACCAAATCCCTTAGATATTTCTCTACTCGTTGAAACCCTTTAATCTCGTATTTTTGCCTGAAACCCACGTTTATAGTCTTTGGCTTTTTTTGTTCTAATGGTGTTCAATGCCAAAGTTTATATATAGTGCTTTTTTTGGTGGGTTTGTAGGGATTGTTAATATACGGTTAGTACTGAATCCATATGGTGATGTACATGTTTATATAAAAGTTTGTTTAGTATAAACTAATGGTTATAAGTTTGTTAACTTGTTTTACTAATTTCATTTCATTTAATCATAATCCAATATGTAATGTGATTTTTATCTTTTTAAAGTGTTTATGTGAATCCAATATTTAATTTGACACTCCATGAAAATGTCTTTGTAATTTCATATATTGGATTCATGAATTTTTGGATTTGTTGGTTAGTTCAGTATGTTAGTCAACATATTTATGTTTTTTTTGTTATTCTATTTATGATAGCATGGATTAAGTTGTTCGTTTTTTTGGTTAATGTTAAGGCGTATGATTTAATTTTTTTTGTTAATCAATTTATCAATTTTAATTAAAATCATAACCACGTTGATTTATGATTTTGAATCAGTGAATTGTTAAAGCTTAATTGTGTTCCATTTATTGCATTCAATGCAGATCCCTACAACCCACATTAATAAGATGCATGAATATTCCAAGCATGAATCTAGTTTTACATGCTTCATGAATCAGATCATATCAATGCATGAATCTACAATTCTTGAATTTTCCTTCATGAGGCGGATCACTACAATGCTTGAATTTTCCAAGCATTCAATGGAGACACTCCAGCTATGTTTAAATCCACAAACTGAAATGCATCATCAACATATATAGCAAAACCAACCAAGGTTTTCAATATCCAAATATCCTTTTTGATGATTTAAAACCAAAAGTATCACACCAAATCAAAAAACAAATCCATAATACTAGACCGTAATTCAAAGTAAGTCATCAAACAAAATCATCAAGACATCAAAAGTATAATAGCATGCATTTAAAGTAAGTAATCAAACCATGAAACGTTATCAAAGTCGTTCCCAACGACTATCAACTGCCTGCCGAATGAGCTCGTTCTTGATATCGGCAGCCATGTCTGTGATTCTTGTGATCTCCTTAAGGATAGCGTGTCTTTTTAGATTTTGTCCATGCTTTGCAATTTTGGTTGTGTACCTTTTCCGCAAATCAGCCAACTGATATTTTATCCTGTATTTCCTTTATCAAATCCTGAAAATGAAATTACAATCTAGTTTTAATTGACCATTTTATAAAAGTATGTAATGAAATCAGTTTTTTACCTCTTTTGATGGACCAGTGGTCTTTTCACTTTCCATGTTGGGCTCAGATAAGTTGGCTTCTGCCAAGTTTGGGGCATCGTGCATGGTGGCATCATTTCCCGATACATCGTTAATATTTGTCGTTGCCTTTGATGATTCGGCTTTATTCCCTCCCAAGTTTGCATCGTTCACTTTCAAAGATTCATTCCCACCTTCATTTTCTGAATTCTCATTGTC
The DNA here is from genome assembly GCA_033807775.1 of Saussurea involucrata. NCBI lineage: Eukaryota > Viridiplantae > Streptophyta > Magnoliopsida > Asterales > Asteraceae > Saussurea > Saussurea involucrata. The sequence goes on from CM066317.1 coordinate 29,872,756, forward strand.
CTTTAATGGCAGCAACCCGAATCCTCCGTCTCGTAATTCTATCCTCTCCCTTTTTTTAAGCATCCCCATATTCCAAACAGTTATGCCATGCCCTTTTTGTCAAATTCATCCCTTGGACTCAATGTTGAGTCGACGTATAGTGGCTGCAAGAATAAAAGAATTGTCAGTATTGTTTGTGGTGTAAATTCATTAAATTGAAATTTCAAATTAAACAGTAAAACTAACCGCAAGGTAGGTCAATGGTCCTGAATAGAAACATAACAAATTATTTCTTCGCCATCTTTGCTTGCTTGTCTTCACTTTATCGTACATAAACTTGCACCAATCCACCTTTCCAATCATGTTTTCGCTCTTTATTTTAGATAGAAAATTTAAGTTCACCGTTCTCATACTATTACCTTCAATCATCAAGTTTACAAATAGTACCATGAAGTTGATTTTGAAATGGAAACCACAATCTTCATTTTCACTGATTAGGTCGGCCACATGCTTCGGTCTTATCTTAGGGACCTTGAATTGTTTTTTCCAGACCGAGATAAGGTTTTGATCATTTGGCACATCATTCTCAGCGAGTAAATCTATCCCTCCTGTTGGTAATCCTGTTAACTTATGAATTGACTCTACCGTAACAGGAAGAACTCCATTGCTTACTCTTATTCCCATTTCTGTGGTGTCAAGATTATCTACGAGGTAGAACCCAAGCTTTGATGGCACCCCATCGATTTCCATGCTCAGTAATGACTCCAATCCCATCTTTCTAACTGTCTCCTGTTAGGCACTGCTCAACGCAACAATGGCGTCATGCAATGCCTTTGGTGATGTCCTTGTCCTTAGTACTTCCAAACCTCGTCTCAATCGGGATCCTGAATTCTGGTGATGTTGCTTAATATTTAATTTCCCTCTCTTAGTTTTGTTTTTATCCTGCTACTCCCTGCTGATTTTTGATGGCCTATGTAATCATTTATTTTTGCATTATAATTCACTCATGAAAACATAACTCATGTAAGTTTTTAGTCGCGAAAAAACTTGCAATAACTACAAAACTACATCCTACATTTTATTCATTTTGATTACTCACCTTGAACTTCAGGTTTTTCCTTTTTTTGTGGTGTATTCATATGCATCATCTCCCTTGTATGGCTCCTGGTTCTTCTAGAGCTACTTGCAGGATCAACTTTTCGGTCTGTCAAAAAGATTTGATTACTAACATTTCTCATATAATATGTTTCTTTTTTATTCCATAATAAATAAAGTTTGTTTTGCTATTAGTTAACAAATGCATAGTTAAAGAATCAGTCTAGATGTACGTTTGTGTTTGTTCAGATATGAATCATGTCCTTGGTCCACAATTCTTGCAGATTCTGTTCCTGCACCAATAAGTTGGTTAAATCATTTTCAGTATGTGATAACAAGACTACATAATTTGGGACATGACTAGTAACATTAATAAAAGTTAATAATAATATGGTTTTCTCAACCACGTATTGTACCTTTCTCTCCTTCCTTTTCTGTCACTTTCAAATCCACCATCAGTAACTCAACCCCCGACGCGTTAATGTATTCTAAATCAATCTTGGTATCTACCCAATAAACATATCGTCATCAATTCGTTAGTAAATATAATATCAACAGATTTGTATGAATAAATTTAAAAACTTTATTGTCATAGTTAGTACCTTTTCTTTTCCTTGAACGTCGAACATTGTTGAAATTTTGAACATCAACTTCCATTGCAGTTGATGTTGTTTCATGAGTTGTGAACATGACAATTATGTATACTTTTCAATAATTTGATTGTATATTAGTTAATGATAATAAATCAAAATCAAATTCATAGTTTTCCAATCAGATTTCATGAATACTGTTTACAAAGATTTCATGATATGGGATCATCTCAAAGACCACACACGAATGAATACTTATTACGAAGATTCCTAGCAGTATGTTAACCAAACTTAATTTAGTAAAAAATAAATTCCAGCATTCATCAAATGAACACATTAGAATTGTGAATATGTCATCATTTTCTAAATAAAGAATATATGGAAAACAACTTAAATCACATTAGAATCATGAAACTCACATCATTGTCATCATAACAAATTACTGATTCTTCACCAATTGAGCACACATACAGTAAATGTGTTTGACATTCAATATATGGAAACATATTCCATTTCCTAGAATCGTGAATCTAAAATAATTTTTTATCTTAACATATTACTGAATCTGCATCATTCGAGCACACATACAGTAAAGTTGTTTCACATGAATATAGGGAAAAATTTAAATCACTCTAGAATCATGAATCTAAAATAATTTCATCTTAACAAATTACTGAATTTGCTGCACTTGAGGACACATACAGTAAATATTTTTTGACATAAATATATGGAAAACAATTTAAAACACACTAGCATCATGAATCTAAAATAATTTTCATCTTAACAAATGACTCAATATGATGCACAAACAGAAACCGATTTCTTGATATTTAAATCATTATTTTTTTTTACAGTAATCAAAATTTTCTCAACTTGAAACAAGATTCAAAAACAGAAACCCATAATCTAATAAAAGTGTCGTACCTTCTGGTGTGTGGGATTCGATTTCGCCTTGCTTCTGCACTTCGATTTCTCCTTTCTTCTGCACTTCGATTTCTCCTTTCTTCTGCACTGATTCTTGATTTGCATGTTGTTCCATGTCGATTAACACGGGATTCTCTGGTGTGTTCTTGAAATTAGAAAATGAATACTTGATTCGGATTCGTTCACTTGGTCGTCTCACTGCGAATGAAAAAAAAACCCTAGAATCATTGAATGGTACAATGCAATATATATAGTTCGATTTAATCTACGATTTTACCTCTGTTTGGATGAATGTATCCCGCCATTGATTTGATTTTGTTTATTCTACTCGATTTTCCTTCCGAATGGATGACTATGAATCGGCGATGTATTCGAGGGAAGTGTATCCCGTGATTTGTGCGGATGATTACCGGAGATGTCGAAGCTTCATGTTTTGACGACAATACCCCTACGCGCCTCTTTTCTTGATGAAATTAATTATATAAAGCTCCTTAATTACACAATTTGCCACCGCATGAATCTGGTACGTTGATCTATTTTGATCTGCTTAATGGATGGTCATTAGATTGGTTCTATAGTTTCTAAGAATGGGGTGGTTTGCAAAAAATACCACCACTATATATATATATATATATATATATATATATATATATATATATATATATATATATATATATATCGTTTTGGTGGAGGAAACTTTTGGGTAGCTGATTTGTTGATCCATCTTAGGATCTCGTAAACACGTTGTAATTTCTCTTGGTTGGTAATAATAAACTCTTGCTCTCTCTTTGGTGGACGTACACTATCACAGCGATAGTGGAACCACATTAAATCCCGGTGTTATTGGTTGTGATTTATATATATTTATTTATTTATTTATGGGTACTAACGTTTCCATCGTTTTTATCTATATATAATGTAGGTTACTATATGCCTACGACACGTGTCACACAGAAACGCTACCAATGAGTATGTAAACCTAAAGGGTCGCACACAAAGAACACGTTTGATTTCATTAGAAAGAAACCCGTTAAAGTCATGTTTGACAGTTAAATAGATATTTTTGAAAGAATAATTAAATAATATGTAATTATGATAATTACATGGTTTTATCTGTAAATATGAATAATTATTATTTAGATAAATATAATTATTCTGATAATTATTCGAATTCAAATGATTTGAGTTCAAATAATTACAGATAAACATAAATCTTATTTACTGTCAACATAAATAGGATGTCAGGTCAGTTGTTTTGGTCGACTGATTCGACTCTCTGAATCTGAATTATACACTTACACATATTAGAGTTAGGGGTTGTTTTGGGGCTAGCATTCAGTGGAATTCGCGTGTTCGTGTGTGGATATCGTTAGAGGAAACCTGCGTTGGTTTTTTAGTGCCCCGATCGTTCAACCACAACAGATCCCAAAAATGTACAATTCTAAACACCCTATGGTGTGGTTTAATTTAATTAAATACATCATTGGATCCGATTGGGTTTTGTATTTAGAAATGTTTTCTAAATATTTTGTAACCGTCTTATTTAATTTTCCGCTGCGTTTTATCGGTTACGAATCGCATCAAAACCCAACAGTGGTATCAGAGCCGCTTTGATGTTATTTAATTAAAAAGAAATTGTAATTTTATATGTCAATTTGAAAAGAACCACCCTAATATCTATTTTATCCTAAAATTCCAAGTTGGAGTTTGTTTTGGGTAATGGTTTTAATTGGATTATGGTATTCCATTTTTTTTACTGGGCACCGTTTTCAATAGAGACAAAAGGGGTTTCAAAACCCTAGATGGCCTATGTTTCTTCTTTTTCCATCTCAGTCGTAAGACCACCCGTACCGCCCTCGGGTACGGGATCGGGTTCGGCTGAGTTGGCGAGCGGGTTCGAGAAGGCTGCATCGGGTAGGGGTACAAGGGGGGGGGGGGGGGGGGGGGTAGCAAGCGGGTTCGGCTACCGGGTTCACCAACCCGATCAACGTGTTGCAATATTAATTTTTTTTGTTAATTTTTTTAAACCATACCGTTGGTAAACGGCTATTTTACAAAATTAATTTTTTTTTTAATTTTTTTTTCAAATTAATCACACTATATATATTAACCTATACCATCTTATTTTTTTACACCAAAACATACTTTCTTCCATTTCTCTCAAATTCAATACCTTCTTCCATTTCTCTCAAATTTCATCATGAATCCAAACACCACACCTACATCCCGTCCTAACCGATCGGATACACCCCAACAAGACCCGGAGCTTGGCTTCCAAGCGTTTTCTCAACAAGGTTATATTCCGCAACCGGCCCCGAACGTTGGTTTCCAACAATTAGAAAATATCATAATTTTTAGTGTTTTGTATTTTGTAATTTTTATTTTTTTAGTGTTTTGTATTTTGTATTTTGTAATTTTTAATTTTTTAATGAATGATATGAATTTTTATTTTTATTATTTCTCTTATTTTTATTTATTAAAAATATATAAATATTTTTATTTTGTTAAATAATTAAATGTATAAATAAAAGAATTAAAAAAGATGAGGTGGCAATTGGGTTCAGTGGGTTCAGTGGGTTAGCGGTACTCCACTTTTGGGTAAGGATGGTAGGAAAGAGAAAAGCTGAGGTGGCAAGTGGGTTCATTGGGTAGTGGTACTCATGGCCTAAGAGGTTTCTTGGTCACCGATTTTCTTTATCGGCTATTGCTACTGGATGTTTTGCCCTACCGTCTCCATCAACGCCCTGGGTCACGGACAAGACCATGTGGGGCTTAGCCGCTGGCCCCTTGCCGCCAATCCTCATAGGCTATTGCAAACCGATGTCTCTTGCAATCGTCGGCCCCTCTATCCAATGGGTTGTTACCCTAAAGGATTACCTTTTTTTGGTTTGTTTTTGGACTCGGTGCGATGGGTTTCGTCTCTTGCCGAAAGGTTGCCCGAACAACCGTCGATTGTCGTCATTCTCCCTCGATGCATTATTGCTCTCTGCAGTTAGTGTGTTGGTCTTCTGTTTTGGGTCACCGTTGCTGGTCACTAGACCAAGCGGTTGGTTTTGTTGTCTCGTTTTCAGATATGGACCACACTGATGGCATGAGCAGTCTGATGGTTCTTTTGCCGTTTTAGACCACCGCTATAGTGTAAAAACGTTGTTAATGCTACTGATTTTACACTAATATCGTCTGTTGGTGGTTTTCGATAAGACTGTTTTGGCTTAGGAGTCATGTTTATCTGATTGTCATAGTTTGGTTGAACTTTCTACGGATTGTATATGTCCGGAGAAGGTTTGGTACTAATTGAATATGAATGTTTTCTGGATTGTCGGCGCCATTTTGTGCAAATCGTTTTGACTGGGTTTTGTGAGCTTCCAAGAATCATGATATACTGCTTCACCGGTCAACTCTACGACTTAGAGTCGTTGGATCTACTTCAATTAGTTTGGGCCTAAAACACGATAGTTTCGTGACTAAGGTTCGGACCCTTTTGGGAATGTTTTAAAATCGAGTTTTTGGCCAAAGTGTTGACTAAAAGCTTTGGTCAACAAGTTATTTTAAAATAATTTCCGTTTTTAGTGGTAATCGGTGATCCATTTTTCTGATTAGATAATTCGGCAAAAATGGTTAATTCCTGCCCCTATCCCGCTGTTTTTGGGCCGATGCCCTATTTTGGGAGTTGGGCCCGGGCTAGTAGGCCCAAGTTCAATGTTTGGTCCGAAAATTTATCGTTTTAAACAGGGACGGCCCCCATGAGGGGCACGTGGTGGCACGTGCCACCGTAACAATTTTCCGACGAAGGGTAAAAAAATTCGTTTTTGGGAAGGTGCCACCGTATCGATTTAGGAGGTGCTACCGTATTATTTTGGAAACTACAAGGGGTGCACCTAAACCGATAAAAAAAGCCCAAATCTTATACCCATTCAACAAAAAAACCAAAAAATCTCTTGAAATCAACAAAAAATACCGAAAAAAACCCTCGAAATCGATAAAAAAAATTAAAAACCCAACGAAATCAAGCAAAAAACGTTAAAAATCTCTCGAAACGCCGGAATTTGGCTAAAAACACATCGGACGATATTGAACGTTGGTAAAAAACACTTCGATAAAAACAGTATGAAAAAATATGGTGCCACCGTATGAAAAAATTTCTGGGTCCGTCCCTGGTTTTAAAAGTTTCATTACGATTTTTTTTTCGGATTTTTCTGTTACAATTGGCATTTATTTGTGTTTATGTAATTTGCCAATCATGTTGATTTTATGTTTAAAATCATAATATGGGTTAGTAATCCACGTTTTAAGGATGGGTTATTTTCAAAATTAATATTGCCATATCCATTAATCGTCTATTAATTATGTTAATTAGTTCCGGCTGATATTTTATGTTTAAAATAATGTTAGATAGTGTACGGTTTGCCTCGAAAGACCCGTGGTTGATTTATTTTGTTTGGAAAATTAAAATGTATTAAATTGCATGGGATGTAATTTTATTTTTAATTTCCTAGATAGGTTTAATTGTAAAATAGAATAGGACATGTTGTATTTTCTATTTTAAATTGTAAATCAAGCCCGAAGACGGAGTTTTCAAGAAGTCGAGACGGAGTCCCAGGAGTTCACCAAGATGGCGAGGCCAGTGGGAGCTTGAAGACGTCCTTAGAAAGACCGTGTTGTTGTGTTGGCTCACAACACCACATTAGGGGCAAAACCGTATATTATTTGTTTGTTGTGGTTGTTTATTTTGTGTTTGCATTTTATTTATTTGCTTTATTATTGTAGCAGCAAGCGTTTTAAAATAAAATCAAACACAAAATAAGCTTTGAATCGGTAAATAAAATATGATATTTTAAATTGATATGTTTATCAAAATCAACCGATCTAATTGGAAGAACTTTTAAAATAAGATTTTAAGAATGAGGTTTTAAAATCAAAACGTTTTAAAAGTAATTAGAATGTTTTCTAAAAATTAAACCTTTTGCAAAATGTAAACTAAACGCCACCCATTTAAGGTACTTGTCGAGCTTACAGGATTTCGGTGTGGTAAGTGCCTAGCTAATAATATCGGATGATTGTAGTGTGAGACAAGGTGCCAAGATAACGAGATTTAAGTGGACAGTCGCCTAGCCATTCACTTAAATAGTCGTATTTTGGACGACTGATCCCAATAAACCCTAAGTTGAGATTTTAGATGGGATCATGATACCTTAGTATGTTTAGTTTACTTGGAAATATCATAGAAAGTGCCTATCCATCTATGAGTATTTTCAAGGCGTTGAAGTGAGATTAAACGTGCCATAATCAATATATGATATATTGAATAGAATCCCATGACATCTAAGAGTTATGTTGAACATAATTGGATGATGCCTAACTAAATAGCCTAATTCCATAGAAAGAGCTCAGCCATTTATGGAAGTAGGTGAAATACGGATCTTAGCTTAAATTAAATGATTTTTGAAAGGTTATTTCATTTATTTGAGATCATAAAGTTACTAAAATTAAACTTTTTATAGATGTCTGCTAACACCTCCAACCAAACTGCAAATATAAACGATTTATCTCTATTTTCGTTACGGTCAATCATTTAAAAGGATAAACTGAACGGTACGAACTTCGTCGATTGGTTTTGTTTCTTGAGGGTTGTCCTTAAACACGAAAAGAAGTTGTACGTTCTAGAAAAACCCCTTCCAAACGCTCCTGACATAAATGCTTCAGCTGAGGATAGAGCTACTTATGATAAGCATCTCAATGACTTACTGGATGTTAGTTGTTTGATGCTTGCATCCATGACTGTAACACCCAAAAAACAGGGCTAATTTAAACCTTGAAATTTACACACCAGTTATGACAATAAAACTTCAAACTTATATAACAAGAGGATCACTGTAAGGTTTTCTATATACAACAACTTCTAAATCAAATAACCTATTAATCAAATCATACATCATAATTAGATTAACTAGGTTATCTAGTCATCTGTCCCAAAACATCAAAAGAATACTAGATCCTCTGTCATCTCCAAGTTTGAGTTCTTCCCAAAAACCCTCAACACACAATCCCGCTTATCTCCCGGAGCTTGTACCTGGTAAGAAAATTCAACTTGAAACATTAGGCTTTCGCCTAGTGAGAATATTCAAATCAAATTAAAATTCAACAATTAAAATATTAACAGATATATCAAACCGCCATCTTACCATACCAAGCTCTTATCAACCACTGGAATCCACCCATTCCCTTACTTATGACTAATTCATCTAATCATCATACTACCATCAAGAATTACTATAAATCCCACCGGATTATAAGTAACTCCAACTCCCAGAAATTACAGTTTCCAAACCTGCTTCTTTCTGAATTGAGATTACAATTTTTCTACATTGGCTTATCTCCAAACTTCTCTACAATGAAGATATCTCATCTTTCGTTTGAAATGGGAATTACAACTCTAAGTCTGCTATTCCTCATTTCATTTCCTCCCCACCTTGAATCACTGGTCCCCCCCTAAATGAGATTTTATTTTATCGCGATCATCAACCACCAGAGACCCTCACAGATGATTCAAGATTCACTCCAACAACTAGAAATACATCCCAACAGTCCCTGGCTAGTAAACGGTTCTCATTATACCGTACTTTATGCCCACTAGACCAGATGCATATTTCTAGCCAACGCCACACAATAATTGTGTATCATCACTCTTTCTATTGTATGCTAAAGTTATACAATTCATCATATATTCTATATCTCTATGTACAGAATATTAATTCCAACGATTATCCCCACTTTGCCATTTAGCATCGGGGATCAACATCTCAACAATTAACTACAGTTCCGGACTCATAAATAAGTCCTTACAATTTAACATAACATGGTTTTTACATCAACAACAGAGTTATAAACATATAACAAATAGCATATAACTATCAGATTGTATTCCACATAAAAGCTTCAAACTACTACTGAAAGTCCAAAACTTTTCGCAAGCCACTGTAGCGAAAAGCTACACCTTTCGCAAGCCAAAGCTGCGAATTCCTCACTTTTCGCAAGCCAAAGCTGCGAATTCCCCACTTTTCGCAAGCCACTGTTGCGAATTCCCCACTTTTCGCAACCCTCTATTGCGAAAACCTTCACTTTGCGCAACCTACTGTTGCGAAAAGTTCACTGTTCATCGCCACTTTCATCTGTTAAGCCAGTTTATAAAATCAGTGTATTAAGCTTACTACTTCTCAATTAATTCATATAAAAGCATTCAGACATAGTTTAACACCTATCTATATCGATTTCAATGGCTAATTTTAAGAAGAAGTGAATAAAACTCACGTGGTCAGAAACTGAACACTGAGCAGTTCTTCAAAACTTCAAATCAGCTTCCCAGAACAGTTCACAAATTCAAGCTATTCCTTTTCTTCTTCTCTTCTTCTCGTTCTTTCTATGTCTCACTCTCGATTTCTCTCTTTCTCTGCGTACTAAGTAAACACACACACAATTAGTCACTTAAGACTAATTGTGTGACACCTCTTGATAAAACACTGCTGAGTCATAACTCAACTTACCAACCACACCCTTAACTCTAAAGGAATGACATAACAAACCCTCAAGATAAATTTCACATTTAACTTTGCACTATTGCCAAATTACAAACTTAACCCCAAAGTTAATACTTGTAATTTACAAAATAATACAACGGAAATTCGAGATGTTACAATACTCCCCAACTTGAAAATGATTTCGTCCTCGAAATCAAAGCTAAGTAAACAGATGAGGGTATCTAACCTTCATATCCTCTTCTGACTCTAAAGTCACATTAACACCTTATTGATATAATACCCTTGTACCTATAACCACATTCCTCTATTGCAATTTCTCAACAATTTCTCTAAAATTGTTTCCCATTCCTTCACACAACGACTCATACCATTTGCTCTCACTTTAATAAGTGAAATCACATCATAACAATACGAAATATTTTGTATATATCTCTTCATTTCAAGTCTTATATACTCAAACACAGATAAAAGTCCAGGAAGAATACGGATTCACCTTTCATATTTCTGAATTTTACCTCTTTCATCATTACTCACTCCCCATCTTGGATTTTCAAGCCTCCTTAGAATAACTGTTTTATCATCCAATCTTTATCCGACTATTTCTTGGTCTACCATACCGTTATCAATTCTCTTATGCCTATACATAACATCTACTACGCACAGCTACAATTCAAAAGAACGGTTCCTCTACAATCACCAGCCAAGACCTTAGCCAAGTTCTCGTAGCACATAAAACTGTCACAATCTTCCATCTTTCCAACACGGTCAACCCAATCATCTCATTTCTTTTATACATAAGAATCAACTCACATTCCTTAAAGATTTTGCATTTACTTTACCACAATTTGACTAACACACCCATCATCTTCGTTAAACTTTCAATGATTCGAAAACATAAACTTACCTAGCGATTCACACAACCAAAATTACTTTGGATAAACATTCACTGCTGTTCCGACATTCTATTCCGATATTAGCCATACCACTACACCATCTTACAAATCACATATTCCAACAACTTTATTGACAAATAGTACTCTTCATCTGGAATTCCCGAAAAGACTTCCATCGGATGTTTCCTCTTTCGAACTTCACATTACGTACTAGTTGACACATTTATCTCGGCAATTGATGCCACTACTCATTCGCACCTTCTCCTCCCATTACATCTCACAGCAGACCAGATCTCTCATGGTCATTTGTACACAATTCAAACATACTTTCATGTTCTCTCGCATGATTAATTGAGTCTATTTCACTATTATATTCCTCCCCAACTTTAGTTGAACTATAACTCACAAGCTTCTTAATTAACTTAAATTTACTCATTTCTTGCTAGCTCTTTTGTGATTCCAACCTATTACATAGACAGGACACAATCCCCCACAGATTGATATAGTCTGAACACCCACTTTGTTCGTGTCTAATACTTTATCTTTTTATAAACCATCCACCTCGTAAGAAAAACGTTTATCTAAAACAACAGTCCTTCACTTTCCTAGCACCCCTACTCGGTGGTCCTTTAACTTTTAATCTGCTGATTCAAGACTTAACATTCATACATGACCTCAAAAGAATAACCAATGCACTCACATCATGTAAACTTCAATTATATTACCAATCCTACAATTTCAACCCCAAGCCTACGTCGAGCTTATTAAATCGGGCAAATGCCCTCAAAACTCAACCGAGTCCAAAACCGAACTATCTGTTCAAAGGATCTAATGATCATTTATCAATATTAACTAATGCAATTAAAATGCATCTAACCCTCATCACACAACACATGCTCCGAGGTGTGATAATCTCACGACCCCTTCATTGCTACCTTCCCAATGAAGCCAATTCATATTTGTATCTATATGTATACGTATATGCAACTCTTCTATACTCAACAATGTATATAATTCACCAAGGTTTATTAGTCCCAAAGGTACTAAAATACAGGATCATCACACGGTCTTCACACATAAGGCCAATACTTAAACCGGCACTTAAGCACATAACACATCATAATTGTTGCACAACCACAAATAACTCTAAAAAGCGTATTTTGACCACATAGCTTCCACTTATGCAATAATTAACCAAAACTTCTTTTACTCGTGATTTATTTATCAAACACTCAAAATCCCCCAAATATGGGTGTTTCCCAAGATATATATATATATAGCTGCTTTGCACGTACCCTCTGCATAACAACATACTGGTACCGCTCACGGTTTTATTCCCGCCCGCATAGGCATACGCGGAATGCACCCAGACCGCACCCAATGACAAGAAAAAGGGCCTCATACATTTAAGCAACTGTCGACTTCAACGTCAATAGTCGTCTGTCGATACTTTCTTAACCTATTCTTTAACAAGGGTCCTTAACTGAACCTAATCCTTACAACACATCCTAATCCATTTCACATCCCATCGTCTTCCTCTCAATTTATTCGTGCAACATTAATATCGCAAGACTACTCATAGCGAATTGCTAATTCTATCACTTTGATGACTACTAATCCTTCCTCCGGACACGACCGTCCCATTGGCAACTGTATTTCTAAGTACCAAACAAGAGTACCGACCTTCTGACAACCGATACTAAAGTCTCCTTTCGACTCTCCCACTGTTCACCTCTTCTTTTGAACACAAATACCAAAACTACAAACATTCTCCCATTGTTTATCCAACATCTCTCCACTCTTGGAGTTCTTTCTTAGCTTATAGTGTAATACTCTACGACCTAACGAGTTCATAGCCTTCATGCATGACAACTTGATACTTAAATCATTTCGCACATTTTCTCATTTTAAGGGAACAACACTTGAAACAACTTGGGCACACATGACCCCAACATTCTCATAACTCCAATATACTGCACAACGATCTCAAGAATCGTTTGCATATTAATTTCCGTAAAACTTAATCTTTCTCTACCAAACGATATTGTTATGACAATAACATATTAAATGAAAATCTTTTCATAAGACAAAAGTTTGAAAAAATTTACCAACACAAAGTAAGTTAATCGGTTTTCACACTCATTTATATAATACCATCAAGTCAGTTCTCTTGTTGGTTATAAAAGTTTTACTGGCCAACGTTTTTCTTATCCTTTTTGCTACAATTTAACTTTTCATGTAAAGTATGAAGTATTTTGCAAATTGCTAAGCTCCAAAATTTCGTTGTGTGACGTAAAATGAAATTACCTTTTTCTTTCAATACACACTTCCACATGCTGACTCAACATCGACTAAAATTGCTATTTATGCATTTGTTTTGAAATCAAGAAAACACATGTAACACACACTAGGACACCATGCATAAAACTCTACTCGCAAATGAAGGCTACTTACTCAAACAAGGTCAATTGTTTTACTCAGTCAACTTATCATTGACACTCTACTTTCGACTAGTGATCGCCCTCTCGGCTTTGTAATACTTGTTATACATGCATTCCACGGCCCACTTACTCAACCATTTCATACTATTTCCTATCTTGATCAATCACTTCACATTCTATCTTCACACATTTCAATCCACCTATTAAAGGTTGCCTTGGCGGACTTTCATGAGTCCCGCCAGTTCTAGGTTGTCCTTCCAATTCCCAATCATTTACTGATCTGTCCTCCAAAGAATTGAAGGACCTTGATGGCGTATTCTCCATCATTCTACTATAACATAAGGGGATAACCATAAGAAATGGTTATACACATAAAACATACAAAATGTACTTTACCGATCATTAGTCACCGTAACAATTCAGAAATAAGTATGCTTACGTAACAATATATTCATAATAACAGTAGCTAATTGGAATTATGAACATATTATACATGAGAATCCTCGTTACCATCGTTACAGTACTAATTTCACGTATTTCCGTCGACTCTAAGACTATCCCGTCTTAGTACTTCTACCCAAATCTCACAAGTCATAACTTAATTCATTACAGCTTAAGTCTAAGTATCTCCTCAGCATACTTAGTTCACTTAAACTAATGCTCTGATACCATATTGTAACACCCCAAAAACAGGGCTAATTTAAACCTTGAAATTTACACCAGTTATGACAATAAAACTTCAAACTTATATAACAAGAGGATCACTGTAAGGTTTTCTATATACAACAACTTCTAAATCAAATAACCTATTAATCAAATCATACATCATAATTAGATTAACTAGGTTATCTAGTCATCTGTCCCAAAACATCAAAAGAATACTAGATCCTCTGTCATCTCCAAGTTTGAGTTCTTCCCAAAAACCCTCAACACACAATCCCGCTTATCTCCCGGAGCTTGTACCTGGTAAGAAAATTCAATTTGAAACATTAGGCTTTCGCCTAGTGAGAATATTCAAATCAAATTAAAATTCAACAATTAAAATATTAACAGATATATCAAACCTGTTATCAGCCATCTTACCATACCAAGCTCTTATCAACCACTGGAATCCACCCATTCCCTTACTTATGACTAATTCATCTAGTCATCATACTACCATCAAGAATTACTATAAATCCCACCGGATTATAAGTAACTCCAACTCCCAGAAATTACAGTTTCCAAACCTGCTTCTTTCTGAATTGAGATTACAATTTTTCTACATTGGTTTATCTCCAAACTTCTCTACAATGAAGATATCTCATCTTTCGTTTGAAATGGGAATTACAACTCTAAGTCTGCTATTCCTCATTTCATTTCCTCCCCACCTTGAATCACTGGTCCCCCCCAAATGAGATTTTATTTTATCGCGATCATCAACCACCAGAGACCCTCACAGATGATTCAAGATTCACTCCAACAACTAGAAATACATCCCAACAGTCCCTGGCTAGTAAACGGTTCTCATTATACCGTACTTTATGCCCACTAGACCAGATGCATATTTCTAGCCAACGCCACACAATAATTGTGTATCATCACTCTTTCTATTGTATGCTAAAGTTATACAATTCATCATATATTCTATATCTCTATGTACAGAATATTAATTTCAACGATTATCCCCACTTTGCCATTTAGCATCGGGGATCAACATCTCAACAATTAACTACAGTTCCGGACTCATAAATAAGTCCTTACAATTTAACATAACATGGTTTTTACATCAACAACAGAGTTATAAACATATAACAAATAGCATATAACTATCAGATTGTATTCCACATAAAAGCTTCAAACTACTACTGAAAGTCCAAAACTTTTCGCAAGCCACTGTAGCGAAAAGCTACACTTTTCGCAAGCCAAAGTTGCGAATTCCCCACTTTTCGCAAGCCATTGTTGCGAATTCCTCACTTTTCGCAACCCTCTATTGCGAAAACCTTCACTTTGCGCAACCTACTGTTGCGAAAAGTTCACTGTTCATCGTCACTTTCATCAGTGTATTAAGCTTACTACTTCTCAATTAATTCATATAAAAGCATTCAGATATAGTTTAACACCTATCTATATCGATTTCAATGGCTAATTTTAAGAAGAAGTGAATAAAACTCACCTGGTCAGAAACTGAACACTGAGCAGTTCTTCAAAACTTCAAATCAGCTTCCCAGAACAGTTCACAAATTCAAGCTATTCCTTTTCTTCTTCTCTTCTTCTCTTCTTCTCGTTCTTTCTATCTCTCACTCTCGATTTCTCTCTTTCTCTGCGTACTGAGTAAACACACACACAATTAGTCACTTAAGACTAATTGTGTGACACCTCTTGATAAAACACTGCTGAGTCATAACTCAACTTACCAACCACACCCTTAACTCTAAAGGAATGACATAACAAACCCTCAAGATAAATTTCACATTTAACTTTGCACTATTGCCAAATTACAAACTTAACCCCAAAGTTAATACTTGTAATTTACAAAATAATACAACGGAAATTCGAGATGTTACAATGACTCCCGAGCTTCTAAGGGAACATGAAGACATGCCTGCATGGGATGTGATATCCTCTTTGAAATCTATGTTTCACTTACAGGCAAGGCAAGAGAAGTTTGATACAGTCAGGGCATTACATGCCTGTATGATGACTGAGGGTTCATCTGTCAGTTCCCACGTTTTGAAAATAAAAGGGTACATTCACCGATTAATCCGTCTTGGATACCCACTAGTTCAAGAATTAGGAATCGATATGGTTCTTAATTCTTTATCAAATTCATATGAACAGTTCGTTCTGAACTATAATATGATTGGTTTGGAGAAAACTCTCACAGAGCTTCACGACATGCTTAAAACTGTTGAGAGAAATATGAAATCCAAGTTGGATTCATCCAAACCAGAATAGGTCTTGATGATCAAGCCTAAAAGTGGGATAATCAAGAAGAATGGGGGAGTTACCAAGGGTAAAATAAAGGTTGGAAGCTCCAACAAGAAAGAGGGCAAAGGAAAGATTCCTGTAGATGCAATTTTCTTCAATTGCAACCTGAAGGGACACTGGAAGAGAAACTGCCCTGCCCTATTTGCATAAATGAGGAAGAAGAAGGCTAATGAAGCCGGAACTTCAGGTATGTTTACTATTGATTTGTTCACTTCTGACTATGTATTAAGTATTGAGTATGATACTCATATTAATACTACTTTTCAGAAAGTAAGAAGTGAAGAGAAGATGAAACCATACCGGATGGAGCTAAGTTAGCTAAGGTTGCTCCAAAGGACATATGATATGAACCTTTAATGGTCTTACATTAACACTTAGCAAGTGTATTGATGTACCTAGTATTACTAGGATTTTTAGTTTCATTTTCTCAAATTACAACAAACCGAATTTGTATTTATGTTTTCAAGAAATAGATTTTATCTCAATAAATGTTTTTTTTCTGAAATTAATAGTTGTAATTATAAATCAACATATTGAATTAAGCGGGGCTTAAATCAGACCTATTTGTGACACTTAAGAAACACATAAGCAAACTCCAGACAGACGGAGAGTTGGAATCATGTGATGATTCCCATGATAAATGTGTGTTAGTCAAGATGACAAAGAATGTTTAAATAAAAACCCTCATGGGTCACAAGAACTAATAGGAGTTATCCATTCTGATGTATGTAAGCCTTAAAGTTCAGTCACAAGACACGATCATAACTACTTCGGAACACTCTACTAAGTCTAGTAGATATGGGTATGTTTACCAAAAGAAAGAAAATGTGAAAGCTTTGAGTTTCAAAAGAAGTAGTGAATATACTTGGCAAAGATAAAGATGCTCCAGTCACATTGAGGTTGTTAGTCCCAGATGGCTAATAAGAACAAGAACATGTATTGTAGAAGGGGGGGGGGGGGGGGGGTTGAATACAATACACAATTTTTTCACTTTAATTAATTCTTTTATTGATTTATAAAATCAAGAATTACACATAGAACAATTAGATTGTTGCGAAAAGAACAGATAAAATCTATTCTAACAATCTTCACAAAGTAATAATGAAAACTAAACAACTTCTAAAACACAAAGATTGAAAGCTATAAAGTTCAAGGAGAGAAAGGAGCAGAGTGTCTTGAGCACAGAGTAATCTTCAAGAGTTCTTTTCTGCATGGAGAAGTCTTCATCTTTATATAGTGCCATGAGCATTTGATGCATGAGACACTTGTCACTTTGTCATTTGAAGGTTAGGTTTGACTCTCAAAAGTTGATGTGTCTTTTCTTATGATGCTAGAAAGGTTTGATGGTGACAATATATAAGAATGGGAAAAAGGACAAATGAACCTTTTTCCTCCATACCCAGACATTCCTTCTTTGATGAGAAATCCTTTTAGCAAAGACACAAGGGAGGAACCTCCTATTTGAGGATCCCACCGATTTGTCATGGACAAAGTATGTGAGAGTCTTCTTAGGAAGAAGTCATGGGAGGATCCTCTAATTTTGAGGATCCCACCAATTTTCATGGAGACAATCGGTGGGATAGCCAAAGTTACCTCTTATGATGAAAATCTTCTTGGCAAGGAGATAAGTGAGGATTCTCTTGTTTAAGGATCTCACCGATTTTCATGGAGACAATCGGTGAGACAGCTTAGTTTGGGTTGAGAAGTCCATCTTCAATCCGCATTGGTAGATTTACTTCTTCTTGATTTCGGTTGATCTTTGACTTCACCGAACATTGCCAGTATGACTAAGCTATTACAAAGAACCTAAAATTTCTCTAAGTATAAAAGATGTTTTTCAAAGAATGTAAGGAGATCAGGAGGTCATCTTCAAATCTTTGATAACCCAACAATCTCCCCATATTTAAGGATCACATCCATACTTAGAAAAACATGAGTAAGACAATGAATAATACATGTTGACCCTGTTTTACTCTTTTGGGTTCTTTTTCACATAGTCTATTTTTTTGTATATGATATTTACAGATGAATGAAATGAATAAATGAATAAAGAATAAACAATATGGATGAAATAGAATGTACTTCCATCATAGAAGAAGCAGATATGCCCAGATCCAAATTGGTAACAATCTTTGAGTGAGGTTTGAGTTTGAGTGAATTAGCCTCAGGATACCTTTGCCCATATCTTGCATCTTCTTTCTTTCTCATATCATCTTCAGCTTCCTATTCGGCAGTCATCACCCTTCTTCCTTTGTCTTTGTTTGGCACCCCTTAGTTTCATCGGCTTGACTGATATTCTCCCCCTTGATTGGTTCGCCGGTTCCCTTATTTTTGACCAAAATTGAGTTGGACGCTGATATTGCTCCCCCTCAGATGGCTTCTCCCCTTCAGATGGTATTGAGGGTTGGTGTTGTTCGAGTTGGAGGCTGATATTGCTCCCCCTCATATGGTTTCTCCCCCTCAACGTCCAACAGAGAAGAAACACCATGAACAATGGAAAACATCGACACTTTTTTCTTTTTTTTATCCCACCGAAATCTTGTAAAGAATCGGTAGGGATTTTTTTTTTATTCACCGAAATGCAGCCACCGAATTTTTTTTATGACTCACCGATATGAAGCCACCGAATTTTTTTTTACTCACCGAAATTGCAGCCACCGATGTTTTTTATGAGTCACCGATATAAAGCCGCCGAATTTGTTTTTTGATCTCACCGAAATGTTGCACTCACCGATTTTTTTTATTTTTATTTTTTTAACCACCGAAAATTGCACTCACCAATTTGATTTTTTTTAAGATCTTCGGGAAGATTTTTTAGGCATCTTCAAAAGAGTTTGGAAGCAAATCTTCAAGGCATATTCAAGGTGAAGAGAAGATTGGAATTCCATCTTTCAATTTTTGATGACCCAAGAAAGATTACGTTCGGAGGATTTTAAGAGGGAAGGTTTTGAGGAGGAATATTTTGAGGAGAAGTAGAAGGCATATTTTGAGGAGAAGAATATAGGATGGCATCTTTAGAAGAGTATGTAGTAGGAGAGTTTTGTGGAAAAGGAAAGTTGGGTTGTTGACCAAGAGTGAAATTTGATGAATATCTTGAGAGAATGACACATAGGGAGTTGGGTCTGATGAGAGGAAGGGTTTTGGTGAGATGGAGCGTCTCACCGATGCGAAGGATTTCGGAGGGGTCTATTCACCGAAATTTCGGTGAGATGATTCACCGATTGAATTTTTTTTAGGTAGATCAGTAGGTGGAGAATCATGCTCTTGATTTGGAGAAGATATAAGGGTAGAAAGACAGAAGGGAACTGAGGAAGTTGGGTTGGTAGAGGTTGTCAGATAGGAGAGAGAGTTGGAAGATGTGATGATAAAGAAATGAGGTTGTGGTAATTTATTTATAGTGGGACGGATGAGAAAAAGGTAAGGTGAGAGGTATGGTGGGAAATAAGAAATGGATTTAGAGAAGAACATTGTGGTGTGGATTGAGGATGTGGAGATATGATGATGTCGGTAGAAATGAGGTTGTCACTAGTGAGTGTCCAAAGACCAATACAAGAGGAGATCCAAAAGTTCACCATTTGACACTTCAGATTTCTTGATGAACTTGATGATTTCTTAAATTGTGTCACTTTTATACTGGTCCACATAGATCCATAAGATAATAACCACTGTCTAGATAATAGATATGTTGGTGTCCAAAGACCTGCGTTCACAGATAAGTTAGCTCCTTGGTACCCATTTGGAGATGGGTTCTTTTGGGTTAGAAGAGTGGGAAGAATTGGTATTGATCATATCAATTCTTTCTTTTGGACAGTCTTTGGCAAAATTAAAAATATCATCACAGATATAACATTTTCTATAAAGAAAATTCTTTTTAGAATCTTGACATTTTTCCTTACTTTTGCCCTTTTTGTTTATCTTCAAAGATTTTGATGAGGTGACAAAGAGTTGGGGTGCAGGACCTAAGATTCCTTTTTCAGAATATGGGAGGATATAAATCTTTTCTTTAGAATTGGACATTTTGAGGTTCACAGATCGGGGAACAAAATTGGTGGAGGAAGTCACAAAGTTATTTTTAGAAAGATTTGAGGAATCTTTTTTAAGAAAAATCGGCACCCATAGACTTGCCTTTTTCAGATGTAGAAGAAATTTTGTTTGAATTGGAAAATTTTCCTTTGAGTGTTTTAGAAGGCATGGGTTCAGAGGAGGATGCTTCATCTAAAGTCAAGATTTTCAGAAAATTATGGATAGGTTTGGAAGAGTCATTGGAATCTTGATCTTCTTCATTTGGAAAGGAGATGGGGTCTTTTGCTTTTATAAACATGCCAAATTTTAAAGCTTTAGAAAAATCACCATAATTCATGGACACATAGCCAATTGAACTTGAGTCGGAGGTTTCATAAAAAGGTGGTGAAACACTAGAGGTGGAAGCAAAAGTTTTTGAAGATTGATCAGTTTCCATTTTTCCAAAGCTTAAACCAGTTTTGTCATCACAAGAAATCTGATCTTGAAAAATCTTTTCTAGATTTTTGGAAGAGGTGGTCCATTTTCTCACAACTTCTTGCTCCTTTTCAAAACGTTTAAATATTTCGTTTTTCTCCTTAGCAAGAATGAAGTTGATGGATTTTAGATCTTCAAGCTCAACCTTAGATTTGTCATAGTGTTCCAGTTGAGAGAGACATATTTGAAGTTGAGAAGAGAGAGATTTAACTAGAGCATTTGCCTTTTTCTTAGCATTTTTAGCATCATAGAGATCAATGGTTAAAGAATCAAATGCTTCAATCTTTTCAGCATCAGAAAGAGAGTGAAAAGGATGTACCTGTGATGAGGAGGATAAGCACTTAGCTGATACAAGAGCAGTTGAGGGGGTGTAACGTTCTGTATCATCCATGTCATTTATCTTGGCCATGAAGCACACATTTGAAGTGTCATTCTCGCTTTTAGATGTGGGTTCATCTGCCAAATCATGAGTTTTAGCAGGCAGACCCTTTCCTTTTCTGACAAGTCTTTCATTTCTTTCCTTTTCTCTCTTGTATTTTTCTTTGTATCTTTCGGCCCGGTCAGAATTTACAGAAGAGAGAGGTTGGCCGAATTTTTGGGAAGATCTTCCCGATTTTGAAGAAAATCGGTTTGAGGAAGAAGTTATGGGTCTTTCAAAGTGTTTACTTCTGCACTCAGAGGCAAAATGACCCATTTTCCATAGTTAAAACATTCCTCATTAGTTTTGTCCAAAGATGAGTGTTTGGAGAGAGAAGAGGAGGATTTTCTACTAAACATATATTTTCCAGAAGAGAAGCGAGATTTGGATTTAGAATACCCATCCAACATGGCTATTCCATCTGATAAATTGTCAAGTGAAGTTTCCTCACATTCATCCTCAACATCACTAAGATATGCTTCTGAATGCTCATTGGGATCTTCTTGACTATCATGGCCAGAGTCAGATGGGTAGGTGATTCTTGGAATACACTTAGTTCTTTTGGAAGAGTCACTTAGGAGAGCTAGAGAAGAGCTTTTTATATCTGTGATGACAGACTTCCTTTGCAGTTTAGTCTGCTCATAGTTGAAGAGAGTTCCATAAAGAACAGTGAGAGGAATATGATCAAGATCCTTGGTTGTCTTTATACAAGTATATATATTTTCCCAAAAATCAGGAACACAGTCCATAAACTTGCACATGACTTCCTCATTGTCATACACTCTACCTAACAACTTTAAGTCATTAAGAAGACTGTTAAAGCGGTTATAGTAGTTGGAAAGAGATTCTCCTTTCACATAAGAAAAGAGTTCAAAATTTCTAACAAGAGAAATATTTTTGCTCTTTTGAACTTCATCCGTACCTTCATACAAAACACACAAAGTGGACCACATCTCTTTGGCAGTAGAGAGATTTACCAGAGAGTGGTACACTTCATCAGGAAGAGAGAGTAATGATGGTCCTGACTTTAGAATCAAGAGACTCAAGACGTTTTTCTTCATCGGTATACTTATTGGGATTCTTAAGAATATAAGGACCAGTTTTAATAGATTTTTCTTCATCAGAGGAATCATCAGAATCATCTTTTTCAGCACTTTCTTTGCCGGACTTTTGAGTTTCATGGCGAGCCCAAACTCTAGGGATAAAGGGTCCCTCACTGAGAATGGTTGGATATTTGCTATCCACTCCTTCCATGAAAAGCATCATCCGACTTTTCCACAAAGAGAAGTTGTTGGGGTTAAACTTAGGAGGTTTGGCTATAGAGCCATTTTCAGAAAAAGTGTTTTGAGAGAACGCTTCATTGTTGGAGGAAGAAGCAGCCATTGCAGATCAAGTTTATTGAAATTAAACTTTCTGCTCTGATACCACTTGTTAGTCCTAGATGGCTAATAAGAACAAGAACGGGTATTGTAGAAGGGGGGGGGGTTGAATACAATACACAATTTTTTCACTTTAATTAATTCTTTTGTAGATTTATAAAATCAAGAATTACACATAGAACACATAGAACAATTAGATTGTTGCGGAAAGAACAGATAAAATCTATTCTAACAATCTTCACAAAGTAATACTGAAAACTAAACAACTTCTAAAACACAAAGATTGAAAGCTATAAAGTTCAAGGAAAGAAAGGAGCAGAGTGTCTTGAGCATAGAGTAATCTTCAAGAGTTCTTTTCTGCATGGAGAAGTCTTCATCTTTATATAGTGCCATGAGCATTTGATGCATGAGACACTTGTCACTTTGTCATTTGAAGGTTAGGTTTGACTCTCAAAAGTTGATGTGTCTTTTCCTATGATGCTAGAAAGGTTTGATGGTGACAATATCTAAGAATGGGAAAAAGGACAAATGAACATTTTTCCTCCATACCCAGACATTCCTTCTTTGATAAGAAATCCTTTTAGCAAAGACACAAGGGAGGATCCTCCTATTTGAGGATCCTACCGATTTGTCATGACAAAGTAGGTGAGAGTCTTCTTAGGAAGAAGTCATGGGAGGATCCTCCAATTTTGAGGATCCCACCGATTGTAATAATCAAGATTCGCGGTTTATCAAAATAAGACTTTTATGAAGAAAGTGGGAGATTGTGAAACTTTAGGGGTGAACTTGAAAGTTTGTAAGAGGGTATAAAATCCACAAGGAATTACACAAAACACTAGGTGAGTATCATTTTTTCTATTTGGCGGCTTGGGAGTGAGAGTAGAGAAAGAGGAGGCAAGCGACATTCTGCATTTGTTAAGAAGAAGAGGAGGTTTCAAATCAATTTTGTCAAGGTAAACTCTTAATCTCTATCCTTATCGCGTTTGTGTTTAGCTTCTGATTAATAAAAGTCCTTGTTTGTTGAGAAATTATAACAAAGATGTTGTCGATTCAAATTAGTGATTAGGTGATCTATTAATGGCCTAATGTTAATGGCTTTAAAACCCCATTGTTATCGGACTCGTAATCATCGGTTTAAGGGAGGCTATGGAATTCTCGATAGTTATCGACCAGCGCCGTTCTTCTTGTCCGATTGATTGAGGAGTCCGGAGTTTAGGGAATCCGGATTGGGTTTCGGAATGTGGGAAGTCCGGATCTAAATCCGGTATAGATCCGGAGTTTAGGGAATCCGGATTAGGTTCCGGAATGAGGGAAGTCCGGATCCAAGTCCGGTATAGGTCCGGATTTGCGGTACCGGAATCCGGAATGGCGGAAGCCCGGAAGGAGTAGTCCGGAACTTGTCCGGAATCGAAATTTCGAATTTGGGACTGAGAAGTCTGATTCTTAATCAGAAGCTTTTGAGAACTGTTCAGGAGTGACCTTAAGTGTCGAACTTAGAACTTATCACATTCGTTCCTTTAAATCGTAGGTGTTCCACTTAGGAGTTGCAGTCCAAGTGGGGAGTTTGAAGCAAGAAAGACAGGTGAGTTTTTCTACCTAATCATGTGATTAAAAATGTGATTTTTAAAGTGAGTAAGAGCATATGAATTGATACGTTTTATTTTATGAATATGCGAGTATGAAAGTTTACTTGAGATGTATGCATACATTGTTGTGAGATGTAGATTGGCTAAGTCGGGGGTGTGGCCCGCCAGTGCTCATACCAGGGGGAGTGTCCCGTTTATGCCATGGGAGGTGTGACCCAGTAAGGCAGTGTGAGACTGACACATTGTCACTTCCGAGTGACTTCAGTGTGCCATTTACATGTGTGATATTATATGAAAGTTTTATTTACAGTTGTTATCTATGGAAGTTATGAACTACTTTAAATATGATTTATCGAACTGTTGTTCTTGAGGGAGCTCACTAGACCTCATGGTCTAACCTGTGGATCCCAGATTCAATAACAATCACAATGTAATCAACACAATTAGCATTCAATCATAAATCTCACTTGCATTAAAGATGAACATAAAGAGTTTAGAGCCTGTAGCCGTACACTATAAACCAAACTCTAATAATGATCATTAACCCTAATAATAGAGATAAGCAAACTATTTATACCACAAGGGTATTTACAAGAATTGACATAAACAGTCCCTGTACTTCACATTCCACTAACGTGACCTAACAATCTCTCCCTTGGAATTGAAGTTCAAGGTCACGCCAGTTAGGGACATATCTCCTTCGGATAGCGAATAACACTTCAAAGCGACGAATGGAGTTTCTGTCTTCTAGCCGGTCTTCGATCGCTTTGAGGAGCTCTTTAGCTAGATACTTTCTGACATTGGCAATGATTCTTAGCGACGCTTTGTTCTCTTCTTCTATAATCTTCTTCAGCTCTGTCTGTACTTTCATCAGCGTTCCCTCACTGAACTTGTGCACCTCGCTCATTCTCATGAACCATTTTTCCCCTTGGCCGTTCAGATAGACAAAACCTGTTTCTGGTTTGGATGAGATAGAATGTACATGTACGTCTTCGAGAAGATTCAAGTTGGGCTTCAAGATGTTGATCTTTTTCTGGTTACTTTCGAAGCCCAACTGAAAGTCGTCGATGTAGGCAAAAGTTATTGTGCACTTCATGAACCTTTTGATCGTCTCGAGGGCTTTGGTGATAGGTAGCGGTCGGATGGTGCGGGTCTTCAAGTCTTTTAGTAGAACCGGGAAGTCGTCTAGGTATAGATGCCTGAAGTCGGCTTCCGAGAATACCCATTCATTACCATCTTCTCGCTTGACTGTGAAAACTGGAAACCAAACTCTGACAATCTGATCGGACACGATATCCACAACTTCTGTAATTCCGTGTCTCGTGCGGACATGGTGGACTGATCTGCTGCGCTTCATTACCTCTAAATAGTGTTTGTGGACTGGATCTTTCAGAAATGAAACCTCGTGAACCTTTACCGGGTCTAGAGGCCTGATCTAGTGGGCAAATAACTTCTTCTGAGATTCCTCCAGATAAGGAACCAGTATCCGGATTCGTTCCCAACGGGCTGGAAGAGCAGGTTGAGCCGGAGCCGGTACTGGGGCTGGAGTTGGAAGTTCTAAAGTACTGGCCGTGTCGTGTATATCTGGCTGAGAAATCGACATCTGTTCGCTTTGAAGAAGAATCTGATCGTAGTCGGCGTCATCCATAACCTCATCTTCGCCAGTGAAATCCTACAAAGCTTCAGTTTCAGACTGGATGGCAATTATAGCTCTGTGTCTACATTCTGTCTCAAGTTCCGGATCGCCGACAGAGTCCTCATCAATCAACTCTAGGACAGGCCGCTCCGGAACAGTCGGCACTAAGATGTCATCGGATTGATCCTCGGGCTTTTCAACTGTTGGATCTGCTGACTCTGTTGTCGTTTCCCTGACCGGTGTAGATAATTCCATGTCTTGAACCATTTCAGACTCTGTAGGTTGTTGCTGTTGCTGTGATTCTGGTTCAGCTGGAGTTTCCGTTGTAGCTTCTGTCGTTGCGGTTGACAGCTCGGTCAGTCTCATTCTCTTCTCCCCCTTATGCTGATCAGGATCATCCTGATCATCATGTCTTCGTTTTGAACTCTGGACCTGACCCTTACATGTATCTTCAAGACTGGAAACCCTCTCGGAAAGTTTGACGAGGGCCTTCTTGACTTCGGATAATGTAGCTGTAAGAGAATCAAGTCGTGTATATGTCGGTGTTGCCGGGGGCGGTGGTTGGGATTATGAGCGGAGAATGCTCACTAAGTTAGCTTCGGATGAAGCGTAGACGTTGGATTAGGAAAGCAGTTTATCCAACAAGGCGGCTTTGAGAGCCTCGACGCTCATGTTCTGAATACTCGGGGTTGCAGTAGGCGGTGGCATTCTGATCTTAGGTTGCACTGGGGGGACTTCGGTGGCCACGCCTTTACCCGTGACGGCCCTTTTGATGAAGGCCATGTCATCTGAAAGCTGCTTCATTATCGCTGTTTGGACAGCCTTTAAGGCGCCGTCCATTTCTTCCTTGGTGACGAACACCGGGCGAGTAACACCGGAGGCACTTAGCCTTTCCGTTGTAGTAGCTATGGTGGATTGCACCGCAGTACTACCTACGTTCACGGTTGGCACGATGTTAGCCATGGTAGGTCTTCCGCCCTATCCTTGCAAGCTACCGAAAGGTAGACTCACTATGGGCGTTCCGGTCGAGGCACCAAGACTCTCGAAATTAGCAGTAGTATCGACCCGTGTCCTAGCCAAAGAAATATTCGCAAAGGGATCTAGACTCAATAGTGCATCCAAAGAAGTCGAGACCGGGGGAGGCTGTTCTCTTGTTTCAACACCAGTACTCTCCGAGCGAGAGACCGGTGGAAGTTGTGCTGAGTCCCCATGAGAAGTTGAAACCGTTTCCTTTTAAGAGGAAACAGAGTGGCTAGGGAGGGTGTGCATTCGTGTCGCTAGGCCCACGACGTCTTCTTCAATACCCCGATGCAACGGATGCAAAGGGATAGTAGATGTGGCTGCCTGGCTCGATGTAGGCTGGTTGGGAGCAACCTGTGAAGATTGCTCCATCACACACTCACTCTCGGGTTTTTTCTTGCTACGCCTTTCTCTCACCTCACTTGTCTTTTCTTTTTCAACTATATCTCCCTCCTCTCTCCTTGTCTCTCCAGATAGGGCTTCAAGGTTTGGAGTATCATCATCATCATCGTCGGACTCGGTTGCATCACTGCCGGATTCCTCTGACCCTTCTTGGGAACCGGACGCCGAGCCTGATTGAGACTCGGATTCGGGCCCTGATTCGGAGCCAGAAGAAGAACCGAAAGTTGTTCCGGAGGCTGAGCCAGACTCGGAGCTGGAAGAGGAGGCTGCCTCTTCAGCTACATGTTCTCGAGAGACCCCCTCCACGACCACATCATGTAGAGCAGCAGCTTCGTCTCTAGGTCGAATGGATAGGGGTCGGGACGAACTAGCACCGCGTGTGGACCTCCCGGCACTTCCCATGCCTGTTCCCCTCACAATATGTTCTCTCATCACGCCCCGTCCGACACCCCCAGCTTGTCGGACCCCTCGTCCTCACATACGTGGACCCTGACGTCGCTCAGGTTGCGCTCCTTGGGCAGGTCCAGCCAGATCTGGCTGGTGCATAGGAACAACTAAGTTGTTCTCTTTCCTATAGTCTATAACACTCTGTGCCATTTGGTCCGCGATTGCTAGTAAGTCATTAGGGATTACCATAGGGACTATGTCTTTGAGCACTTTGATGTTTTGTATACGAGTCATTCGGGTCGATAACAGTACCTCATGATCAGCGCGTCGAGGTATGTTGGGGTTGGTCGCCATAAAGTGTGCGACAATCAGTTGGAGAAACCTCGGATATGACAGGAAAGTGAGGCATCGGCTGCGTGCTTGCTTCTTCTGAACTTGGGCAACGAGTTATGTCCAGAGTATCGTTGCATAATCAACATGTCGGCTGTAAATGACCGCATGGAATAAGCCGAGAAGGTTGCCGGATGTCTGATCGATTCCTCTGTTCACGGCTGATAAACACCTGTTCAATATGGTAAACAGTGTGTACCAGACTGGCTGAAGGTGGACCCTTGTGAAGCTCGATGGTTGAGTTAGGCGGCCTTCATATCCGAGAGCTCGAATGTCTCGGCAAAGAACGTCGTCGGTGACTTGAGCGTCGTATGCGTCTCGTCCTGGAATTGCATTCGCTTCCGGCAGTTCGAGGATGCGTCGGAGGTCGTGGCGAGTGATAACGATGTTGGTATCGCCAATACGGCCGCGAAGAATGAAGTGTTGGATGTGTTCGACAGTTTCGAGAGAACGCCATAGTTGGTGGACGTACACAGCTGGAACTGGAGCATGAGCCCCTCAGTGCTCGGTGAAGTGCGTGGCGTCTCAGAATCGCCACGATGACTGGACATTGTCAAATCAGGGTTGTCGGGTCCAGGTGGTAGTTGTTGGGAACCAATGGAAGGTTCGGACCTTCTGGAAGGAGCAGGGCATTGCCTTGAGGCGGATTCGGATTTGGTTGAGCCATGGACCTGTTAAAAGGTAATATGTGTTGAGTATGCATGGCTTGTGAAAGATAAAAGCGCGTGTCTTGATACCCGTATTCTCGGATTTTTGAAACCGAGAGTCGGTGTCTATTCGATACAGTTCACAACGCGGATATAAACGAGTCCGGAGTGACAATGCAAATATGTGAATATGCAGAAGGCATTCAGAACAACACATGACAATCACATCAAGACATCAAGAAACTACAAGTACTGTGCGTATGTGTACAAAACAGCCCCTCAAAGACTAGGCAAGATGCATAAAAGTGCACTCTGTGTGTATGCAAGGCCTCAAGAACCAATTAAGCATTTAAGTGTGAACATATCCCCAGAAGCAAAGTTAGCATTAATTTTACCTTAAACCACAACATTGGAACAGTGAATAAGCACAAAAGCACAAGAGTTTGAGTTGATTGTGTTGATGTGTGTGCATTCATGTATTCATGGCATTTAGAACATCAATGTGCAATATGATTGGACAAATCCTCATAAATCAGTTTATAGTGAAGAAACAGTAAACAAAGCATCATGAACAGGGGTTCCGAAATTGTAAAGTGACCGGATCCGGAATCAATTAATGACAGTACACTTCCGGAATTTGATGTGTACAGGAACAAGATGACTTCCGGAATATTGGAGATCCGGAACGTGTGATATTTACAATACCAGAACTAAATGGTCACGGTTCCGGAATCTAACACCGGAACTTGAAGGTTCCGGAATGTGGACATGGTAAACTAATCGCAGTACAAGTTTCGAAACACACAAACATTAAAATACCGGAACAGTCAAAAAGTTGTAATTCCGGAACACAAATCTTAATCGATACCAAACCTATCTCTTTCGGAATGGATTCCGTAACTAAGGAACAGGAATTCCGAAATTTGGGTACCGGAACCCTAAATCGCACACAGATTAAAGTTAACTCAAAATTAAACAATCCAAACTCAAAATTGATTAACCCAAAACCACAATTGATGATTAACAAACATAAAGCATGCAAACTTAGGTCCGAATTGATGGGTTTTGTGTGTGAGATGAGGATGAAAAACGAACCGAAGGGTTTATGAAAACCCTAACAGACGCAATCACTTAAATCGATCGATATTGAAGCACTTAGGTTCGATTTTGAGATGTGTAATCTATCAAGTTAAGGAATCGAACACATACCTGGATTTGGATGAGAATCTGAAGTCGATTTGAGCAAAACCCACACAGTTGAAGAACACTTGAGAAGAAATTGGTTGAGAGAGTTTTAGGCGCGAGAGTTTGAAAAAAAATGAACAACTTTTTGAGAAAACCCGGTTTTTATACCGGTCGATACCGGAAGCGAGTCTGGTACCGGATGCCTTAAATTCTCCCGGTCCAATTTATCTCAATTTTGGGTAATTGGCAAAATTTACCCCTGAAGTTTGAAAAACGTTCAAATTTTCCCCTGACCTTTAAATTTACATTTGTAGCCGTCAGGTTTGAAAAATTCCACTTCTCTTCCTCAACAGTTCAAAAAATTACGCTCCCCTCAAGATTTGAAATATCACTGCTCCCCCTCAACTTTTCAAAATAAAGTCCCCTATTTTTTCATTTTCTCTTTTTCTTCTCTTTTTTTTTCATTTTCTGATAAAATTAATAAATAAAACAAACTTAAACACACTAATTAAACAAAAATAAACAAAACTTTGAAAGGAATGACAAAAACTCCCCCTCGACTTGTCAAACTGCCATTTCTCCCCCTCAATTTCTCAAAAATTGCTTTTCTTTCCTTCTGGCCTTGGCATTCGAGACAACAGCTTGAAAAACAAAGGGTTAGTAGCACGGGAAGAACAAAGACTCGACGAATAAGAACAAAGAAACATGGAAAACTGGAAAACGAAAGAGACACGACACACGAAAATACAGAGAACGTGTCACCGATGTGCTTGAAACACCTAAACCACGATGCGAGACAAGTGTAACTGCTAAAGAGACAGTTATCTCGTAGTGTAGGAAAGGTGTGACAAGTACAATCGGGACTCAAACTTTCAGATTGAGCATACCAAGCTTGGACACAAGTTCATGGAACCGTTTTTCGTCCAACGCCTTGGTAAACAAATCTGCAAGTTGGTTTTTCGTACAAACGGAATAGAGTTCTACCGTACCTTTTTCCACGTGATCTTTAATGAAGTGATACCACACGTCTATATGCTTCGTCTTCGTATGTTGCACCGGATTGCTCGTGATGGCTATCGCACTCTTGGAGTCACGGTAGATTGGGATGTTCGAGTAGTTGTACCCGTAATCTTTCAGTTATGTCCAGAGTATCGTTGCATAATCAACATGTCGGCTGTAAATGACCGCATGGAATAATCCGAGAAGGTTGCCGGATGTCTGATCGATTCCTCTGTTCACGGCTGATAAACACCTGTTCAATATGGTAAACAGTGTGTACCAGACTGGCTGAAGGTGGACCCTTGTGAAGCTCGATGGTTGAGTTAGGCGGCCTTCATATCCGAGAGCTCGAATGTCTCGGCAAAGAACGTCGTCGGTGACTTGAGCGTCGTATGCGTCTCGTCCTGGAATTGCATTCGCTTCCGGAAATTCGAGGATGCGTCGGAGGTCGTGGCGAGTGATAACGATGTTGGTATCGCCAATACGGCCGCGAAGAATGAAATGTTGGCTGTGTTCGAGAGTTTCGAGAGAACGCCATAGTTGGTGGACGTACACGGCTGGAACTGGAGCATGAGCCCCTCAGTGCTCGGTGAAGTGCGTGGCGTCTCAGAATCGCCACGATGACTGGACATTGTCAAATCAGGGTTGTCGGGTCCAGGTGGTAGTTGTTGGGAACCAATGGAAGGTTCGGACCTTCTGGAAGGAGCAGGGCATTGCTTTGAGGCGGATTCGGATTTGGTTGAGCCATGGACCTGTTAAAAGGTAATATGTGTTGAGTATGCATGGCTTGTGAAAGATAAAAGCGCGTGTCTTGATACCCGTATTCTCGGATTTTTGAAACCGAGAGTCGGTGTCTATTCGATACAGTTCACAACGCGGATGTAAACGAGTCCGGAGTGACAATGCAAATATGTGAATATGCAGAAGGCATTCAGAACAACACATGACAATCGCATCAAGACATCAAGAAACTACAAGTACTATGCGTATGTGTACAAAACAGCCCCTCAAAGACTAGGCAAGATGCATAAAAGTGCACTCTGTGTGTATGCAAGGCCTCAAGAACCAATTAAGCATTTAAGTGTGAACATATCCCCAGAAGCAAAGTTAGCATTAATTTTACCTTAAACCACAACATTGGAACAGTGAATAAGCACAAAAGCACAAGAGTTTGAGTTGATTGTGTTGATGTGTGTGCATTCATGTATTCATGGCATTTAGAACATCAATGTGCAATATGATTGGACAAATCCTCATAAATCAGTTTATAGTGAAGAAACAGTAAACAAAGCATCATGAACAGGGGTTCCGAAATTGTAAAGTGACCGGATCCGGAATCAATTAATGACAGTACACTTCCGGAATTTGATGTGTACAGGAACAAGATGACTTCCGGAATATTGGAGATCTGGAACATGTGATATTTACAATACCAGAACTAAATGGTCACGGTTCCGGAATCTAACACCGGAACTTGAAGGTTCCGGAATGTGGACATGGTAAACTAATCGCAGTACAAGTTTCGAAACACACAAACATTAAAATACCGGAACAGTCAAAAAGTTGTAATTCCGGAACACAAATCTTAATCGATACCAAACCTATCTCTTTCGGAATGGATTTCGTAACTAAGGAACAGGAATTCCGAAACTTGGGTACCGGAACCCTAAATCGCACACAGATTCAAGTTAACTCAAAATTAAACAATCCAAACTCAAAATTGATTAACCCAAAACCACAATTGATGATTAACAAACATAAAGCATGCAAACTTAGGTCTGAATCGATGGGTTTTGTGTGTGAGATGAGGATGAAAAACGAACCGAAGGGTTTATGAAAACCCTAACAGACGCAATCACTTAAATCGATCGATATTGAAGCACTTAGGTTCGATTTTGAGATGTGTAATCTATCAAGTTAAGGAATCGAACACATACCTGGATTTGGATGAGAATCTGAAGTCGATTTGAGCAAAACCCACACAGTTGAAGAACACTTGAGAAGAAATTGGTTGAGAGAGTTTTAGGCGCGAGAGTTTGAAAAAAAATGAACAACTTTTTGAGAAAACCCGGTTTTTATACCGGTCGATACCGGAAGCGAGTCTGGTACCGGATGCCTTAAATTCTCCCGGTCCAATTTATCTCAATTTTGGGTAATTGGCAAAATTTACCCCTGAAGTTTGAAAAACGTTCAAATTTTCCCCTGGCCTTTAAATTTACATTTGTAGCCGTCAGGTTTGAAAAATTCCACTTCTCTTCCTCAACAGTTCAAAAAATTACGCTCCCCTCAAGATTTGAAATATCACTGCTCCCCCTCAACTTTTCAAAATAAAGTCCCCTATTTTTTCATTTTCTCTTTTTCTTCTCTTTTTTTTTTCATTTTCTGATAAAATTAATAAATAAAACAAACTTAAACACACTAATTAAACAAAAATAAACAAAACTTTGAAAGGAATGACAAAAACTCCCCCTCGACTTGTCAAACTGCCATTTCTCCCCCTCAATTTCTCAAAAATTGCTTTTCTTTCCTTCGGGCCTTGGCATTCGAGACAACAGCTTGAAAAACAAAGGGTTAGTAGCACGGGAAGAACAAAGACTCGACGAATAAGAACAAAGAAACATGGAAAACTGGAAAACGAAAGAGACACGACACACGAAAATACAGAGAACGTGTCACCGATGTGCTTGAAACACCTAAACCACGATGCGAGACAAGTGTAACTGCTAAAGAGACAGTTATCTCGTAGTGTAGGAAAGGTGTGACAAGTACAATCGGGACTCAAACTTTCAGATTGAGCATACCAAGCTTGGACACAAGTTCATGGAACCGTTTTTCGTCCAACGCCTTGGTAAACAAATCTGCAAGTTGGTTTTTCGTACAAACGAAATAGAGTTCTACCGTACTTTTTTCCACGTGATCTTTAATGAAGTGATACCACACGTCTATATGCTTCGTCTTCGTATGTTGCACCGGATTGCTCGTGATGGCTATCGCACTCTTGGATTCACGGTAGATTGGGATGTTCGAGTAGTTGTACCCGTAATCTTTCAGTTGTGTCCTTAAAAGGAGTTGCGGCCCAGTGGCAAGGTAACATCCCGGGGGGGTCAGTGCTGGAAGGCTTGACTACCAGGGTTTGAACCCCATGGTGTGCGCTCTGGCGATATCTGCTCATGGGCCGGATCTTTGGGCCGGTTCATGAGTACGACCTCGGTCTGCCCCGTAAGGGAGGGTATAACTGGGTCGGGGGGGATTAGTCTGGGTTTCCATAGGGAGCCTGGGATACCCCTCGAACGTGTGTGTGGCTAAACTTGTCGTTCAAAAAAAATATTTCAGTTGTGTCCGCATCCAAATCACCTGAGAACAACAGCTAGCCGCGGCCACATACTCCGCTTCCGCCGTAGAGGTAGAAACGCAAGTCTGCTTCTTGGAGGCCCAGCTAACCAATTTGTCGCCCAAGAACTGGACGTGCCCCGTAGTGCTTTTTCGGTCGAGCATACTCCCCGCATGATCAGCATCAGAATACGCCGTAAGCTCGAAACCTGTATCCTTCAGGTACCAAAGGCCAAGATTTGCAGTACCTTTCAAATAACGAATTATACGCTTAACTGCTATCATGTGTGACTCTTTCGGATTTGACTGAAACCTAGCACACAGAAAGGTTGAGAACATTATGTCCGGCCGACTTGCCGTCAAATACATGAGCGAACCAATCATTCCTCGATAGGTAGTAGTGTTCACGACCTTTCCGTCAGGATCGGCGTACAACTTCGTACCCGGTGACATGGGAGTACGCATGGGTGAACACTGTTCCATCTTGAATTTTCGAAGAATATCTGCGATGTACTTAGATTGATTGATGAATATCCCGGTTGACAGTTGCTGAACTTGAAGATCGAGAAAAAAATTCATATGACCCATCATACTCATTTTAAAATATTGTTTCATGAGGAGTGAAAAGTTGCGACAGTATTGAGGACAGGAAGAACCGAAGATAATGTCATCGACATAGACTTGAATTAAAAAAATATGCTCACCTTCCCTTTTGATGAAAAGGGTGGTGTCGATCTTACCTTTCGAGAAGCCGGAGTTGATGAGAAAAGTATACAGTTTATCATACCAGACTCTCGGTGCTTGCCTGAGTCCGTATAGCGCTTTGTCAAGTCGGTACACATGATTTGGGTGATCCGGATCTACGAAACCCTCCGGCTGGGAGACATACACCTCTTCTTTGAGATCGCCATTCAGAAACGCCGTCTTCACATCTATTTGATACACGGTGAAGTTCTTGTGAGCGACATACACGAGAAACATCCGAATAGCCTCGATTCGGGCAACAGGTGCGAACGTCTCTTCGTAGTTGATCCCCTCTTGCTGTTGATACCCCTTAGCGACCAAACAAGCCTTGTTGCGCACTACGACACCATTCTCGTCGTTTTTGTTCTTGAAAATCCATTTCGTGCCAATAATGGTTCGGTTCTTCGGGCGAGGGACCAGACGCCATACTTTTAGACTCTCGAATTCGTTGAGCTATTCTTGCATGGCCATTATCCAGTCCGGGTCGTGTAAGACAACTTTCACCGTCGCTGGTTCGACATTGCTCAGGAAAATGGAGAAGAGGCACTCATTACCAGTTGCCGCCCATTTTTTAGTATTACTCAGCAGTACGGGGCCGGGTTCGTCTTCAGCTTTTGTCGTTGCTCTAGTCTGAACAGGAGCTGAAGGATCTCCGATGATTTGTTTCGGGGGGTGCGCTCGAGTCCATTTCCTCGTGTGGGGTAGCGGGTTCGATAGAGGTTCTGAATTATCCGCATCGATATAAGACCCGAGGGGTAGATTCTGAACCTCTTCAAGAGATGGAACTGGATGTAGACGTGTAGTGGCCGCAGGTTGAGAGACAACAGCGGTTGACAAAGATGTGGCAGTTGCGTCAGAACCGTTGCTTGCTCCGGGGGTAGATGGAGTGGATGGAACCACTAGTGAGGGAGACGCGGTCGCCGTTTGAGTACTTGAAGATGGCGTCGTCACAATCACTGGTGAAGTGGGTGAGTCCTCCGATGATGTAACGGTAGGGGTGGGAGGAGGACCGGATATGTTGGTCGACACCACTATAGCTCCATCTGCATTTAAAGAAGCATCAGAAGTAACTTGGGGAAGATAAAAGTCATTGTAAAAATTTTCAAACAGTAGATCTAACTCAGATGGTTGTGACTTCGACGTATTGGACAACGAAGAATCTACTGTTGTGTGCTTGGGTTCCGATCGAGAAAGATCAGAAGCCAGCACTCCAGTAAGTGCGGGTTCTGAACTGTTATGTCCAGAAGCCAAATCGACCAATTCGTTGAAGGTCACATTAATACTCTCGATCACACTCTTGGTCCTCTTGTTGTAGACTCGGTATGCTTTGGAAGATGTCGAGTAGCCTATGAAGATCCCATCATCCGCCTTCGGCTTGAGCTTGCCGAGATCATCCTTATCATTCAGTACGAAGCACTTGGACCCGAACACATGAAAATAGCCGATGTTGGGGGTGCGCTTGTTGATAACCTCGTATGGCGTCTTATTGAAGCGCTTTTGGATGATAGATCTATTTTGGGTGTAGCACGTCGTCGCAATAGCCTCGGTCTAGAGAAACATAGGAAGGCCGTATTGAGTCAGCATGGGGCACGCTGCTTCCACCAAAGTGCGGTTACGACATTCCACCACGCCGTTTTGTTGTGGAGTCCTAGCTGCCGAGAAGTTGTGCGAAATCCCCGCCGAATTGAGAAAATCGTCGATGATGCGATTCTTGAATTCCGTTCCATTATCCGTGCGAATCGCGATTACGGTCAGTTGTAGGTTATTCTGAACTCCCTTCAGGTGGTTGACTATGACATCGGGCTTCTCGTCCTTTGAACGAAGGAACTTGACCCATGTGTACCTTGAAATGTCGTCCACCATCACCAACGTGTACTTCTTGTGACTTATACTTTGAACGCGCATAGGGCCGCAGAGATCCATATGGATCAGCTCTAATGGTCGAGACGTGCTTGGAACCGGCTTCGGCTTATGGGACACCTTCTTCATCTTACCCATCTCGCAGGCGGAGCAGAGATGTTCTTTCGCAAATTTCAGCTCTGGCATAGCCTTGACGAGTCCACCCAGCACCAGCTTATTGATGTTCTTGAAGTTTAGATGCGATAGCCGTCGATGCCATAGCCAGTTCTGTTGAGTAGTAGCTTTGGACATAAGGCATACGGCTTTGTTAGTCTTGACGGTGGCGAGGTTGATGGTGTAGAGGTTCGTCTGTCTAGTACCCGCGAGAATCTCTGTCCCATCGTCAGCTAGAATACTACATCTCTTCGCCTTGAACCGCACTTCAAGATCCTTGTCACAAAACTGGCCGATGCTGAAGAGGTTGTGACCAAGACCTTCAACGTAGGACACCCGCTTGATCGTGAGGTCGTCCTGAACTAAGTCGCTATAGCCCATGATCGGGGCCACGTTATCGTTGCCAAATCGTACATCACCATAGTACTTCTCCTTGAAATTGGTGAGTAGCTCCCTTTTACCAGTCATGTGCTTGGAGCATCCAGAGTCGAGAAACCACTCATGACCGGGCGGCAAAACAAAGATTAAGGACGTTTAGGTACCCATCTACAAATGGGTCCTTAGGTGTTAGGTGCAACACCTTTGTTTGAGACCCGTTTAGAGTTGGGTCTTTTTCGTTTGGGTTTGTGAGAAACATTAGAATTAAAGATATGATACATGCCAACCCAATCATTGCATGTCTAGAATCAATCAAATCATTCAAACCACAAACGGAACAACAAACATAAGCACGCGAAAAATCAATCAATTGATGAACATTGTCAAGTTTAACTGGAAATTGAAAACCATGTTCAACAAAGTTATTCAAACCAAACCATGTTTGTTGTTATTATTCCTATTATGCGAAAAAGATTTAAATGACTCGTTCTTCTCAGTGCGCGTCTTAGCGTTCTTCTCTACCCACTCTCTCCGAACCGCTTTCCCCCGACCCGTACTATCTGAAATTACATTAGAGTTTTTGTTAGAGGAGTTCGAAGGGCTCTTACCGGTTTTAGCTCGTTTCTTAGACCGACGCTTAAATTTCCTCTTAGAACTGGTCTTAGAAACGGTTTTAGAATTTGAACATTCGCCTTTTTCAAAATTAACCGGTTCAGGCATCTTTTCTAAAAATTGAATATGACTAGAAAGCTTTGGTGCAAAATCAATTTTTGAAAATTCATCATCTTGACAAGCGGTGGAATTCATAAACTCAGAAAATTTGCGAGCAGAGTCAAGTGGGACTTCACCATCAGAGTCGGACAAGGAGTTGTCCGCAAACGGATTATCAAAAATCGGAAAAAGATCCTTTTGAACAGAATCGGGTTCGATGGCCTTACCTTTATCCTTAAAGCTCAAATCTTTATTATGTGTTTCATCAGACACTCCTATAAAAGCTTTGCAAGAGGAACTATTCGAATAGATCGGAGCTTCATCAAACGAGATTGTTTCAGGCGTGACCGGCGTCATTGGAGTATTCACAGAATTCTCCTTAGCCATTCTCAACGTTAAAGCTTCTGTTGCTAACACCGACTGTTGAGAGGTCAACTTAGCAATCTCAGTTCGATAAACCGCTCTTTCAGATTCGGGTAATGTCTCGGGTTTGGTCTGTTTGAGCTTTTTGATGGAATCTAAAAGTACTATCCTTCCGGTTTCATAAATGACCTTATCTCTCGCAATCGATTCTTTATGTTTAAAAATAATATTTTCCAAAATCAGAGGTGGAACATAACGTTTTAATTCTGATTTATCGTCAGAATCTACATCTGTTGTTGCCGGAACGGGAGGCGGAGTCTCAACCGTTTTGGCGAGCGAACAGATGTCGAAGTAATCATTGGGGAGATAAGGAGTTTTGCTTTTTAAATAGGACACATTAAGCGTTTCTTACACGAAAGGGATCTGTACATTTATATTTTTCCTAGGCGGCGCATCATCCGATTTCGTGTTGTTTTCAGAAATAGGATTATCAGTTTTAGGTTTTGCCTCAATTGGTGGTAGAGGTATACCTGTTTTTCTTTTAAAATCCTCAAACTCCTCATCTTCCGGAGATGCCTTAGTACACTAATCTTGTATTCGGGATATATCTTATCTAGGCCCATGAAATCAAATTCATAAAGAGTGGGGGACCTTAGACAAGACTTTCTTTAATTAGCACGGATTAGCATATCCGAGTCCCCAAAGTGAGTTGTAGTATTTGAACTCCTTAGGCTTGTTCAAGTGGATGGTTTGTTCAGATTGACCAAGTTTATAAAGCTTGGATTCAAGATCCTTAAGCTTGGTGGTCAACTTCTCATTTTCTTTTAAAACATTTTCCTGAACTAAAACACTTTTGGAATACTCCTCCTGAGACTTCTCTAACTTTTGTGTATATTCAGATATTTGGGTCTCGAGGAGTTCAGCTCGTTTTGAAATAGCTGAGCACTCAGTTTGATAGTTTTCTATCACACATCTGTCCTCAGCCTTTTCAATCGCTAGCTTGCCTATGGCATCATATAATCTTCGCCTCGCCTTCTAGCTTAGATATTTGGGCATCTTTGGTTTTAAGCTTATGTTTGAATGACTCTAAGATACGCATTGTTTCTTGCATCTGATAAATTAGATTGGCATTGGAGGAACCACATATGTGGCACTCGCACTTGTCTTTCTTCTTTGCGGAAGAGTCTTCTTCGGAATCAGATTCTTCCGGATTCAGGACAGTGTAACACATATGCGCTTCCTCGTCTTCATTCTCGTCATCAGTCTTGAGTAGCCAATGATCGTCTTCCACCATTAGCGCTTTGCCCGCTTCCTTCTGCCTTGACGGAAGCATCTTGTTTTTGTAGTACTCAGAATTTCGTACTACAGGTTGTCGGCAGTCCTTAGCGAAGTGACCGCGCTTGCCGCAATTATAGCATTTGACTGGTTCATCATCAGCTCGATTCTCGGATTTTCCTTCAGATCGCTTTCCTTCTTCACTTCTCTTTCTCCCATCATCAGTCTTTCGCTTCCCGTCGTACTTATCCTTGTAATCCCGACGTTTGGTGTTTGTGGAGTACCGCTGGTTGTTATTAGTCGGCTTCTTGAAAAATTTCTTCCTCGCGTACTCTCAAGACAGCAGTGCGACAGCTTTCTTGATGCTGTCAATCTCGGGATCAGAATCACCTTCTAGATCTTCATCTTCGGGCTCAGAATCACTCGGCGCTTCTTCTCTATGCGAACTGCGTGAAGATTGCTTTTCCTTCTTGTGAGTCATCAGGGCAAAAGGATCTTCCTTTGTCTTCTCATTTGACTTGTTATCGCCCATCAGCTCACTAACATCATCTTCATCTTGTAATAACATCTCATAGATCTCATGCAGCGGAACATTTTCTAACGAACGATTGTGGCGGACGTGTAGAACAAAGCCCTTCCATTCA
This sequence comes from Saussurea involucrata, assembly GCA_033807775.1. Lineage (NCBI taxonomy): Eukaryota > Viridiplantae > Streptophyta > Magnoliopsida > Asterales > Asteraceae > Saussurea > Saussurea involucrata. The sequence goes on from CM066317.1 coordinate 29,913,187, forward strand.
GGTTGAAGGTTGTTGAGAAACTTGATGTTACATTCTAGAGTTGACTTGAAGATGATGTTCTTGTGCAGGTCGTTCAAAAGAGTGAAAAAATGCTCGTAAGTATCCGTGAGTGATTATCGTCTTTTAGCTTTGAAGTATTTGTAGCGTGTAAGGCAGTTGGTGATCTTCATCTGATTTCCTTCTCGACTGCCTTGCATTATCTTGGCAAGCTGATCCCACATTCCTTTAGCCGAGTCTTTGTAGCTGTCGATGCTACAGTAGATACTGTTGGGAAGACTGTATACAAGATAAGTCTTCAACGTATCGCCATCGGCTTTACGCTTCTCTTCAACCGTCAGCTTGTCATACGGTTTGGGCACTTTGTGGGCAGGAGGACCACCTTCTATTTCAGGAACGTCCATCAACGGTGGAACGAATGAACCCTCCTTCAGCGAGCGAAGAATCTCCTCATAAAGCGGCTTCATCTGGATGAAGCATAGAAACCTGTCCCGCCAGACATTGTACTCCCCGCGGTATAGAATTGGTGTCCTGAACTCAGATCCGATTGGCAGTGCATCTTTTGCATTCATTGTGAGAAAGCGGTGATCGTAGGACGTGTAAGTGATTCAAAGGCAATGTAGTGATCTAACGCACAACCTAACGCAAATCTAACGCAAAGTCCTAATGGAGTAGAAGCCTAAAGAAATACCTATGAGAGATCAGGAATGGACAGGAATATGAATTCCGGAGTATGGGATCCGGAACTAAAAACTCAGGTTCCGGAATTTGGGGATAAGTACCGGAGTTATAAAGTTTCGGAATCAGGATCCGGAACCAAGAATAGTGATTCGGAATTCGAGAACAAGATCCGGAACTGTTATGTTCCGGAATTGAGAGTTAGGATCCGGAAATTAAATAGCAAATAAACGGATCCAGAAGTTTAAAATTCTAGAATTGAGAAACAGGATCCGGAATTGGGAGTAAGCAGTATCGGAACAAGAGATAAAAAAGAAGATCCGAAACCTATGCACCAGTACCGGAATTAAAGAGACTTTTCCGGAATTTATGTTCAGAAGAAAGATCCGAAATTTAAATGAGAGCAGTTCCGGAAAGAGAGAAACAGAACCGGAACTTGGCATCCGGAAGAAGTAGATCTGGAAACAAGGTGATCCGGAACCAACAATACCGGAACTCAAGAACACAGTTCTGAATTCGACTTCTTGAAAAACGAAATACTAACCTGGATAACGAATTTCTGCCCTTTTTTACTAGGGAAACAATCTGCAAAACTTTAGAACCAAACGAAACACAAAGGGAATGCAAAAACAACTACCTAGATTGATTTGATGAGCACTTTTTGAGGAAAAAATTGGTTTTTAATCAAGAACAGAGACTGAAAACCCCAGTAGCCACAATTCTCAAAAATTGATGATTTTTACTAATTCAAACCAATCCAAAACTCGATATGATCTTAGAAATGCGATAAGAATGATTCTTCAAGCCTTAATTTCAGTATTTTTACACCAAAATCAAAGCGAAGAAAATTTCTATGAATGAAACAGTCGCACTATAACTTTGAATGATCAGTAAGAAAATTACCTTTGAATCAGACGTCCTTCTGCTCTGATACCAATTGTGGATCCCAGATTCAATAACAATCCCAATGTAATCAACACAATTAGCATTCAATCATAAATCTCACTTGCATTAAAGATGAACAGAAAGAGTTTAGAGCCTGTAGCCGTACACTGTAAACCAAACTCTAATAATGATCATTAACCCTAATAATAGAGATAAGCAAACTATTTATACCACAAGGGTATTTACAAGAATTGACATAAACAGTCCCTCGCATATTTTTTCCAAACTAAATCTTTTCAGGAAAGCAGATAGTAGGGAGCTCCGGTAAGAGCCAAGAGAAGAATTAGAGTTTGGACGCTTCTAGAGCTAGTGTTTCACTTCCACTTTATAGACTTCATTTTATTCTCAGTTGTGAATAGGTTATTTCCGCCAACCTAGTTTTGAGACAGATGTATTGAAATTTTGAGACCGGTTTTGGGATGTTTTATATTTTATGAATGCTATGCTTTAATTTTGTTTGGGTTGTTACAATTGGTATCAGAGCAAGAGTTTAAGGGATTTAGGTGACCGGACGGGCCTAGACTTAAACTGTGGGAGTATAAATCACAACTGAGAATCAGGAATGCGTTAGGAGGGCACTATAATAAGGATAAGACTAATAGGGTAGCAAGGCCAGTCATGTAAGGTAAATTTGGGGTTACATCTGGCCAGGGTAATTGCGAATTTACAGGTACATGTATGTGTTTACTTTGCCTTATTATTTTGGGGCGGTAGTCTTAAGATATTCATTTTGTCATTTTTCAGTAATCCAGTATGTCTGAAAGAACCTTGAGGAGTAGATCCGTGCCAGTGGTGGGTACAAATCCAGTTGTAAAAGAGATTCGCATGGAGGAAATCCTGGAGGAGGAACCGGTGAATCCTCTGAGACGAGCGGCCACCCACGGAAGGGGCGGAGGGCGAGGTAGACCGCCGTTGCGAGCTACCTCTCAGGCGGTTAGGGATGGTGTGGCAACCCGAGGAGGGAAAAAGATGCCAACCACCCGTCGAGCTAAGAGTGTAGGAGCGCCTGATGTGCGTGATCCCTTGCATCAAGAAAGTACCCGCTTCGGTAGGCGGGGGAAGTCAGTCGGACAGTCCAAGGAGAAACCAGAACCAAGCGTTTGTGACTGAGGAAACGTTTACGGCTGAGATGGGTAAATTACAGGAGACCTTGCAAGCATTGTTGGAAAATCAGGTCAAGACTACGTCGGAGGGACGAACGAGAAGTGAGAACGAGACGAGGACTAAGGCATCTGGCCTACCTCCGACTGTGGTGGGAGATCATTCATTATCAACTCCGTTTGTGGCTAATGAACTGAAGACAACGAAAGGGTGTACTTCAAGACTTTTGCGTCGTGCAAACCTCCATCTTTCAACGGGGAACGCAATCCAGTTTTAGCTCTGAGGTGGATAGGCGAGATGGAGTTAGCTTTCGACACCAGCAAGTGTGCCGAGGAAGACAAAGTGTTGTTTGCCATGGCTATGCTGAAGGCGGATGCCATTTTCTTGTGGAATGTCGAGACGGGAGGTAAGGGTTTGGAGATCGCAAAAACAACTACGTGGGAGTTATTCACTAAAAGATTTAAAGCTCAGTTTTGCCCAGTGGCGGCCGTTAAGAAGCTCGAGGAGGCATTTCTGGGGTTGGAGCAAGGGACGATGTCAGTCCAGGAGTATACGTCGAGGTTCATTGAGAAAACTCGATTTGCTGAACTGTATGTGCGTACTGAGGAGAGGCGCATAGAGAGATACATATGGGGACTGAAGAGCAGTGTGAGGGATTTGGTGCAGGTGAAAGATCCAGTTACTTTTCAAGCCGCGGTAGATACTGCGGAGCTCACAGAAAAAGATAAGAATAGGCAGATGACGGAGAGAGTTGGAGACAAGCGGAAATGGGAAGGACTAAATCGGGATGCTAAGAGGCCGAGTGTCCCTAGACCCGAGCTGCGGGTGGGACCCAGAGAAGGGGAGAAACCGTGTGGTAAGTGTAACCGGATGCATAAAGGGGAGTGTTTGGCATATAACGAAGGATGTTTCAAGTGTGGGAAGACAGGGCATATGGCACGACACTACCGTAGTTCGAGGTCATGTTATCAGTGTGGTTCGCCAGACCATGTCAAGATGGATTATCCGCAGTTAAGAAGGGGATTTGTTGGGGGTTATGGCGGTAGTGGTGGAGGAAGAGACGGAGATAGAAAGGTGGAGCCTGCTCGCGCGAAGGCGAGGGTTTTCCACATGTCGGCAGAGGAGGCGGTGAACACGCCTGATGTGGTGACAGGTACCTTCCCTATTGACTCGACTTTTTCTAAAGTATTGTTTGATTCGGGCGCCAATCGTTCGTTTGTGTCGCCTAATTTTATTCAGAAATTGCAAGTGAAACCCAAGAGCTTGAACTTTGGGTTTGAGGTAGAAGTAGCAGATGATAGTCGAGTCTGGGTGAAAGAGGTCTATGAGGGGTGTAACATTGATGTAGATGGTCACTTGTTCCCTTTGCGTTTGTATCCTATAGGAATGGGGGAGTTTGATGTGGTTCTAGGAATGGATTGGTTAGCGGATAACGACGCTAACATAGTGTGTAATAAGAAGTTAATTCGTATCGCCTTGTCGGATAAGAAGGAAGTAGTAATCTATGGGGATCGTCGAGATAGGAAGTCGTGTTTGATATCTATGATGAAAGCTAGGCGATGTTTGGGGAAGGGATGTCTAGGGTATTTGGCTTACGTGTTAGATGCTAAGAAAGAGAAGAAGGGAGTCGGGGATGTGCCTATAGTAAATGAGTAGCCGGAAGTGTTTCTGGAGAACTTGACGAGTCTGCCCCTGGATCGTCAAGTAGAGTTTAGAATAGATTTGATGCCTGGGGCGGCACCGATTGCACGTGCGCCCTATCGTCTGGCACCAGTAGAAATGAAGGAGATGATGACGCGGCTGCAAGAGCTTCTCGACAAGGGTTTCATTCGTCCGAGCTCATCGCCTTGGGGAGCGCCGGTACTATTTGTTAAGAAGAAGGACGGGTCCATGCGGATGTGCATAGATTACCGTGAACTCAACAAGGTAACAGTGAAGAACAAGTACCCGCTTCCGAGGATTGATGACCTCTTTGACCAGTTGAAAGGTGCGAGCTATTTCTCGAAGATAGATTTAAGATCAGGCTATCATCAGCTGAAGGTGAGGAAGGAAGACGTGCCCAAGACGGCCTTTCGTACAAGATATGGACACTATGAGTTTTTAGTTATGCCCTTTGGCTTGAGTAATGCCCCAGCAATGTTCATGGACTTGATGAACAGGGTGTGTGGTTCATTGCTGGACAAGTGTGTAATCGTTTTCATCGACGATATCCTGATCTACCCTCGAACCCGTAAAGATCACGAGGAGCACCTTCGGGCGACGTTGGAATTGCTGAAACACGAGAAGTTGTACGCTAAGTTCTCGAAGTGCGAGTTCTGGTTAAGGGAAGTTCAGTTTCTAGGTCACGTGGTGTCGGCGGACGGTATCAAAGTTGACCCCGCTAAGATCGAAGCTATTAAAGATTGGGAGTAGCCAAAGTCGCCATCAGAGGTGAGAAGATTTCTTGGGTTAGCGGGATACTTCCGAAAGTTCATTCAGGACATCTCTCGTATAGCCACACCGTTGACCGCGTTAACGAGGAAGAACGTCAAATTCGTTTGGACCAAAGCTCAAGAGGCCGCATTTGAGAGGCTGAAGGAAAGTCTGAGCAGCGCTCCAATTTTGTCTTTACCAGACGAATCAGAAAGTTTTGTAATCTACAGCAATGCTTCTAAGCTTGGGTTAGGGTGTGTACTGATGCAGAATGGGTAGGTGATTGCCTACGCATCTCGACAGTTGAAAGATCATGAGAAGAACTACCCTACTCACGTCATGGAACTAGCGACAGTGGTGTTCGCTTTAAAGATATGGCGACACTACTTGTATGGAGTGAAGTGCCAGATCTACACCGATCACAAGAGTCTTAAGCATCTTTTCGATTAGAAGAAATTGAACATGATACAGAGAAGATGGATGGAACTGCTAAACGACTACGACTGTAAAATCCTTTACCAACCGGGTAAAGCGAATGTGGTAGCTGACGCGTTAAGTCGGAAAGAGCGAGGAGAATCGACCAAAGTGGTGGCCTTCAGAGTCGAGGCAACTTCGAGCCTCCTAGACGAGGTCAAGAAGTCCCAAGAGGAGGCGTTGTTAGAAGAGAATATAAAGAGTGAAAGGATCGTTGGGATTATGTTATTGCTCAGTGTCAACAGTGGTGGGTTGAGGTATATGAAGGACCGGGTGTGGGTTCCTATGTTGGGGAACTTGAGAGTAAGCATTTTGGAAGAAGCGCATAAGTCGCGATATTCTATGCACCCGGGGACGAATAAGATGTACCGGGACTTAAGACAGTTTTACTGGTGGCCAGGAATGAAGAAGGACATCGCTCATTTTGTGGAACGATGTGTGACGTGCCTAAAGGTTAAGGCAGAGCATCAGCGCCCTTATGGGGAACTTCAGTCTTTAGAGATACCAGTGTGGAAATGGGATAACATAACCATGGACTTTGTCACAAAATTACCAAGGACTCCGAAGGGTAACGATGCGATATGGGTGATCGTGGATAGTCTCACCAAGTCCGCGCATTTTCTTCCAATCAGGGAGTCTGACTCATTGGAGAAGTTAGCACGACTGTATATTAGTGAAATCGTGTCGAGGCACGGGGTGCCGCGATCTATTATCCCTGATCGTGATAGTCGGTTTATATCGTAGTTTTGGAGAAGTCTTCAACGAGAGTTGGGTTCGCAACTGAAGTTAAGAACATCATATCATCCCCAAACGGATGGCCAGAGCGAAAGAACTATTCAAACGTTTGAAGATATGCTCCGAGCTTACGTGATCGATTTCAAGGGTTCTTGGGAAGTACATCTACTTTTGATAGAGTTCTCATAAAACAACAGTTACCACGTGAGCATTCAAGCAGCTCCATTTGAAGCCTTGTACGGACGGAAGTGTCGGACGCCGTTGTGTTGGAATGAAGTGGGAGAAAGACAGTTAGCAGGTCCAGAAATTGTGCAAATGACTGCGGATAAGATAGAGCTAATCCGTGAGAAAATGAGGATCGCTCAACATCGGCAAAGAAAGTATGCGAACAAAAGAAGGAAATCTATTGTGTTTCAAGTGGGTGACAAAGTAATGTTGAAGGTCTCGCCTTGGAAGGGAGTAGTACGCTTCGGGAAGAAAGGGAAGTTGAGACCGAGATATGTGGGGCCTTTCGTTATTATTGAACGAGTTGGGGCAGTGGCTTACAAGTTAGAGTTGCCAGAAGAATTAAAGGGAGTTCATCCAATGTTTCATGTTTTGAATCTAAAGAAGTGCTTGGCTGAGACAGATGTGACGGTTCTATTGGAGGATATTACTGTCGATGATAGACTATCGTACGTAGAGGAACCGGTGGAGATTGTGGACAGCAAGATTCAGAAATTAAGGAACAAGGATATCAGGCTGGTAAAGGTCCAGTGGCGGTTTCATAAGGGTCAGGAGGCAACTTGGGAGGTAGAAGCGGACATGAGGTCCAAGTACCCTCATCTTTTTGGCAATGGAATTCCGAGGACAAAATTCTTTTGAGGGGGAGGTATTGTAATAATCAAGATTCGTGGTTTATCAAAATAAGACTTTTATGAAGAAAGTGGGAGATTGTGAAACTTCAGGGGTGAACTTGAGAGTTTGTAAGAGGGTATAAAATCCACAAGGAATTGCACAAAACCCTAGGTGAGTATCATTTTTCTATTTGGCGGCTTGGGAGTGAGAGCAGAGAAAGAGGAGGCAAGCTACATTATGCATTTGTGAAGAAGAAGAAGAGGTTTCAAATCAAATTTGTCAAGGTAAACTCTTAATCTCTGTCCTTATCGCGTTTGTGTTTAGCTTCTGATTAATAGAAATCCCTTGTTTGTTGAGAAATTATAACAAAGATGTTCTCGATTCAAATTAGTGATTAGGTGATCTATTAATGGCCTGATGTTAATGGCTTTAAAACCCCATTGTTATCGGACTCGTAATCGTCGGTTTAAGAGAGGCTATGGAATTCTCGAGAGTTATCGACCAGCGCCGTTCTTCTTGTACGATTGATTGAGGAGTCCGGAGTTTAGGGAATCCGGAATGGGTTCCGGAATGGGGGAAGTCCGAATCCAAATCCGGTATAGGTCCGGAGTTTAGGGAATCCAGATTGGGTTTCGGAATGGGGGAAGTCCGGATCCAAGTCAGGTATAGGTCCGGATTTGCGGTACCGGAATCCGGAATGGCGGAAGCCCGGAAGGAGTAGTCCGGAACTTGTCCGGAACCAAAATTTCGAATTTGGGACTGAGAAGTCTGATTCTAAATCAGAAGATTTTGAGAATTGTTCAGGAGTGACCTTAAGTGTCGAACTTAGAACTTATCACATTCGTTCCTTTAAATCGTAGATGTTCCACTTAGGAGTTGCAGTCCAAGTGGGGAGTTTGAAGCAAGAAAGACAATTGAGTTTTTCTAACTAATCATGTGTTTAAAAATGTGATTTCTAAAGTGAGTAAGAGCATATGAATTGATACGTTTTATTTTATGAATATGCGAGTATGAAAGTTTACTTGAGATGTATGCATACATTGTTGTGAGATGTAGATTGGCTAAGTCGGGGGGTGTGGCCCGCCAGTGCTCTTACCGGGGGGGAGTGTCCCGTTTATGCCATGGGAGGTGTGACCCAGTAAGGCAGTGTGAGACTGACACGTTGTCACTTCCGAGTGACTTCAGTGTGCCATTTACATGTATGGTGTTACATGAAAGTTTTATTTACGGTTGTTATCTATGGAAGTTATGAACTGCTTTAAATATGTTTTATCGAACTGTTGTTCTTGAGGGAGCTCCCTAGACCTCATGGTCTAACCCTCGCATATTTTTTCCAAATTAAAGCTTTTCAGGAAAGCAGATAGTAGGAAGCTCCGGTAAGAGCCAAGAGAAGAATTAGAGTTCGGACGCTTCTAGAGCTAGTGTTTCACTTCCACTTTATAGACTTTATTTTATTCTCAGTTGTTAATAGGTTGTTTCCGCCAACCTAGTTTTGAGACAGATGTATTGAAATTTTGAGACCGGTTTTGGGATGTTTAATATTTTATGAATGTTATGCTTTAATTTTGTTTGGGTTGTTACACCGATTTTCATGGAGACAATCGGTGGGATAGCCAAAGTTACCTCTTATGGTGAAAATCTTCTTGGCAAGGAGATAAGTGAGGATTCTCCTGTTTGAGGATCTCACCGATTTTCATGGAGACAATCGGTGAGACAGCTTAGTTTGGGTTGAGAAGTCCATCTTCAATCCGCATTGGTAGATTTACTTCTTCTTGATTTCAGCTGATCTTTGACTACACCGAACATTGTCAGTATGACTAAGCTATTACAAAGAACCTAAAATTTCTCTAAGTATAAAAGATGTTTTTCAAAGAATGTAAGGAGATCAGGAGGTTATCTTCAAATCTTTGATGACCCAACAGAGGTTATAAATATCTAAGTCAAGAGATCATCCGAGAGATTGGGATTGTATCCCAAATGACTTCCCCCAGAACACCGCATCTTAATGGTGTGTCAAAAGGAGAAATAGAATCATGTTGGACATGATTCACTCTATGACGAGTCTCACGAATCTGCCTAAAAGAATTTTCTGAGGATGTTTCCTAGAAACAACTACCTAATACTAAATTATGCATCAACCAACAAGGACCAATAAAACCTATTCTCAAAATATGAATTGAGAAGATCCTAAAGTTGTCATATATGAGAATATGGGGTAGTAATGCTTAAGATAAACATGAAGCTTCTGGGAAACTTGAGTAAAAGGTCTGAAATGTACATCTTTATAAAATATCCAATCGGATATCATTTATACAAGATCCAAGCGATAACAAAAGTTTTGTTGCGCACCATAATGAGTTCTTAGAAAATGATTTTCTGACAAGAATCAAAATGGGGAGACACAACAGATCTTGAAGAAATTCAAGAACTACAAAGATGGTACAATGGTTAACACTGACAAACAACAAGATGTTGAGCTTCAACAAGTTGTTGAAAATAATGAATGAGATACAAAAACAATCCAAAGATCGGATTACTTATGAATGGCAAGATGCCATGAAGATTGATGTTAAGGCCACATTCCTCAAAAGGGAACTTTTCAGCGAGGGCGTATACAAGGCTTAACATCGAACCTAAAATTGCAAGATGCAAAAATCCAGTTATGGATTAAGACAATCATCTCGTAATCTTGTATATACAAGAAAGTCAGTGGGAGTATGATAGTATTCTAGATCATCAGAAATGACATCCTAATTAATGCTTGAAGGTGTAAAAACCTGACTAAGGAAGTATTTCATGATAAAGGATCTAAGAGACAATTCCTTGGTATAAAGATCTATTGTTATAGATCAAAGTGCTTAATTAGATTAAGGCAAAAGTACATACATTGACAAAATCTTAAAACACTTCAAGATGAAGAGGTTATAAAAAAGGAGGTTTGTCAGTAATACATGAACCGAATGAAGGGTGTTACCATGCTTCGGCCATTGATTCAAACATGTACGCCATGTCTATGTACTAAAAGACCGGACATCTCGAATGCCTTAAGCATGGCGAGTAGATATTAGTCACACTCAAGTGATGCTCACTGTATAAAAGTGAAGAACAATCTGAAGTATCTGAGAAGAACTAGAGATATGTTCTTACTGTACAATGGTTAGGAAAGAGATCCGTGTGTCTAGGAAACACATATGCTAGTTTCCATACCAACCATGATGACTAAAATTGTAGTAAGAGATATTTGTAGAATGGAGGTAATATAAGCTGTGAGAGCTTAAATGCATATTTACTTATAAAACCTATGTGTTAGAACAATCATGATGTTCATGGTAGTTCCATAGTCTTAAAGTTTTTTTAATTAAGAATTTTAGTAAACTTTAAATTTTGGAACATTAAACAGTTACGTTTTTACATGAGATATATGGCATACTGGGTATGAGTATATACATCAAACATTACTGTGTTCTTTATTAGAATGTTTAAGTATCTATAAATAAATATGATGTTCATATTATTTAGAACCGTCCTTGATCGATTATTTCTAGGGGACTAGCAATAAATCAAGATCATTGTGAAGTCTGGTCATAGTCCAAGTTGGAAGTGCACTGGGTGCAACCAGAGTCACATGCGTTTGTCGGTGCACAAAGCGTTGGACAAGACCCACGGTCAGGATCACCTCATAGATCGGCGTCATAAGGTGAGTCCTGAGATAGTAAAACACTCTTTTATCCTCAGACCTGAGATGTGCATTGGGACCTAATGCACAACGAGTGTTATGCTTTGATATAGTCTAACGTTACCTTTAACCGGGTAGCCATAAGGGCTATGTTGGGTATAACACGAATTGTGTAGTTAGTCGTGCATATGCAACATGAGATTTGCTCCTCTCAAGATGAGAGAGATTTTTATGGGTCCCTCGATGACATTGTTTGATTTACATGCATGAACAAGTGGATTAGTTGGACTAATGACACTTGTATAATCAAATACGTTGGGATCGGGAAACATAATCTTTGAACTACAAAGGATGAGATAGATCTATGCCTTAAGTTCAAAACAAATATCGTGAGGCAAAAAGATAATGAATGATTCTACTATGTGATTGATTGAATCAATCAAAATTGCTCGAAGACAAAAGCACATTTACATAGCCTTAGGGGCGGTGACGTGTTGCTAGACGCTTACCACCGTCTGTGTTACTATGTATCGTGTGCAAGTAGAAGATTGTAGGTTACTATATGCCCACGACACGTGTCACACAGAAATGCTACCAATGAGTATGTAAACCTAAAGGGTCGCATACAAAGAACATGTTTGCTTCCATTAGAAAGAAACCCGTTCAAGTCATGTTTGACAGTTAAATAGGTATTCTTGAAAGAATAGTTAAATAATATGTGTAAAATGTAATTATGATAATTACGGGGTTTTATCTGTAAATATGAATAATTATTATTTAGATAAATATAATTATTCAGAATAATTATCCAGATAATTATTCGAATTCAAATAATTACAGATAAACATAAATCCTATTTACTGTCAATATAAATAGGATGTCAGGTCAGTTGTTTTGGTCGACTGATTCAACTCTCTGAATCAGAATTATACACTTACACATATTAGAGTCAGGGGTTCTTTTGGGCTAGCACTCGGTGGAATTCACGTGTTCGTGTGTGGATACCGTTAGAGGAAACCTGCGTTGGTTTAGTGCCCCGATCGTTCAACCACAACAGATCCCAAAAAGGTACAATTCTAAACACCCTATGGTGTGGTTTAATTTAATTAAATACATCATTGGATCCGATTGGGTTTTGTATTTAGAAATGTTATCTAAATATTTTGTAACCGTCTTATTTAATTTTCCGCTGCGTTTTATCGGTTACGAATCGCATCAAAACCCAACATATATATATATATATATATATATATATATATATATATATATATATATATTGTGTGGGTTTAATTTTATACGTTAGAGAATTATTGTGTAACATCTAGATTATTATTATCCGCATTTATTGTTGAGTTTATTGTGCACTTGGATTTCTACTCGTTTTGGGACCTTAGAAATCATTTGTGAGCTTTTCGTATTTTGGCACGACAATTTTTTCCTAATAAACACCTGGGGGAAACGGAAATAGGGTGTCACAATATTGGAATATACATGTGTACTATATTGTGGTGGAAGGGTATTCTAGACGTTTGGTCACGATTCATATTTATATTAATGTTTTACAAGAGTCAGTTATTGTAATTTCCATATGTTAAATATTAATGTTTTGCTGCAGCTGCGTTGGCGGTTCGGTTTGTTTCTCGCAAACTGTTTTCGTCGTCTTTGTTTTTTTGGCTGTGTTCTGGTTTTGATCTCGGTTCGTTTCGTTGTGGTGGCGTTTGTTTTCTGTTTGGTTTTTGTTTCTGCCGTTGTGGATTGTATGGACTTTTGTGTGTTGGTTGGTAATAATATGATGCCGTTGCAAAAAAAAAATCCATATGTTAAATGATATAGCACAAATAAAACCCTTCAACAATCATAAAAAAGGAATAAATCAACAAAGCCAATGGAACGTATATCATCGTTATCTACATTTTCAATTATTAATGAATATAACTTTTGGTGATGGAAACAATATAAGGGCATCCACAATGGTAAAATAAAATGAAAGACTTGAGAGTAATAAAAAAAATATAAAAGCTAATTTGGTCCCACCATAATGTACTCTCTCTTTCTCTTGCCTTTCACAAACAATTTTTCAAAGACTTGAAAAAGACCAAGTCTTTAATCAGTAAAGTCATCCTCAAGTCATCGCTCCAATGGTCAACTCTTCTGCAAGTTATTCTTCAAGTCATTTTCAAATGACCATTGAAGATGCTCTAAAGTTATCACCATCGTCCTATCAAAATAATGTTCCATAATTTTAGAGATGAATAGAGTACCCACCCTAAACCTGTCAGAATGAGTCACTTAGAAACCCGCAAAAAGACATCAATGATGTAAAAATTAGATACCCCTACCTGGAAATAAAAACAGGAAATGGTGTACTACTAAACTGAAGTAGTGAAGCCGTTGTGGATGTTGTTAACCTAAATAGCCATTTCACACCATCATCTTCAACTTTTAACCACCTAGTTTAGTTTTTTACCAAAATGACCAGCATCCCGCAAATCTGACAACGCAAGGCAACTTTTACTTGCGGTGTCTGTTTTTTCTAACGCACTCCAAAAAAGAATGATTTTACGTTTTCGCTTGCGGGACGCAAACCTCAACTTGTAGTTATGAGCGAAGACCGTAAACCACAAGGACGAAAATAAAACACTTAAATAAATCTGATAAAACCGCAAGTTTGCGCCCCGCAAGCGAAAACGTAAAATCATACTTTTTGGAGTGCGTCAGAAAAAGCTGACACCGCAAGTAAAAGTTGCCTTGGGTGTCAGATTTGCGGGATGCTGGTCATTTTGGTAAAAAAACTAAATTAGGTGGTTAAAAGTTGAAGATGATGGTGTGAAGTGGTTATTTAGGTTAATTTCTCCCTAAATCGATCACTATTCACTGGATGTTTGTTGTGGTTGTTGCCCTTAAAACGACTAATGGTTATGCCCCTAAATCAACCACCACAGGTGGTTTCTGTTGGTTTTAATATATATTTTAATCATACAAATTGATTAAATATTAGTTCAAGGAAATTGTATAGAAGAAGGATGAAACAGAATCAGGAAACAGATTTCTAGAAAAGTCGTTATTTTGCTGAGGCTCGTGTTACATACGATTCCCTTAAACAGATTCGCCGTATGTTCCCAGGGTACAACAGCGTGAGCAGAAGTACTGTCGGAGATGAACACTTGTCTGGAAAATTCGCCGGAAAAAGTATTATGCTGCAGTATGGAGTACTGTTTCGAGACTGTGTATCGAGTGTCTATCGAGCGTGTTCTTGGAATGAAACGAGACCCTCTATTTATAGTGAAGATTGAAACCGAAATAATTAATTCGTAATTAACAGATAATTAAACGAATTAATTACTGTAACCGAAATGAATAATTAAACGAATCAATTATCATTTATTCATCTTCAATGTGTTTCAGTTACAAAAAATTGAAATTGGGTCAAAACGAAAATTAGCAAAACCGAGCTGCGTGAGCACGAGATTTCGGAGTTGCATTCGTGCCCACACACAAGTTCGACGATTTTAGCTTATGAAATCGTCAATCGGCACCCCCCCCCTGCGTGCAGGTAGGTGTTGGAGTAAAACCATTCAAATGAGTTTGTCAACTCCTCACACTTCTTTGGTTATAAACCATTGACGGTTTACTCCTTCCTATGTGGGACACATTCCCACACCCACTTGGTTTTTGCTAATTTCATCCAAGTACTCAACTTTGAGTATCGATATCTCATTCACTTATACTCCGTTTTGGACATATTATATATCGTTTCGAAGCTCTCATATAGGAGAACACAAACTCACTAAGAGTTAATTATATATAATACATATATATGTATTTAAATGTGTCCAAAATTAATAAAAACCATATATTTTTACTAAATTTTCTTCTTTCTAACTTCCAAGCTTTGTTCCATACTTGATTATAATAATGTTGCTTTAGTTGTATATGGATGGTTTATTGGGCAAAGACTCTCGATCATAAATTGCATACCACATTTACTCTTTAAAAAAATTAATTTCATAATGTCTAATGTTAAAGGTTTATTTGATTATTAGGTTTATTTTATATTTTGAATTAACAATTTACTCATTTGTTAGGTTTATTTGATTGGATTACTTTTATTCGAATTTTGTTTGAATATGTAATGTTTTCATTTGGTTTAAGTTTAAAGTGTATATAAAAATATAAAAATAGTAGTATAATGTGTCGGCCTAACCAAAATATTAAAATATCAACCTGAAAACTGAACCAAATAAGTTATCTTTACTTAGTTAACCCAACCGTTTACGCCTAAAACGAAACCTGGAACTGTTTTGGTTCATATGAATTATTTGGTTTCGAAATTTTTTTGTCTAATGTGCCCCCAACCATAAAAAATTTTGGATCCGTCACTGGGTTAGGTAATTAGGTTTATTTGTTTGGATTAGGTTCCGGTGAGAAGTTGAGGTTAACATGAGAGGTGGATGCCAAGTTACCAATACATGTTATACCTATCCAATTTGATGCACAAATAAGACCCATAAAATCTGTAGTTTGACTTGAATTAATGGTTGTTTTTCTAGCAATCCTGTCATATTTCTGGAAGTCCTGTTAGGAAGTAAACCATCTAAGCTTGTTAATTAGTTTTTGTTGAAAGTAAATCATTCATTGGATTAAGTTGTTTTTATGTTAAAAGCATGGAGTTATGTTTGCATTTACGATATTATGTGAAAATATTCACGTTCTTGATTCCTATATATTATCGTTTAACAGAGGTTTGGCTTTCAGGGTTTGCTCATCTCATTTATCATATACTCATACAACATATTTGTTAGGGTTACTCTGTTTATTCACGGATTCTGGCGCATATAATACAAATGATACCATATGGAAACATAATGGATTGAAAAATGAGTAAAGTTGCACATACTTTATCAACTAAGTTTGATTTATTGTTTGCATAGTCTGATTATGATTTATGGTTTGCTGATTCTGAGACTGAGAAATTTGCAATCGAACTATATCAATTTCAACTATTAAATTAAATGTTGTTTCATTGTTTGGTTAGAGTCCAACTAAATTAGACTTTGCAGCCGTTACTTGCTTCTTTATGTTTTACTATGGATTTGAGGAAATCAACAATCATACATCCTAATAAGAATGATACACGCATACACATTAAACTCACCTTTTCTGCTTGATTTTCTTGGGTTTTTCTTTTTCGGGTGTTTGTTTCTTGAATTTTCCATAACCATTTTGGTGATTACTGTGTGATACATTCATATATGGTCTTCATCCTAACAAGACTGTTATACACACACTAAACTCATATATTTGTGTCTTTTCCTATTATTTTTGGGGATAAGTCTTCTACCTTGAGTTGGTTTCGAACCCCTTAAAAATAATATGCTTTATTTTTGCTTTTTTATATATATTGGGGTTTTTTTTTGCTTTCTGCCATGGGCATCGGAAACCTCAGGACCGATTATGCCAGAAAGGAAGGTGTACATACTGTCATTATCTATTCAAGATTATGTAATATTTGTTGCTCAAAATGGTTGAACTAAGGTTGAAGTAAGTTGCCCCAAGAATGTTGTTTGCTATCACAAATTTAAAAGGGTTTTTGCCGATTTCGAGTGAACTACAATAAAAATATCAACTTTACACTTGACTGAACAGACTTTTGGATTTTATCTGGTTACAAGAATGCTAAATGTTATTTTATTCTAAGAATCGCCGTGTTATATGGACTTATATCTTGGATTTTCTATCTTTCTATCACTTCTAAATTTGTGAGTAATTTGTAATTCTGAGTTTACCCTTGGTTTAATCCAACTGATAAAGACTAGTGATCCTTCATAGTGTCATTATTTCTAATCAAATTTGTACGGTTTTCATACAGGCTTATTATAATTGCATGTTGGATCTGATGGCTTACCATAAGCGTTATATTTATCGTATTTTATGGGTTATTGTGTTGTTTTCAAACAACATCGAGTCGTTTAGTTGGTTTTTCTCCAGTGGAAAGGTTAATTCTATTGAGAAACCATCAGAACTGCCCGATGCTTCTCATGATATAGTTGATGATTTCTCCATGGAATCCTTTAATAGCAAGAAGGGAATGACGTTGGTCGAAAAAGCTAAGAGAAAGGCTGCTTTGACTAATTCTTGTTGGCAAAATGCATATCAAAATCTATTTGCAGGATGCTCAGAGATTCTAGCGGAGGAAGATCAACGATCTAGGTTGGCTTGTCAGCTTAGTGATTGCTTTCAGAAGGAAAGCGGGAGGTCTCCTTTTTCCTTATTGTGATGTGAAAACTACGATGAGAAATTGTCTCACGAGATTAGATTCGAATGCTCATAGGATATATCTTGAGTTCTATCTGGAGACCAACTCTATCTGCCATCAGTTACACAGTTGAGTTTCTTTATTTTTCGCTTTCATATTCACATATGAATAATATACACTCAATTGTGGCTCCAAAGAGTCTTTTTTCGGTCGTTAGATTATTGAAAAACTCTATTTCATATTCACATATGAATAATATGTAAGGTTTTGAGTAAACATACAACCACATGATATAGGCAACAGAAGCATATTTTAATTTTTATCATCAATGGTTATACAAACTATCAACCTATATGAATACATGTGTTCTAGATAATTAACTACAAAAGATTGAATCAAGAACACTTACTTGTTTATTGCGATTGTCGAAAACCACAATGATGAATCAAACCTTTGATCTCACTTCTTGGATGTCAAGGACCAATAGTATGAATCCCTCTAGTGGCTCATACTTAAGAACACCAAAATACCAACAACCGGAAGATGCTTAATCACTAAACCCTAAATTAGAGTTTACGATTTTGGGAGAGGGAGAGGGGAGATCGACGGCTCCAAGAGAGATCAAAAAACTCATTAGGGTTTAACCCCTATCAGATTATTTATAACCCTCTATTTTACACTTAGCCCCCTTGAACCGATAAGCTTGTTAAAACTATTTTAACCAATCAGTCCCTGCACTTTATATAATTAATCTAATTAATTATATTGCAGCTTATCATCAATTGAACTAATTGCTTTAACTCCATTTTATTCTTCTGATTGTTTATTTTGGGTCTTAAGGGCAACCCAAAAGGACCCTGTTATTATTAGAAATATTACCAATAGTTAATGACTCTGGACACTATATCCAACAGTCTCCCACTTGGACAAGTTATTAACTCTATTTGGTTTTAACACTTTCAATAATCAGCAGAGAGCAAGCCATCCAATGCAGCTGCCGAACTCTAATAAAGATTCGGTCCTAAGATAAGTGATTTAATGTTCCTTTGTTCTACAAGATATCATATGAACCTGAGACATGGATAAATGTCTATCTCATGGATATAGATTATGTTTCCCGATTTCCGATATGTGTTGAATACGTCAGACTACTCAATTGAACACATCAATTCTAGTCAGGGTTTGGCCAAACACTTAATGTCAACACCAAATCATCGAGGGGCCAATGGATATCGCTTCTCCTGTTTACGCAGAAGGAACAAATAAACTTTGACTACACAGTTCATTTCTACTCATCATATTATACATGGACATACCCTGTATAGCTGCCAGTTACGGTCAGCGTTGGAGCACACCAAAGTATAACAGAATCCTAGAGCAAAACTCTATGTATCTCCGTTTAAAGAACATAAAATATTATCATCTCAAAATTACTCTGACTTAATCCATGAAGTAAACTTTTGAGTGCGGGTTGTTCCAATACCTAAATCACCATTAAGTACTCATGAGCGTTAGTTGCATTCTCTATGCTTCTAAGACTCCATGACAGTCTTGAATCACTACTTACTTCCAGGAGTATGACTGACTGTGGAGGTTTAAGTAAATTAATACTCAGGAAGTTGGTTCTAAACATGCAAAACAAAACACGATAATAAATTAAATGTAAATGGACGCAACCCAGCATATATTATAATCTCCATATAATAATCTCCAAATCAAATACAATTTATTACGTTTTTAATGCATCAAACTAACAACTAAAACATTCAAGGTATATTGATAATTCTAACACCTATGGCTTCAGTATGATACTCATGTTTGGGTCGAGTTAACGCTTTCGTGAAAGGATTCGCCGGATTCTCTTCAGTCGGCACTCTACTCACCATGCTTAAAGCAAATGAGACATCAGGTCTAGTACATATCATGGCATACATGATCGATCCTATAGCAGATGCATATGGAATTCGACTCATTCTGTCCAGTTCCTTACTAGTGCTGGGACATTGATCTTTACTCAATCTTATGCCATGTTGCATGGGCAAATACCCTTTCTTTGATTCACTCATATTGAATTTCTTCAATATCTTAACCAAGTATGTACTTTGGCTAAGTCCAATTAAACGCTTGGTTCTATCTCGATAAATTCTTATTCCAAGTATGTATGCTGCATTTCCCAAATCTTTCATAGCGAAACATTTCCCGAGCCAGACCTTTACATCTTGCAACATCGGAATATCGTTTCCTATGAGTAGTATGTCATCAACATACAAGACTAGAAATACAACATTACTCCCACTAGCCTTAACATATACGCAGGACTCATCTTCACTTCGAGAAAATCCAAACTCCTTGACCTTTTCATGAAAACAAAGATTCCAGCTACGAGACGCTTGTTTAAGTCCATAAATGGATCTTTCAAGCTTACACACCTTATCTGGATACTCAGTATGTACAAAACCTTCAGGTTGTGCCATATACACATCCTCATCAAGTTTCCCATTGAGGAAAGCGGATTTTACATCCATTTGCCATACTTCATAGTCATGAAATGCAGCTTTGGCAAGCAATATCCTGATAGACTTAATCTTTGCCACTAGTGAGAAGGTTTCATCATAATCAATCCCTTGAGTTTGAGTGTAACCTTTCGCATCCAGTCTAGCTTTGAATGTGTGCACATTCCCATCCATGTCGGTCTTCTTTTTGAAGATCCACTTACACCCAACTGTCTTGCGACCTGGTGTATGATCAACCAATTTCCAAACTTGGTTATCATACATAGATTGAATCTCGCTCTCCATGGCCTCTTTCCACTTGGCAGCCTCAGGGCCTGCCATCGCTTCCTTGTAGTTGGATGGCTCATCCGCACTATCAAATGTTTTATCATTGACTAGTGTATCTCCTTCCTTTGTAATATGAAAACCATAATAAAAATCAGGAGATTGATTAGCTCTACTATCTCTACTAGTTCTGCAAAGAGGTGGTGGAGGTATGTCAGTTTCCTCAACAGGTGGTTCAACCTCATGTTGAGGGCTAGTGTCAACTATAGGTTCATCATTGGTTGTTTCTTGAATTTCTTCAAGATCAATACTGCTCCCACTATCCTCTTTGGAAATGAGCTCCCTTTCTTGGAAGACTCTCCTTCTAGCTACAAACACTTTGTTCTCAGAAGGTTTGTAAAATATGTATCCAAAGGATTTGTAGGGATAACCAATGAACCGACACTTCTCTGCTCTAGGTTCTATCTTGTCGTTAGTTTCGCGCCGAACGAAGACTTCACAACCCCAGACCTTTATATGTGCTAACGAGGGACGAGTCCCAGTCCACATTTCAGAGGGTGTCTTTGCAACCTTCTTAGTTGGAACGAGGTTTAAGATATGAGCTGCAGTTTCTAAGGCATAGCACCAGAACGATATTGGAAGTGTAGCACGACTCATCATGGACCGAACCATATCAAGTAGCGTTCGATTTCTTCTCTCAGCAACACCATTGAGTTGTGGTGTTCTGGGAGGAAATAATTGCGGAACTATTCCACAATCCCTTAGATAGTCGTAGAATTCATGACTCAAGTATTCTCCACCCCTGTCGGACCGGAGCATCTTGATCTTCTTGCCCAGTTGGTTTTCTACTTCGTTTTTGAATCCTTTGAACACTTCAAAGGTGTCCGACTTGTTTTTCATCAAATATATAAATCCATATCTACTGAAATCGCCAGTAAAGGTAACAAAGTATCTCTCACCGTTTCTCGTGGCAGATCTAAACGGTCCACATACATCTGTGTGGATTAAGTCCAACAGATCCTTACCCCTTTCCATTTTTCCTTTGAAAGGTGCTTTTGTCATCTTGCCAAGTAAGCAAGACTCGCATTCTCCGTCCGACTTTAAGCCAAATGGTTCCAAGATCCCATCCGATTGGAGCTTGGCGATGCGTTTCTTGTTTATGTGGCCAAGACGATGATGCCATAACAACGATTTATCCAATTCACTATTGGAGGAACCAACATTTAGAGTTAAGTTATTATTATTTCTACCAACACAAATCACACTTTCATACACACCATTACAAGGAGAGGCTTTAAAATAAAAACAACCATGTTTATAAACCAAAATTGTAACATCCCTTAATCCCAACATACAAGTTTCATATAATTCACCACAAAATAACATATCATAATCCAAATATGGTCCCTTAAATTCTACAATTAAGTCTTTCAGTACCAACTTTTTCGAATAAAGTAAAATACATAACAACTACTAATTATAACTGAAATCTTCATAATCATTCAACATCCACAAAAGCTAACATGATAAATCCTATCATTGTCTCTTGTTTGCTCCATGACCTGGAATACATATTTTAAAACAAAAATGAGGGTTAGACCTTGAGGTCTAGTGAGAAAAATCCCCGTTAGTAAAAGAAAACATTTGCACATAATTCACGTAAGAATACCAAATATGACTCATGCATCATGTATCTTTCCATCTCTATCTCTTTTCTTTTCCGTGGCCATATTAATTGGTAGCAAGCCAATTAATTAATTTACACCGCTGTACTAAATACAGCCAACACCACTGTCCCTTTGTACAGCCAACTTTCACCGGTCCTAAGCCCGGCCAACTAGTACTCATACAATGTAATATTCATATAAACACTATATGCACCATATTACATTAAATCACATATATGTATTCCATTTGAAAACATTTCAAATAAAAACTCACCTCGTGCGTTATTACAAAAACTCTTTCAAGGTAATTCACGTAAGTCGCCCCTTCACCAAATCTGAAATCACAAAATACCAAATATTTCTCTTAACACTAAACTCACGAAATCCTCAACCCAAGTCGCAACCCAAAAAGACATGAAATCGCAATGAACAGTACAAATCGCAACCGTGATGAACAGTACAAAGTCGCAACCTCTTACTGCGACTTCACCCCCGAAATCGCAACCCACTATTGCGACTTCACCCTAAGTCGCAATCCACCACTGCGATTCCACCCTGGAGTCGCAACCTACTATTGCGATCCCAAACCCGAATCGCAATCAACTACTGCGATTCCAAGCCATGTCGCAAACGACCATTGCGACTTCATACCCAAGTCGCAACCAACCATTGCGACTCCGATGAATGTCGCAGTCGTCCATTGCGACTTCGATGAATATTAGCCTACTGCGACTTCGATGAATGTCTCAGCCTACTGTTTCATCCTAAAACCCAGATTTTTACAGTTTTATTCTATACATGTTGCTATAAAGATGCAGTTATGATTAAGACTATAAACATAACCTAACCTTAAGCTCAGATTTCCCAAAACATCCCCTTTTTAACAAAACCCACCAAGAACTTAAACTAGAAAATTTAAGAACACTATGAGGAATTAAAACACAAAAGGTATGGATTGTTTACCTGGATTACTTCAGCTTGTTATAAACAATTCCAGCAAAAAACCTATAGCTTTCCTTCTTCTTCTTTAGTTTTCCTTCTTCTCTCTCTTCTCTCTCTTTTCACGAAAAACACACACCCACTAGGATATTTGGGATATTTTGCTAAGAAGGAGACTTCATCTCCTAATTGTTTACTCAAGGGTCGGTTAAGGCAAGGTGGAGGTGTCACCTTATTACCAAATAAACCTTAAACTTGTTCCACCTATCAAAATATACCCCTAACTTCTATTAAAATTAAAACTTACCCCTTAACTTCTCATTCCTTAAAATACCCATATAAACTTATAAAATTCTTATATTTTAAATTAAATAAAATACCTGGTTATTACAACATCTCCCCCTTAAAAGAATTCCGTCCCGGAATTCAGTCAAGTGAACAGATGAGGGTATTTGGCTCTCATCTCCGACTCTGATTCCCATGTCGCATCCTGACCCCTATGATGTTTCCATTGAACCTTTACCTGCCTGATCTCCTTATTCCTCAATACTTTAACCTTGTGATCAACTATCGCTTCCGGTTCCTCCACATAGTTCAACTTTTCATCCACTTGTATATCCGGTAGAGATACTGCCTGGTCCGGCGTGACTAAACATTTACGAAAATTCGACACATGAAACGCGTTGTGAATTCTGCTCAATTCCAACGGAAGATCCAATCTGTATGCTACTTCACCAATTCTTTCCGTAATTTCAAATGGCCCAATATATCGCGGACTGAGTTTACCTTGCTTCCCAAAACGTATGACTCCTTTCCAAGGTGAAACTTTTAACATCACAAATTCCCCAACCTGAAATTCTAACGGTTTCCGGCGTCGATCTGCATAACTTTTCTGTCTGTCTTGTGCCGTTTACAATCTATCCCGGATCTGAGTAATCTTATCTGCTGTTAACTGTACTATTTCTGGCCCTGCTAACTGCTTTTCCCCCACTTCATTCCAACACAAAGGCGTTCGGCATTTCCTACCATACAATACTTCAAACGGTGCCGCCTGAATACTAGAATGATAACTGTTGTTGTAAGCGAACTCTATCAAAGGCAAATGTTTATCCCATGATCCTCCAAAATCAACTATACAAGCCCGAAGCATATCTTCTAACGTCTGAATTGTTCTTTCGCTTTGTCCATCAGTCTGAGGATGATATGCTGTACTCAACTTGATTTGTGTTCCCATCTCTTTTTGAAAGCTTCTCCAGAATCTAGAAGTAAAACGACTATCTCGATCAGAAATAATCGAAATTGGTACTCCATGTCGAGTTACTATTTCATTAATGTACAGTTTGGCCAAACGTTCCAAAGAATCGATTTCTTTTATCGGCAAGAAATGAGCAGACTTCGTCAACCTATCCACAATCACCCAAATAGAATTGAATCCCTTTGAAGTTCTTGGTAACTTGGTAATGAAACCAGTTGTGATCTGATCCCATTTCCACACTGGAATATCTAAGCGTTGTAACTGACCAAACGGTTTCTGATGCTCAATCTTTACTTTCTTGCAGGTAATGCAGTCTTCCACATGCTTAGCAATACTTCTTTTCATCCCCGGCCACCAATAGAATTGTTTCAAATCTCTATACATTTTATTTGTACCTGGATAGATGGAGAATCGAGATTGATGAGCTTCTTGTAGTACACGATCACGTAATCCACCCAAACGAGGTACCCAAATCCTATTCCCCAAACACAACAACCCACGGTTATCTTTCCCAAGTAATGCTGATATCCCAACCAACAGTTCAGATTTTAAACTTTCTTCTTGATAAGCATCTACTTGGCACTTCAGTAATTCGTCAAAAATGTTTGGAAGAAGTTCAGCTCTTAAAGATATCGCCTTTATCGTTCCACTTCTTTCTTGTCGACTTAGTGCATCTGCCACCACATTCGCTTTTCCTGGATGATAAAGGATTTCACAATCATAATCGTTCACTAACTCTAGCCACCTTCTTTGCCTCATGTTCAGTTCCTTCTGATCAAAAAGATGTTGGAGACTCTTATGGTCCGTAAAAATTTGACACTTGGAACCATAAAGATAATGCCTCCAAATCTTCAAAGCGAAAACAACTGCTGCCAGTTCCATATCGTGAGTAGGATATTGCCTTTCATGATCCTTTAATTGCCGAGAAGCATAGGCAATTACTTTTCCACGTTGCATGAGTACACATCCCAAACCTAACTTAGAAGCATCACTGTAGACCACAAAATCATTCGAACCTTCTGGCAATGCTAAAATCGGCGCGCTGCAGAGTTTCTCCTTTAATATCCTGAATGCCTCGTCCTGTTCTGCCTTCCATTCGAACTTCAGATTCTTCCGAGTCAGCTTCGTCAACGGTGTGGCAATACGAGAGAAATATTTTATAAACTTTCGGTAGTAGCCGGCCAAACCCAGAAAACTTCGTACTTCTGTTGCTGTCTTTGGTGGTTCCCATTTTTCAACTGCTTCCACTTTCATCGGATCGACTTGTATACCCTTTTCAGAAACTATATGCCCCAAAAACTGAACTTCCCGCAACCAGAATTCACACTTTGAAAATTTCGCATACAACTTTTCTTTCTTCAATAATTCCAAAATCAAACGAAGATGTCGTGCATGATCCCTTTTGGATCGGGAATAAATAAGTATATCATCGATAAATACAATGACGAATTTATCAAGATATTGCTTACATACCCGATTCATTAAATCCATAAAGGCGGCTGGAGCGTTTGTCAATCCAAATGGCATTACTAGAAACTCATAGTGACCGTACCTGGTGCGAAAAGCAGTTTTCAACACGTCTTCTTCTTTGACCTTCAACTGATGATAACCGGATCTTAAATCAATCTTGGAGAAACAACATGCTCCAACTAATTGATCGAAGAGGTCATCAATTCTAGGTAGAGGATACTTGTTTTTGATCGTGCGCTTATTCAATTCTCTGTAGTCGATACACATTCTCATCGAACCATCCTTCTTTTTCACAAATAAGACTGGTGCTCCCTACGGTGAAGAACTTGGTCTGATGAAACCCTTAACGGATAGATCTTGCAGTTGTGCCATCATTTCTTTCATTTCTGGAGGTGCCAAACGATACGGTGCACGGGCTACAGGGGTGGCTCCAGGAATTAGATCTATACCGAACTCTACCTGTCTAACGGGCGGAAGACTGTTCAAGTCTTCAGGAAATACTTCTGGAAAATCACTAACAATTGGAATGCCTTCCAACTTACTCTTCTCTAGCTTAGTATCTATTACATAAGCTAAGTAACTCTGACAACCTTTACTAACACACTTACGGGCTTTTATCATGTTAATAAGATTATACTGATAATTCCTACGATCGCCATAAATCACTACCGGCCCTTTTTCAGGTAACGCAACGTTTATTAACTTCTTATCACAATTTATATTAGCTTGGTTCTCGGCTAACCAGTCCATTCCCACTACCACATCAAACTCTACTAGGGCTATTGGAAATAACTGAATCGGTACTCCGCACCCTTCTATATCTATCACGCAACTATCAAATACTTCTTTAACTGATACTTGATTTTCATTTGCCGTATCTACCAATAAAGCATGATCTAACACTTTCGGCTTTAAACGCATGTAAGCAGCAAATGAAGGAGACACAAACGATTGGTTTGCACCAGAATCAAATAACACCTTAGCACGTGTGGAATTTATTAAGAATGTACCTGTAACTACGTCCGGAGTTTCCTCCGCTTCCTTTGCTGTCATCTGAAATGAACGGCCTCTTGCTCTTGCTGGCTCTGACCTCGGTACTGCTGGTCTAACACCCGATGCTCTTGTTGACGTGCCACCCGATGGTATTCTTCCCAGTAGACAATCTGATTGAAGATGATATGGCGAATTGCATGAATAACAAAATCTAACCACCCTACAATCTTTAGCAATGTGCCCAAACTTCCCGCACTTATAACAGTTTCTAGGATCTACCTGACAGCTTCCTTGGTGAAAACGGTGGCACTTTGGGCAAGGTCTTTCAGCTGCTCTAAAAGGTGGACGACTATCAAATCGCTGAAATCCAGACTTCTTCACATCGTGTGGTGGTCCTTCCTATTTTCTCTTTCCCGCACTCTTATCCCCAACATCCCTCTTATTGTCTCGCTCCACATTTTCCGCAGCATTGACTGCTTCTGAAAAAGTATTAGGTCTCGCTGCAGTTACCAACTTTCTAATCTCCGAATTCAATCCGAATACATACCTTTCCATCTTCATCTTTTCTGTGGCAACATAATATTCTCCGAAACGCAACTTTTCCAAGAAACGGGCAGTGTAGTCTCTTACCGATAAATTTCCTTGCTGTAGGCTCAGGAATTCCTCTTCCAACTGTCTAACTGCGGCTTGCGGGCAAAACTGTTCCTTAAATGCTCTCGAGAATTCGCCCCAAGTAAAAGTTGAATACACATCAGGTCCTTCAGAGTCAATAAGGGCTTCCCACCAATACAAGGCATCTGCTTTCAACATTGCTATTCCATATAACACTTTATCTTCTTCCGCGCATTTACTGGTCTTAAATACAGCTTCAACCTCCTTCAGCCATCGCATTGCTTTTACTGGGTCTCTGTCCCCTCCATAATTGGGTGGTTTACAGCTTAAAAACATTTTATAATCACACTTTCTGGGTGCTGATGTGACAATAGGTGCGATAGGCACTTCGTTTTCAAGGGTAGGGTCTGATATTTCTGTTTCCGAATGGTGAGTCTGGTTAAACATAGCTTGTATATTTGCCTGAAGTCTTCCCATTTCATTCTCTAGGTCGTCTCTCGTAACAAACTCTGTGCCTCGCCCCTGTACTCTGCCCCCTGACCTACCTCTACCTCTTTCTCCCCCTCTTCCCCTTCCACCGGCTGTTGGATTAGATCTATTCGGATTCCCTTCCCCTTCTCGGTTTGTTCGTCTCGTTCCACTTGCCATTCTGTTGATTCAAACAAGGTTAATATACACATAAGCACATACCCCATATAATAAAGTATTCTGGTTCCAACATGTACCTGTAAGATCATAATTACACTGGCCAGGTGAAATCTGAAATTACCTTACATGAGGTTCCTTCTACCTTTTTATATTTATCATCCCAGGGTTCTAAAATAACAAGGACCTCCTACTTCGCATGCAGTTTAAGTCTAGGTACAGATACTAATACCTAAATCTCTTAAACTAAGGCTCTGATACCATTTGTAACATCCCTTAATCCCAACATACAAGTTTCATATAATTCACCACAAAATAACATATCATAATCCAAATATGGTCCCTTAAATTCTACAATTAAGTCTTTCAGTACCAACTTTTTCGAATAAAGTAAAATACATAACAACTACTAATTATAACTGAAATCTTCATAATCATTCAACATCCACAAAAGCTAACATGATAAATCCTATCATTGTCTCTTGTTTGCTCCATGACCTGGAATACATATTTTAAAACAAAAATGAGGGTTAGACCTTGAGGTCTAGTGAGAAAAATCCCCGTTAGTAAAAGAAAACATTTGCACATAATTCACGTAAGAATACCAAATATGACTCATGCATCATGTATCTTTCCATCTCTATCTCTTTTCTTTTCCTTGGCCATATTAATTGGTAGCAAGCCAATTAATTAATTTACACCGCTGTACTAAATACAGCCAACACCACTGTCCCTTTGTACAGCCAACTTTCACCGGTCCTAAGCCCGGCCAAATAGTACTCATACAATGTAATATTCATATAAACACTATATGCACCATATTACATTAAATCACATATATGTATTCCATTTGAAAACATTTCAAATAAAAACTCACCTCGTGCGTTATTACAAAAACTCTTTCAAGGTAATTCACGTAAGTCGCCCCTTCACCGAATCTGAAATCACAAAATACCAAATATTTCTCTTAACACTAAACTCACGAAATCCTCAACCCAAGTCGCAACCCAAAAAGACATGAAATCGCAATGAACAGTACAAATCGCAACTATGATGAACAGTACAAAGTCGCAACCTCTTACTGCGACTTCACCCCCGAAATCGCAACCCACTATTGCGACTTCACCCTAAGTCGCAATCCACCACTGCGATTCCACCCTGGAGTCGCAACCTACTATTGCGATCCCAAACCCGAATCGCAATCAACTACTGCGATTCCAAGCCAAGTCGCAAACGACCATTGCGACTTCATACCCAAGTCGCAACCAACCATTGCGACTCCGATGAATGTCGCAGTCGTCCATTGCGACTTCGATGAATATTAGCCTACTGCGACTTCGATGAATGTCTCAGCCTACTGTTTCATCCTAAAACCTAGATTTTTACAGTTTTATTCTATACATGTTGCTATAAAGATGCAGTTATGATTAAGACTATAAACATAACCTAACCTTAAGCTCAGATTTCCCAAAACATCCCCTTTTTAACAAAACCCACCAAGAACTTAAACTAGAAAATTTAAGAACACTATGAGGAATTAAAACACAAAAGGTATGGATTGTTTACCTGGATTACTTCAGCTTGTTATAAACAATTCCAGCAGAAAACCTATAGCTTTCCTTCTTCTTCTTTAGTTTTCCTTCTTCTCTCTCTTCTCTCTCTTTTCACGAAAAACACACACACACTAGGATATTTGGGATATTTTGCTAAGAAGGAGACTTCATCTCCTAATTGTTTACTCAAGGGTCGGTTAAGGCAAGGAGGAGGTGTCACCTTATTACCAAATAAACCTTAAACTTGTTCCACCTATCAAAATATACCCCTAACTTCTATTAAAATTAAACCTTACCCCTTAACTTCTCATTCCTTAAAATACCCATATAAACTTATAAAATTCTTATATTTTAAATTAAATAAAATACCTGGTTATTACAAAAATGCAACCATTATTATTATCAAATTGAAATTCAAAACCATCCTTGTACAATGCATGAAAAGAAATAATGTTTCGAGCCATTTCTGGCGAGTAGCAACAATCTAATAACTTTATTGAAAAACCACTACTAAGCACGAGCTCAAAATCTCCAATCTTGGTAACAGCGGCAGTCATCCTGTTTCCCATGATCAGATTCAGCTCCCCATGCTTCAACGTTCTACTTCCCTTTAGTCCCTGGAAATTAGAGCAAATGTGAGTACCACATCCCGTATCAAGGACCCAAGAGTTAGAAATCGAAGTACTATGGAGTTCAATTGTAAAAATACCTGAGGTGCCACACCCTTTGACCTTGTTCATTTTCAAGTCCTCCAGATATTTTGGGCAGCTTCTCTTCCAATGGCCCCTTTCTTGACAGTAAAAGCATATGGCCTCTTTAGGGTCACTTATGGGTGGTATGTCAGAAGAATCAGCTTTTCTCTTAAGGCCTTGGATGCGAGGAACAACTTTAGCATTTCCCTTCCCTTTGGGATGAGAAACTTTCTTCTTCTTATAGCCACCTTCCCTAATGGCCAGGACGGGAGCAGTTGAGTGAGCACTTTAGGTCTTACCCATACTTGCTTCAGCAGATCTCAACATGCCATGGAGCTCCATCAAGTCTTGTCCATATTGTTCATATTGAAGTTCACTATGAATTGTTTATATGCCCCACTAAGAGAGTTTAGCACCATGTCAATGGCAAGCTCTCTTGGGAAATCGACACCTAGATTGCCTAACCTGTCAATGTACGCTTTCATCTTTTGCACATGCGCACATACAGGGGCACCGTCCTGTTGCTTACATTCCACAAGCGATTTTACGACTTGGAACCTTTCTTGCCTCGCTTGCTCCTGAAACATTTCACGAAGCTGCTCATTTAGTTCAAACGCCCCCATGTTCTCGAAACTCTTTTGAAGTTCCAGGACATGGACGCCAACATGAGACACGCGACTTTTGTGGATTCCGCGAATTGCTTGTTATATTCAGTTACTGCTTCAGGGCTTGCATCATCATTAAGTATAGGAAGATCCTCGTCGAGCAAATACTCTTTGTCTTCGTACCTCAAGGCAATTCTCAAGGCACGAATCCAATCCAAGTAATTTGGCCCAGTCAGCTTATCTTTACTTAGGATAGAGAGTAACGTAAGGTTGGATGTTGAGTGAGTAGGAGGAGGAGGAGGAGGAATATTTTCAGCCATCTGTAGATATAGTTTTATTTTAGTTAGTTTGAAATTTAACCTTTAAAACAATTATCCAAAATTATTTAACAAGGCTAGGATCCATATTTTACTCTATGATGTGAAAAGGGATGCCGTAATCACATCACAACGTTATTTAGGTAAACAAATGCTATTTGTTACTTTCATTCACTATGAAACTCCTAGTTCTTTTGATATTCACCGACTTATGTCAATGGCATGTTAATCTCGACTATGCTTATCTTCTATTTGTGACTGGGATGCCGAGGATCACAAACTAGATGGTGAATCGACCATGCAATAACACATGGACCCCTCGGCTCAAGTACGCTTGAGAATCACGAGCGCCACATCATTTTCGACTATAGTTTCACATTAACGTGCCGGCAAACCGCACATGCTCCGTTAACAAACTATAAGAATATATGTGTTCTTCTCATGGGTAGCATAAGACTTTCACATTTCTTAGTATGTCTAAAACGGGATTTTGTTTTTATATACTTCATAGTTAATACTTTTAACTTGTCTCATTGACCTATCAAACCTTTTCGGTAATTCCACTAGTCCACACAAGAGGCGGTGAGTATGGTAACGCATGGCGTTTTAAAAACCATTAACTCATTCGACAACCATATTATAGGTAACCTCCTTAAACCCCTTTAGAGTGCTTATAGTGAGTACGCCTAGTCTCGGTTTGACTATCAATGTATAATTTAATTATATATATATAATTAAGGTCTAATATATATATATATATATATATAAATTGAATGGAATTTTAAACTATTTAAAATTATGATTATCTAATTAATTCTAATTAACCATGTGAGGACACGTTTAATAATTAATATAATCGTTTCCATAATTAATTC
Source organism: Saussurea involucrata (assembly GCA_033807775.1). Lineage (NCBI taxonomy): Eukaryota > Viridiplantae > Streptophyta > Magnoliopsida > Asterales > Asteraceae > Saussurea > Saussurea involucrata. The sequence continues at coordinate 29,944,698 of CM066317.1, forward strand.
CAATTAAACATGTGAGGACACATGCTAATAATTAATGTAAATATTTGACATACAATTTATATTCACTATATAAATAATGTTAGTGTTTATCTTACAGTATAACTCAAACTTGAATATATCTATTCAATATTTGCCAAAATTCAATATTTATGTGTTTTAGGCAAGTTAGGAAACTAGCAAAAAACAATTAGGTTATAACATTGCAAAAAAATGACTACCCTATACCCATTAGGGATTTCAATAAACTTAATCAATAATAATTCAAATCTTTTATGCAAGTAAAAATATAGTTTCCAAAATTAGGTTTTTTTTTGAGGTTATGACCACGAAACCTTAACTTATGGATTAAGCAATCCAATGGCCACAAAAAATTGAAATCGATTTTGTAGCCTCAAAACCCTAGATTTCGAAAACCCTAATCCAACATAAACAATTTTGCAAATCAAATTGAAACACTTTTGAGATAATATCTAAGAACAATGGCTCTGATACCACTGTAAGGTTTTGAGTAAACATACAACCACATGACATAGGCAACGGAAGCATATTTTAATTTTTATCATCAATGGTTATACAATCTATCAACCTATATGAATACATGCGTTCTAGATAATTAACTACAAAATATTGAATCAAGAACACTTACTTGTTTATTGCGATTGTCGAAAACCACAATGATGAATCAAACCTTTGATCTCGCTTCTTGGATGTCAAAGACCAATAGTATGAATCCCTCTAGTGGCTCACACTTAAGAACACCAAAATACCAACAACCGGAAGATGCTTAATTACTAAACCCTAAATTAGAGTTTACGATTTTAGGAGAGGGAGAGGGGAGATCGACGGCTCCAAGAGAGATCAAAAAACTCATTAGGGTTTAACCCCTAGCAGTTTATTTATAACCCTCTATTTTACACTTAGCCCCCTTGAACCGATAAGCTTGTTAAAACTATTTTAACCAATCAGTCCCTGCACTTTATATAATTAATCTAATTAATTATATTGCAGCTTATCATCAATTGAACTAATTGCTTTAACTCCATTTTATTCTTCTGATTGTTTATTTTGGGTCTTAAGGGCAACCCAAAAGGACCCTGTTATTATTAGAAATATTACCAATAGTTAATGACTCTGGACACTATATCCAATATAATAGACACTCAAGTGTGGTTCCAAAGACTCTTTTTCGGTCGTTAGATTATTGAAAAACTCTTTTTATATTCACATATGAACAATATACACTCAAGTGTTGCGTACATCTCACCTCTTGTTCCCTATTTTTGAGTGGGATTAATTGGGTCTTTTTGGTTTGGTTTTTTGTTTATAAAGAAAATCGCTCTAGAAATAAAACAGCATGTGCTCTTCGATTACCGGAAAACATTTTGCGGGCACTCTACAAATATGACAAGAATTGAACTTTCTTGTTGCAGGACCGATGCTTTCAAGAGACAAACAGAAAGATTGGTGAATGAACTCAAACGGTTTGCTGAATCTGCAGAGGATAAGTTAGAGAATATAGAAGAGCAAGCAGAACGTTTGTTGCATAGTTCAGACCATATTCAAAGCTCTTTGGATTCTATTGATGTTCAAACTCAACAAGTGGCTCAAACATCAAACAACGTTGAAGAACGTGTTAGTGTTGTGTTAGAGCATTCACAATCGGTTTATGAGCAATCTGTAAGAATAGCACATTCTCAACTGGAGCTGCGTGATGGGCAAATAAAGATGAATGAACGGCTGGATGAAGGGATGTCAATGCTTAATGAATCTGCCAAAAAGCTGGGTAAAGAAATGAACAACATAATGAACGAAGCTGTTGAAATAGAAAAAGAGATTGGTAAAGTCGGAGATGCAATGTTTATGAAGATGGATACTTTACAGATTAAAGCTGATGATAATGGGAACATATATAGCAGAAACTTCATTAGACAAGCAAAAGCAACTTCTTGACATATCATGCATTTTCATCATGAATATCATGTATTGTACTATTGTTCAATATGAATGATTTTCATCTTGAATATTTATAATGTCATTCATTATGAATAAAACAAGAATAGTTGGTTCTCAAAATATTTACGATTCTTATTTGAAGCTGCCCTATATATATACATAGATATACCAAACCAAAAACCACACGTACCACGTAAATCCCACGTAGAAGTAGGGGTAGGATGTACGCAAATCTTGAGGTAGATATGCTGTTTATATGAAGATATATGCTTGTATGTGTATGTATTCACATATATTCATATGTGATTGTATTATAGGGGAACTCTGCAAAGGTTGATTGAGCTTGGTCATAATCAACAACAGGAACTCATACAAAGGCAAGAACAACTTAAACAAGCTCATGATCATCTAGTTGAGAATTCGAAAACTATATTGGGTGCTCAGGTTGTCCTCTATGATTTAGTTGCATTTCTTTGTTTCATACTCAATTTGTTGCTTGTTTTAACGTTTTAAACAAAACGTTTACGTTTTTCATGTTCATGTTTGATAGGAACTTTTCAAGTCAAAACAAGCAAGCATGTTTCTTGCGATTGACAAGCTTTTCACTTTGCACAACGCAATTTTGCTGGAATCACGAGTCATTAAGGATTTTCTTGTATATTCTATATTAATCTTCACTCTATACATGTTTACAAGTACAAAACAAACCTACAATGTGAGACCTCGGCTATACATAGGTAAGTTGGCTAGTCCCTCTATCCCAAAATAAATGTCCATATTTCTACTTTATTTTGTCTCAAAGTACGTCTTTTCTTAAAATTAAGTGCCTACTTTCCAATTCTACCCTTAATTATGAGAATTAGAAATTCATTGCTCTCTATTATCAAGGGTAAAATTGTCATCTAGTTAATTAAATTTTTTAATAATTACACATTTCTAAAAATATGTGCCTTTTTTATCATGGACATTTATTAATTATTAGGGGTAAAATTGTCATTTTGGCAATACTTCGCCTAATCCCCTTGAGCCTTGAAGATAACAGTCAGGAAAATTCTCAGTGGCCCTAGACACCCAACGGCCTCAAGGCCTAGCCTTTATTTGGGCTTCTTTATCTTACGAACATCTTTTGTTTTTGTGCAGGCTTATGTGTAACGTTCTTGATTGAATTTATAGTGCTTCGATATGGAAATGACATTGAACAACAAGCTTGGATTATCAGCATTGTTAGGTCAATATACATGCTTTTTGCATCATCCCAACTTCTGTATGCGATTTACACATACAGGTACAGATAAAGATCGTTTGACATTTTGGTTTGAAGCTGCTTTCTAATATATATCGCTTATTTGTATCGTGTCTTTAAAATTCAAGCAGAGACTACGAGACGTTGAACCATCAAATGCTACAATCACTAATTGAGAAGGTTAATGGTATGCAAGGAAATAGTAAGTTATATTGTGAAGATGATAGTGATGTGGATTGGTCTTTATGGGTTGATGATGACTTATCCGAGGATGAATTGGAAGATCTTGACTATACGCTCCCTGAACACGTGGGAGAGGCTTCAATCATCGCTTTTGTTTCTAGAGATTATAATCTTCGTAACTGCCGCCTATAGCTTGAAGGTGGTATGCAGTATTGAGGCAAGATGCATTCTCATCATTCTACTGATTTTTTTCTTGAGATTTTAAAGTTTCATATGTGTTTTTAGGGAAAAACTGTAGACATGTTCTACTTGCAGGTTGAGTGATGGATCTGAAGAACATATATAGTTTGAATAAGAAACTGCAATTGGGAGAGAAAGTTGACTTTGAAGAAGCCTCCATCTCATGCCAGCTAGCACTTATAGAAAAAAGGTTGACTTTTGGCTAAATCCTTATTCTTATTGAAGTTGTGAGGCCTTTGACCCTGAAGGTAAGTTTGATACATACTTTGTAGGCTATAATTAAAATATATTTTGAAAGGAGAATATATGAAAGAGGATGTTTGCAAGAGTGTCAAAATTAAAGAAATGTTATTTAACACGAACCAAAGTTCTTTTGAAAATTAGTACTTTTTCGAAATCCCCACGGAGACAGATGTTCTACTTTTTGGATAGAGGTTGGTCAGCTTTAATTGCATTGGTTTGGTCTTATTGAATACCAAGAAGAAGTCAACTTTCATTCATGTATACTTTTAACTCAGCCAGCCAGCCAACAACACTAAGAAGGTTGTACCTCAGATTAAGGGTCTTAACAACAACATTTACAACATAAAGTGCTACATTTTGTTCTTTGAAATCTCTTAATTGCAAGTTTACAAGCATAAGGTACAACTTAAGACACTTTATTTCAACTTTTGCATCCCAAAACGCCGATTCCCATTCCCTATATATAGGCTATAATCCGATAATTCCCGCTCTAAAGAATGGCTCATGCTCTCCACTATAATCGATCTCTGCAGAATCGTCAACCCTATTTTATTTGCATGCAGACCTACATCAACATGTGTTGTTTATTTGTTTGTTTTGGCATAAATTAAGATGTTCTGATATATTTTTTTTTGTAGTGGAATCAGATATCATCATCATCATTCTTTTCTGCTACAAAATCTGTTGCTGCTCATGTCCTCATTATCACTACTTTGAGAACAATATATATGGTCATGATGCTAAAAATATAAAGGGTCTTGGGAATGCAATCAGGTGGTTCCATAGATTGGATTCATTGCATCATATTACTTGTCTGCAAATGTTTTTCTTTGAGCCATTAGATAGATATCTTTCTTAGGGGCTTTCATTCACCATTAACCATTATCTATCTTGAAATGGATATGATTTGAACCATTCACATGTGAACGTTACGTTTAAAATGGATATAAATTGTGCTCATACTGCTTGATGTTTTTTTTGAAGAGACCGAGTTATTTACATTTGGTTTCATAGTTAAAGCCTGCTGATCGAGTCTCAACCCTCAATTACAACAACAGGGCTGTTTTTGGAACTTTGTTTGAGAGCAGCCAGCTTCAAGTGCCCGTCTGTCTGGTTGAAGTAACTACTTCATATGGTTTTCTTTTGTTGCTCAATAGAGTATGTTTGTTTGGTTTAAATTTCTTGTATATCATTGTTTCTGTAATTTTTATGTAAAAAATTGCTTGGATTTTTCTTTTTAATCAATAATAGTTGCATCAATTTTCCATTTTCTGGTTTATGATATAGTTTCGCATCCCGTGGCATCGTTTTTAGAAAATATGATTGGCTCAGTCTTTTTTAGACCTGTTTTGTTTTGGGTCTACTATTTGCGTTCATCTTGTGTAATCTTGATGGGGACGCTTGATTTTATTCCAAATTTCGAGCTCTTGTGAATTCGAGTTTGAAGCCTAGGTTCGGTATTCATCGAATCAACGAACCATAGAAGAGATTAGCCACGGGTATTCCTAGAGAATTAACGCATTTTAGTTTGGTATTTGTTTTTTTGCTGCATCACACACTTTTAAACCCGTTTGAGATTTGCTTTGGTGTAATATATGGTGAGACTACTAAGACCGTGTTTTTTTTTCATTTTAAGCTCTTAATCACCACTTATGTCTGATTCATTAAGACATTTTATAACTCAGACCGATTTTCAGAGCCTCTTATTTCTTAATATAGCCTGGACAAAAAACCGTAACTCGATCTCTTAAATCTACTCTTATTTTCGTCACGCACCATTTTTTTTTCAACGTCGTTTTTTTGCCCGAATGCACCCCGAATTTGCAAAATTGCAAAACACCAATATTGTAATTTGTGTGTTGACTTTCCAGAACATCTTCAATTACTTATTAAATCGGAGCTTCTTTGTGTGAGATATGATTAAAACACCACAGCCACGCAAATCTATCATCGTCCTTCTTTTGTTTCTTCTTTTGTTCCGTCATTGGATCATCGATGCTCAGTTCAATTGACTTACCTAAGTTGAAATTTTGAGAGATAAAATCAACAATTATTCATATTCAGACGTTTGTGAGTTTACAAAAACAAACAGCCTTATTGATTCAGATTCCAGCATCTCTTAAAAACCAAACGCTACCTAAGCATGCAACGATAAAAACATCAAAAAACTTTTTAATAGAGGTCGTCTATATACAAAAAATGACAAATATATCCTCAACTTTGGTACTACTAACTTCTTTGATGTTTTAACAATGGGGTGATTTTCGTTGATGTTTTCTAATTGGATGATCCTTGTTGATGTTTTTACGATTTGGTGATCTTCTTTGACGTTTTAATAAATAAGTGGTATTTTTAGACGTTTTTATAGTAGGATGGTTTTTCACAACTTTTAACAAACTTCAGTTTACTCCTTATGTTTTACCATTTTTCTATTACTCCACACTAGCGGTGCTCACGGGTTGGGTTGATCGGGTTGAAGACATTTCGACACATCAACCCAATGTTGACGGTTTGAAAAAAATTCAACCCAAACAAAGATACAACCCAACCCAACCCGTTCGGGTTGGTCGGGTTGTGTTTAAACAAGGTAAAATCAAAATTAGAAACATAAAAATAAAGGAAACATGTCTTTAAAATACAACCGATAATTCACACAACATATAGATACTACATATAAAAATGTCTAAACCAAATATGATCAAATAACTTGACGTCTCCAATTTGCATATTTCTTAAATCTTAAATATATTATCATCAACTGTTTTTCTCAATTTGCATATATATGTTAGCATTTACTATATATATATATATCGGGTTCATCGGGTTGGGTTGGGTTCAAATTCTCCTAACCCGATATCAACTCAATACATACGGTTTGAGGATTTTACAACTCGATTGGACATCGGGTTGCTTCGGGTTGGGTTATTTCATGTCGGGTTGGGTTGGGTTGATCGGGTTGGTCGGGTTGATCGGGTTTTTGAGCACCCCTACTCCACACATCGTTCACACCTGTTGATTTCTATTAGTATAGTATATATATATATATATAGGGAAGGGTTCAAAAGAGAAGTACAAATATTTTGAGAAATAGAGAAGTGATCTTGGCCATGCATTCGGTCAAGATCGGCGGCTTTGACCGAGAAGCAGGGGATAATTCCTCGCGTGGTCTGCACGTGATCTGCACAAGATAGAGGGGTAGTTTCGTAAAAAATACGCGGGACAGGTTCATATATGAATTTGTGTGATTCATATATGAACATTTGTAATTCACATATAAAATATTTTTAGCTAATTCATATATGAACCTTTGTGATTCATATATGAATCAGTTAATTTGTTCATATGAGAATTAGTTAAAAAAATTCATATATAAATCACAAAGGTTCATATATGAACACAAAGATTCATATATGAATTAGTTAAAAAAAGTTTATATGTAAATTACAAAGGTTCATATATGAACACAAAGATTCATATATGAATCAGTTAATTGGTTCAACTGATTCATATATGAACCTATAGTTAATTAGTTTCATATATGAAACACAAAGGTTCATATATGAATCATTCATATATGAATTAGTTATAAAGAGTTCATATGTGAATTACAAAGGTTCATATATGAACGTATAGTTCATATGTGAATCACACAAATTCATATATGAACTCAGCCCGTTTTTTTTGTAAAAGTTACGAAATTGTCCTTCTATTTTTGGAACAGCCGCAACTTTTGACCAGTCAAAGCCGCAACTTTTGACCAATTATAACCGATCTTGACCGAATGAATGGTCAAAATCACTTCTCTATTTCTCAAAAACTTTGCACTTCTCTATTGAACCTAAGGCTATATATATATATAGAGAGAGAGAGAGAGGGGGGGGTAATAAATTGTAAACCGCTAAATGTGTGTAAACTTGTAAACTTTTGGATTTCATAGGTTTTCTTAATGAAATTATTTTATGAAATTGTTTATTTTGATAAAAATGTTTCATATCATTCATTTCTTTGTTTCATATATTTGTGTTTTTTTATGTAAAACGAAAAAGTTTCATCAAGTTTCATAGGAATGAAAGAAAATATATGAAACTACATAAAAAACACAAATATATGAAACAATTTCATCAAGAAATGAATGATATGAAACAATTTCATCAAAATAAACAATTTCATGAAAAAATTTCATTAAAAAACCTATGAAATCCAAAGTTTACACGAAAAAAAGTTTACAAAATAGTGAGCCTCTATTATATATATATATATATATATATATATATATAGGGTCAGGTTCAAGGGAAAACCTCAAAAAAACGGAAAACTGATGAACACCCTATGAGCCCTTCATCTGGGTGGTATGCACTTGTACAAACAGGTTATTTGTAACATGTATTTGGGCATATATGCACAAATGCATAATGCACTTGTGCATAAAACCCAAAAGTCAACTATGTACCTGTATGCACAAGTGCATACCGTCCATATGAATGGCTCCTATGTAATACCCGGGTAAGTTCGTTAGTTAAATTCTTGTTTCGTTAAATCAGTTAACTTTAAATTGGGATGTTTAGGGTAAGTTTGGTTAAATTAGAGGTTTAAAGGTGTTTTAGTCATTAGTGAATAGTTCAAGGTCTAAAGGGAAAATATGGTTAATATTATCCTTAGACTTCAGATATTTTGCCAAAAGCAAAAAATTCAGTTTAGTGAGTGTGTGTGTGTGTGTGTGTGTGTGTGTGTGTGTTTGGAGAAGAGAAGAAGAAGAAAGAAGGTCTTGTGGCTAAGGATTCAAATTGGTTAACTTGGAAGTGGTATTAAGGTATGTTTCCTTTACATTTTATGTTTTTAATTGCTATTAGGAAGTATCTATCGGATTAGAATTATCACATCTGGACTGGGGTTGATTTCAGTCGAATTCTGGGTTAAAAATAGGCAAACCGACAGAGGTTTCCGGACAAGTTGAATGTGTCCGGGTAGTTTGATTGATGGTGTCCGGAAGTTGTTTTAGTGGTGTCCGGACGAGTCCTTTATCCGGGTAAGTCATTTGTTTCCATAAGTTTCCGGTTAAAACTAGTTACCGGATAGTGTCCGGATTGCTTTGGTGTCCGGGCGTTATTCGGATTGTATATGTTGTCCGGACAGTTATGCTGTCCGGAATGTTTGTGCTGTCCGAAAAGTTGTGCTGTCCGGATAACTTGTGGTATCCGGATACTTTAGCTGATTTGGTCACTTTTGAGAGTTTAGATACTTTTGAGTATCCAGTAACTTGTGTTTTGTTAACTCTTAGATAGGGAATGAATGATGACTGACTATTCTGTGAACTAGACTTAAGTTCGGGCTTGGGGTAACATTGGAGGAATTGAGTTAACTCTTAGCTCTAGTAAGTCTTATGTGTTCTAGTTGGTAAAGAGATACTTGTATCTAATTGTTTCAGATACTGTGAATTTAGAGTGAAAGCTGAATCTTGTGGAAAAGACTGGAAAGAGTTTTTGATAAACAAACAAGTGAGTTTTACTTTAAAACGTTTTTAAACTGGAATACATATATGTGTGGATTGGGAATGTGATAGATGGTGTGATTAGGTGTTTATGTTTGAAATATAATATATTGAGATAATGTATTTACATGAGCATTACACTATATGTAATATTCGTACAACGGTGTTGGCTGTAATTGTCGTAATATTGGTCGGGCTTAGGACCGGTGGTGTTGGCTGTAATATTCGTACAACGGTGTTGGCTGTAATTGTCGTACAGTGGAGTTAATTTATTAGTTAGCTTGCAACCAATTAATATGGCCAAGAGAATGAGACAGGAAAGTATATGATGCATGAGTCATAACTGGTATTTGTTTTTGTGTTATGTATATGATGATTGTGCAAATGGTTTTAAAACTAACAGGGATTTTCTCACTTAGACCGCTAGGTCTAACCCTCATTTTGTTTTAAAATATGTATTCCAGGTTGTGGATCGGGTAAGGGCAAGTGAATAGAGTAAACGGTGGCTAGCTTTTGTGAAGACTTATATTTTGAAGACTCTGACATGTTTTGTAGTTTTAAATTAGTTATCAGATATCATGTATTTATGTAACATCCCATATTTCATCTCTTGTGGTATTTAGTGCAGAAATAAGAATTCTGGGGCTCTTTTGTAAAAACCTGAAAGTTATGTGGCTGGAGTGTGATAGAGAGAAGTTTATTAAGACAAAACCCTTCAAAAACCTTATTTCCATTTCTTGTTTTCGGCTGGAACTTCTCTAGAGAGGAAAGGAGCTCAAGTTCCACCATTGAAGGTTTGGAGAAGGTGGATCAGCTAGAGATTGAAGAAGTTGCTGCTAAGGTATAACTCCACCCACCTTTCTTTAAGTTTTGTGTCTAGAATGGGGTTTAGATGTATGTTCTTGATCCCAATATCTTCTCATTTTTGTATTTTGAGATGAAATCTTGTGGAAGGGTGTGTTGGATGAATCCCTTGAGGAGTTTGAGAACTCTTGGTGATAGTTCACCTTTTCAAGGGAGGTTTATAAGTTTTGTTCATCCATTTTGGGTGTTGATTCTAAAATATTGTTTTAGGAGAGCTGAATCTGATTTGGGGAAGTTTGGGGATGAGAAATCTTTGAGTTTTGGGAAGAAATCTCGTGCAGGAAAATCTGTCCAGGGGTCCGCGCCGGTGGCGGCGCCAATGGACTGGCGCCAGCATCGGCGCCAGTCGCTGTTTCTTGTTTTTCCGTTTTTGCTTCGTTGGTCGTTTGGGCTTGGGTTCGAGGCTTGGTTTAGGGGATTGTCTTAGGACATTATGGAAAGTGTTTTAGAGCATGATTGGGGAGTCTAATACCTCATTTGTTAACCCCAATTCAGGTGACCGTTTGGTGTTTAAGCGAGCTCCCAAGTAGTGAGTCGTTTAGCCGAGCATCAGGTGAGTTCCCTTATGCATTATTTCTATCTTTTAAAATGAAATGCGAAGAATTGATATGTCTGAAAATGAGTTACTTGTTTATCATGAATCTTATGTTTTTCTTATGCATGAAAAGTGTTAGTTTGTAATGTGGAAGGAGGATATTCCTCGAGTAAGTTTAAAGCATGTTCTAAGTGTTTATGTTTGTGATAGAGTCGGGTTACACAGTGGAGGACCCCCGAGTTGCCGTCCCTGGCTTTGTAAGGTGATGAGTTGTCGTCCCTGGCTTTGTAAGGTGATGAGTTGCCGTCCCTGGCTTTGTAAGGTGATGAGTTGTCGTCCCTGGCTTTGTAAGGTGATGAGTTGTCGTGCCTGGCTTTGTAAGGTGTTATTGGTCCGTACCACTGTGTATACCCTTGTTTGAGCTCAAACTTGTCAAGTGTTATGTGTATGGAAAAGTGTTTTGTTTTTAATGTTTTGCAGTTACACTTTTAAGGAGGGAATTCACTAGACCTCATGGTCTAACCCTCGCTTTCAAAACTTAAAAACCATTTTCAGGAAAGGGTGACTTAGGTTCTTGTAGCAAGGGAAAGGAGAAGGCTTGAGACGGAGGTGCGAGATTAGAGACCGTCAAGTTCCAGTTTTTGTTTAGTTAGCATCTCGGTTGTATTTGCTTGAGGACCTTATTCAATGTAATTGATATTGGAGTTTATGATGTATTTGGGACCCTTATGGGCTTTTTGGCTAATGTTTTATGTTAAGCAGGCTTTGGGTTGTTACAAATGGTATCAAAGCCATAGTTTAAGGGATTTAGGTGACCGGATGGGCCTAAACTTAAACTTTGAGGATAGGGACACAACCGAGATATAGGAAGTCATTAGGAATGACCGTAAACATAGGATATCTTGACAATGGTAATGAGAACCCTCATGTAAGGTAAATTCAAGTAGCATCTGGCCAATGCTATTATGGATCTACAGGTGCATGGGTGTGACCAATCGCTATTGTCGGGATGAGTGGTGAGGGTGGTGGTATGTAGAGGGTTCTAACCTTGTGTTTGATAGCAAATAGTTGATGTGTCATGGAAGAGATTCCTTATGATGGGATGTCTGCAACTTCTAGAGGAAGTGTTGTCTAGAAGTAAATTTTCTAGGATTCAAATTAATTAATGGTGGTAGGGGGGGGGAACGACTCCTAGTGTTAGTGGGTCCCCACCCTTAGGATCGTGGGTCGGTCAGTTGAGCTAGGAGTGAGAATTATGCGACCCTCCTGAAACCTTTAATTCGAGATCAAGTTAGGGAACCTAGTCTTGGATTCCCTAGTCAAGCGGTTTAGTGGCAAGATTAATGATTGCAAAAGATCAGTGTTGTTTTTGTGGTATGCATGTAAGAGTGGTCGATCAGGTAGGTTATGAAGCACTTGTGCTACAAGTTGTAGCATAAGTAAGGAAGCGGTTGTCGGTTATAGTATGGTACCAGTAAAGAGTTAAAGTGAGTGCAACGGTTGACTTAGTTAGGGTGAATAGCCTTCCTTCGTATATTGAATTCCATGCATTTTTGTTGTTAAACGCATTATACGAGATTCCTTCGTGATAAAAAGCATGTACGTGTATGATATGTTTTCTTGTTTTGGGAAATGAGTGACGCGTACGAGCGTGTTTTCTTTAAAGTAAAAGACAAACTTGTTTTCATCATACGATAAAGCTTTGAACTTAGTGATTTACGAATTATTTCACGTTTTTCTTGTGGAGAGAATCTTCGTTACGAAAATATGAAAGAACATCATTATTGCAAGGTTTGTTTTACAAACAAAATGAGTACTGACTCGTTATTTTCATGTAAACGAGTGTTGGAGTTGACAGACCCACTTTGGGTAAGTAATTTCGTTCGAAAATTTTCTGGCCATACGCGAAAGGGTTTCATTAGAGACAATCGTAGTGCCAGCACCGATTTGGATGGACAGGGTTACGAATTATCGTAAGAGTGCCTGTGAGTGATCTTTGCGATCGTTGTGTTTTACTATTCATTTTGAGTAATGTTGTTTCATGCATACTCAAACTCGCTTTATACTTTTGCATCTATCGTGTTTCTTAAAAGCGCGCAAAATGATTTCAATCGTTGTGTCATTATGCATGAAGGCTATGAACTCGCTAGGTCGGGGGGGGGGGGGAGGATGTTACGATTTAAGCCAAGGAAAGGGCTTTGGGAGTTAAATTGCTAGTTGTATAAGATGTGGTCAAGTTATGACCATAGTGTTCCGTTAGAGTAAGTAGGGTGAGTACCTGGAGTCTTGGGTAGTGAAGCTGGAATGTTGGTATGAGTGTAGTTTGAACTATTGTCGGGATATGTGAGAATAGTTTTAATCGCAGTAAAGTTGAAATGGCCAAAGTGTTTCTGTTGGTGGAATAGTAATCAGTAGCGTTACGTTACCTAATGTAATGTTTTCGGTTTCGAGTTGGAGTACTGAGATGGTTTGATAATTAGATCTTGCTAAGAAAGATCTTGTGTTTAGTCTCTCGAGGGAGAACGGTGGGGTATAAGTTGGTTATAAGGCGTAGGACGAAGTGGGTTATGTTAGGAATCCTAGATGGTCAGGAAAGAATGAAATCATCATGTAGTCCATTATGTGGAGGTTTTGTCAGGAGATTGAAACGTGAGAGTGAACCCGTTGGGTGTGGGTGGATGAGGTCGTTGAATTGTGTAAATGGTATGGAATAGGAATACCTAGTGAAGGCATTGGGAGAACGGGAGATCACCGGTGTGAATGTAATGTCCATTGAGGCTTTGGATGATTAGCTTATGGGTAAGGTGTCTAGTACAGCGGAGATAAATTGCGAGGAGTTAACGAGGAGCGAGAACTGGTTCGGGAGTTAGGAGAAATAGATTCTTTCGAGAATCCTGATTCGTCGTGAGGCGACTGGGCAATTGCATGTCGATTATCGATGTCGAATCAGTGGCCGTTTGTTGGATAGTTGTCGGGAGGTTGGCATTGGAGAAGTAGCTATAGTGTGGCTATCTTGTTGAGTTTTCTTACAAAGAGGCAAGAAGTTGTTTGGAGAAAGATAGGTATCCGACGTGACGTTTGACCACTTTGTGTGGGTGTACAAAAGTAAGAGATCGTGATTGCTTAAGTGATTTTCTTATGGGGTATGATGATCCATTTAAGAACGAGACATTAGGGTAATCGAAACAGGTGTACCTTGAGTAATTGACCTTGTCAAGTGGTTCATTTAGACCCGGGAAGGGCAAAGTCGATTAACGTTTTGGCTTTGTTTGGTTTGGTGTTATGGGTGTCGTGAAGTAAGTAGTATCCTTTGTGTGTGTAAGGAAATCATGATAGCCTGATTGCAAAGTAGTCGTGTGGTGCGATAGCAGCATGAGGAAGTGGTAGCACTCGGAATCAAAGGAACGTGTAGGTCATAGATGTAATGTTGAATTGCTGTAATGTTGGAATAGTCAAAGGTAATGAGCATGCCTGGTTTAAGTGTGTGGTTTTGCGGGCGGTATACGTTAATACTAGGTTGAGATCAAGAGATTAAGTTGCGGTTGGTAACGAGATGACAGGAGAACCCTTGTCCTTTTCGATCCCATTGGATTTGGGTGAGTTTTCATGCTTCACTCGATTGTCGAGCAGGATAATGTACCCGTTAAGTTGTAGTGCTTCGTCGTGAAGTTTAGGCAAGAGCGTTGGAGTATTTCGTAGATGTAATGAATTAGAATGAGCGGGTCGGCGGTGTTGGAAAGTTAGGAACTCTTGGTAGTTCTTGGTGTTAAGTACCTCATGAGAACTTGGCTAAAGGTCTTGACTGATAAGTATGGAGAAGTTGTTCTGTTAGGCTGTAGCGGTGTGCGATGGAAAGTTTGTGTAAACATGAGAGAAGATGTTGACAGTATAAAAGATCAAGTATTGACAGACTCGCGGTAAGACGATGTCATGAGACGTTGATTGGGCGGACTATAGTTGAAGAATTGTTCTTTTTAAGGCATAAGATAAGGGATTGTTGTTATGTCTTGGTTAATGAGTTGAGAAAGCTAAGTTCATGCGACCGGTCTAAAAGTTGGTGCTTGTGGGTGAGTCATTCTTTTGAGGGATCTTTAATGTATCAGGTTAGGATGGGAACAGGTGGTCGAATGTGGTGCTCTAGTTGAGAGACCGTGGGTTTAGATGCGATATCGTCGAGGAGAATGTTTCACACGAGCGTGTTGATCAGTGTCCGATTAAGGGAGATAGTTAGAATGAGCTTGGTCACTCCTCCGTGTGAGAGGGCAAGTGAACGTTGGAGGCAGTTCCTAGTTAGTGGAACCATTCAGTGGATTTGAGCGAAGGACATGATTGTGTATAGAATGGAATTATGGCTTAGCGAATGTGGGGAGTTTGGATCGTTGACTTGTAACTGTTAAGGCACGTGTGATCGGTGATTTGAGGAAACGCAATTGTGCCAGGCGAACGCTATTTTGGTAGGAGGGCGTTCTTCCTTTGATGAATGTTATGTGGTGGTGAGAAGGCGGTAACGTTATGAGAATGGTAGTGTGTAATGTCGACGAAAGGAGTGATAAGCCTCCGTTTAGAAATTCGGGTTATTGCGGTGTTAACTCGAGTAGAGTCGTATTCTATTAAAGAGAGTATTTTGGATGAGTAGTATGTTTGAACGAAGAGATTACAAGTGTGTGGCTGGGCGTGCTGCAGACCCGAGAGTGTAGTGGTTGGCCTAGGGACGATGTCAAAGAATACTGTACGTTGTCGATGCTGATCGGGAGTGGATGGATAGGTGAATGGAACTAAGATGATTGGATTAGAAGGTTCGAGCATTGTCAATCTCAAGTCGGGAGAACAGTTGGATGGGAAAATATTCCCATGGTTTGGAGTAGTGTGTTTTAATAGGAGATTGAATTGGACTACATTGTAATGGAGTAGTGGCAGTTTTCGAAAGAACTGGGAATTATTGATTTGTTTAGAGGCACTCGGTGAAAATCTAGAGTGCTTTTGGTATGTCTTAACCCATGTTTGGGGAATGTTGGTTGGGAAGAAGTTTGGTGTAGCTTCGCAGTCAGTGTGAGCAATTGAGGCCGGATGGTTGAGAATTGGACAGACAAAGAAGTTAGTTTGGTAGGGATGTAGTGGCAACTTCCTAAGAAAATTTTGAGGCAACATGGGAATCCGAGATCGATATGAGGGCAAGGTACCCGCACCTTTTCAGTGATGAGATTCCGGGGACGGAATCCTGTTAAGGGGGAGGTGATGTAACATCCCATATTTCATCTCTTGTGGTATTTAGTGCAGAAATAAGAATTCTGGGGCTCTTTTGTAAAAACCTGAAAGTTATGTGGCTGGAGTGTGATAGAGAGAAGTTTATTAAGACAAAACCCTTCAAAAACCCTATTTCCATTTCTTGTTTTCGGCTGGAACTTCTCTAGAGAGGAAAGGAGCTCAAGTTCCACCATTGAAGGTTTGGAGAAGGTGGATCAGCTAGAGATTGAAGAAGTTGCTGCTAAGGTATAACTCCACCCACCTTTCTTTAAGTTTTGTGTCTAGAATGGGGTTTAGATGCATGTTCTTGATCCCAATATCTTCTCATTTTTGTATTTTGAGATGAAATCTTGTGGAAGGGTGTGTTGGATGAATCCCTTGAGGAGTTTGAGAACTCTTGGTGATAGTTCACCTTTTCAAGGGAGGTTTATAAGTTTTGTTCATCCATTTTGGGTGTTGATTCTAAAATATTGTTTTAGGAGAGCTGAATCTGATTTGGGGAAGTTTGGGGATGAGAAATCTTTGAGTTTTGGGAAGAAATCTCGTGCAGGAAAATCTGTCCAGGGGTCCGCGCCGGTGGCGGCGCCGATGGACTGGCGCCAGCATCGGCGCCAGTCGCTGTTTCTTGTTTTTCCGTTTTTGCTTCGTTGGTCGTTTGGGCTTGGGTTCGGGGCTTGGTTTAGGGGATTGTCTTAGGACATTATGGAAAGTGTTTTAGAGCATGATTGGGGAGTCTAATACCTCATTTGTTAACCCCAATTCAGGTGACCGTTTGGTGTTTAAGCGAGCTCCCAAGTAGTGAGTCGTTTAGCCGAGCATCAGGTGAGTTCCCTTATGCATTATTTCTATCTTTTAAAATGAAATGCGAAGAATTGATATGTCTGAAAATGAGTTACTTGTTTATCATGAATCTTATGTTTTTCTTATGCATGAAAAGTGTTAGTTTGTAATGTGGAAGGAGGATATTCCTCGAGTAAGTTTAAAGCATGTTCTAAGTGTTTATGTTTGTGATAGAGTCGGGTTACACAGTGGAGGACCCCCGAGTTGCCGTCCCTGGCTTTGTAAGGTGATGAGTTGCCGTCCCTGGCTTTGTAAGGTGATGAGTTGCCGTCCCTGGCTTTGTAAGGTGATGAGTTGCCGTCCCTGGCTTTGTAAGGTGATGAGTTGCCGTGCCTGGCTTTGTAAGGTGTTATTGGTCTGTACCACTGTGTATACCCTTGTTTGAGCTCAAACTTGTCAAGTGTTATGTGTATGGAAAAGTGTTTTGTTTTTAATGTTTTGCAGTTACACTTTTAAGGAGGGAATTCACTAGACCTCATGGTCTAACCCTCGCTTTCAAAACTTAAAAACCATTTTCAGGAAAGGGTGACTTAGGTGCTTGTAGCAAGGGAAAGGAGAAGGCTTGAGACGGAGGTGCGAGATTAGAGACCGTCAAGTTCCAGTTTTTGTTTAGTTAGCATCTCGGTTGTATTTGCTTGAGGACCTTATTCAATGTAATTGATATTGGAGTTTATGATGTATTTGGGACCCTTATGGGCTTTTTGGCTAATGTTTTATGTTAAGCAGGCTTTGGGTTGTTACAATTTAGTTAGCAAAAAGTTTGTAATGAACTATGTATTATGGGTGTAAAGACTAAGGGACCGAATGTGTATTTTGATATATCTTTTGGAATGAACGACGTTATGCAATATATGTTAATTGATGTATGTTTGGGAATTCGGGTCGTTACAGATGGTATCAGAGCCTTAGTTTAAGGGATTTAGGTATTCGTATCTGTACCTAGACTTAAACTGCATGTGAAGTAGGATGTCCCTATTATTGTAGAACCTTGGGATGTTAAATATAAAAAGGTAGAAGGAACATCATGTAAGGTAATTTCAGATTACACCTGGCCAGTGTAATTATGATCTTACAGGTACATGTTTGAACTGGAATACCTTGTTATATGGGATATGTGCTTATGTGTATATTAACCTTGTTTAAATCTACAGAATGGCAAGTGGTACTCGACAAACGAATCGATAGGGAGGAGGAAATCCTAATAGAACGAATCCAACAGTTGGGACAAGGGGAAGAGGGGGAGAAAGAGGTAGAGGCAGAACAGGCGGCAGAGTTCAACCGCGAGGTGCAGAATTTGTTACGAGAGACGACTTAACGGCTGAAATGGGAAGATTACAGGCAAATATCCAAGCTATGTTCAACCGAACTCATAATACGAAAACGGAAATACCAGATCCTACTCATGAAGACGAGATGCCTATTACACCTACTGTCGTACCAGTGACGAAGAGGTGTAATTATAAAATGTTTCTAAGTTGCAAACCTCCGACCTACTCAAGAGAAAGGGTACCAGTGAAAGCTATGAGGTGGCTGAAAGAAATAGAAGCTATCTTCAAAACTAGTAAGTGTGCCGAAGAGGATAGAGTACTATATGGGACTGCAATGCTAAAAGTCGATGCTCTATACTGGTGGGAAGCTCTTATTTCTTCTGGAGGATCTGACATATATTCTACTTTCTCTTGGGAAGAATTCGTTATAGCTTTCAGGAAACAGTTTTGTCCCCAAGCAGCAGTTAAACAATTGGAAGGGGAGTTTATGAACTTGCAGGAAGGGAATTTATCAGTTCGGGACTATACCGCTCGTTT
Organism: Saussurea involucrata; assembly: GCA_033807775.1. Taxonomy (NCBI): domain Eukaryota; kingdom Viridiplantae; phylum Streptophyta; class Magnoliopsida; order Asterales; family Asteraceae; genus Saussurea; species Saussurea involucrata. The sequence goes on from CM066317.1 coordinate 29,963,336, forward strand.
TCTGGAAAAGACTTGTTTCGCGGAATACTATGTTGCCACGGAGGCAATGAAGATTGAGAGGTTTATCTTTGGGTTGAATTCAGAAGTCAGAAGTCTGGTGATTGCTAAAGGACCAGAAACCTTCTCAGCCGCAGTAGTCGCCGCGGAAACCGTGGAACATGATAAAGGGAGAAACGCTAGTGATAAAGGTATGGGAAAAAGAAAGTGGGAAGGACCACAGTATGATCCAAAGAAATCCAGGTTTCAGAGGTTTGATAACCCTCCGCCTTTCCGACCAGCGGAAAGACCTTGTCCGAAATGCAACCGTATTCACCAAGGAAATTGTCAAGTTGATCTTCGGGTTTGTTATAGGTGTGGGAAAACCGGACATGTTGCTAAAGACTGTCGAGTAACGCGGTTTTGTTTCTTATGTAATTCTCCGGATCATATTCAGTCTGATTGTCCGAGGGGAAGAGTACAGCAAGGGGGTACGTTGGGGAGACCAGCGGGTGTTAGACCAGTAGTACAAAGGCCAGAGCAACCAAGAGCAAGGGGCCGTGCATTTCAGATGACAGCACAAGAAGCGGAGGAAACTCCGGATGTGGTTACAGGTACATTTTTAATAAACTCTACACGTGCTAAAGTGTTATTTGACTCCGGTGCAAACCGATCGTTCGTATCTCCTTCATTTGCTGCTTATATGCATTTAAAACCTAAAGTGTTAGATAATGCTTTAATGGTAGATACTGCAAATGATAATCAAGTATCCGTTAAAGAGGTTTTTGATAGTTGTGTGATAAATATAGAGGGGTGTGGAGTACCTATTCAATTATTTCCTATAGCCTTGATTGAGTTTGATGTAGTAGTGGGGATGGATTGGTTAGCCGAGAACCAGGCTAACATAGTTTGTGATAAGAAGTTGATCAATGTTGTCTTACCTGAGAGGGGACCGGTAGTGATTTATGGTGATCGTAGAAATCATCAGTCTTGCCTTATATCTATGTTAAAAGCTCGTAAGTGTGTCAATAAAGGTTGCCCGAGTTACTTAGCTTACGTGATAGATATTAAACCATAAAAGAATAAGTTGGAAGATATTCCTGTTGTCCGTGAATTTCCAGAAGTTTTCCCCGAAGACTTGAATAGTCTTCCTCCCGTTAGACAAGTAGAGTTTGGTATAGATCTAACTCCTGGAGCCGCTCCTGTTGCTCGTGCACCGTATCGTTTAGCGCCACCAGAGATGAAAGAAATGATGACGCAACTGCAAGACCTATCCGATAAGGGCTTCATCAGACCCAGTTCTTCGCCGTGGGGTGCACCAGTCTTGTTTGTGAAAAAGAAGGATGGTTCGATGAGAATGTGTATCGATTACCGAGAATTGAATAAGCGCACGATCAAGAACAAGTACCCGCTTCCCAGAATTGATGACCTCTTCGACCAATTGGTTGGAGCTTGCTATTTCTCCAAGATTGATCTAAGATCCGGTTATCACCAACTGAAGGTTAAAGAAGAAGACGTTCTGAAAACTGCTTTTCGCACAAGGTACGGTCATTATGAATTTTTAGTAATGCCGTTCGGACTGGCGAACGCTCCAGCTGCTTTTATGGATCTAATGAACCGAGTATGTAAGCCATATCTCGATAATTTTGTTATTGTGTTTATCGATGATATCCTTATCTACTCCCGATCCAAAGAAGAGCACGCACAACATCTTCGTTTAATTCTGGAATTGTTGAAGAAGGAACAGTTATACGCTAAGTTCTAAAATGTGAATTCTGGCTACGGGAAGTTCAATTTCTTGGGCATGTAGTTTCCGAGAAGGGTATTCAAGTTGATCCGATGAAAGTAGAGGCAATTGAAAAGTGGGAACCGTCGAAAACGCCAACCAAAGTACGAAGTTTTCTGGGTTTAGCTGGTTACTATCGAAAGTTTATAAAAGATTTTTCTCGTATCGCTACGCCTCTCACTAAGCTGACCCGAAAGAATCTAAAGTTCGAATGGAAAACAGAACAGGATGAAGCATTCTGAATATTGAAAGAGAAACTCTGTAGCGCGCCGATACTAGCATTACCTGAAGGTTCCAATGATTTTGTTGTTTATAGTGATGCTTCCAAACTGGGATTGGGTTGTGTACTAATACAGCGTGGGAAGGTTATCGCTTATGCTTCTCGTCAACTAAAGGATCATGAACGGCAGTATCCTACACACGACATGGAACTTGCAGCAGTTGTGTTCGCGCTAAAGATTTGGAGACACCATCTCTACGGTTCTAAATGTCAAATTTTTACCGATCATAAGAGTCTCCAACATCTTTTCGATCACCGAGAATTGAATATGAGCCAAAGAAGATGGCTAGAGCTGGTGAATGATTACGACTGTGAAATTATTTATCATCCGGGAAAGGCGAATATGGTAGCTGATGCACTGAGTTGTCAAGAAAGAAGTGGAACAATAAAAGCCATTGTACTACGAGCTGAACTTCTACCTAACATCTTTGACGAATTGAAGAAGTGTCAAGAGGAAGCTTTTCAAGAAGAACATTTGAAATCAGAACGGTTAGTGGGAATATCAGCATCACTCGTAAAAGATGATCGTGGGTTATTGTGTCTGGGAAACAGAGTCTGGGTGCCTCGTTTGGGTGGTTTACGTGATCGGGTACTACAAGAAGCTCATCAATCTCGTTTCTCTATTCATCCAGGTACGAATAAGATGTATAAAGATTTAAAACAATTTTATTGGTGGCCGGGAATAAAAAGAAGTATTGCTTAACATGTGGAAGGTTGTACTACTTGTAAGAAGGTAAAGATTGAACATCAAAAGCCGTTTGGTCAATTGCAACGTTTATAAATACCTATGTGGAAATGGGATCAGATTACTACGGATTTCATCACGAAGTTACCAAGGACTCCGAAGGGATTCGATGCCATTTGGGTGATCGTTGACAGATTGACGAAGTCTGCTCACTTCCTGCCAATAAAAGAAACTTATTCGTTGGAAAAGTTAGCCAAGTTGTACATCGACGAAATAGTAACTCGACATGGAGTTCCAATCTCGATTATTTCTGATCGGGATAGTCGTTTTACTTCAAGATTCTGGAGGAGTTTTCAAAAGGAAATGGGAACGCAAATAAAACTAAGTACAGCATATCATCCTCAAACCGATGGTCAGAGTGAACGAACAATCCAGACTTTAGAAGATATGCTACGTGCCTGCATTGTTGATTTTGGGGGATCGTGGGATAAGCATTTGTCGTTGATCGAATTTGCCTACAACAACAGTTATCATTCCAGCATACAAGCGGCACCGTTTGAAGTTCTGTATGGTAGAAAATGCCGAACGCCTCTGTGTTGGAATGAAGTGGGAGAGAAACAGTTAGCGGGACCAGATATAGTTCAGTTAACCGCGGATAAGATTACTCAGATTCGGGAACGATTGAAAGTGGCTCAAGACAGACAGAAAAGTTACGCTGACCGACGCCGAAAACCGCTAGAGTTTCAAGTTGGAGATTTTGTAATGCTGAAAGTCTCACCTTGGAAAGGAGTCATTCGATTTGGAAAGCAAGGTAAACTTAGTCCGAGGTACATTGGACTGTTTGCAATTACAGAAAGAATCGGGGAAGTAGCTTACCGGTTAGATCTCCCGCCAGAATTAAGCCGTATACACAACGCCTTTCATGTATCGAATTTTCGAAAGTGTTTGGTTACACCAGATCAGGCCGTTTATCTACCGGATATACAAGTTGATGAAAAGCTGAATTATGTGGAGGAACCTGAAGCCATAATTGACCACAAAGTTAAAGTGTTGCGGAACAAAGTAATCAAGCAAGTAAAAGTACAGTGGAGACACCATAGGGGTCAGGATGCTACTTGGGAATCAGAATCAGAAATGAGAACTAAGTACCCTTACCTTTTTGCTTAACCGAATTCTGGGACGGAATTCTTTTAAGGGAGAGATGATGTAATACCCGGGTAAGTTCGTTAGTTAAATTCTCGTTTCGTTAAATCAGTTAACTTTAAATTGGGATGTTTATGGTAAGTTTGGTTAAATTAGAGGTTTAAAGGTGTTTTAGTCATTAGTGAATAGTTCAAGGTCTAAAGGGAAAATATGGTTAATATTATCCTTAGACTTCAGATATTTTGCCAAAAGCAGAAAATTCAGTTTAGTGAGTGTGTGTGTGTGTGTGTGTGTGTTTGGAGAAGAGAAGAAGAAGAAAGAAGGTCTTGTGGCTAAGGATTCAACTTGGAAGTGGTATTAAGGTATGTTTCCTTTACATTTTATGTTTGTAATTGCTATTAGGAAGTATCTATCGGATTAGAATTATCACATCTGGACTGGGGTTGATTTCAGTCGAATTCTAGGTTAAAATAGGCAAACCGACAGAGGTTTCCGGACAAGTTGAATGTGTCCGGGTAGTTTGATTGATGGTGTCCGGAAGTTGTTTTAGTGGTGTCCGGACGAGTCCTTTATCCGGGTAAGTCATTTGTTTCCATAAGTTTCCGGTTAAAACTAGTTACCGGATAGTGTCCGGATTGCTTTGGTGTCCGGGTGTTATCCGAATTGTATATGTTGTCCGGACAGTTATGCTGTCCGGAATGTTTGTGCTGTCCAGAAAGTTGTGTTGTCCGGATAACTTGTGGTATCCGGATACTTTAGCTGATTTGGTCACTTTTGAGAGTTTAGATACTTTTGAGTATCCAGTAACTTGTGTTTTGTTAACTCTTAGATAGGGAATGAATGAGGACTGACTATTCTGTGAACTAGACTTAAGTTCGAGCTTGGGGGTAACATTGGAGGAATTGAGTTATCTAGAATTCTTAACTCTAGTAAGTCTTATGTGTTCTAGTTGGTAAAGAGATACTTGTATCTAATTGTTTCAGATACTGTGAATTTAGAGTGAGAGTTGAATCTTGTGGAAAAGACTGGAAAGAGTTTTTGATAAACAAACAAGTGAGTTTTACTTTAAAACGTTTTTAAACTGGAATACATATATGTGTGGATTGGGAATGTGATAGATGGTGTGATTAGGTGTTTATGTTTGAAATATAATATATTGAGATATTGTATTTACATGAGCATTACACTATATGTAATACCCCGGATAAGTTCGTTAGTTAAAATCTCCTTTCCGTTAAATAAAGTTAACTTTAAAGTTAGATGTTTAGGGTATGTTTGGATAAATTATAAGTTTAGGGGTGTTTGGGTCATTATTGAGAAGTTCAAGGTTTAAAATGAAAATAGGTTGATATTACCCCTTTAGGAGTTCAGATATGTCACAACTCAGAAATATCTAAACTAAGGTATGTGTGTGTGTGTGTGTGTTCTTGGAGCTAAGAAGAAGAAAGAAAGAGCTTTGTGGTTAAGACATCAATTGGTGAGCCTTGGAAGTGTTTGAGGTATGTTTTCTTTACATATTATGTGTATAATTGATAGCTGAATGTTTCTATCGGAGTAGAATAGTTAGAATTACATCTGGCAATGAATCAGCTAATTTCTGGGTGAAAATGGGTAAACCGACAGTGGTGTCCGGATAAAGTAGAAGGTGTCCGGGTAGATTCTTGGGTGGTGTCCGGGTAAGTTGTTGATAGAGTCCGGACGATTTGATTGATGGTTTCCGGATGATTTAGAGACCGGATGGCATCCGGATTCCTTTGTTGTCCGGATTAGTCTGTGGTGTCCGGATTCCTTGTGTTGTCCGGATAAATTGTGTTGTCCGGATTCTTTATGCTGTCCGGAAAAGTTGGGTTGTCCGGGTGGCTTTGGGCTGTCAGGAAACTATAGCTGTTTGGTTGTTTTGATGGCGAGAGTTAGGTAGATTTATCTAGAGTTCACGTGTTCAAATGGTAAGGGGATATTTGTATTTAATCTGTTTCAGATTCTGTGGATTTGGATTGAAAGACTGAATCTTTTGGAGAAAAGCTTGGAAGTGTTTATGGATAAGCGATCGAGGTGAGTTTTGCTTTAAAACGTTTTTGAACTGAGATACATATATATGTGTATATATATATATGAGATGATTATGTGGTAGGAATATGATTATGTGTATATAAATGACAATATGATGTAATGAGATATATATTGTATTTATATAAGCTTTGCACTACACGAGTGCACTTGTTGCCGGGTTCCGGTGAGCGGACCGGTGTGTAGCCGGGTTCCGGTGTGCGGACCGGTGAGTAGTCGGGTTCCGGTGTGCGGACCGACGGGTAGCCGGGTTCCGGTGAGCGGACCGGTTGTTGATTTATTAGTTGGCTTGCTACCAACTAATATGGCCATTTGTGGAGGAATAAGGTGAATGAGATGTACACGATGCACGAGTCTGGATTGGTATTTAAATACGTGTGGTATGTTTATATTTTACGAAAGAATTACTAAAGGTTTATTAAACTATTTTGATACAAATGATTTACATAAAAGGTTTTATAATGATTTTGGAAAGGACCGGGATTAACTCACTAGACCCGTTTGGTCTAACCCTCATTTTGTTTTCAAAAATATGTTTTCCAGGTTAAGGATCGGCAAGAGAGGATGAAGTGTAGGAAGCTTTTGATGGATGTTGATTAGGTGGCTTTTATATATATTTTGTAATTTATGAGACCGAAGGGACCGTACTTGGTTTGTTATGTAACTTTTGTTGTAAATCAATGATATGTATGCATGTTATGTTATTTGTTGTATGTTTGGGAAACCGGGTTGTTACACTATACGAGAATACGTTGGCCGGGCTTAGGACCGGTGGTGTTGGCTGTAATATTCGTACAACGGTGTTGGCTGTAATTGTCGTACAGTGGAGTTAATTTATTAGTTGGCTTGCAACCAATTAATATGGCCAAGAGAATGAGACAGGAAAGTATATGATGCATGAGTCATAACTGGTATTTGTATTTGTGTTATGTATATGATGATTGTGCAAATGGTTTTAAAACTAACAGGGATTTTCTCACTTAGACCGCTAGGTCTAACCCTCATTTTGTTTTAAAATATGTATTCCAGGTTGTGGATCGGGTAAGGGCAAGTGAATAGAGTAAACGGTGGCTAGCTTTTGTGAAGACTTGTATTTTGAAGACTCTGACATGTTTTGTAGTTTTAAATTAGTTATCAGATATCATGTATTTAGTTAGCAAAAAGTTTGTAATGAACTATGTATTATGGGTGTAAAGACTAAGGGACCGAATGTGTATTTTGATATATCTTTTGGAATGAACGACGTTATGCAATATATGTTAATTGATGTATGTTTGGGAATCCGGGTCGTTACATCCTAGGGTGTTCTTCAGTTTTCCGTTTTTTTGAGGTTTTCCGTTGAACCTCCCCCCCCCCCCTCTCTCTCTCTCTCTCTCTCTCTCTCTCTCTCTCTCTCTCTCTATATATATATATATATATATATATATATATATATATATATAGTTTCTTTATAAATTAAACCCCAACCTTATCTATATATAAATTAAGATATTGCCAAAAAAAATTATGGTTATTTTTGGCAAACTAGCGTATAAGCTAGTTGGTAACTGATAAGCTAGATATAAACATGTAAAATGATTAAAAATGACATTTGAAAAAATAATCAATTACAATATTTAATAATATAATTAAAACAAATTTATAGTAGTATAATATGTTGATTAATACAAACAACATATTAAATAATATAATATATTATTTAAATGAATTTGAAAACTATTATTATATATATTATAAATTTTGAATTTGTTAAAACAAATTTTTAGAAAAACTCTATATTAACTTATGATTTTAAATATTGTTACGTAAAATATAGAAAAAATAATCAAATAATAATTGATAACTAAAATATATTGATTAGTATTAAAAAATGATATGATTATCAATAATTCTAAATAATTAAAAATTAATATCAATGAATAATTAAAATTTAATTTATAATTTTCAGTTAAGATTAATTAATTAATAATAACTATTATTTATATTTAATAGTTAATAAGTAATAATTAATATTAATGAGAACATTATTGGAATAATTACAAAAAGCCTCTCATAAGCTACTTCAAGTAGCTTATCAAAAAGCTACCTTATGTTCATTCAATCATGTACCAAAAAAAAAAACTAAGACCATCTCCAATGGGGTCACTAAATCTTATACTAAACACTAAATTTGGTATAAATGACACTATTTACATATCCAACGGAGTCTCTATTTTCCACATTAAATTTAGTGTAATGAATACTATTACACTAAATTTGGTGTAACACTAATTTACACTACTTTTTACATCATTTTTTTCAATTACACTTTTGGTCTCTCAATTTTAAGATTTATTATTTTAAAAAGTGTTAAAGTTTTAATAGGTTAAAGATTTATTTGTTATATATATTTTAAAGGTAAATTAATTAAAATACCCTAAGTCAAACCATGTTTTACTGAAATACCACAAATCTCTCCCATGTTACAAAAATACCCCAAAACTCCGCGATGGAGCCCGCGATCGCGGGCCCCAGGCCACGTGTCACCAAAGTTTGCCCACTTTGCCCGCGTTGGTCCCTCAAGAATGCCCGCGGTCCAGCTTTCCCCCCTCAAGAATGCCCGCGTGTGCAGTTTTGGTCCCTGCCCGCGTTTGACTCTCGTTGACCCCCGCGATCGCGGGCTACACGTGTCACCAAGTTTGCCCACTTTGCCCGCGTTGGTCCCTCAAGAATGCCCGCGGTCCAGCTTTCCCCCCTCAAGAATGCCCGCGTGTGCAGTTTTGGTCCATGCCCGCGTTTGACTTTCTTTGACCCCCCGCGATCGCGGGCAAAAGTGCCACGTGTCGGCACAGGGTTAACCCTAAAATCACTTTGACGAACCAAACCCTAAAAAATGTTTTCTTCGGCCGCACTATATAAGGGGGGGGGGGGGACCAAAAACCGGCCACTCTCATATTTTTAATAATTCTCTCAATTTTTAATCAAACTCTCTCAATTTTCTCTCACTCTCTCAATTTTGTCGTGTGGAATACGCGTTCGGGTTTTGTGAAGATGTCTCGTATTACCTCTGTGGTATGTTTTCCTTATGTTTTTTGTTATTTTTTGTATGTTATTTTAAGTTAAGATATATGATTTGTAGGTTGTTATAGTGTTTATAGCTTATGTTTGAATATGTTCTATGCTTAACATGATATGTATGGTTTTATGTTTGAATGTGATATTTGTATGTTATAATGTGTATGTTGTTATAGTGTGTTTTTTTATAAAAAATTGTTAAGAGTGTTTTTTTATAAAAAAATTGTTAAAAATGTGTTTTTTTTTTAAAAAGACACTCTTAACAATTTTTTTATAAAAACACACCCTTAACAATTTTTTATAAAAACAATTTTTTTATAAAATATTGTTAACAATGTGTTTTTATAAAAAATTGTTATAGTTTTATGGTTTTATGTTTGAATGTGATATTTGTATGTTATAATGTGTATGTTGTTATAGTGTGTTTTTTCATAAAAAATTTGTTAAGAGTGTTTTTTTATAAAAAAATTGTTAAGAGTGTGTTATTATAAAAAAATTGTTAAAAATGTTTTTTTTATAAAAACACACTTTTAACAATTTTTTTATAAAAACACACCCTTAACAATTTTTTATAAAAACAGTTTTTTATAAAAAATTGTTAAGAGTGTGTTTTTATAAAAAATTGTTATAGTTTTATGGTTTTATGTTTGAATGTGATATTTGTATGTTATAATGTGTATGTTGTTATAGTGTTTTTTCATAAAAAAAATTTAAACATTTATTCAATTATTCCATATTATGCAAGGAGACATTGCTTTTGCTAATTCGAATTGAAGGGTGATATAAAGTTGGTCTTCCTCTTCAGGCAGCATATCCATAGTTACCGCATTCACGCTAATTAGCAGTTCCAGCTCCATATCAAGGATATCGTCACTAGCATCAATATCGTCACTAGCATCAATATCGTAACTAACACCAATAAATGACCCAAAATGCCAAAATATGTATCGGTTTCTTGTGCTTATTTCTTTTCACTCTACGCTTTAAAATCGTAACGGTGTAATTTTGTTTAATTTTTCTTTCTTTTCGTCAATCGTGAGTGTTCAAGATAACTTATGCGCACTCGACTAATCTAATCCCAGGGGCTTGGAAAACAGGCAGAAAATTCCTCAGTGGTCTTTATAGGACTCGAACTGGTGACCTCTATAAAAAATTCTCAAAGAGATAAACCTTATTGCTAGTTGAGTTAACCCACAAAATTATTAGAAGAATCCTATCTTTTATTTTTAAATGGCATCAAAATTGTTGTTTTTCTAAGTTTAGGTTAGTGGATTAAGAATATTAATACTTTGAGAAAAAATGGACGGGGCTTTAATTCATGTCCAAATTATGTTTAGTCATTTATAATGAGACCAATAGAATCTACATGCATTACAAGAATTGTTGAATTTTTACAAATGTTACACATGTTGAATTGGGAATTTAAACGTTATAAAAATATCACATTAAAACTAATCAAGAAATGTGAAATTGCACCAAAATGGAAATAGTTTTGCCTTCATTTATATTTTGGGAAGACAACCTTTAAAACTTCAAGTTTGGAGAACTTAATTTCAAAACTTCTTCTTTTGGAACCAATTTTTAAATTTTACTATTTTGAAAAATAAACAGAAACAATTTTGCTTTGTTCCTAAAAATTGTCAAAAAAATTTGGAATTTAACATTAAATCTAGGAAAGTTGAGTTTCACACATGTAAATTGGTTATCTAGCCATTTTTCTTCCTGATTTATCGAATTGGCACTATGTCCCTTGAATTACACATGTCGACGTGTTCGGTTCACAAAGAGTGAAATATAACACAATTCCACCATTTGAACTTTTTGGTTCGTTTGAAAAAAAAAGACAGTCTTAAAACTTGATAGTAAAATGTAATTTATTTTAATTTACCAATCAAACAGATTAACAAAATTGATCAAAAAAATGAAGTCAATAGTGTCATTTACAGATAATGTCATGTGTAATCGATAATTATTTTTTTCTATAAAAAATCAAATAATAATTTAAAGATAAGATGACATATTTGAATAGTGTCATTTACAGATAATGTTACGTGTAATCGATAATTATTTTTTTTTCTATAAAAAATCAAATAATAATTTAAAGATAAAACCATAAAACTATAACAATTTTTTTATAACAACATACACATTATAACATACAAATATCACATTCAAACATAAAACCATAAAACTATAACAATTTTTTTATAAAAACACACTCTTAACAATTTTTTATAAAAAAACTATTTTTATAAAAAAATTGTTAAGAATGTGTTTTTTAAGAATGACAACTTAGGTCCCTAAATTTTTAAGATTGCCAATTAGGTCCTAAACTTTTAAGAATGACAACTAGGGTCCCTAAACCGCACTTTATCTATATATAACAATATGATACGTTGAAATAAAATAAACCGCACTTTATCTATATATAACAATATGATACGTTGAAATAAAATAAACCGCACTTTATCTATATATAACACTATTATAAGTTGAAATAAAATACCACCGCACTTTATCTATATATAACAATATGATACGTTGAAATAAAATAAACCGCACTTTATCTATATATAACACTATTATACGTTGAAATAAAATACCACCACACTTTATCTATATATAACACTATTATACGTTGAAATAAAATACCACCGCACTTTATCTATATATAACAATATGATACGTTGAAATAAAATAAACCGCAACATCTATATAAAATAAAATAAACCGCAGCATCTATATATAACACTAACAATAACATATGTGAATGACTATGTAGAAGGATTTCTTTAACATCGACTTGACGCTAAGGTGCAAAGTTTCCTACATCGAGGAATTAGGAGCGCTCTTTAGGGGATTTTAACAACCCAACAAATTAAACATTTCAAATCATAATAATTAGATTATCCCAAAACGGGTCCCAAAATTTCTTACATCAATTCAAAATCTGGTTGGCGGAATCAACCTACACAACTGAGAAATAACTAAAAGACTATAGGGTTACTATGAGGTCAAGCCTTCCTGCTACGCCCTGCTCACTTGCCAGAGCCTTTCCCTATCTGCTTTCCTGAAAGGTTTTTAATTTAAAAGAGAGCGAGGGTTAGACCATGAGGTCTAGTGAGTCCCTCCAACAGTTATCAAAGCATTTAAACAGAATTCCAATTCAGTATAAATCATTCATAAACAGTTTAAATGAAATCCCTTCGGATATAAATCCGCCCCTCATAAATTGACACCCTGAAGTCACACTAAGGTGACAACGAGTCAGTCTCATGCTGCCTTTCAGGGTCACACCGCCCTTGACATAAACGGGAACACCCTCCCGACACGAGCTGGCGGGCCCCTTCCCGACTTAGTCAATTTACATCAAAGTCAATGTATGCATACATCCCACATAATTTTCAAACATCAATACATGCAATTAAAGCATAAGCATAAAGCATGGCATTTCTCATCATATATCCGCTTCAGAAAACATATTAAAACCACACGTTTTAGTTTAGAAAACTCACCTGATATGCTTATTTTCTTCCTACCTTGCTCTGTACTTCCCAAACGATCTACCTGAATCAAAGGATAAACACATAAGCTAACTAACCAAACCGTCCGGACATCACTTTCCTGACACTCTTACTTTCCGGACCTTTCTACCTACCGGACACCACAATGTCCGGACACCTCTGTTTTCCGGATACACCACTTTTCCGGATAACACCACTTTTCCGGATAACACCACTTTTCCGGACACACCACTTTTCCGGATAACACCACTTTTCCGGACACACAACTTTTCCGGATAACACCACTTTTCCGGACACTATACCCGGTAACCTGCGACAAGGAGCCATCCGGACAACTTCCGGACACCTGCTTCGCAAGGAGGTTCCCGGACGAGACGCTGTTTCGAGTTTAATGCTCGAAATCTTGCCTAACACCCATTAATCAGTAAGATAACGCGACGATTAACCACATACAGGCCCATTATCGAATCCTACAAAGTTTTACTGCCTAAACACAACCCAACGATGCTTAAATCTCCCTTAATGATTTTAAACTACTTTTTGCAAGAAAACTCTCAAGACCACAAATCACTAGACGAAATCTTAGATGGGGTTAGGGATTAGGGATTACCTGATTGATTGCTGCTGGGAACAAACTCCAATTTCCAATTCTTCTTCTGATTCTACCACTTGATGATTCTTCTCTTCTTTTGCACCAAAAGCCTCAACTCAAATGCTCCTTTTCTCTCTAAATGATCAGCCGACATACACCAAAAATCAGGGAATTGGAGAGATACCTAGGGTTTTGTGTCCTCTTATACTCCCTCTCTCAATTACCAAAAAGGCCCCTCAACTTCTACTTTCATTTACAACTCCACACTAACCACAAAACACTTCGAAAAAGGGTCTGGGTCGTTACAACTCTCCCCCCTCAAAAGAATTCCGTCCCCGGAATTCCATTTTCGAAAAGGAGAGGGTACCTAGACTTCGTATCGGATTCTACCTCCCACGCTGCCTCTCGCCCCCTTATGATACCTACAGTGAACTTTTACTGGCCGAATTTCTCTATTGGTTCTTCTTCGTACGACAGTCTCTCATCGATGCTAACATTTTCAAAAGGAAAAGCTACATCGGTCTCAGCCAAACATCTCTTCAGATTTGACACAAGAAAAGTTTGATGCACTCCTCTTATTTCTTCTGGCAAGTCTAACTTATATGCCGCTGGTCTAACTTACTCACTAAAGACCGAAGTCAACTTCTTATCGCCTGTAATTCTCGCAAGGTCGACATTACTACAGCTTCCCTTATCTATTCCTCATATCAGAGGCGCACATCACACCACGAATTCCCCCAAAATTTCATCTAGTACCTCAAGATCGCGCACTATCTATTCAACTTTCATAACTCCGACGGATCCACAGACGTAGTCCACTTTACCTATCTCTCAATCCTCGAGGTTCCCCAGTCTTATGTTCTCAATTCAACCACTCAGTTCTACTTGGCTGCCCCAAATCGTTCAGATGGGAAACATAACCGCACTTCATACATGAAATCGCCCTCGGCGAGTCATCACTTGCTAAAACGTGCCATCTTGCACTATTTACTTGTACCCCCTTCGATCACTATACTCGCTTAAAACTACCTGATAAAACCAAGGTCAACCGCGCCTCCGTCCCCACATCGGGACTCACAGTTTTAAACACGTCTAATTAAGGTCTCTTATACAATTACACTTCCTTAAGAAAAGGACTTGGCAGAAATTCCCGCCACGACAACGAGAATCTTCTACCAAGAAAACTCGCTCACTGACAACTCGGCACCAGGCCAACCTTGTACATCCCGACAAGCTCACACCCATGAGCCTCTCCTTGGTATACCTGAAATTTCTAGACTACTTTTTCCAACCGACATACGTCTAAGCAGATCATAACCCCTTCCCGATTCACATTGGTTACAACACGTCAACTAATTCGTACGTTCTCACAACTTCATCATTTCACACTTAACGTGTCTAATAGTAGGAAACCTCTATACTTCCTCATTTGAGTACTCACCTATCCGAATTAAACTGATCCTGAAGGCTCATCAATTTCTCACTGCTTGCCACGTGCGTCCAGCCATATAACATAACTTCGGTTACTCCTACTCATCTAGGAGGGGTAACCACGATCACACCCTACAGTTCTCAATAGCTTACACTGAACGATCAGTTCGCTTAAACGTCTCTCACAAAGCCACTAACTTAACTTATTCAGTCGTCTTACCCACTTCTTTCCTGCACAAAAACATACACAATTTCCTCCCTCAATACTCTTTCCAAAAGTTCGCACACTTACCAAGGACAGCCTACACAACACTACACCCATCGGCATTACTGTCAAGTTTACTACTTCCGATTTACTTACTTAATCCGACATACTGTCTTCACCTCCCCACCTTAGCGTGGAGCATTATCCACTATCATCTCTCGTCCCCCTCATCCGACAATTCCCAAGCTGCAAAAGCTTTCTCATCACTATACGTAACCAAACGGTTGCACTAACATTCTAACTTTAGGCTTCCGACCGAATCACCTCGAACTGACACCAGAGTTCGACGTCACTATACATTCTTTAAACTCCAACTTTTACTTTCTCAGACAATTCGTTAACACATAAGCAACAACTCACATTCTTTAAGGTTTTCACATCTATTCCACCACATTTTGACTAATACATCCATCATCTTCTTTAAACTTCCAATGATTCCAAAATATACTTACTTAGCGACTCTTACAACTAAAAACACTTGGTTTATCCTTTGGGTAACTACCCACCACCACTACGTGATGCTATCCCGAACATAATCATATCACGACGTCAACTCACACCCTACGTGCTCCAACAACCTAGTTAACAACACGAACACCCCAACCGAAACCTCCAACAGGCTTCTATCTGAAGTTTCCTCTTTCTCTAATCTCTCATCGCTATGACGCTAGCTGGCACATTCGACTTGGCAATTATTGCCACTATATAACTGTACATTACTCACTCAAAACATCACACTGCAGACCAAGACTCTCATGGCCAATCGTACACAACTCAAACTTATCTTCAAGACCTCATTCATAACTAACCGAGTCTATCTCGCTACATTGCCTCTCTCCCAGCTCTAGTTGAACCACAACACACGAATTTCTGAATAACTCTAACATACTCGTTTCCTGCTAGCTCTTGCGATCCCAAACCAATAAAGACAGGGCGCACTCCCTCACAGATCGACATAATCTATACCCTCACTTCGCTTGTGCTAATTACTTTATTCTTTACGAACCATCCACCTCGTAGGTAAAACGCTTGTCTAAAACAACAGTCTTTCACTATCTTAACACCCCTACAAAGTGGTCCTTCAACTTTCAACCTTCTGATTCAAGTCTTCGGTCTCATACACCTTACTCAACTGCCGACTTTAACGTCAATAGTTGATACTTCCTTAACCTATTCTTCAACAAGGGTCCCTCACTGAACCTAATCCTCCCAACATATCATAATCAAATTCACATCCCGTCGTCCTCATTTCAAACTCACTCGTGAAACGTTAATATTACAAGATCACTTTAAAACTCTTATTCAACGTCGCGGATATTTCATCTCTACTTCACCACACTACTCATAACGAGTTGCTAATACCAATACCTTGCTGACTTCTAGTCCTTCCCCTGAACACAACCGTCCCTTGGCAACTGCATTTCCAGTCACCGCACGAGGGTACAGACCCTCATACAACCGACACTAAAGTCCACTTCTGACTCCTCCACTACTCATCTCTCCTCTTGAACATAAGTACCAAAACTACGAACATTCTCCCCTGATCTGTCTAACACCTCTCCACTCTAAAAGTTCTTCCTTAGCTTAAAATGTAGTACTCTACGACCTAGTGAGTTTATAGCCTTCATGCATGACAATGCGATAAATAAATCATCACACTTTTGATTATTTTAAAGAAACAACACTTGGAAACAACTTGGGTACACACGACCCCTTCAATACCCTGCACTACAATCTCGAGAATCGTTTGCATGCAACTTTCCGTAAAACTTAATCTTACTCAACCAAAATATATTGTTACGACAGAAATAAATATTGGATGAAAATCTTTTCATACGACAAAATTTTGAAAGGACATACCGACACGAAGTAAACCAGTCGGTTCTCACATTTACTTATATAACTTCAACATGTCAATACTTATCTTGGTCATAAAAGTTTTGCATTCAAACGTCTCCTTGACTTTTGCAACAATTTAACTTATAATGAAAAGAGTGGAATATTTTGTAAATCGTAGTCCTCAAGACTTCATTGTGCGAGGTAAATGGATTTGCATTTTTCTTTAAACATATGCTTGCACACGCCGACTCATATCCGATCAAATTTGATATTTACACATTTACTTTACTTATGAAAAATCTCATATGCACATATACGATCTTAATGCATGAAACTCGACTTGAAATTGAAGGCTACTCACTCAAACAAGGTCAATCGCTTTACTCACGCAACTTATCATTGACACTCCACTTTCGACCAGCGGTCGCCCCCCCCCCCCCCCCCTCGGTCTTGCAACAACTTGCTATACATACGTTCAACGGTCCACTTACTCAACTATTTCATATTACTTTCATCTTGACCAATTTATCTCATATTATACTTCTACACGCTTTCAGTATTCTACAGAAATCTCTCTTCAATGATCCTGCCGCTGAACAACGCGACTAAAGAGTCAGGACTCTAATCCCCTGCTCGCTCTTGGATTGACACCTTCAAGATCTCGACACTGTCCCTCCTTACTATCCGAACAGATCTATCCCACGATTCCTAGAATCGAGACTCTCCTGATCTAGAAGACTTACTCAAAAGTAATCACTTATCCTCTTCGAACCACGAAGGTCTACCTCTAGACGGCTCATAACATTCCAAACAACAATCCGTCTCCACGATGTATACATACATCACATCATTCATGACTTCTCAAGAAACTTCCCCAACAAAGGTCTCAGTCTACCCCTCAGGGATCTTGCTGACATTCTAAAGTACTGGCACACGACATAAACACTAGTTTCTTACTACCACTTCGGAATACTAAGGCAGGTTAAGCACATACATGTACCTGTAAGTTCGCAATTACACTGGCCAGGTGAAATTTCAAACTTACCTTACATGACAGTCCTCAGTACCCTATCAGTCCTATCTCTATAATAGTGACCTCTTAACGCATTTTCCTGATTCTCAGTTGTGATTTCTACTCCCAAGTTTAAGTTTAGGCCCGTCCGGTCACCTAAATCCCTTAAACTATGGCTCTGATACCAACTTTAACAACCCAACAAATTAAACATTTCAAATCATAATAATTAGATTATCCCAAAACGGGTCCCAAAATTTCTTACATCAATTCAAAATCTGGTTGGTGGAATCAACCTACACAACTGAGAAATAACTAAAAGACTATAGGGTTACTATGAGGTCAAGCCTTCCTGCTACGCCCTGCTCACTTGCCAGAGCCTTTCCCTATCTGCTTTCCTGAAAGGTTTTTAATTTAAAAGAGAGCGAGGGTTAGACCATGAGGTCTAGTGAGTCCCTCCAACAGTTATCAAAGCATTTAAACAGAATTCCAATTCAGTATAAATCATTCATAAACAGTTTAAATGAAATCCCTTCGGATATAAATCCGCCCCTCATAAATTGACACCCTGAAGTCACACTAAGGTGACAACGAGTCAGTCTCATGTTGCCTTTCAGGGTCACACCGCCCTTGACATAAACGGGAACACCCTCCCGACACGAGCTGGCGGGCCCCTTCCCGACTTAGTCAATTTACATCAAAGTCAATGTATGCATACATCCCACATAATTTTCAAACATCAATACATGCAATTAAAGCATAAGCATAAAGCATGGCATTTCTCATCATATATCCGCTTCAGAAAACATATTAAAACCACACGTTTTAGTTTAGAAAACTCACCTGATATGCTTACTTTCTTCCTACCTTGCTCTGTACTTCCCAAACGATCTACCTGAATCAAAGGATAAACACATAAGCTAACTAACCAAACCGTCCGGACATCACTTTCCTGACACTCTTACTTTCCGGACCTTTCTACCTACCGGACACCACAATGTCCGGACACCTCTGTTTTCCGGATACACCACTTTTCCGGATAACACCACTTTTCCGGATAACACCACTTTTCCGGACACACCACTTTTCCGGATAACACCACTTTTCCGGACACACCACTTTTCCGGATAACACCACTTTTCCGGACACTATACCCGGTAACCTGCGACAAGGAGCCATCCGGACAACTTCCGGACACCTGCTTCGCAAGGAGGTTCCCGGACGAGACGCTGTTTCGAGTTTAATGCTCGAAATCTTGCCTAACACCCATTAATCAGTAAGATAACGCGACGATTAACCACATACAGGCCCATTATCGAATCCTACAAAGTTTTACTGCCTAAACACAACCCAACGATGCTTAAATCTCCCTTAATGATTTTAAACTACTTTTTGCAAGAAAACTCTCAAGACCACAAATCACTAGACGAAATCTTAGATGGGGTTAGGGATTAGGGATTACCTGATTGATTGCTGCTGGGAACAAACTCCAATTTCCAATTCTTCTTCTGATTCTACCACTTGATGATTCTTCTCTTCTTTTGCACCAAAAGCCTCAACTCAAATGCTCCTTTTCTCTCTAAATGATCAGCCGACATACACCAAAAATCAGGGAATTGGAGAGATACCTAGGGTTTTGTGTCCTCTTATACTCCCTCTCTCAATTACCAAAAAGGCCCCTCAACTTCTACTTTCATTTACAACTCCACACTAACCACAAAACACTTCGAAAAAGGGTCTGGGTCGTTACAGGGATTAGGTGATCGCGCGGATACCCTTGAGACCATCTATAGAGGGACACCGTTCGGGCCATGGATGGATGTGTCTTACTCTGGTGGCGACCCTACGCTAGTACACATGTTTCTACAGTTGGAGGTCGAGGACGCCAACGCTGAGCCGGAGGAGATGCATTTTGATTTCTTCGGCTCTCAATTTCATTTTGGGCGTCATCAGTTCTGTCTAATTACAGGACTACATTTTGGAGAGGCTCCCCCCCCCCCCCCCCTTCCTCCCTTAGAAGACTGCTCCTTCGTTCCTAGGGTTTGGGGCATTTCAGCATCTCGTTTGAAGCTGAAGGCAGTCCGGGACATGATGAAAGAGGGCCTTAGTGCCCTAACCAACGACGATGTTGTCCGTGTATGCTTGGTGGTGATCGTGGATATGGGCTTCCTGGGCCGTGAGTATAGCCAGTATGCTTCCGATACGGTCCTTAGGGCCGTCGAGGACCTTGAGCTGTTTAACAGCTACCCGTGGGGTAGCCATATCTGGACACATTGCTACTCTATTCTGCACCGAGCCATAGCCAGACGCGTTGATCGACTTGCAAAGATGAATCTTTGTGGTTTTACATACGCCTTCACGGTTAGATACGTAGTATAACAATTGTTAATAATACATACAAACTGTTTGGCTTTTCTTTTTACGTACTTGCTCTTCTTGTCTAATTCCAGATATGGATCTTGGAGATGTTTCCCGCACCAATCCGATATTTCGTCAAGCGCGACGATCGAGTACTTAGGGGAACCCGTTGGGACAAGCGTGTTACCCTAAGTAGGTCGCTTTGGTTTCCGTTCTTCAATGCGTCTAGAAATGTAAGTTCTTTTAATATGTTTACAATTTGCATACGTTAGTCCCGCTTATTAATTTCTTTTATGTTTTATCATATATTTAGCAGCCACTCTTGCCTTTCGATCGCCTTGTGCCTATTGTCGACGAGATGGGCATAGATTGGTACAGACACAGCGTGGCCTTTATTGCCACCACATCCTATCCGTCATTCCCTGAAAATGTAAGTGACATTGAGTAACCATTATAGTTATATGTTTGTTCCTAAGTTTGTAACTCTTATAATGATCAATGTCACGCAGGCCGGGATGTCGGGGGCCGGGCTGTCCCAAACGACGTTCGCCACCACATCCTATTCTACTATCCCGGAGAGTGTAAGTGACACTGAGTAACCATTATAGTTATATGTTTGTTCCTAATTTTGTAACTATTTTAATGATCAATGTCACGCAGGCCGGGATGTCGGGGGCATACACCTCGCAGATGTCGCCGCCGTTCGCCACCACATCATATTCTACTATCCCGGAGAGTGTTAGTGACACTGAGTAACCATTATAGTTATATATCGATAATCCTAATTTTGTAACTATTTTAATGATCAATGTCACGCAGGCCGGGATGTCGGGGGCACAGCACATGCCGTCGTTCGCCACCACAACAATCACAAACATCTTTGGCGGTTCGGCCGATGACTATTACAGGCCGGAAATGCATACTGTAAGTTATTTTGGTAGTTTTGGTTTAATTGTGAACATTTCCTAAATTGTACTTAAAACATTGAGTAACGTAATTTTCAGACGGGGTCTCCTATTATCCAGGATCACTTCTCGGAGCACTTCTCGGAGCCTGACGATGACTCGATGGATATTGTAGATCCACCACCACAGGTGACCCCGCTCCCTCAAAAGCGGTCGCATAAAATTTCACAATGGTTTCGTCACCCGTTTGGCCAACAAGGATCTACGACACCATCGGCCGCTAAAAAACAAGCAAAGAAAGCGGGGGGAAAGAAGGGAGGAAAGAAAAAGGGAAAGGTGTCTTCACCGGAGCCTCAACCGGCATCAGAAATATTGAGGATGTGCCGGACCGGTCGCCTCCCCCCTTGATCTTCATCCCTCACTTGAACTTGGAAATCACCCCCTCGTTTTTCAATGTATTGCTGGCCGTTGACCCTTTGGAGTCTGACTTACTGGATGTGGTTAGTAAGAAGTTTAATTATAGTCATATAATCAAATATATTTATTTTACATGTCTAACCATCTATTTTTTATGTATAGCACATCGATTGTTGGGTCTCGCTGTTGCAAAGACATCGTGGAACAGACACGAGGTGGACCATGATGTTCAGTATGTTCTTTCATTACTTGTTGATTGAGCATCTAGGTCCCGCCTCCGTGGTTAATTCATGCAATGGCGTGGAAGGGACCTCTTGGGCTCTCCTCGATGTGGTATGTAAATCGTTTTACTCTTATTTTATTTAACTTGTTTTGTTGCTAACTAAGTTGTCTAATATTGTAATATTTCAGGTGTACATCCCAATATGCATTAATCCCCAACATTGGCTGCTTGGAGTGTTTGAACTTGACGCTATGACCTTGACCATATATGATAGCGACAGTGCCAATCTCTTCAGACAACAATTGGAAGAGCAAATGACAAAGTTTAAAGCTGTGCTATATGACTTCTTTTGCCGGGTCAAGGATGTTAGACGTCGCGAAATGCCATGTGCCTTTTGCTATAAGTTCGCCAAGAATGCACCCCAGCAGGCCGGGATAACTGCAGATTGCGGTGTCTGGGTATGCCGTAATGTCCAAATGTTGATAAATAAAAATGAGGTATGGGTACACCCTGACGAGGCCGAGGTTGTTGCCAAAGATTTCCGCATACATATGGCGGAGTCCATTTATGAACATTGTCAAATAGGGCCACGTTAGGTTGTTTATGTAACATTAAATAATTGTTATTTTTAGTATTAACTTATTTTGTTAAAGTATTGTGATTGACTTACTGTTTACTTCATTTGGTTTTTGCTAATTTCATCCATTTACTCAACTTTGAGTATCGATATCTCTTTCACACATACTCTATTTTGGACGCATTATATATCATTTCGAAGATCTATTTTGGACGCATTATATATCATTTCGAAGATCTCATATAGAAGAACATAAACCTACTAAAAGTTAGTTATATATAACACATATATATAAATTTAAATGCGTCCAAAGTTTAGTAAAACCCATATTTCCAACACCTAGTAAGTATGTTTATGAAACTTGCGATAATCCTAATACAGAGATTATTGGATGAACAAGCATTTATTTCTTGATTATTGGGGTATTGGTTCTTGTTGTCTGGAAGTGATTCATATGATGCAAAAATTGGTATCATGTAATGTAGAACAATATCTATATTATAGAAACTTGCATTTGATAGTACCATATAAATCTGATCTAAATTCTCATTAATTAGCTATGTTTGACTACTTAAAGACTAATTTTCTGCCTAATGAAAGACCTTTATTCAAGAGCAGACGAATATTGCAGTTACTTTTTCAGTGGAATCCTACAGGATCTTTTCAAACGAATCTTGCAGTGAACTATTCAGACGAATCATGCAGGCAACTTTTTCAGACGAAATCTTTGACCATATCTGATGAAGAACATACATTTCACAACTTCCTATCTATCTTTTATACAAACACACTCTCGCTTTTTTAACACAATGGATGGAGGTTCAAGATCAAGGGGGAACAGGTCGGCGAATGTGGCTGGAACTTCACGTTCGGGAGCCTACCAACCAACGACGGAGCTCGTCGGAGTACCTGGAAGGTACCGGAAACAGACGAGGAGTGGACAAACTGTGGGCGAACTGCAGCCGATTTTCCATTCACGCCTGAGGAGGAAGCAGACTGGGAGATGGCATCCGACAATTACTACTTCGATAATGGCATGAGAACCCCACCAATGTATGATTTTATGCCGACGGGTCTTCGACAAAGTCAACGAATTACTCCCGCAGTGCAAAAAGCCATTGATGAGGCGAACGCCGGTATCGAAAAGGTAAAGGGTATGTGGAACTATAACAGGGGGATTCAGCAGGGGAAAATGGAGTATCTAGCGGAGAAGAAACGAGAACTGGCCATGACTAGGGCTCACGTTCGGCACCTGCAACGAGAGATTAAGGAAGCTGAAGAGGAACTAGAAAAACTCGAATCGGACTACATAGGAATGGAGGACGTGATCAAGGAAAAGGTTAACTTCATCACAGGACTCCAGGACGCCTTCCAGTAATAGATTTATTTGTTTACATGCACTGTATCCGTTTCGGTTGGGAAGATGATTTGCAATAATTTTTATATGATGTTGTTAATTAATTTCCTTGTTAAATAACTTAAGTGAATTTCTATATTAAAAACATTAAAATGGAAAAGAAACAATACATTAAAAACCACAAATTAAATAATTAACTATAAGGGTATGAATTTTAAATATAAAAAATATTTTTTTATGTAGTGTATAACTGTATATGATATATATTAAAATATATAAATTTAAAAAAATTCAAGATTGGGCTCATTTCGAACGTATCGAAGAGACGATTATAATGGTGTAATTTGTTAAAATTAAAACGTATTTTAGTTAATAAACGATTATATGTGTTAAATGTAAAATTAAAATAATGAAAGTAAAAGGTATAAAGTAAATTTAGTAAATAAGTATAGGGGTTGAAAGTGTAACATTTCATTTTAAATTCGTAAAATGGACAAAAGCGGGGTGAACAGTGACAAAAATACCAAAATTTTCATAAATGGTCCCTGGAATTTTTCAAAAATGGTCCCTTGAAATTTAAAAGTCACAAAAATAGTCCCATCGCGGGATTAGCCCGCGATCGCGGGATTTCATTTTTCAAAAATGGTCCCTGCAAGTTTAAAAAAGTGTCAGAAAGGTCCCTGGCCCGCGATCGCGGGCTCCTATCGCGGATTTTTAGGGTATTTTTGTAAAGTGGGAGAGATTTGGGGTATTTTGGTAACACATGGTCAAACTTAGGGTATTTTAATTAATTTCCCTATTTTAAACTATTTTTATATCAATTTCTTTTTTATGTTTTAATTAAGTAAATAATATACAACATGAATTATTCGATGAAATTAAGCTAATATTAAAAGATACAAATATAATCAATGGAAATGTAACTTTTATTATTTAATTTTATGTATTAAAATAATTTAATTCATAATTAATAAAAAATATTAAGTTTTGATCTAAATAAAAAAATTGGGTATAAATTGTAAAGTTAATAAATATAAGGATATTATTGAAAGTTCAATAAATTAATATAAGAAATGAATATGTCTAGAATAGTAGGATTTGATATAAAAAATAGTGTTATCTATCGAAAAAAATTTACTATTAACACTAATATTTACACTACTTTTTACACTAATTTTGAAATTTGGTGTAAAATATAGTGTGATCCATTGGAGATTTTGCGCCCAAGTATATATTCAGATTTTGTATCTTTTAAACATCATACTCGACTAATCACTGCTCGGTCTTTAAAGTTATCGCTAGCAATTAAAATCAACATTTGTTTTGATTTTTATTGTTGGACTTGTGTCAAAAATTTAAAATGATCTATAGAAGCAATCAAACAAGAATTTCATTAGACAATTGGTTTTTAATCAAACATATGGTTTTATTCATATGTAAACAATTTTATGAGGGCATAAATTAATAACTGTAATTCTATCACACAAATAAGTAGAAATCGAATCTTATGGGTTAGCTTAACTGACAATAAAACGCGAGTCTTTGAGATCCTCCTTAAATGTGACAAATTTGAGTCCAGCAAAGCCTAATTAAGAGTGAGCAAAAGTGGGTACCTTACCAAAATTCATGGAACCAGTTCTAGAACCGGCGGTTACTAGAATGAAGGAAATTGCTATTTTCGTTCATGTATTTTTGAAATTACAGTTTTCATCGGTTTACAATTCATAGTTGTTTTCGTTACTATGATTTATAATCTATTATATTTTTCGTTCTTATGGTTTATAATTCGTTAGTATTTTCATCCTTCATATTTAAAGATAAGAGTCAGTCTAGAACGAAAATAACTATATATTGGAAATGTTAGGGGTGAAAACTGAAATTTCAATAAGCAGATTCAGCCAACTCCGAAGTAATAGAGAAATCTCCAACTTTCGGTTTCAGAATTTCGTCAACAACCGGGATGTAATATTTGGTACCGGCTAGACTCTCTTCCATTACTTAAGAAATATTATCTAACATTCTAACACATAACATATGATTAAGGAACATACCATGTACTTATATAAAACAAGAGATAAATCTAAGAACATAGTAATTTAAACCTACATCTAAGCATGATTGACTTTTACTACAATTTCTAATTGTATGTCTTGGTTTTCTACATCGATAACAAGTCATAATTCCAAATGTACCGAGTAAACGACCGGGTAAGAGTTTTTTTCTCATTTACCGAGTAAAACTCCTGGTCCTTATTATACATCTTTTCGGATAAGGTTTTTGGTTCTTGTAATGCTTAAACAGTAAGGCAAATTATATTAGTAAGCGTAGGTTGAGTTCCGATGCACGTGAGAAGCGTGAGAAATCGAATGTTGAGATACACGTTATGATGAGATGCATCGAGATGCATCAGATCAATTCTCTTCTAAAACGTAATTCATAACAATTCAGTTCCACTTGTCATGATAGCCTCAACTTCTCATACGATACTTCACCTACTAGGCATTTCCATAATAAATATTTCCATAACAAATATTTAATATTACACAAGTTTACGTAGTAGTATGTAGATGAAACAAGGCTAGTTTTGTAATTTCTACGACGCGACTGTGGGGTCGGTCTCGGTCATTCTCCAACCTCCAGTTGTGCAAGGGTTATATTCGTGAATAAGACATCTCCAGAAGCTCTTATAATCAGAGCTTTAGACACACACACAAATTAAACTAAAACCCAAGAAATGCAGGATATACATTCCACTCACAGCAGCGGCGGAGGAGGGAGACTCTTCGTCGGAGGTGGAGACAGACGGCTGAGGCCACACCACCACCACGATTTGAAATGTCCACGTTGCGATTCTTCAAACACAAAATTCTGTTATTACAACAACTACAACCTCTCTCAGCCACGTCACTTCTGCAAAACCTGCCGACGCTACTGGACTAACGGCGGCGTACTCCGCAACGTTCCGGTAGGTGGCGGCATCCGTAAAGCCAAGCGATCCAGCAAGCAAAAATCCAAAACTAGTAGTATCTCTTCCTCCGCCACCGTAGTAACCGCATCTCCCTCAGATCTAGGGCTCAAATCTTCGAACTCGGAGAATTCAAGCAGTGACAGCTGTAGCCGTACAGCCACCACGACGACAACCGCTACGCCGATGACCACGGCGGAGTTGTCAGGGAGTAATTCGACAAACTCAACACGGCCGATGTTGCGTAATTTCAACGAATCGTCCGTACGATTTTTCAATTTCTCTGAATCATCGGCTCCAATGATGACCGTCGATCCTGTAGAGTCGTGTGGCGGAAACGTGTCGTCGGAGATCGGGACGTTTAGGAGCTTAATGAGGTCGTGGACGGATGAATTACCTTTTGGCGTTGATAAGAAGCAGAATGAGATTCAGAAGGATGTGAAAATGGCGGAAAATTGGGAAGATAATGTTGATGATGAAGGATTGTTTGATCAATCTTACTGGACTCAAAATCAGTGGAATGATGGTGATCATCAACTTCTTAATTACCTTCCTTAATTTAAATCTTCAAGGTAACAAAGGATATATATATATATATATATATATATATTAATTATGTTGCTTAATATTTTAATTATTATTTTAAACAAAATCTGGCTTTTCTTAATTGCTGATTTATTTTATTTAAGTTTCGAGTTGAAATAATTTAATAGAAGGATGTCTGGGTAGATAAATGAAATGATATTTAAGCAGTGGCGGCATCAAGTTGATGAGAAATTGAGAATATCTTTTTTTGGCGGTGGAAGTATGCAGTTTAGGACATGCCACGTTCTATTCTCCAATTATTGTAATCTATAAATATCTTTTTATATTTATTTATCATATATTGATTAGGAAGACATGAACTCTATTTTTTTTTATAAAAGTCAAAATCTTTAAAATTAACTACATGCAACAACAAATTCTCTAAAGTGGCTCTATTTCATTATATTCCATCCATATCCCAATTCCATTCATTTAATATCCTTTGACTACGCCTTTCGGCCTGATCTTAGGCCCTGACTCACCCTCTGTGGACGAACCTTGCGGAGGAACCCTTAGGTTTTCTAGAGAACTCAATATCTATTATATTATCTAAATTTATCATAATATATTTTTTTAAAAGAATTTATATAAAATAATGATAATTCAATTCTATTGGTGGAAATGAAAAAAAAAATAACTT
Source organism: Saussurea involucrata (assembly GCA_033807775.1). Taxonomy (NCBI): domain Eukaryota; kingdom Viridiplantae; phylum Streptophyta; class Magnoliopsida; order Asterales; family Asteraceae; genus Saussurea; species Saussurea involucrata. Next base: position 29,991,017 of record CM066317.1, read on the forward strand.
CTCTCTATCTAGCAAGTTTTAGAGAATTCTCTAAACTTGAAGTTTTTTCTAGTTTTCTTTATTTTAGAGAACAATATAGATAAACTGTTTGAGTAATATAAAGAACAAAAATACAATTTTCTTTATTTTAGAGAAGCTATTGAAGATGCTCTTGTAAAGCTATACGTGATGTCATGATCTATTCAACAGAAATATAAATCTATTATTCATTAGCATTGTTGTAGTATATTCATTGTGTTTTTATTAACAAGTAAGTGAGACCTATTTTTGTCTTTATAACGAGCGGATTGGGTCCATGTCAATAACGCCATCTCTTAAAATGTCGTTGATATTTGATAAAGATAGTTTTATTAATTATCAACAAATATGTTTAGGTATTTTTTCTATGAAAAATAGCCTCTAGATATGATCATGTTGATTAAATTATATTATCTATGCCATTTTAGATCAATAGTGATTTTTTGTTTCTAGGAGCAAATAAATGTATTTATATTTTCTTTATGAACAACGGTTCGTAGTGATATTAAAACCATAAAATGTTTTATATGACTATTTAATACACTATTATATGAAGGAGTCCTTAATTTTTATATATGACTTTATTTGGGAAAAAATTGTCTTTATTAAAACAAAGTGTCCCATATATATATATATATATATATATATATAGTAGATGTAGGGGTAAACATGGTACGGTACCATGTTTTTTTTTCTCAATACCGTGTACCAATCAATTATAATTGGCGCGCCAAAAAATATACCGTGTACCAACCAACTTTACTTGGTACCAACTTAATTGGTATCAACAATTTTCGGTTGGTACATGTTGGTACGGTTTTTGTACCAACATATCTGATATGCATTATTTATTTAATGCATATTGTATCTTTTTCTTATATTTTTATATATAATATTTTGTTTTATCCCAACTTTTGTGTCATTTTATTCTCTTATTTGTATCTTTATTAATCATGGAGCTAAGTGATGGATTTTACTTGTTTTACTAAGTAGAATGGCTAAAAATAAAGAAAACTGCAGGCAATGCTATTTCGATGCTGCAGCATTCACGGCTGACGAGAGCTGAATGGAAAACAAGGCTGGAAATGCAGAATTTTTGGGAAGACAACAACATGCAAGATGAAGTTCAATGCTTTGGGTTCTTCATAAAATAGTTTATGTGTTGTAATGGTAGTAGTACATAGGACATCTCCTGGGAATAGTTTTTGGTACCATGAATAGTATGCATGGTACATAAATAGTGTTAGTTGTTGTGAGTTGGTATAGCTTAGGCCATGACTCTTTTTGTATAAATAGGTGATGTCTTGTGGTGTTTTATGTAGCTTCGATCAGATCACAATTTGATGGGAAGAACATTTTAGTTGCTTTCTTTAAATATATGCAAGTTATCTTCATCTTGTTCATCTTTTTCTTGTTGTTCTTAGCCATCTACATGAGTTGCTGCAGCATCGACATCAACATTGCTGCACTTCTTCATTGTTTTTAATTATTGTTCTTTACATTATTGTCATTTACTTTCACGTCATTTACATTATGTATTTAATTTCAGTAATTTACATTTATTGCAATTTAAATACAAGTATGAGTAGCTAACTTTTATAAGCTTGGATGTGAGATTAAAGGGTGGAGTTTTAATTATAAAGAATAGTGGACATTATTTCTCAATAATGATGTTCACCATTTCATGTTAAGTTTTATAAAGATAAGTTTACTTCGTGACGTTTTGATCACTTTGAAAGTGTTAAAGTGCCAAGGCATCAGGAATGAGCCATTGATATGCACGTCAATCCGAATGACAAAGAAAGTAAGACTTGGAAGAGCTACTGACAAAGGAATTTGTCGTCTCTGTCTTTTCTAGGTTGATTTTGCCCGATAAGTTGGTCATCGTGATGATGGTAAAAGTGTAGAGTGCGTATCAGGAATGGACCACTCAGACACGTCAACTTAACAGATATGGGATCAACTTGGAAGAGTGATTTTTAACAAAGTAATTTGTTTATCCATATATTTGAAAGGCATCATTTTATTATTAATAGTCCTAATACATCACCAGGAATGGGTTGTTGAAAGCTAGATTAATAATATAATGTTGAAGATCCGGAAGGACATCCTAACAAATAGATGGTGAATTTAATTATTGAGGAACCAATGCTGTAGCATTAACATAGCATTGGTCTGCTGGAATTTATAATTAAGCTTCACCCCAACGTCTTACACCCTTGCTTGCTTTATTTATTTATCTGTTAATCTGTGATAATCCAAAACCAACTAAAAATATTATCTTCGAATTGATCCTTGGAAATCATTTCGTTTATTAGACTTTTATTGCGCTTTTACTCCAATCTCTGTGGGAACGATATCTGGTATTTTACCACTTTATTACTTGAAAAGACGACATTAGATCTCGATGTATACTTGCGTTGAGGTTTAATTATCACACGTCTATCGGTGTATTCAAAGCACTGTCAAGTTTTTGGCGCCGCTGCCGGGGATTGGCACGCTAAAAGTTTTTAAAAGTATTTTAAAAGATTTAGTTTTTCTAACACCGTCCGAATCATACTTTGTGTGGTATATGCCACGAATCCAACGTGGGGAACTTTTTGAGTTAGATCCTGACATAGAAAGAACCTTTCATCTTAGACGGAGGTTACAAAGAGCTTCAAGTTCTATGGATCCTCCCGACATGGATGCACCACCCGGATTTGAGCGTAGACACCTACGACCATTCGTTGTAGAACCACGACCACCTGGGGTAGAAGTACGACCACCACCTTTAGGAAACCACATGAGACCACCCGATTTTGGAATTCCACCAATTTTTGGTAACCCACCAATTTTTGGTAATCCGCCACGTTTTGGAAATCCACAAAATCAAAATTTTCAAGAGCACCACATTAATAATGAAGAAGATGATGGTGAAGAATCTCATGGTAACAATGACCAAAATGAACCATTAAATATCATTGATCTTGCAAACTCGAAAAATGGGAGAATTATGGACTATGCAATTCCTAACTTTGAGCAATTAAATTCAGGAATTGTAAAGCCTCATATGGATACGACGCATTTTGAACCAAAACCCATTATGTTTCACATGTTGCAAGCCAATGGTCAATTTGCCGGATTCCCATCGAAAGATCCACACTCACATTTAAAATCTTTTAAAGAGATCACCGATGTTTTTCTGATTCCTGGAGTATCTTCTGATGCTCTAAGACTCACACTGTTTCCTTTTTCGTTAAGGGATCGGGCAAAGATTTGGTTTAATTCATTGACACCAGATTCTATACCATCATGGGCTGACATGGCTGAAAAGTTTTTAAGAAAATATTTTCCACCTACCCGAAATGCTAAGTTCCGAAATGAAATTTGCATGTTCAAACAAATGGACGATGAAGCAATTCCCGACGCATGGGAAAGGTTTAAGGAATTATTAAGGAAATGCCCTCACCATGGCATTCCCTACTGTATTCAACTCGAGACGTTTTACACTGGACTTGATTCCAATGCAAAACAAATGCTCGATGCGACATCAGGAGGGGCCTTTACTTCCAACACCTATAATACCGGGTATGAAATTCTTGAAAAGATTTCCACAAACAATGGGCATTGGGCAGATCCAAGGGCACCAACTACAAAGAAGACTGCTGGAATGCATGATTTAGATGCTTACACCGCATTGACAGCTCAGCTTGCTTCTATGACCAATATGCTTAAAAACATAACTACCGGTCAGGGAACACAGCCGACTGCCACTAAACCCACTCCAGCTGTTCTTTCCGTGCAATGTGTTTGTTGCAGTGGAGACCATTCCTATGAATACTGTCCTGAAAATTCTGAATCAGTTAACTATGTTCAAAATAGAAATGGTCCTTATTCTAACAATTACAATGCTAGTTGGAAACAACACCCAAATTTTTCATGGACCAGCCCAAGTTTAAATCAACCTGAGCATAAGCAACAAGGAAACTCCAATTTTCAAAACCAGCATCATGCCAGCAGTTCTCAAAACTACCAAAACAACCAAAACCATCAGAATCAGAATTTCCAAAACAACAAACCCTCTTTTCAAAACAAATCCTCTTCACAAGTTGAACCTTCCTTGGAAGCAATGCTGAAAAGTTTCATTGCCCAAACCAATGCTGCCTTAAGGAATCTTGAGACACAAGTTAGTCAACTTGCTCTTAGTCAAAACAACAGACCCAACGGGACTTTACCAAGTAACACAGAAATCCCAAGATTCCCAGGAAAAGAGCATGTGAAAGCTGTGACACTTAGGAGTGGGAAAGACTTAGAGAAAACCCAAGCTGTAATAGAAAAGAATCCCAAGTCAAAGTCTAATGCTACAACATTGCCCACCATCTTAGAAGAACCAGATCCTAAGGACTTAGAGCCAAAAACCCCAATCCCAAAGGAAAACACAGTAAAAATTGAAGTCAACAAACCCAAAGATGTTGTCAAAGAAAACATAACAAAAGGTATTAATGATACAAATTTGAGGGTGGAGGAAGTCCACCCTAAAAGCTCAACACAAACAAAGAAAGCCGTTATTGAACCAATTCCTCCTTATGTTCCTTTTCCCCAAAGATTAAAGAATAATAAGGAAGAATTGCAATTCAAGAAATTTTTGGATGTGTTTAAACAATTGCATATCAACATACCCCTTGTTGAAGCAATCGAGCAGATGCCTAGTTATGCCAAATTTCTTAAAGACATTTTAAGCAAGAAAAAGAAGTTGACTGAATATGAAACTGTGGCCATGACTGAAGGGTGTAGTGCTCTCTTGACCAACAAAATTCCACCTAAACTCAAAGATCCAGGGAGTTTTACCATTCCCTGTTCCATAGGTGGGAAAGAAGTTGGAAAAGCCTTATGTGATTTGGGAGCAAGTGTCAATCTTATGCCTTTGTCTATTTTCAAAAGCTTAGGTATAGGAGAAGCTAGACCAACCACTGTCACACTCATCTTAGCTGATAAAACCATTGCCTATCCTAAGGGTAAAATTGAAGATGTCTTAGTTCAGGTTGACAAATTCATCTTTCCTGCTGACTTTATCATCTTAGATTTTGAGGCTGACCAAGATATTCCTATTCTATTAGGAAGACCTTTCTTAGCCACTGGAAGAACCTTGATAGATGTCCAAAAGGGAGAGTTGACCATGAGACTTCAAGACCAAAAGGTCACATTCAATGTCTTCAATTCCATGAAATACCCTGATGATATGGAAGAATGTTCTGGCCTAAGTGTGATTGAAAACCTGTGTAATGAAGAAGGAGTTAGGGAAATTTGTAGGTTGAAAGAAGAGGATGATGAGGAATATGATGATGATGAGGAGAATATAGATGAGACTGTTGCTAAGTTTGAATCTTTGGAGCCCAGTGAACAAAAGACTTTCACATCATCAGTCATTTCACCACCTGACCTGGAGTTGAAACAACTCCCACCCCATTTGAAGTATGCTTTTCTAAAAGATGAAAACAAACTGCCTGTCATCATTTCATCCACTTTAGAACTGCATCAGGAGAAGAAGTTAGTGGATTTGTTGAAGTTACACTCAAAAGCCATAGGATGGACCATTGCTGACCTTAGAGGAATTAGTCCCTCTATCTGTCAACATAAGATCATCTTAGAAGAAAAGAACTTCACATCCATTGAACCACAAAGAAGGCTAAACCCTGTCATGAAAGAAGTAGTGAAAAAAGAGGTGCTAAAATGGTTAGATGCAGGAATCATTTTTCCTATAGCCAGTAGCTCTTGGGTTAGCCCTGTCCAATGTGTCCCTAAGAAGGGAGGTTTTACAGTAGTAGCCAATGAAAAAAATGAACTCATCCCAACTAGAGTATTTTCAGGATGGAGAATTTGCATGGACTACCGTAAACTTAACACAGCCACACAAAAGGACCATTTTCCACTACCATTTGTTGACCAAATGTTAGACAGGTTAGCCGGAAAAGAATATTATTGCTTCTTGGATGGATATTCCGGATACAACCAAATAGCCATTTTACCTGAGGACCAAGAAAAGACCACCTTCACTTGTCCTTATGGTACTTTTGCCTTTAGGAGAATGCCCTTTGGACTCTGTAATGCTCCGGCAACTTTTCAAAGATGTATGATGTCCATATTTTCTGACATGCTTGAAGAATCCATTGAAATATTTATGGATGATTTTTCTGTATATGGCTCATCTTTTGATAATTGTTTGGAAAATTTGAAAAAGAGTCTTGAAAGGTGTGAGAAAACTGATTTAGTCCTCAATTGGGAAAAGTGTCACTTTATGGTCAAAGAAGGGATAGTTCTTGGACACTTGATTTCAAAAAGGGGGGTTGAGGTAGACAAAGCCAAACTGGAAGTTATTGAAAAACTACCTGAACCAACCACTGTTAAAGGAATCAGAAGCTTTCTTGGTCATGCAGGATTTTACAGAAGGTTTATCAAAGACTTTTCACAAATTTCAAAGCCTTTATGTTTACTTCTGCAAAATGACCACAAATTTGATTTTAATCAAGAATGCAGAAATGCATTCATCACTTTAAAGAAAGCTTTGGTAACTGCTCCAGTAGTTATGGCCCCAGATTGGACCAAACCTTTTGAAATCATGTGTGATGCCAGTGATTGGGCTGTAGGAGCTGTCTTATGTCAAAGAAAGGAAAAAGTGTTTCATTCAATTTATTGCGCAAGTAAGACTTTGAATGAAGCACAAGTCAACTACACAACAACTGAAAAAGAACTCTTAGCAGTAGTTTTTGCCTTTGAGAGATTTAGATCATATTTAGTGGGAGCAAAAGTTATTGTGCATACAGATCATGCTGCCATTAAGTACTTAATCTCTAAGAAGGATGCTAAACCTAGGTTGATTAGGTGGGTTCTTCTGTTGCAAGAGTTTGACCTGGAAATTGTGGATAGAAAAGGAGTAAACAACCAAGTGGCAGACCATTTGTCTAGGTTAGAAAACCTAGTGGAAAAGAAAGGAGAAGGAGATATCATTGAAACCTTCCCAGATGAGAAAATTTTGATGCTACAGCATTCATCCAGCATTCCTTGGTATGCTGATTTTGCTAACTACTTATCATGTGGCATCAAACCTCCTGATTGCACTGGCCATAAGCTTAAAAAGTTTTTCCATGATGCTAAGTTTTATCTTTGGGATGACCCTTTTCTGTTTAGACTTGGTGCAGATCAAATCTTGAGAAGGTGTGTCCCAGAAAATGATGTGGCAGAAATCTTACACCATTGCCACAACTCAGCATATGGAGGTCATTTTGGGAGCCAAAGGACATCAGCCAAAGTTTTACAATCTGGTTTTTATTGGCCAACCCTCTTCCAAGATTCCCACAATTTTGTCAAAAGATGTAACGAATGTCAAAGAACTGGTTCCATTTCTCAAAGAAATGAAATGCCTTTGAATGGAATCTTGGAAGTGGAATTGTTTGATGTGTGGGGAATTGACTTTATGGGACCTTTTCCACCATCCAATAATTGTCAATACATTCTAGTGGTTGTTGATTATGTGTCAAAGTGGGTGGAAGCAATTGCATGTTCTTCCAATGATGCAAAAACTGTGGTTAAATTTCTTCAAAAATACATATTTACAAGATTTGGTACCCCAAGGGCACTAATCAGTGATGAGGGCACCCATTTTGTAAATAAGGTATTACAAGGAACTCTTGAAAAATACAATGTTAACCACAGAATAGCTACTGCATACCATCCACAGACAAATGGACTGGCTGAGCTTTCTAATAGGGAAATCAAAGGAATCCTGGAAAAAGTGGTGAAACCACACAGGAAAGACTGGGCTTTTAAATTGGATGACGCTTTATGGGCATACAGAACCGCTTTTAAAACACCAATTGGTATGTCCCCATACAAGCTAGTCTTTGGAAAAGCCTGTCACCTCCCTTTAGAGCTTGAGTATAAGGCATACTGGGCCATCAAAGAGTTGAACATGTCCTTAGATGAGGCTGGAAATAAAAGGAAATTACAACTGTGTGAAATGGATGAACATAGGAATATGTCCTATGAAAATGCCAAGCTCTATAAAGAGAAAACAAAAAAATGGCATGACAAGAGAATCCAACATAGGGAATTGAAAGCAGGACAACAGGTTCTTCTGTTCAATTCTAGACTGAAATTGTTTCCAGGAAAACTCAAAAGTCGATGGTCTGGTCCTTTCACCATTCACAAAGTCTACCCCTATGGGGCTGTGGACTTGATCAATCCAGAAAACAACAATGTGTTCAAAGTGAATGGCCAGAGAGTTAAACTCTATCATGATGCTGTAGCAATCCCAGAGCAATGCTCTGTGTTTTTGGCTACCGCTTGACAAAATCTTCATAACAAGAAGCCATGGACTCTTTCTAGTCCATAAGGGTTTGTAAATAATTAAGTTATTAAGTTAAGAGTAGTATAAAAATAACAAGCTTTAATGAACTCCATGTTTTGCAGGTTTGCGTTCAAGACAAAAAGGCTTCGAATGCTGCAGCATTCATCCAGCATCCAACGCCAAGTTCTATTCTTAGCATGTTTAAAATTTAAAAAGTTGAGATTGCTAAATGTGGAGCATTGATTTAAAAAGGTACAGGAGTGGGTATGTTTGGTGAAGACCACATGGCCCATGCGCATACCTAGTACCCTGGTTGCTTCTTTACTAAATTAAGGTACAAAATCAAATCCTTCCATATTTTATCAGGTACCTTGAAATAGTGTAGTTGTTCTCTAGGGTAAGACTTACAGTTGTGCACCAAAAATAACCAATGCTTTAAAAAGAGTAAAGTTGTCTTTGATAACATCCACATCCTTCCCTTTCATTTTCAAAAAGATCTCAAAAGGCAAAAACCTTTTGTCTTCCACCCCCATCGCTTTCACCCGAACACCACCTACACACCTCCATTTTTTCCGGCGAAAATCCCGATCATCCGAAAAATCATCACACACGATGGCACGAGTGAAGCGAGTGGCAGTACGAGACGATGACGAGCAACCCTCAAGCAGAAGTAATCGACAACGAGCCATCGTTCGACCTCATTCCAATATCGAACCTGCGTATGTGGACCTCGAGAGCGATGAGCAAACATCAATCAACAATCCTGCTGCTCCTCTTACGTCTCCGAATGTCGAAATCCCCACTGTGAGTAAAAACCCAGAAAAGCCCTTGAAGAATCTTTGCTCTGAAAATCTTGCTATTGGATCTTCTGCCTTCAAACACCCCACTGTGATTGAAGCATCGACTTCACGATCATCTGAATCAGTGGTAGCAACCAATGTTCCAACACCACACACTACCACTGATCAAGAGACCATTCCTTTGTCACCCGCTATGGTGACAAAGGCAGAAATCACAGAAGCATCTAAGGATGCAAGGGGGCATGATAAAAGCACAAGTTCCATTCCTGACTTGAACATGGATGCAGATGAGGTATTTTCTGAACTATCAGTTTTAGTAGAGGATTATTTCACGTCTGAAAATGAGGTTGAAATCAATAGACCACACACATCACCAGTCTTATTGTTAACATGGCCTTATGATGAACCACGAACCCCTCCTAACTTTCAAATAAACAATTTTTTGGAGGAACCTAAGTGGGAAATTTGGGATGACTTTGATTTTGATGAATTGTTTGTCAACAAGATGGCACATGACTCACCACTGAACACTGATGCTGGAGCATCCACACAGCATCAGGCTGGTAACACAGAAAATCCTTCTGTGGAGATCCCTGCTAGTCCCATTGGTGAAACCTCTGAAATCTCCACCAAGAGAAAGGCCTCAGAAAGTATGGACGTCAATCTCATTAACCCTGCAGATGATGGTCCAAGAGAAAAGAAGCCGAGGAAGAAAACTGTTGATGTCAAGCCTAAAAGAAAACAAAAAGCCTCTGCCAAGAAATCGAATGCTGGAGCATCCATAAAGCATTCAGGGCCTGAGGTGACCAAACCATCTGGGCCACATGTCATTCCACGACCAAACAAGATGAACGATGGTTTCAGCAATCCAGAGGCACAACAAACCATTGAGAAACAGAAGTTCAAAGGTGCATTGTTAGATAAAAGGTTCGATTCCAAAAGCATCAAAGATTATGAGTTCATCAGAAAGGTGATCAAAGAGCAACACTGGGATGATTTCTGCGAGGTAAAACTTTCTTACAACCTAACTTTGATCAGAGAATTTTATGCTGAAATAGCTCAAGCAACAACCAACCGACTCACCATAAGAGGCATAAGTTTACACTTCACAGCCGAAGCCCTCAATAACTTTTTGAATATCACCACACCCACCACCACTGCCTTTGATACTCTGCTTAGAACTGCCACTCAAAAACAATTGGATGACATGATCAAAGTGATAGGAAAACCTGATTCTGCATGGAAAGGACACCCAAATTACATGCTTAGAACCTTCCTAGCAATCAACTTGCTCCTTGATGCCAACGTATGGATGAGTTTTATTCGAAGTTCTCTATCCCCTACTACTCATGATAGTTCAATCAATTGTGAAAGAATGATTTTGTTATACTGCATCATGACGGGTCAGAAAGTTAATACTGGTGATATCATTTGCAAATCCATTAACTATTCTGCTAAAAGGAATCAAGGGAAGTTTTTCTTCCCTGGGTTGTTGTCTCAATTCTTAACTGCAGTTGGCATTCCTCAATATGAGGAGGATGATATTCACAAAGAAGGAGATGAGAAGTGGGCCATCGACACTAAGAGTGTCTCAAGATTGAGGCACGAAAAGTCAAGCCAAGGAGACATATTGGGCATGATGCAAACCGTGTGTGCTCAAAACAGCATGTTGATGGATAATATGATCAAGCAAACTGCAGAGATGGAGATACTGAAGAAAGAGGTGCTGAGTTTGAAGAAGGAAGTGAAATTGGGAGCTGACTCCAAGAAAGGACAGAGGATGAAGAAGGTGCTAACTGAGGTAAGAAAGCTAAAAGGCAGAAACCAGAAGCTAGTTGAGGAGAACAAGAGGCTGAAAGAGGCAAAGGATGATCTGGAGAAAGGAAAGCTGCAGATTGATGCTGCAGCATTACACCCAACAGCAGAAGAAACAAGCCTTGTTGCTGTAGCATCCAAAGCAACAGCAGCAACTGCACGGAAGAATCCACAGCCTACTCCTATGGAGTAGGACAGGTCAAAATCAATCCCTTAGCTTCCATGTTTTTTTTTTTAATTTTATTTTATTGTGTCTGGATAGTTTGCTATTTTTTAGGTTTGTTTTATCTTGCAAAATCACACATAGGTAGTATGTTATTTCTGTTTTCATATCCATAATAATTTTGTAATGCATGCTAATCACATGGTTGTGTGTTCCTGTTAGAACTAGCATTATCTTCTTGGGCCACAAATTGACCAACATGACCTAAATGCATTTAGGAGAATGATCTAGGCCATCTTCTCAATTTGAATAGCCGCTTGTAGCCTTTATACACTCATACACTTCATGGGATACAATGGGGACATTATATATTCTAAATTTGAGGGTGGGAAGGTTACACCCTAAAGGAGGGTTACACCTTGGAAAAACAGAAAATTCAATACAAAAGAGCAAAGCTCTAATCTGAATTGCGTGATCAAAGAAGTACCAAAAATGTCCCATAGGGGCAAGGTACACAAAGTCAACAAAAAGAAGCACAAAGTGCCAAAATTTGAAATTTTTTGTGAAATTTGTTGAGAGAAAAGGCTATGTGAGAAAAGATATGCCAAAAAGAGTGAACCCAAAAAGTCCTAGTGATCCTATATATAGGTTATGTTGTGACTAACAAAAAGAAGAGAAGTGCTAGCCTATGATTCATACACACACTCATGCATGATTGAATACTAGGAGAATTATGAAAGGCTATGAACTACATATGATAAAGATTACAATATGTGTGTGCACTTAATGCCAAGATTTTGCAAGAAACTTTAAAAATTGAGTCAATTTCTTTTTAGTCTTTTAGTTGTTTGGGGACAAACAACACTTTAAATTTGAGGGTGTGATATGCATTATTTATTTAATGCATATTGTATCTTTTTCTTATATTTTTATATATAATATTTTGTTTTATCCCAACTTTTGTGTCATTTTGTTCTCTTATTTGTATCTTTATTAATCATGGAGCTAAGTGATGGATTTTACTTGTTTTACTAAGTAGAATGGCTAAAAATAAAGAAAACTGCAGGCAATGCTATTTCGATGCTGCAGCATTCACGGCTGACGAGAGCTGAATGGAAAACAAGGCTGGAAATGCAGAATTTTTGGGAAGACAACAACATGCAAGATGAAGTTCAATGCTTTGGGTTCTTCATAAAATAGTTTATGTGTTGTAATGGTAGTAGTACATAGGACATCTCCTAGGAATAGTTTTTGGTACCATGAATAGTATGCATGGTACATAAATAGTGTTAGTTGTTGTGAGTTGGTATGGCTTTGGCCATGACTCTTTTTGTATAAATAGGTGATGTCTTGTGGTGTTTTAGGTAGCTTCGATCAGATTACAATTTGATGGGAAGAACATTTTAGTTGCTTTCTTTAAATATATGCAAGTTATCTTCATCTTGTTCATCTTTTTCTTGTTGTTCTTAGCCATCTACATGAGTTGCTGCAGCATCGACAGCAACATTGTTGCACTTCTTCATTGTTTTTAATTATTGTTCTTTACATTATTGTCATTTACTTTCACGTCATTTACATTATGTATTTAATTTCAGTAATTTACATTTATTGCAATTTAAATACAAGTATGAGTAGCTAACTTTTATAATCTTGGGTGTGAGATTAAAGGGTGGAGTTTTAATTATAAAGAATAGTGGACATTATTTCTCAATAATGATGTTCACCATTTCATGTTAAGTTTTATAAAGATAAGTTTACTTCGTGACGTTTTGATCACTTTGAAAGTGTTAAAGTGCCAAGGCATCAGGAATGAGCCATTGATATGCACGTCAATCCGAATGACAAAGAAAGTAAGACTTGGAAGAGCTAATGACAAAGGAATTTGTCGTCTCTGTCTTTTCTAGGTTGATTTTGCCCGATAAGTTGGTCATCGTGATGATGGTAAAAGTGTAGAGTGCGTATCAGGAATGGACCACTCAGACACGTCAACTTAACAGATATGGGATCAACTTGGAAGAGTGATTTTTAACAAAGTAATTTGTTTATCCATATATTTGAAAGGCATCATTTTATTATTAATAGTCCTAATACATCACCAGGAATGGGTTTTTGAAAGCTAGATTAATAATATAATGTTGAAGATCCGGAAGGACATCCTAACAAATAGATGGTGAATTTAATTATTGAGGAACCAATGCTGTAGCATTAACATAGCATTGGTCTGCTGGAATTTATAATTAAGCTTCACCCCAACGTCTTACACCCTTGCTTGCTTTCTTTATTTATCTGTTAATCTGTGATAATCCAAAACCAACTAAAAATATTATCTTCGAATTGATCCTTGGAAATCATTTCTTTTATTAGACTTTTATTGCGCTTTTACTCCAATCTCTGTGGGAACGATATCTGGTATTTTACCACTTTATTACTTGAAAAGACGACATTAGATCTCGATGTATACTTGCGTTGAGGTTTAATTATCACACGTCTATCGGTGTATTCAAAGCACTGTCAATATCCAAACTTGAAATTACAATTAAATGATTAATACAGATTGATGATACAAACCAACTGATTGTCCAAATAACATGTTGTTCAGCGTTGCCTTTGTGAAGAGAAGAGATTTAGGGAGTTATGGTTTCGTATAATCATATTTACGTAGTTGCATTGAGAATATAAGACGTATAATCATATTTACGTAGTTGCATTGAGAATATAAGACATAAGTGTTAGGAGATTAGAGGCTTAGGAGTAGGAAGTCAATGGCCTAAGTTTAATGAGTTGTAAGTCAATATCCAACAATCCATCTTTGAGGCCCATTAACAAACAATTATCTCAATATTTTCTCTACATTAAATCATTATAAATATACATATTTTATTTCATTTCCTATTTAATAAATAATAAATAATTATATATATATATATATATATATATAGAGAGAGAGAGAGAGAGAGAGGAAAGTTCAAATGAAAACTCAAATTCAGTTGTAAACGTGAGGACAAATCTCGTCCATTGATCGCAACCATATTTAAGTCATTCTTAAAATTCAGCTTTAGGGGTATTTTCATCACATTAGAATCAGCCCTCATTTGTTGACTTTTTATTTTCTTTCTTAATTAAAAAACTTTTACCCCCTTAAATTTTAAAATAAATTATCTCAAAAACTACTAACATTTTAATCAAACAAATTACATCAAAAAAACGAGAATTTCGTGCTTTTCGACATGACATCCATCATGATATAGTTTTTTTTCGTTTTAACCGTTTTTACGTGAAATCGTGTATATGTGTTATATTCAGACTGAATATATGGAATTATTCAGTCTGAATAATTTACCTTTATTCAGTCTGAATAATTATATTCGTTTGAATATCTACCTTTATTCAGTCTGAATAATTCTATATATTCAGACTGAATAAAGATAGATATTCAAAACGAATAAATGTTTAAGTTTTGTTCTTTTTTCATATCTACCTTTTGCATATGGCAAGTCCAAGACCTGCACCACTACTGGTTCGGGATGAATAATATCTACATCCAAAAGATCAAGGTTTGCGCGTTTTAGACTTAGCTAAAGAGGCATCCCAACCATCATTGCTCCTTGGTTCGCCATTACATGAACCCATTGTCCCACCAACTGCACCATCTTTCGCCCCTGTTCGCCATTGGATGAACCCATAGACCCATCTTTCGCCCCTGGTTCGCCATTGGATGAACCCATAGACCCACCAATTTCGTACCCAAATTCAATCGAGGTGACTCCATCGCCTTCAGGGTTCTTTGAGCATGACGTTGCTTTAGCCATTGAGTCTCGCATCAAACAAAGCCAAACGGATACACAGTTAGCGATGGATGAGGCTAAGAAGCTTCTAGATGATCCGGATATTGCTTCTTCGGAAACGGGGAAATGTCTAAGCAAATGCGTGGAGAAGTATCTACATTCGTTTTGAATATCTATTCGATATGAAATAAGAACAAAACTTAAACATTTATTCGTTTTGAATATCTATCTTTATTCGGTCTGAATATATAGAATTATTCAGACTGAATAAAGGTAGATATTCAAACGAATATAATTATTCAGACTGAATAAAGGTAAATTATTCAGACTGAATAATTCCATATATTCAGTCTGAATATAACACATATACACGGTTTCACGTAAAAACGGTTAAAACGAAAAAAAAACTATATCATGATGGATGTCATATCGAAGAGCACGAAATTCTCGTTTTTTTGATGTAATTTGTTTGATTAAAATGTTAGTAGTTTTTGAGATAATTTATTTTAAAATTTAAGGGGGTAAAAGTTTTTTAATTAAAAAAGAAAATAAAAAGTCAACAAAATGAGGGCTGATTCCAATTTTACCCCTGCGCGCTAAATATTCATTAAGCCATGGACAGAGTTTTCAACTTATTTACAAAATTGCCACTGCATTTTTTTGCCATTGATCTCTTCACCGGATTATTAATCAACGGCTGTGGTTTGTCCTCACGTTTACAATTGAATTTGAGTTTTCATTTGAACCCACCCATATATATATATATATATAATATAAGTCGGTACGGTACGGTATTACCGTGATAAGCGATTTTTATTACCACATATCAACCAAGTTTGTGAAGTTGGTACGATAATACCAACCAACTTAATTGATACCAATTTAGTTGGTATCATTTAAATTGATACGATTGGTATTGACTTAGTTGGTTTGTCATGGTATAAATTTGATATAGATGTATCTATTGGACAAATCTCTAGAGTTTCATGTGTAAAATAGCGAGTACCTCACTATAACTTTGAAATTTTAAAAAAATTATTAAACACTCAAAAACGTTATATAAGCTTATATGACATTTTTAGATAACTTTATTGTTAGTTCTATAGATTTTAAATTCTATAAAGTAGTATATTAATCAATGTTTTAAAAAACTCGTCGCACAGCCGTCATGGCGCGTCATGGCACCAAGGCTTGTGTCTCATGTCACGTTAAGCCCGTGGCACGCCATGGCCTAATGCGCAGTTTTCGTAATGCGATATTTGATTTTTCTTTACGTTTTTAATGTCTTATTTGCAAGTTTTTTAATATATAACCTAATTTAACTTGCTTACTACTATTGGCTCATTGTGTAACACTACAAAACACATGTTTTTATATATAATATTATATATGAATTAGAAACTTGACGCTATAAGTCACGCCTTGAAAACGCCATGACTTCGACGTGGCTCCTAAGGCTTGAGGTTTGGCCTCGCTGCCACGCCACGCCTTGCGCCATTTAGAACCTTGATATTAATGCACTTAACAAATTTTGTGGCCATGTAAATCAAATGTTTATTGATTAAAGAAGGGATCAAAACCGTCATATAAATGAAAGTCAAAGGAGACGAAGTGCTAATTGAGAAAACTACCTTCATCAACGACGGCAGTTGTTAAGTCTTGTAAACCACAAGGACAAAATCTGTATTTAACCCGTGAATCATTGGTGATTCTTAAAATCATCCATTTGAAGATACATTTGTGGATCCACGTCTTTTAACGATAATTTGCATATGAATCATTTATTCCCTCGTCAATATCATTTTTGCCTATATATATTGATATCGATACTTTTAAATTTATGTTTGACAAAACAGCTGATAAGTTAGCTTGTTGGTTGATAAACGAGCTGGTAAATTAGTCAGGTTTAGTAAAAAGTAGTTGATAAGTTAGATTCCAACAAGCGATGGGCTAGTGGTACATGGGTAATGGGTTGCCAATAGAGCCCAACCTTCGAGGAGCTCGAGGGTTCAAACCTCACTGAAGAGAAGAAATGTGCTCAAGTATTTGCCGTAATATATATTATATGCCTAGAAAATTAGATAACAATCTAAAATGACAAACATATCCAAAAAGAATTTTTGGTTATTCATATTTAAGGGGTATAATCGAAAAAAATGAAAAAGTCCCTAAACTTATGAAACATTATGTGAATAATTAATTTTTCAAAAAGCTAGCATATAAGTTAACTTATAACTAATCTAACGATGTTTTTAATAAACTAAAAACAAGGCAATTTATGGTGAAGTTATCAAATATGGCCTAAATATGTAAATAATTAACAGATGATTATAAACAATATGATTGATTCTTTTAGAGTTTTTTTTCCTTATGTTACAGGATTATATTATGCAAAGATGCATACAAAATGAGTTGTTGTTCTCAAATCTTTTCGTTTATAAGATGTCAACGCATCCAACTAATGACCACACGCATAATAGGACAAGTAGAAGGGTGTTGGATGTGGTCGTCACGTTGAATGACTTGTCATTGTAAGTATAATAATGTTGAAAGAGAAAGAAAAAGTCGGTTTTATCCTATGTCAACACTAACATATAATACGAAATTGCCAATCAGCATTCACATCTTATCCCTCATTGAGCGGTCGGTGGTGGTGGTGATTGAAGTGGAGATGGACGTGACCACAATCATAAATATAGTATTTAAGCTTCGGAAATAAAATCTTAAGATATTTTATTCGATTCTTATCGTTTTGAAAAATAAATTATCATCAATTAAATGTTGTGAATGTTCTTAAAGTTACAAAAAATACTAACATTATGATTAAACTTTACCATGATAGGCATGAGATCATGTGAGAAGTGCTATTTTTGGTGAAAAGTGTGAGTACTTTTAAACCGTTGATCACTTTTAATCAAATACCCTTTCATGAATTGCGGCTAAAAAGGGAACTGATCCGGTGCATCTCGGTGCTTGTCATCCTAATCTTCGTTCATTTCTCATCCAATGATTGATAACCACTTCTCATCAAATTTGGCATTTCTTACCGAAACCCAACCCTACCATGATGATGATAATAAATACGTAATCGATTGTCGAGAAGGTTTGGATCGATATGATTGTGGATTTGATGAAGACGAAGGTGAATATATGCCCCATCTATTGTGCATCATGTCCCATTGGAGTTGGACTCTAATTCTTGATGTTCATTGCATCACATGTATATGTTATGCCAATTTTGGAGATACCAAAGCATCAACAACAAATTCTTTATAGCACGATTTAAAATAGAGAGTCAAGGATTAAAATCTTAAAATATAATTGTATTCAACTTTAGTAAAAAAAAAATTGTTTTAGACATATTACAATATTAATTATTGGGAAATTAATTAAAATACCCTAAGTCAAACATTGAGTTACCAAAATACCCTAAATTTTTTCAATTTTGCAAAAATACCCAAAATACCCGCGATGAGGTCCCGCGATCGCGGGATACGGTGACGTTGCACGTACTTTGGCCCCAAATGCCCCGCGAAGCCCCTTAACTTTGGCCGCGGTGCACTTTTGGTCCCTGCCCGCGATCGCGGCCCGCGATGGACCAAAATTTACACTTTTGGTCCCTGAAAATTTACACTTTTGGTCCCTGAAAATTTACACTTTCAGCCCCTGTTTTACTGTTTTTTTCCACAATTATTGCACTTTAAAGACCAATTTGTGGTTGAAATTCATTTGCATGTTTGAATCAATGTTAAATCAATGTTTTTGGAATACCAGTTTGTGGATGAAATGAGAGATTGGTTTTCTGATATGTTGGTTGTTTCATTGATAAATAGACGTAAAATGCAAGCCATAATCCCCACACAACGATTTCATTGTTGCAATATTTCTTTCTGCAATATTTTGTGTTTGAGATACTACTGAAAAAATGAGTTCATGTGTTGCAAAAGCTAAGCTATATTTCTGTTTTGATGGTGAATGGGTGCAAGATAACAATGAGTGGAATTTTGCTTATAAATCTAAGCATGGTGTAAAAGTGTCAGTAAACTACACTTATCAGAAGTTTGTTGCATACGCCATGCAAAAATGTGGAATCAACTCTTCTGATATTTGCAAGTTAGTATTTAAAAATGGCGATGGGTCATTTGTGGATTTATCCAACGATGGGGATATCTCTACTTTTCTGCACCTTGCAGTCGATTCAGAAAGACCCCCATTACTCTTTGTGTATCCCGGCGTATCCGACGGTGACGACGACGGTGACGACGACGGTGACGACGACGGTGATTCTCAACAAATAGAGCATCCTGATTCTCAACAAATAGAGCAGCCTGATTCTCAACAACAACAACCACCACAACCACACAAATGGCGTACTGCTGGAGTTGCTGATGACGAAACCCACGTTTTCAGAACGGGTAATTCTGAAATAGACAGATCAGACACCGATAATGATGATCACGAAGAATATACCCCTAGTAGAAAATCATGTAGTCAGATAAATGAATTTTTTGATATGCCCCCTATTCTTCCAGACTCCCATACCCAGACACAAAGCTACGAACCTACACCTTATATTCGCAGTGAAAGTTTAACAGCAGGTCAGATATTCGATTCGAAGGATCTCTTAGCAAGTCAGATCGGACTCAAGTTCTTGGAAGAGGGTTTCCAAAGTCGCGTGCGGGCATCTGACAAAAGCAAATACGTAGTTGAATGTGCTAGAGAAAAGTGTGAGTGGAGGTTGTACGCGATTCACACGGGTCCCAAAGGAGGGGCGATAATGATTAGAAAGTTGCGGTTTTATATTTTTAATCAACAAAAAGACAATTATACCCTTAATTATAGATCTTTTTCCATCTCATAATTAAGAATATAATGAGAAAAGTAATATTTAGTTTTGAAATTAGATACCTATTTTGGGACAAATTAAAATAGTAATGTAGACACATATTTTAGGACCAATAAAGTATATTATTAAAACCTTCAAGACATTTAACATATATATTTTTCTTTTACACATTTAATTTCAAATATTATTATTGATAATCAATTTTTAGATTTCTCTAAATTTGAAGGATCTAAGGGCATCTCCAATGTATTTCTTTATTTTACTCTCTATTATAAAGAGTAAAATAGAGAATGTGTTAAATCTTCTCCAATGTATTACTCTATTTTACACTTTAAAAAAGAATATTTCAAGTATATTCTTTTTTATTTTGATTACATATATTTTCAATAATACCCTTATATTTATTAACTTTATAAATTGCATCCTTATACTTTTTATCTTCATAATACCCTTAACTTTATTAACTTTAGGGAAATTAATTAAAATACCCAAATTTTGACTCTGACTTACCAAAATACCCACAATCTCGTTGAGTTTACCAAAATACCCAAAATTTCCGCGGTGGGCCCCGCGATCGCGGGCCAAGGCCCACGTGTCACCACTGTTCGGCCAAAACTTCCGCGGAGGCCCCTCAAGAATTCTGTAACAACCCAACATTTTTAAATATTTCATTTCTCATAATAAAACACGCAAGGTCATAAAACATAGAGTATCCCAGAATCGGGACCCAAAATTTCCTTACATTAAAACAAAAGTGGTTGGCGGAAACAACCTACACAACTGAGAAATACTAAATATTACTATAGTGTCACTACACTATCCGGCTTCCTCTTGCTAACTCCTTGCTCACTTGCTAGAGCCTTTCAATACCTGCTTTCCTGAAAAGGTTTTATTTTGAAAATGCGAGGGTTAGACCATAAGGCCTAGTGAGTCCCTCCTAGCAATTATCAAAGCATTCAAAAACAGTTTATCATTTTCAACATAAATCATTCATAAAACTGTTCATCCAAAACCATTCATAAAACTGTTCATCCAAAATCATTCACGGAATAAGGTCCGCCCCTCGTAAATCGGCACCCTGAAGTCACCCGTAGATGACAACGAGTCAGTCTCATGCTGCCGTATAGGGTAGTACTCCCCTGGCATAAACGGGACACACCCCCCGGCATGATCTGGCGGGCCACACCCCCCGACTTAGCCAATTTACACCACAATCTATGTATGCATACATCCCACATATATTTTCAAACGATATTCATGCAATTAAAAGCATAAGTATAAAACATGGCATTTCTCATCATATTCGCGCTTCAGAAAACATATTAAAAGCCACACGTTTTAGTTTAGAAAACTCACCTGGCTTGCTTGCTCCAACGCTCCTCACTTACACTTCCGATCTCTAGGTGGAACACCTAATATATTAATAACGTACGTCATAATTCGTTCATTTATTACTCGAGTTAAATCCCGAACTCAACCCAACTTGTCTAAGTTGGTAGGTTACACTTCTAGTCCAAAATCATAATTAATGGTCCTTACATTCCCATCCATTTGAAATGCTATACCGAATCCATTTATTTATCTAACTCTAGATTCTCAACATAAATAGTAATACGTTGGATCCTAAATAGTAATACTAGATCATGTCACTAATAATGTGACCCAAACTAAATGAATAATTAAACTACCAATTACGCATTAGACCATTATAATATAATTGTAGACTTTGACAATAAATCAAGCCCAATTTAATAACTAAGCCCAAAAGGATTTTAGAAATCTTTCGGCCCAACACTCGAATCGGCCCAACAACTAAACTTGAATATTTCTTAACTTTGTAAATCCGTTAAACCCATAAGAAAATACTGATTTGATCATTGTAACACCTTTATATACCTTTCATAACTATACCCATTCCATTTAAATCCTTAATTTTGCACACAACGACTCAATTTTATTGTTAACCAAAACGGTTTGACTTTTTATAAAAGTCAACTGTTTTAAACATCGACTTTAATCTACCATCAAAAGCAACCATTAAATCCAACCTCAAACCTTCCATTTCATATCTAAAATTAATTAATCGAACATCTAATTAGACCATGACAACATACTAATTTTAGTGTTATAATCCATTACTACCCTTACCAAGAACCCACATAAACATTTGATTTACTTTGACAATATGACAAAAATCAAAACTCTATTAATAACCAAATAATTGATTCCTCAATTTACATAACTGAGAATAGCTAGAAATCTACAAATCTAGCGCTACTTGCAAAAGAGAAAACGCAAGGGGATTGTTTCTTACCTGAAATAAACCTCACGAAACGGAAAGCTGCTGTCCAGCCCTACCGCCGCCGACGACCACCACCGGCAGCCGACTGCCGGCGCTCATCAGCCGCCCCTCCGGTCATCTCCTCTATCGCCGGCGAACCCAGCCACCATCTCCATCTATCGTCGTCTTTCTCTCTCTCTGATATCTCCATCTCTCTCTCTCCCTCTCACTGGTTCTCCTCGGCGCCCCACAATACCCACACACGAGATCATATCTCCCTCTCTCTTTGCCTTCTCCTCACGAAAAACGCCCAAGGTCTCCCATGGCAGCTTCTTTCTTTCTTCCTTTTTCACCCTCTCTCGATTTGCAGCAAGAACACACCTACACACACCCCTTCATTAATTATCTCATCTCTCTTTTCTCCTCTCTCGATTTGCAGCAAGAACACACAAAAACCAAATTCTTTTCTTTCTTCTTTCTTCTTTCTTCTTTCTTCTTTCTTCTTTCTGCTTTCTCCTCACCAAACAAACAGCAGCCGCAACCCACAAAATAACCCTAAATTGTTTTCTATTCTACTAACAAAAGTGGAGTACAACATGGGAATTAATTTCCCAATTTTCGATTTTACCCCCCATATTTTTCACAATAAACAAAACGACCCCTAACTTTCATATAAAACATAATCTTAAATTTTGGGTTATCACAATCTCTCCTCCTTAAAAGAATTCCGTCCCGGAATTCACTCCTAAAGGATAACCGGCGAAAATTGGTTATCAAAGCTTAAAGCTCAACTCTCAGAATAAATCTTTCTAATAACAAATCAATACAACATACTTTCACGCCCTGGTTGCGCAACTCTGGTTAACTCACGATCTCTATTTACAACCGTAACATGCAATCATCTTACTTTTCATCTTCTAGTCGGATCTATTACTTTAGGAACACCACGAAACTCAGGTTCTATAATTCCTTCGATTAACCACCACGACCATAAAATCAGGTGGACATAACTAAAGTCATCCCGGCTTCCTTACTTAGATTACTTTAAACAATTCCTAAACGATCAGTGTTTTAATCTCAGTGACACTTTCCCACGAACTCTCGTAATCCATCTTATAAATCATAACATGTGAGCACAGGTTATAAGCATCTCAAGGCTTACCACTCTCTAATTATCCTTATCTGATTCACGACCACTATAACAGTTTCAGAACTCAACTGTCTTTCTCGACTAGTGCAAAAACAAGACAATTCCTTCTCTTTATCACTAACAACACTAACTTGACTAACTCATTTCAATTGTAATTATCAACTTGTTTCAACGATAAACTCCAAATGAGGTGCAATTCATTCTTTTCTAGCCACCAAAATGTCATATATCATAACTTAGCCTCAACATCTCGTTAGACTGGTATTCACAAAATTCATCAGTCACAACTGATTTCGTAACTAACAACTCTCACTGAGCATCCCAACAATTCCAAGTTTTCAAAATAAATTTGAGAATTACTCATTCCCTCATACTATCACTCCGACACATAGTCATCATCATGTCATCCTTTAAACCTAACCAAACTTCCAACTGATTCCTTCTAGGATCATTCCTTCACACATGAGAAACAATTCATGTTCTTTTAGAGGTTTAGCATTTACTATAACACCATATGGCTAACACACTCTTCATCCTCTTTAAACCTCTAATGATCTCAACATGTACCTACTTAGCGACTATTACAACCACAACACTTGGTTTCTCCTTTGGGTAATCTCCCACCACTACTCCGTCCTTCTATCCCGAACATAAACACGCCATGAAGTCAACTTACACTCTATGTGCTCCAACAGTCCGATTAATAGATCGTACATCTCATCCGTAAAATCCAAAAGCTTCTATCTGATGCTTTCTTTCTCTCTAACTTCATTTCACTTCAAATACTAGCTGGTACATTTTAACTTGGCAACTAATGCCATTACATAGCTGTACATTCCTCACTCATAACCTCACACTGCGGACCAAATCTCTCATGGTCATTCGTACACAGTTCACCCTTTTCCCTCACATTCTCCCGCATACAACATTCGAGTTTATCTCGCTACTTTGTCTTTCCCCAACTCTAACTCAACAACTCGCAAGTTCCCGACTAACTCAAACATATTCAATCCTTACTAGTGCAAGGTGGTTCCGAACCATACTTAGACAGGGCACATTCTTTCACATATCGATATAATCTCTACACTCACTTCGCTCGTGCTACAAACCTTATCCTTTTTGCGAACCCTCCATACCTCGTAATTAGAACGCTTATTCAACAACAACGCTCTCTTACTAACTTAGCACCCCCACAAGGTTTTCTATCATCTTTCACTCTTCTGGTTCAAGTCTTCGGCCTTAACCATCTTACACGATTGTCGACTTCAACATCAATAGTCGACCTGTAACTACCTCCTTAACCTATTCCTTAACATGGGTTCCCTTACGGAACCTAATTCTATCAACATATCATAATCAACTTCAAAATCCGTCGCCCTTATAACAAAGCTTACTCATATAACAACAATATTACAAACTCATCCTAAAACTCATATTCCCACGCCAAAGGCATTTCATTCTTCTTCATCACACTTCTCATAACGAGTTGCTAAAACAATCACCTTGAAGGCTTTAAATCCTTTCTCCGGACACAGTTGTCCCTTGACCACCGTACTTCTAGTTACCGAACAAGGGTACAGACCCTCATACAACCGATACTATAATCCACCACTGACTCTACTACCGTTCTCCTTTCCTCTTGAACACAAATACTAAAGCTACAACATTCTTCCTTGATTGCCCAACAGCTTTCCACTCTTGAAGTTCTGCTCTAGCTTAACATGTAATATTCTATGACCTAGTGAGTTCGTAGCCTTCATGCATGACAATACGTTAAATAAATCATTTCGCACACTTTATCAATTTAATAAACCACATTCGCAACTAGCTTGGGTACACACGACCCCATCATCCTCCTAACAGCAATGCCCTGCACAACGATTTCGAGAATCGTGTACATGCAATCTATCCGTAAAACTCCATTTTACTCAATCGGAACGACGTCGTTACAACAGTAACACATTGAAAGAAAATCTCCTATACTACAAAATTTTGAAAGAATTTACTAACACGGAATAAACCAGTCGGTTCTCACACTCATTTTGTACGACATCAATAGGTCAACACTCACTTGATTGTAAAAGTTTTGCTGGCAAATGTTTTTCTTAATCTTTTTGTAACAATTTAACTTATCATTAAAAGTGAGAAATACTTTGCAAAGCGTTAAGCTCAAAATTTTAAATGTGCAAAGTGAATGAAATCATCTTTTCCTTAAACAAACGCGTGCACATTCTGACTCATTTTCGATCAAAACTTATATTTACACATTTTACTTAGTTCGTGGAAATTTCATGTTACATAAAAGAACTCCATGCATGAGACTCTACTTGCAGTTGAAGGCTACTCACTCTAACAAGGTCAACCGCTTTACTCACGCAACTTACCCTTGACACCTTACCTACGACCAAAGGTCGCCCTCTCGGTCATGCAACAACTTTGACTGAACACGCTTTCCACATCTCACGTACTCATCCTTTCATACTATTTCGTTTGATCAACTATCTCACTTTCCACTTCCACATGCTTTCATTTCTCTATAGATATCTTATTTCATTAACCCTGCCATTGATTAGCTCGTTTAAAATTTAGAGTTCCAAAACACTTCCAAGATTTCGACACTGTCCTATCTTACCATCCCGCCTGATCTATCCCATGATTTCTAAAACTGGGACTCTCCCGAAACAGGAGTCTTAATCAACTCAAACTTTCATCCTCTTCGAGTCTACGAAGAGCTACTTCTAGACAACTCATAACACTATATGCAGTATTTCTTCTCTACGAAGCATACATTCATCATATCATAAGTGACTTCTCAGGAAGCTCCCCCAACAAGGGGTCTCAGTCTATCCCTCGGGGTTCTTGCTGGCATTTCAAAGGATTGGAACATGACATAAACACTAGCGTCTGACTACCACTTCGGAATAATAAGGCAGGTTAAGCACATACATGTACCTGTAAGTTCGCAATTTCACTGGCCAGGTGAAATTTCAAACTTACCTTACATGACAGTCCTCAGTACCCTATTAGTCCTATCTCTACAATAGTGTCCTCCTAACGCATTTTCTGTATCTACAATAGTGCCCTTCTAACGCATTTCCTGATTCTCAGTTGTGATTTCTACTCCCAAGTTTAAGTTTAGGCCCGTCCGGTCACCTAAATCCCTCAAACTATGGCTCTGATACCAACTGTAACAACCCAACATTTTTAAACATTTCATTTCTCATAATAAAACACGCAAGGTCATAAAACATAGAGTATCCCAGAATCGGGACCCAAAATTTCCTTACATTAAAACAAAAGTGGTTGGCGGAAACAACCTACACAACTGAGAAATACTAAATATTACTATAGTGTCACTACACTATCCGGCTTCCTCTTGCTAACTCCTTGCTCACTTGCTAGAGCCTTTCAATACCTGCTTTCCTGAAAAGGTTTTATTTTGAAAATGCGAGGGTTAGACCATAAGGCCTAGTGAGTCCCTCCTAGCAATTATCAAAGCATTCAAAAACAGTTTATCATTTTCAACATAAATCATTCATAAAACTGTTCATCCAAAACCATTCATAAAACTGTTCATCCAAAATCATTCACGGAATAAGGTCCGCCCCTCGTAAATCGGCACCCTGAAGTCACCCGTAGATGACAACGAGTCAGTCTCATGCTGCCGTATAGGGTAGTACTCCCCTGGCATAAACGGGACACACCCCCCGGCATGATCTGGCGGTCCACACCCCCCGACTTAGCCAATTTACACCACAATCTATGTATGCATACATCCCACATATATTTTCAAACGATATTCATGCAATTAAAAGCATAAGTATAAAACATGGAATTTCTCATCATATTCGCGCTTCAGAAAACATATTAAAAGCCACACGTTTTAGTTTAGAAAACTCACCTGGCTTGCTTGCTCCAACGCTCCTCACTTACACTTCCGATCTCTAGGTGGAACACCTAATATATTAATAACGTACGTCATAATTCGTTCATTTATTACTCGAGTTAAATCCCGAACTCAACCCAACTTGTCTAAGTTGGTAGGTTACACTTCTAGTCCAAAATCATAATTAATGGTCCTTACATTCCCATCCATTTGAAATGCTATACCGAATCCATTTATTTATCTAACTCTAGATTCTCAACATAAATAGTAATACGTTGGATCCTAAATAGTAATACTAGATCATGTCACTAATAATGTGACCCAAACTAAATGAATAATTAAACTACCAATTACGCATTAGACCATTATAATATAATTGTAGACTTTGACAATAAATCAAGCCCAATTTAATAACTAAGCCCAAAAGGATTTTAGAAATCTTTCGGCCCAACACTCGAATCGGCCCAACAACTAAACTTGAATATTTCTTAACTTTGTAAATCCGTTAAACCCATAAGAAAATACTGATTTGATCATTGTAACACCTTTATATACCTTTCATAACTATACCCATTCCATTTAAATCCTTAATTTTGCACACAACGACTCAATTTTATTGTTAACCAAAACGGTTTGACTTTTTATAAAAGTCAACTGTTTTAAACATCGACTTTAATCTACCATCAAAAGCAACCATTAAATCCAACCTCAAACCTTCCATTTCATATCTAAAATTAATTAATCGAACATCTAATTAGACCATGACAACATACTAATTTTAGTGTTATAATCCATTACTACCCTTACCAAGAACCCACATAAACATTTGATTTACTTTGACAATATGACAAAAATCAAAACTCTATTAATAACCAAATAATTGATTCCTTAATTTACATAACTGAGAATAGCTAGAAATCTACAAATCTAGCGCTACTTGCAAAAGAGAAAACGCAAGGGGATTGTTTCTTACCTGAAATAAACCTCACGAAACGGAAAGCTGCTGTCCAGCCCTACCGCCGCCGACGACCACCACCGGCAGCCGACTGCCGGCGCTCATCAGCCGCCCCTCCGGTCATCTCCTCTATCGCCGGCGAACCCAGCCACCATCTCCATCTATCGTCGTCTTTCTCTCTCTCTGATATCTCCATCTCTCTCTCTCCCTCTCACTGGTTCTCCTCGGCGCCCCACAATACCCACACACGAGACCATATCTCCCTCTCTATTTGCCTTCTCCTCACGAAAAACGCCCAAGGTCTCCCATGGCAGCTTCTTTCTTTCTTCCTTTTTCACCCTCTCTCGATTTGCAGCAAGAACACACCTACACACACCCCTTCATTAATTATCTCATCTCTCTTTTCTCCTCTCTCGATTTGCAGCAAGAACACACAAAAACCAAATTCTTTTCTTTCTTCTTTCTTCTTTCTCCTCACCAAACAAACAGCAGCCGCAACCCACAAAATAACCCTAAATTGTTTTCTATTCTACTAACAAAAGTGGAATACAACATGGGAATTAATTTCCCAATTTTTGCTTTTACCCCCCATACTTTTCACAATAAACAAAACGACCCCTAACTTTTATATAAAACATAATCTTAACTTTTGGGTTATCACAAATTCCCGCGGTACACTTTTGGCCCCTGTCCCGCGGAGGTACCCCGCGATCGCGGGATCGACTTGACACGTGTCAACACAGGGTTGAAACCCTAATTTCTTTGATGTATCCACCCCCACCCTAATTTCGGCCGCTATAAGAGAGAGGGTGGGGGGGGCCTCATTTGGCCACCACTTGGATTATAAAATTTCTCTCCTAAACTCTCTCAATTTGTTGTGTGAAATACGCACTCGGTTTGTTTGAAGATGACTCGTGTTACTCGTTTGGTAAGTTTTTCTTAAGTTTCTTGTACTTTTCCCTTTCTTTTATGTTGTTATTTTAAATTTTAAAATATATGATATGTATGTTGTTAGAGTGTTTTTAAGTTTGTTGTATGTTTGAATGTGTTATTTGTATGTTATAATGTTGTCTTTATTATAGATGTTAGAGTTTTTTAAAAAAAGATGTTATACTGTTTTTTTTAAAAGATGTTAGAGTGTTTTTTATAAAAACATATGTTAGTGTTTTTTATAAAAATAAATGTTAAGAGTTTTTTTTATAAAAAAAGATGTTAGTGTTTTTTTTTATAAAAATGTTAAGAGTGTTTTTTATAAAAAAAAAAGATGTTAGGGTGTTTTTTATAAAAAAAGATGTAAGTGTTTTTTATAAAAATAAATGGATGTTAGTGTTTTTTTTTATAAAAAGATGAGTGTTTTTTTATAAAAAAAATATGTTAAGAGTGTTTTTTATAAAAAAAATGTTAAGAGTGTTTTTTATAAAAAAAAAAAGATGTTAAGAGTGTTTTTTATAAAAAAAATGTTAAGAGTTTTTTTATAAAAAAAGATGTTAGTGTTTTTTTATATAAAAAGATGAGTGTTTTTATAAAAATAAATGTTAAGAGTGTTTTTTATAAAAATAAATGTTAAGAGTATTTTTTAATAAAAAAAAGATGTTAAAAGTGTTTTTTATAAAAAAATATGTTACTGTTTTTTATAAAAATAAATGTTAGAGTGTTTTTTATAAAAAAGGTGTTAGTGTTTTTTTTATAAAAAAGGTGTTAGTGTTTTTTTTATAAAAAAATGAGTGTTTTTTATAAAAATAAATGTTAGAGTGTTTTTTATAAAAATAAATGTTAGAGTGTTTTTTATAAAAAAGATGTTAGTGTTTTTTTTATAACTTTGGTGAATGACAACTTAGGTCCCCTAAACTTTGGTGAAAGACAACTTAGGTCCCCTAACTTTGGTGAATGACAACTTAGGTCCCCTAAACTTTGGTGAATGACAACTTAGGTCCACTAACTTTTGTGAATGACAACTTAGGTCCACTAACTATTTTGTTAAAGTATCTGAATCGCTTTCAAACACTGCCAAAGAGTTATATGGTTAGTGTACATGTTTCATTGAGTTTTGCTTGTTACTATACGACCTAACTATATTAATTAACGTTCATCAACAGCTGCATATCCACAGTTGTTCACCATGAAAATCCACCATGCTGGGTACTTCACGGAACCACCCAGATGTAGACGATGGGTTAGATGACGATGCCATTTGTTTGGTGATAGACGATACTATTATGATATGAAAATTTTGTGTGGATGTTGTGACCTTTACAATTGAAACTAACAATGGTATTTATAGCTACAAGCACCAAATGGCTCAATAGAATCCTTCTACTTTTCAGGCGAATCTTGTATCAACTTTTCAGACAAATCTTGCACTTACTTTTGCAGACGAATCTTGCAGTTACTCTTGCAGACGAATCTTGTTACTTTTCAGACTTCCTTTTGCAGACGAATCTTGCAGTTACTTTTGCAGACGAATCTTGCAGTTACTTTTCAGACTTTCTTTTGCAGACAAATCTTGCAGTTACTTTTTTAGTCGAATCTTACAGGCTCTTTTCATACGAATCTTGCAGTTAACTATTCAGACGAATCATGCATGCAACTTTTCAGACGAAATCTTTGGCCATATCCACATCCCTAATGAAGAACATGCATTTTCACGGCTATAAGTAAATGGCATGACGAAATAGTAATTCACAACTTGCTATCTATTTTTTATACATTCTTTTACACCGTTTACAAATATTCTCTCGCTTTTCATAACACTATGACTGGAGGTTCAAGATCAAGGGAGAACAGGTCGGCGAATGGGGCTGGAACTTCACGTTCGGCAGCTGTAACAACCCAGAAATTTAATAAAATATAAGACTTAACATTTCAATCAAAAACGGTCCCAAAGTCTACAATGCATCTAAATTACTCTAAACTCGCAGCGGAAACTACCTTCACAACTGAGATACTACAAGAAGTTCGGCGGTACTCTACAAGTCTTCACTACCCCTCGCCCCTTTGCCACGACCCAACCTTCCAATATCATCAGATGAAACTCCATACACGGTTAATACCTGAAAATGGTTTTTATTTTTGAAAAGCGAGGGTTAGACCATAAGGTCTAGTGAATTCCCTCCTAAAAGCGTAACCACAAAACATTTTTAGAAACACGTTTCCTTGCAAACAGTACTTAACAAGTTTGAGCTCAAACAAGGGTGTACACAGTGGTATGGACCAATAACACCTTACAAAGCCAGGCACGGCAACTCAACACCTTACAAAGCCAGGCACGGCAACTCGACACCTTACAAAGCCAGGCACGGCAACTCGACACCTTACAAAGCCAGGCACGGCAACTCAACACCTAACAAAGCCAGGCACGGCAACTCGGGGGTCCTCCACTGTGCAACCCGACTCTACCACAAGCATAAACATTTAAAACATGCTTTAAAACTTACTCGAGGAATATCCTCCTTCCACATGTAAAATAACACTTTTCATGCATGAGAGAACATAAGATTCATGATGAACAAGTAAACTCATTTTCAGTCATATCAATTCTTCGCAATTCAGTTTAAAAGATAGAAGTAATGCATAAGGGAGCTCACCTGATGCTCGGCTAAACGACTCACTACTTTGAGCTCACTTAAACACCAAACGATCACCTGAATTGGGGTTAACAAATGAGGTATTAGACTCCCCGATTATGCTCTAAAACATTCCCCATAATGTCCTAAGACAATCCCCTAAACCAAGCCTCGAACCCAAGCCCAAACGACCAACGAAGCAAAAACGGAAAACAAAGAAACAGAGCATGGCGCCGATGGTGGCGCCGATCCATCGGCGCCGAGATTGGCGCGGATCTCTGGTTTGTTTTCCCTGCACGAATTTTCTTCCAAAAGCCAAGGGTTTCTCATCTCTAAATTCCCCCAACTCAGTTCTAATTCTCCCAAATCGACATCATGGATATAAACAACATTAAGAACCAATTACCAACAATTAAAACAATATCTAATCCATTAAACCCATCTAATGATTCACCACTTTTATCCTCAAAAACTCAAAACTCCATTAAAGCCCAAAACCTTGCTAGAATCAACTTCCACCATTGAATTGGTGAAGGATTCTCAAAGAAGGTAACAAAACCCATAATCTAACTCTAGAATACTCCATTAATACTTCTAACTAAACATCACCACAAAGAGAAAGAAGATGTAGAAGGAGAAATTATACCTTGAAGATGCTACCATCAATCCTTGAAGCCTTCCTTCTTCCACACCCCCACATTAGGGTTTTGGCTCTCAAACTCTCTTCTCCCCTTTTCTTCTATCGATCCACAGAACCAAACACAAAAGAAATGAAGAACATAGGGTTTCCTCTTATTTAACTCTCTCATTTCACCCTTGAGCACTAAAGTTTCAATCTTCTCACTTTGGCCACCAACTTTCAATGCTAACTAGAAAATCGGGTTATTACAACACTCCCCCCTTAAAAGAATTCCGTCCCCGGAATTCCTCATTGGGAAAAGATGCGGGTGCCTTGCCCACATCAAAACTGACACTTCTCCAGAGTACAACCACATTCTGACTCAGTCAACCACCTCACTAAATTCGAAACCCGGAACCATGGGTGCATTCCCTTCAGTTCTTACGGTACCCTAACTCGTAGGCTACCGCTCCTACCCGATCGGCCTTGACAACGTAAGATTAACTAAGACTTATCATGCATCTATACTTCCTTCAAGGAGGGACTCGGTTAAATCCTCCGCCACAACACGAGATTCATCTACCGGAGACAAACACACCTTAGACAGCTTGACACAAGACCAAACCTGTACGCCCCGACAACTCACTACCCAAAATTTCTTCATTGCAATACAAGCAATTCTAGATTACTTCTCCCAACGAAACAATCGTCAGTGCAGAGTGATATTTCCCTTTCTTGGGCCACCTCAACCACAGTCCGTCGACTACAACACCACTCCCGACTTATACTTAACTAGGAGTAGGAACCTCCATACTCCCTCCTTGATGCGATCACTTATCCGAATTCCACTTATCCTGCAAGCACATCGATTTCTCACTACTTGCCACAAGCGTTCAGACACAAAATATAACTTCGATTACCCTCACTCAACCAAGAGGAGTAACCATGGTCACACCATACTATTCTCACTAGATTAATCACTGCACGACCAATTCGTTTATATATATCTCACAGAGTCACTAACTCAACTCATACACAATTTCCTTCCTCAATACTCTTCCCAATGGTTCGCACACTTATGAAAGACAATCCACACAACGCTGCACCTTTTGGCATTGTTGTCAAGTTTATTACTTCCAAATTTACTCACTTAATCCGACATACTAACTTCACCTCCCCACGTTGGCGTGGAGCACAGCCCACCAATCATTACTTGCCCCTCTCTCTCGACCTTTCCACATGCTGATACCACTTTCCTATTACTCGCCTAACCAAACAGTTGCACCAAGATCCTAACTTAGGGCATTCAACCAAGTCGTCTCGAAACGACACCAGTGTTCGACGTCACTACACATTCTTGATCTCCAACCTTTACTTCCTCGAACAATCCTTTCACACATGAGGAACCACTCACATTCCTTAAGGATTTCGCATCTACTACACCCCATTTTGACTAACATCTCATCATCTTCTTCCAACTTCCAATGATCCCAGAAACATGCTTACTTAGCGACTCTTACAACTAGAAACACTTGGCTTCTATTTTGGGTAACCACCCACCACCACTCCGTCATTCTATTCCTAACATACTCATACCACGACGTCAACTTACTCCCACGTGCTCCAACAATCTGGTTAACAAATCGAACACCTCATCTGAAACCCCCAAAAGGTTTCTATTCGATGTTTCCTCTCTCTCTAACATCACATCACTACGACACTAGCTGGCACACTTAGCTTGACAACTACGGTCACTACACATCCGAGCACTCTTGGCCCATAACATCACCTTGCGGACCAAATCTCTCATGATCATTCACACAACTCGAACTTGCCTTCACATCCTCCCGTATACACAATCGAGTCTATCTCGCTACTTAGTCCTTTCCCAACTTGTCGAACTATAACTCCCGAGTTCCCACATAACTCAAACATACTCACTACCTTATCGACACGCTCACGAGGAGCATTCTCCCCAACAATACCGAATCTAATCCAAAGGTCTCTCAACCAGGGCACTCCATCCGACCACTTGTTTCCATTCTAACTTAATACGCTAAAGATGCCTCAAAAGAATGTCTCGCTAAAATGAGTCCACTTTTAGACCTGTCGCACGAACTTAGCTTCCTCAACCCTTTAACCATGACATACACAATGATCTCTTTTTCTTATGCCTTACAAATAACAGTTCCTTAATTATAGTCCACCCTTCCAGTGTCTCCTGACATCTTCTCACCGCAAGCCTGTCTATACTTGATCTACCACACCGTCCTCATTTACTCTCGTGCCTACACAGAACGCCCATCACACACCGCTACATCCCAAAAGAACGGTTTCTCCAAGATCATCCATCAAGACCTTTAGCCAAGTCCTCATAAAGTACTTAGCATCGAGAACTACCACGAGGTCCTAACTTTCCAACACAGCCGACCCACTCATTGCAAACAAGCCTTCACGATGCTATTACACACCCAAAAGATACTACTCCCTTCATGCTACGCACAACCCCTTTTCATTTGAAGTATAAACGCTTCCCGACCTTACCTATCCTGGGTCTAGACGAACCACATGTTCAGGTCAACTCCCAAAGCACACCCGCTTCGATTACGCTAATCATTTCGTTCTTATATGGCTCATCGAACCCCATAAGAAATTACTTATGCAACCACGATCTATCACCTTTGAAACACTCACACAAGGTGGTCCAGCGTCATGCCGGATACACAACTTTCTCCGAACAACTCCTCACATCCTAGCACGAACACTCACAAGATAACCACACTATAGCTACTTCTCCAATACCAACCTCCTGACAACTATCCAACAGAACGGTCGCTGATTCAACAACGGCAACCGACATGCAATTGTCCAGTCGCATCACGACAGTCAGGGATTCCTGAAGGGATCTATTTCTCCTAACTCCCCGAACAATTTATCGTTCCTCGCCAACTCATCGCGATTTATTTCTGCTGTGCTAGACACTTTACGCACAAGCGAATCATAAAAACCTCGATGGACATCACATCCACATTGGTGCTCTTCCGTTCTCCTAATGCTCTCACTAGGTGTTCCTACACCATATCATTTACACATTCTTGGGCGACCTCTTTCGCTCGCCCACAACGGGTTCATTCTCACGATTCAGTTTCTTGATAATGCCTCTATCTTAAGACCTGATAAACAGTCGCAAACCTCCATATCAATGGACTACATGTGAAGATTCCAATCCTCCTAGACCACCTAGGATTCCTAACAGAATCCACGTCGTCCAACTCATCATAACCAACTTATACCCCACTGCTCTCACTTGAGGAAACACAAGACCTTTCTTAGCGTAAAAAAAATTTAATTACCCAAACATCTTAGTACTCCGACTCAAAGCCGATAACATTACATCAAGTAACGTAACGCTACTTATTACCATTTCACCAACAGAAACACTCTAACCATTCAACTTTTTACCGCAGTTAAAACTATTCTCACATAGCCAAGCGATAGCTAGAACTACAATCATACCGACATTCCCAAATTCACTGCCTGAGACTCCCGGTAATCACCCACTTCCTCTAACGGAAACACTAAGGTCATAACTCGACCACATCTTATCCAACTGAAAATTTTCCTCACCCAAAGCCTTTCTTCAACCTCAATCGAATACCCTTCCCGACCTAGCGAGTTCATAGCCTTCATGCATAATGACACAACGATTGAAATCGTTTTGAACACCTTTTTTTTTAAAAAAAAAAATACAGTAGACACAAAATCATAACACAAGCTTGAGTATGTATGAACCAACACCACTCAAGACGATTAGTAAAAACACAACGATCGCAAGGATCGCTCACAGGCACTCTTACGATACTTCGTACCCTTGTCTATCCAACTCTTTGCCGACACAACGGTCATCTCCAACGAAACCCTTTTCCAATACGGCTAGAGAATTCAGAACGAAATCACTTACCCAAAGTGGGTCAGTTAACTCCAACACTCGCTTACATGAAAATAACGAGTCAGCACTCATTTTGTTTGTAAAACAAACCTCGCAATAAAATGTTTTCAATATTTTCGTAACGAAGATTCTCTCCACAAGAAAAACGTGAAATAATTCGTAAATCACTAAGTTCAAAGCTTTATCGTAAAATGGAAACAAGTTTGTCTTTTACTTTAAAGAAAACACGCTCGCACGCGTCAACTCATTTCCCCAAAACGAGAAAACATATCATGCACGCACATGCTTTTTAACATGAAAGAGTCTCGTATAATACTTTTAGCAGCAAAATGCATGGAATTCAATATGCAAAAGGAAGGCTATTCACTCTAACTAAGTCAATCGTTGCACTCACTTTAACTCTTCACTGGTACCATACTACAACCAACAACCGCTTCCTTACTTATGCTACAACTTGTAGCACAAGTGCTTCATAACCCTCCTGACTGATCACTCTTACATGGTTTAACAATCGACCACTTAGCTCACCTTCCATTCTCATACATACCTCAAAACAACACTGATATCTTATAATCATTAACCTTGCCACTAAACCGTTTGACTAAGGAATCCAAGACTAGATTCCCTCACTCGATCTTGAATTGAAGGTTTTCAAGATGCCAACATACTTCTCACTTCCTATCCCAGAGAGTTTACCTCCAGACAGCTCATCAACATTCTAGACCACACTCCTTCTAGAAGTTACAAACACCACATTACAAGGGGTCTCCCATGACACATCAACTCTTTGCTATCAAGCACAAGGTTAGAACCTTCTACATACTGCCACTCTCACCACCCATCCCGACATTAGCGATTGATTACACCCATGCACCTGTAAACCCATAATAGCATTGGCCAGATGCTACTTGAATTTACCTTACATGAGGGTTCTCACTACTATTGTCAAGATATCCTACGATCACGGTCATTCCTAATGGCTTCCTATATCTCAGTTGTGTCCCACTCTACTCCACAGTTTAAGTTTAGGCCCATCCGGTCGCCTAAATCCCTTAAACTATGGCTCTGATACCATTTGTAACAACCCATAAATTTAATAAAATATAAGACTTAACATTTCAATCAAAAACGGTCCCAAAGTCTACAATGCATCTAAATTACTCTAAACTCGCAGCGGAAACTACCTTCACAACTGAGATACTACAAGAAGCTCGGCGGTACTCTACAAGTCTTCACTACCTCTCGCCCCTTTGCCACGACCCAACCTTCCAATATCATCAGATGAAACTCCATACACGGTTAATACCTGAAAATGGTTTTTATTTTTGAAAAGCGAGGGTTAGACCATAAGGTCTAGTGAATTCCCTCCTAAAAGCGTAACCACAAAACATTTTTAGAAACATGTTTCCTTGCAAACAGTACTTAACAAGTTTGAGCTCAAACAAGGGTGTACACAGTGGTATGGACCAATAACACCTTACAAAGCCAGGCACGGCAACTCAACACCTTACAAAGCCAGGCACGGCAACTCGACACCTTACAAAGCCAGGCACGGCAACTCGACACCTTACAAAGCCAGGGACGGCAACTCAACACCTAACAAAGCCAGGCACGGCAACTCGGGGGTCCTCCACTGTGTAACCCGACTCTACCACAAGCATAAACATTTAAAACATGCTTTAAAACTTACTCGAGGAATATCCTCCTTCCACATGTAAAATAACACTTTTCATGCATGAGAGAACATAAGATTCATGATGAACAAGTAAACTCATTTTCAGTCATATCAATTCTTCGCAATTCAGTTTAAAAGATAGAAGTAATGCATAAGGGAACTCACCTGATGCTCGGCTAAACGACTCACTACTTGGAGCTCACTTAAACACCAAACGATCACCTGAATTGGGGTTAACAAATGAGGTATTAGACTCCCCGATTATGCTCTAAAACATTCCCCATAATGTACTAAGACAATCCCCTAAACCAAGCCTCGAACCCAAGCCCAAACGACCAACGAAGCAAAAACGGAAAACAAAGAAACAGAGCCTGGCGCCGATGGTGGCGCCGATCCATCGGCGCCGAGATCGGCGCGGATCTCTGGTTTGTTTTCCCTGCACGAATTTTCTTCCAAAAGCCAAGGGTTTCTCATCTCTAAATTCCCCCAACTCAGTTCTAATTCTCCCAAATCGACATCATGGATATAAACAACATTAAGAACCAATTACCAACAATTAAAACAATATCTAATCCATTAAACCCATCTAATGATTCACCACTTTTATCCTCAAAAACTCAAAACTCCATTAAAGCCCAAAACCTTGCTAGAATCAACTTCCACCATTGAATTGGTGAAGGATTCTCAAAGAAGGTAACAAAACCCATAATCTAACTCTAGAATACTCCATTAATACTTCTAACTAAACATCACCACAAAGAGAAAGAAGATGTAGAAGGAGAAATTATACCTTGAAGATGCTACCATCAATCCTTGAAGCCTTCCTTCTTCCACACCCCCACATTAGGGTTTTGGCTCTCAAACTCTCTTCTCCCCTTTTCTTCCATCGATCCACAGAACCAAACACAAAAGAAATGAAGAACATAGGGTTTCCTCTTATTTAACTCTCTCATTTCACCCTTGAGCACTAAAGTTTCAATCTTCTCACTTTGGCCACCAACTTTCAATGCTAACTAGAAAATCGGGTTATTTTGGTAAGTCAGAGTCAAACTTTGGGTATTTTAATTAATTTCCCTTAACTTTATCATATTTTTTTTTTCTTAAAGATAAATATCATTCTAGTTTATTAACATTGGTAGTAGACAAGAAATAAAATAAAATACAAGAATCTAAAAAATAGATGGGTCATTTTGTAATTATAAAAAAGTTAGAAAAAAATAGAGAGTATGAATAGTAACTCTCTCTCTATATATATATAGAGAG
This sequence comes from Saussurea involucrata, assembly GCA_033807775.1. Classification (NCBI taxonomy): domain Eukaryota; kingdom Viridiplantae; phylum Streptophyta; class Magnoliopsida; order Asterales; family Asteraceae; genus Saussurea; species Saussurea involucrata. The sequence continues at coordinate 30,030,111 of CM066317.1, forward strand.
AGAGAGAGAAAAAAATTACTATTCATTTCTCTATTTTATAGAGTAAAATAGAAAGTTTATTGGAGAGGATTTAGAGAGTAAAATAGAAAAGTCATTTGATATAGTCTTACCACAATCTACAATTTTTTTTTATAAAATACATTGAAGTAAAAATAATCATCAAAATCTTTATTTTCTCGGTTTTAAAAAATCGTAGATGCTCTCATACCCCATTTACCCAAGGGTAACTTGGCTATTGTGTATTTTACAATATTTTTTAGAGTAAAGTTTACTTTCGGTCCATAACGCTTGTTATTTAACGGTTTTTTTTGTGAAAGGGTATTCTAGGCTTTGCCTAGACTAATCCCTGACACTGATTGACTGCTAAGCATGCAGCCCTGAGATAATTCTTCAGTGGCCACAAGTTGCCAACGCCTGGATTCGAACCCGGGGTAGATGGGTTTCTGAGCCACATCCCCCCAAGGCATTAACCAGTACGCCACAAGCCTTGTGGTTTATTTAACGGTTGTTGTCCCTCAACTTTGTTTTAACGGATTTGTCTCTCACGTTTTCACTTGGCAAATTTTTTCGCCTCTTCTCCTACAGGTGTTAACTTTTTCCACTAAGTCTAATTAAATGAGGTGCATTTTAATCATCAGGGCCGGCCCTGACATTTTGGAGGCCCTGTGTGATAAATTAAGTGTGGCCCTTGATTTTTTTAATATACTATTAATTAAGTTTTGCTATTATATTCAACGTATGTTTAATAATAAATTGATCAATGATTCTTTTTTTTTTACTTCGGAATTTCAATTCATCTTTTCTTCTTTGACGTTTAAAATTATCTGATTTGAATTTTCTAGTTATAGACATGATATTTCTTTATAAAAGTAATTAATGTTACCGATAATTACAAAAACACATACAAGCAAGAACATCGTTAAAAGAGACTCTAACATTAAAATTAATAAAATTCCAAAGAACATATAAAAAACAACAAAACTAAAATTTATTTGTTTTCTAATTAAATTTCATTACGTAATCAAAGAAAATTATATAGAAAATTATTAAAAATATAAAAAAGTATTAAATAATCAAAATTACATCATCCAATTTTTTGCCTAAAACTTTAGAAATGAAAATGTAAAAAAGATGTTTATCGATGAGTGATGACAACGAACGAAGATTAAAATATAAAATAGAAGAAATAACTAAGAATTAGAAATTTAAGTTTAAACTTTCAAGAATAAGTTACAAAGTAAGAAAAAAAAAAATCATTAAAAAATTTAATTAAAACTCAAAAAGTCACCAAAAATTTAAATACAAAATAAAATAGGAATTTAAACCATATTACAGGATTCGAAACTAAAGTCTCCATGTCCAAGCGACTACGAGTTTGCCGCCCCAGCAAACTACACTTTGAGGAAATTATGTTTTCAGTTATTTACATACTAAACTACTGTAACTTGTATTATTTTTTGTAACAACCAAATATTTATTTAATAAATGGAAGTCTTGTGGCCATATTGTAATAAGGGAAAAGTATGAGGGACCAAAAAGGGAAATTTATAGGAGGTACTTAAGGGGAGCAAATCCCTAGGTCACTCCAAAATTCTATTTCATTATTTTGGGTTTGGCGGCTGAGGAGGAAAACGAGAAAGGAAGGAGAATAAAGCAATCGGCAAGCAAATCACTGCCAAGAAATCGTCAATTGGTAAACTTCAAACCTTTCTCCTCATTTGTTTTGGGTATGCCTTTGTATTTAAGAAGTTTGGGTGTATTGGGGTTGCTTAGTTTGGTGAACACCATTTTTGCTCTGAGTTATCTATTATTCAAGAATGAAAATGGTGGGTTTATTTCCCTTTTTGTGTGTTGAATGGGTGAATCTTTTGACTGAGTGGGTATGTGCAAGAGTTAGAGAGAGTAATCCCAGATTTTAGTATTAAGGATCTCATGTTTGGACCGAAGCTCAAATCGAGTTCTGGGTTTTCTAGTGCGAACGTCCGGATTCCGGAATTGGGAAGTTCCGGACTGAGGGATCCCGGATTGAGGAGTCCCGGATTCGGTGAGTTCCGGATTTAAGGAATTTCGGATTGGGTTTACGGATTTGGGAGTCCGGAGTGGGCTTCCGGATTTAGGAGTCCGGAGTGGGCTTCCGGATTTGGGATTCCGGAGTGGGAGTTCCGGATTCGGATGTTTCGGATTCCGATAGTTGTCCGGAATCCAGGCACTTCCAGAAAAGAAAGGAGTCCAGTGGTTCATCCGGATATAGTGGCCTGACATTGAACTGCTTGTTTGGATTAGGTGCGTTTCGGGTAGTTCAGAAGTGAGACTCGGATATTTCCAACCTTCATAATCAGGTGAGTTCCCTTAACCCTTTTTACTTGAACTAAGATGTTAAGTATATTTTTACTGCTGACAATGGTATGATCTGCAAGCATGATTTTATTTATAAATTCAACCTTATTTCCCGCATGAACTAAATGTTTTGGGAACGTTATACTCTTATGCTATGAATCTGTTTTTACAAAGATACATGCAACTGCTATATGATTTCTAGACTTGCTTGGTATACTTGTATGTGGAGTCGGGTTGCACAGTGGGGTTGGTTGTACCTTGGATCATTGAGGATCCTTGGGAGTTTGGTGAACCGTGTGCCTTGAACTTGTTTCTCGCGCACACGGTTATGGCATCTATTGGGGGGTCGTGGGGATCTACTGGGGGCCCCGAGTGTGGACATCACGTGGAGGTGATGGACGTGTAGACCACTGTGCAAATACCCTTATGTGGAGATGGTTACTTCAAACTATTATTTTATTTTATAGAGTAAATTACAATTTTGGTCCCTGTGGTTTGTTGTTTTTCTCACTTTTGGTCCCTACAGAATTTTTATTGCAAGAAAGACCCTATGGTATGCAAAAGTGCTCGATTTTGGTCCCTGAGAGCTAACACCGTTAAGTGACGTACGTTAAAGCCCCTCATGTGACTTGCACATGAGGGCATATTTGTCCTTTTAACAAACACCAACCCACAGGGACCAAAACTGCAATCTACTTTTTATTATTACAACATTTATTTAAAACATAATTATTATATTATAATAATTAATAAATAAATATCACATGATTTAAAAATAACGTATTTAATAAAATGACAAATTTTTAATTAATCAATAATTTGTTTACGCTTCACCAACCAAAACTAATAATTTTTTTTACTCTAAAATAATTATTAATTAATTAATAATTTGTTTACACTTAAGTAATATTGATTAATTAATTACAATTTTTTTCTCAAATAATTTGTATTTTCGTTTTTAGTAAATTTCACTTTAAATATAATATAAATGATCCAATAGAAATATATAAAGATATGAAGTTTTTGATAAGAATCATGTTAGAAATATTTGAGAAGAAAGATCAACCAAAAAAACATAAAAATGGGTTGGAGATCCAGTATATAATACTTTTATTGTATAATTAATGTTGTAATCTCCAAAATAGAAAATCTGTTAAAATTAAATGTGATTATTTTTTAAAGATTTTGAGTTTTTATTCTTCACATTTTTTTAATAATCTGTTGGAGTTGCTTGTTTCAAAGATTTTTTGATCGCTCATCTTTTCTCAGACATACCTAACAAAGTTAACATGCTAATTTATTTAAAAAATCTAAAAGAAACTCGAGTTCAATAAAATATAAATTTAGTTATAATTACTCTTTTTAAAGGTATTTCATGAATCGTTTTAATATGTACTAGATTTTCTATATTGTATTTTCTATATATTATATTTTATATAAATAATCAAAAATTGTGTGTCTTTAATTTATATTTATTAAATAATTTAAATTTTATTAAAATTGAAATTTACTAACAAAAATATAAAATATTTTATTATAATTTTGGTCATCGAAACATAATAATTAATTAATTTTTTTTATTAAATAAGTTATTTTTAGACTAAGTGATAATTATTTATTAATTATATAATATAATTGTTATGTTTTAAATAAATGGTATAATAATAAAAAAGTAAATTGCAATTTTGGTCCCTGTGGGTTGAAAGGACAAATATGCCCTCATGTGCAAGTCACATGAGGGGCTTTAACGGAGGTCACTTAACGGTGTTTGTCCTCAGGGATCAAAACCGAGCACTTTTGCATACCATAGGGTTTTTCTTGCAAAAAAAATTTGTAGGGACCAAAAGTGAGAAAAACAACAAACCACAGGGACCAAAATTGCAATTTACTCTATTTTATATTATGGCAGTTTACGTGTTTTAAAGATGAGATTTGTTTAAACTGTTTCGAGAGGGAATTCACTAGACCTCATGGTCTAACCCTCGCTTTCAAAACTAAAACCATTTTCAGGCAAGAAAGGTAGTGGTGCTTTCTCTAAGGGCAAAGCGAAGGTCCGAAGGTAGAGGCTGAAGACTCGAGTTTAGAGCATTGTAGCTCTCTTAAGCTTAGCTTGTTAGCTTAGTTAGTTTCTCGGCTGTGGAAGTTTGTTCTCGTTGCAAGTGTTGTAACTCTGTTTGAGATATTATGTTATGTATTGTGACCCATTTTGGGACATTTTAATTCTTATGCCTGTTATGGAGATTTGGGTTGTTATAAATGGTATCAGAGCCATAGTTTAAGGGATTTAGGTGACCGGAAGGGCCTAAACTTAAACTGTGATTTGAGGAACACAACCGAGATATAGGATGCCTTTAAGAAAGATCACTCTAGGTGCGCTAGAAAATAGGGTAATGAGAACTGTCGTGTAAGGTAAATTTACATTACACATGGCCAGTGTAATTGAGAATTTATAGGTACATGTACGTGCTCAAATTGCCTTATGTTGCAAAGTTGAGTTTGAGTGGTGATTGTTTGCGGTGGTTCCAGTTCTTGTACTATATGGTAGGTTTTTATGGTTGAGGCAGTCCTTGGAGGAAGGTGGAATGTAACTGTGATGGTAACATGGTTTCGTTATGATGCGTACGACTTTGTTATAATGCGTGAGGTCGTTCATAGTGAGATTTGTTGGCACTTTCTAGAAGGAGTGTGGTTTAAAGCGGTGATTAACCGACCGAGGGTGGAAATTATGGGTTCAAGAAGGGGATGAAGGACGAAATAGGGGTGAACTCCTAGTTTCTAGTGTGTCCCCATTCCTTGCTTCGATGGGTCGATCAGTTGGGATTAGAACTATGATGGAAATCTTGTGAGCTTCAAAAATAAGCGAGTGAAGGAAATGAACCCTCGGCTATTAGTCAAGAGGTGTAGTGGCCGGATTGGTGAAGGAAATATGTAAGTAATGGATCCAAACATGTGCATGAGTAAAACATGAGATAACTGGTCGTTACTCGACCTTAAGGATTGAAGTTTGAAATCGCATGGTTGTGGATCTTTGGTCTCTACGAAAATTGAAGGGTTGTGAAGCAACTGCACCACAAGTGAAAATGAGAACGAGAAGGCGACCGATGGTCGAAAGTTGGGTGTCGACAATAAGTTACTCTAGGAGTAAGGGGGACCTTGTTAGAGTCAATAGCCTTCATCGCAATGTTAGTTTCATGCATGGTGTCCTTTTAAATGATTTACATGGATTTTTATTGTGTTAAGAATGTTTACGAGCATAATGAGATCCCTATTTTTGAAAAATAAGTCGATACGCACGAGCGTGTGTTTAAAGAAAAAGATAGACGTGTTTACAACGTACTATGATGTTTTGAGCATAGTAATTTGTAAATTATTTTACTTTTCTTGTGGGAATAAACCCTGTTGTGAAAGTCACGAAAATGTTTTACCGCAAAAGTTTTATAACCAAAATGAATAGTAATACTTTTAACATATAAAAGGGTGTGGGAGCCGACTAACTCGCTCCGTAAAAGTTGTCGTTCTGAGATTTGTAATTGTATTGGACACGTTTTATTTGGGTCAATACTGGTTCGGTTGATTAAGTCGCGAATTATCTTGGGGTGGCATGTGAGCGACCTTAGGGTCGTTGTGTTTACGTTTCGGCTTGAGTAGTGAGGTGCGATGTTTATGTCAATTTTTTTTCATTATGGTATCTATCGAGCTTTCAAGTGTGTAAAATGATTTAAAATTCGTTGTGTCGCCATGCATGAAGGCTATGAACTCTGTAGGTCGTAGTGGATGGCAAAGTTAAGAACAAGGAGGGGTTCAATTGGAAACTGTTCAATTGGTTTGATTTCGGTTGGGTTACGACCTTAGTGTTTCAGTTGGAGGAGATCGGGAAACAGTGGAAGTCCTAGGTACTAAACTTGTTAATGTTGGATAATGGGTGATGTGAGTTCCCATGGAGCGGGCATACACATGTTGAAGCCGAAGGATATTGAGAAACTCTTAGTAGTAGCATGTTGATAAGTAGATAATGTGCCCTGATGAAATGCTTTCAGTTATGAGCCAGAGTGGTGAATGGTACTGTAATTAGACTACGCACCATACGAGTCTTATTCCTTAGCTAGTACGGACCGTAGGGCGCAAATTAGTTACGATGTGTTGGAAACGGTAGGTTCCATTGGGACTCTTTGTGTATCGGTGAGATGGTGGAAACTTCACCGTGTTAGCTATGGATGCTGAAGGGGATGACTGTTAAAAGTATCCAGTTTTGAGATCATCATGGGGAGACTGAGATGTGAGAAGAAATTATGATGCGGTTATTTCACGGAATTTACCTAAGGAAATGAAGGGTTATCGGGAGAGATGTATACACGGTGAGAGGTTGGTCCACTTTGTGTACGTGTGCCGAATGTGAATCAGTTGTGTAGCTAGGTGGGCTCTAGGTGATTTTATGACCTGTATAGGAATGAGGCAGTCAACACAACCAAAGCTGGTGCTTGGAGAACCAATTTGTAAGAGATTGTGCCTTGTCGTTGGGATGACTTTCGTGGAGCTCGCAATGGTCTGTCGAGGGACGTATATTTGAGCAAGCAAGGGAAATCGCGAGTTGTGGTTTGTCTAAATTCAGAGGCAGGCAGGTCATGAGATAGGCTTGGTTAATTATGAACATAGGTGAAAATGAAAGCAAGAGTTGTTATGTGTGCATATGGCCGGAAGCACCTGATCGGAGGTGTGATGTTGTGGGTGAAAGTACAAAGTATTAAGGATGTAGTTGGGATGCATGGATTGTGAGCGAGGGTCATGATATGTTTATTGCCAGAAAACGGTGGTTGGTGGCTACCCAAGAGAGGAACGAGGTGTTTTAGTGGCATGAGTCACTGAGTGAGTTTGTGTTGGGATCAATAAAAGACCGACGAAGAAATTCTGGGAAGCAGGTTGACCCTATTTGGGAAATGAGAAACATGGAATGTTATTGCAGGAGGACTTGGTTGATTATCTTAAATTAGAACGGTGGTGAAACCGTTGGTTGGGCTTGGTAACACAAGTGTGGTTGTCTTGTTTGGAATGATTGGGAATGAAGTGGATGCTGATAGGCGAGCAATGCCCAGGCTAGCAAGAGGAGGTTAGGACGATATGTTCAAGCAAGTGGAAGAACTTAAAGTGAGAAAAGTGGTATTGACACCATATGGGTGGGGAAATGTTTAAAGAGGTGCTAATGACGGGTATTGGAACTACTCGTGAAGTTACGAGAGGGAGACATTTTCGTGTACGTCTTGGTTTAAGTGTGGAGGGACTCGTATGAGTCAATGAATCTTCCCTTGAAGGAATGTGATCTATACCTTCGAAAAGGCATGGCATAAGTGGTTGTACGAGACACTCAAAGTGTAAGACCGTCAGATTTGAATAAGTATTGGGATGTTAACTATGCCGAAGTGAGCGTAGGGTTTATCAATGTGTTACTTGGAATAGTTTGGAGTAGGCGTGGTCGCTCCTTTTAGTTGGACGTCTGTTGGATGCAGTGAAAAGGCGAATGTAAAACTTCAAGGTGAATTATTCCTTACCCCGGATGGTGGGTTAGTGGTGTACAAGTATGGAAAGAGGACGTAGTGGAAGCGTATGTATCGGTATATAGTGTTGACTTGTGGTCAACGTGTTTTGAAGGAAAGAAATACTTTTGTGTTAGGCGCTTGACATGGTAGGAAGGTGAATTAGAAAGTTCAAGTTTGACTTAGTGCTAAGATTGGCAAATTGGGTGGTTGCCGATGTTAGTAAAGGATTCATGTCATTGTTGCGAAACTCGGTGAAATTTCTTCTTTAAGGAAGTGAAATGGTATGGGAAAGTCATGATGAGACGTGTTTTAAGAGCCCTGAGGTGTTACTTTTATATCTAGTATAATGGTTGGAAGGACTACAAGTACACTATGTGAGTATTCTTAACCTAAGGAAGTCGTGGTCTTATACAGAGGTGCTTGGAAGATCAGTTGGAACTTGGAAACAAAGTTGTTAAATTTGGAAGTGCGAATCGTGAAACCTAAGTTGGGGGTCGGTCCGATGCCAAAGGTATTGGTTCAGTTTGGTTTGGTTTGGTTTGGTTCAGCTTGGTTTAGTTTGGTTTGGTTCAACTTGGTTCAATTTGGGTTGGTTTGGCTTGGTTCAGTTTGGTTTGATTTGGTTCGGTTTGGTTTGGTCTGGTTTAGTTCGGTTGAGTTCGGATGTTGAAATGGGGTATGGCGAAAGGAAAGAGGATTGAGCCACGATTTAGTGTGACGATTGTAGCGATACTCCGAATTGAAGAATCGATGTGTAGAGTGAGTATGTTTTATGGATATGTGGGATACGTGAGGTGCTTCATGCCTCTATTATGAGAGCGTGGGTTGAATGCCGGTGTGAGTGTGTCATTACAAGTTGTTTGAATAGACGAAAAACTAAATTTTGTGGAAGAGCCCGAAACCATTTCGGACTTTAAGGTGAAGAAATGGAGGAACAAGGAAATCAACCTTGTAAAGGTTCAACGGCGTTATCACAAAGGTCAAGAGGCAACCTGGGAGTTGGAGTCGGAGATGAAGGCGAAGTACCCGCCTCTTTTCGACCAAGGAATTCCGGGGACATAATTCTTTTAAGGGGGGAGTGTTGTAACAACCATATATTTCTTTAATAAATGGAAGTCTTGTGGCCATATTGTAATAAGGGAAAAGCACGAGGGACTAAAAAGGGCAATTTATGGGAGGTACTTAAGGGGAACAAATCCCTAGGTCACTCCAAAATTCTATTTCATTATTTTGGGTTTGGCGGCTGAGGAGGAAAACGAGAAAGGAAGGAGAAGAAAGCAATCGGCAAGCAAATCACTGCCAAGAAATCGTCAATTGGTAAACTTCAAACCTTTCTCCTCATTTGTTTTGGGTATGCCTTTGTATTCAAGAAATTTGGGTGTATTGGGGTTGCTTAGTTTGGTGAACACCATTTTTGCTCTGAGTTATCTATTATTCAAGAATGAAAATGGTGGGTTTGTTTCCCTTTTTGTGTGTTGAATGGGTGAATCTTTTAACCGAGTGGGTATGTGCAAGAGTTAGAGAGAGTAATCCCAGATTTTAGTATTAAGGATCTCATGTTTAGAACCGAAGCTCAAATCGAGTTCTGGGTTTTCCAGTGCGAACGTGTGCGCACTGGATTCCGGAATTGGGAAGTTCCGGACTAAGGGATCCCGGATTGAGGAGTCCCGGATTTAAGGGATTCCGGATTGGGTTTCCGGATTTGGGAGTCCGGAGTGGGCTTCCGGATTTGGGATTCCGGAGTGGGAGTTCCGGATTCAGATGTTCCGGATTCCGATAGTTGTCCGGAATCTAGGCACTTCCAGAAAAGAAAGGAGTCCAGTGGTTCATCCGGATATAGTGGCCTGACATTGAACTGCTTGTTTGGATTAGGTGCGTTTCGGGTAGTTCAGAAGTGAGACTCGGATATTTCCAACCTTCATAATCAGGTGAGTTCCCTTAACCATTTTTACTTGAAGTGAGATGTTAAGTATATTTTTACTGCTGACAATGGTATGATATGCAAGCATGATTTTATTTATAAATTCAACCTTATTTCCCGCATGAACTAAATGTTTTGGGAACGTTATACTCGTATACTATGAATATGTTTTTACAAAGATACATGCAACTGTTATATGATTTCTAGAATTGCTTGGTATACTTGTATGTGGAGTCGGGTTGCACAGTGGGGTTGGTTGTACCTTGGATCATTGAGGATCCTTGGCAGTTTGGTGAACCGTGTGCCTTGAATTTGTTTCTCGCGCACACGGTTATGGCATCTACTGGGGGCCGTGGGGACCTACTAGGGGCCCCGAGTGTGGACATCACGTGAAGGTGATGGGCGTGGAGACCACTGTGCAAATAGATGGTTACTTCAAACTATTATTTTATTTTATATTATGGCAGTTTACGTGTTTTAAAGATGAGATTTGTTTAAACTGTTTTTGAGAGGGAATTCACTAGACCTCATGGTCTAACCCTCGCTTTCAAAACTAAAACCATTTTCAGGCAAGAAAGGTGGTGGTGCTTTCTCTAAGGGCAAAGCGAAGGTCCGAAGGTAGAGGCTGAAGACTCGAGTTTAGAGCACTGTAGCTCTCTTAAGCTTAGCTTGTTAGCTTAGTTAGTTTCTCGGCTGTGGAAGTTTGTTCCCGCTGCAAGTATTGTAACTCTGTTTGAGATATTATGTTATGTATTGGGACCCATTTTGGGACATTTTAATTCTTATGTCTGTTATGGAGATTTGGGTTGTTACATTTTTAAATACGAAGGCCTTCGAAAAATGGAGGCCCCGTGCGGCGACACCGTCAGCACACCCTCAGAGCCGCCCCTGTTAATCATTTTATTGCTTTTAAATAATGTTATATTAAAAATTTATCATATGTAAACCACATAGATCAAGAATGCAATTTATTCTTTACACCAATGTCATCTTCATCCTTGATTAATGCCTCCACCACCATATCAAGTCTCAAAACCCGGTAATTTATACAACCACCTAATCCTTTACTTAAATTCAATCAATACTCATAATTCATATTGTTACGTCATGAACATCAAGTAATCAACCGCCAAAACATTAAATCAAACATAAAATTATCAACACAATAACAAATTTGTGTGGATTTATTTAGAAAAGTTGTAGTATAAAACTATATATCAAAAATCTTGTATCTAAACCAAAAGGAAAGGAAAAAAAACCCTACCTATTCGAAAATCAGAATCAAGAAGACGAAACTCATATTAGATTTGTCGCTTCATTGTGAATGAAGACTTCAAAAATTTGCTTCGAAGATGGAGAGTGTACAGAGATGCGTAGGTCTGCTTCTCCTTTGAATCGAAAGAATGACATGGAGAGGGACAAATATCGAAAATCAGATTAGGACCCGGATCCGGATCCGACAAGATCGTGGGCCTGCTTCTTTGAATCGTAATATGAATGCAATAAATTGCAAAGTTTGTTTTTCATATAAGTGAAAGTCTTAAAGCAAAAACCATCGTCTCTTTTTCCTACAAGAGACGAGGATCTCCATGGACTTTCGTGTTACTCTTGCTAAGCTTTTAAAATTGTATTTTTGGAATTGGTTAGTTTATTTGAACCTTCGAACATTTCAATCGACACTTTTTTAACACACTACTAAACAAACAGACAATTCCGGCGTATTATCCGTCGGAAACTTTCCGGCGGAAATTAAAAAGTCAAATTACGTTGACTTCCGACGGAAATCCGCCGATAATACATTTTTTTATTAAAACATGTCTTTTTTCCGGCGGATTTTCGTCGGCCGTTATCCGCTGAACACGAAATCCGCCAAAAATTCCATCGAAAAGTCACTGTTGCGGCACCCGGAGCTCCGGTACCCGTTAACAATCATAACTTTTTGAACACATAGGAGTTTAATCATTTCGTATATAGAATTCACCTGATTCACATATCACTTTTATTTTCTAACGCTTCAAACCCCATGTTTCAACATGCTTTAGTAAATTCTTATTGGTAATTTAATTTAGATAAAGGTAAAACATTTTTCACGACTAAACTCAATACATGACATGTATGAAGAAATCGACCATCCAAAGTTATGTCTAATTGAAGTTTTAGTTCGATTAATCATGCATTATTAAATGGAATACTTATAATTAACCACAAGGGTTGTGGCGTACTGGTTAAGGCCCTTGGGGATGTAGTGGAATATCCCATCTGCCCAGAGTTCTAATCCAACCGTAAACAACAATTGTGACCACTAAGGTTTAATCAGTGCTGGTGTCTTACAGTCATAATTTGTCAAATGATTAGTTTAGGAATAGCCTAAGACACTTTCCTAAAAAAAAATAGTTATAATTTTATTTTATTATATTGAGTCCCATGAGAACGGACTTTTTGGTGAGAACATGAAAACAATTTTTTTATTAATATTTATCAACTTGAACCGCCTTTATTCATCTATATTTAACAAATCTTCTTTTACCTAATAAATCATGGTGACTGAAACTTTAATAAATTAATATATGTAAAAGTGATTAAATATAAATAAAATATACGATGTTTTTTTCAGCCATCATCTAAAGTTAGTTGAAAGGCCTCCAACTTTTTAGTTGTTAGATCAAAAATTCAACTCATTTAAATAATCGGAATTATTCTCAACTTCTCTTGAAAAGATGTTTTCACACGATTCCATATATATATATATATATATATATATATATATATATATATATATATATATATATATATACCAATGTTCTAAAAAACTCGCCGTACTACCATCATGGTGCGCTATGACACAAAGGTTTGTGTCTCACGTCACGTTAAACCCGTGGCACGCCATGACCTAACGCGCAGTTTTCGTAGTGCGATATTTGATTTTTCTTTACATTTTTAATGTCTTATTTGCAAGTTTTTTAATATATAACATAATTTAACTTGCGTATTACTATCGACTCATTGAGTAACACTACAAAAACATATGTTTTTATATATAATATTATATATTAGTTAGAAATTTGTCGCCATAAGTCACGCATTGAAAACGTCATGGCTTCGCCGTGACTTCTAAGGCTTGAGGCTTGGCCTCGCCGCCACGCCACACCTCACGCCATTTAGAACCTTGATACACACACACACATACACACACACACATATATATATATGCGAATGATCGTGTAAAGTTGATGTTAACATAAGAAGTGGATCTAAACCGTTGATCACTTTTAATCAAGTGCCCTTCCATGAATTGTGACTTAGAAGAGAATTGATCCAGTGCATCTCGGTGCATCCCATCCTAATGTGCATCCATTTTTCATCCAACGATTGATAATCAATTCTCACGCTTCTCACGTTAACTCAACTTCTCACCTATATATAAAATATAGGGTTGGATTCAGGTGAGAAGTTTTAATGTGAGAAGCGTGAGAAGTGGTTATCAACCGTGGATGCACATTAGAATGAAATGCACCAAGATGCACCAGATCAATCCCCGTATCATATATGAAAAAACACACCAAAAATGGTCGCGGACGACTTGGTGAACACAACCAAAGGTCGCAGTGGAAGGTCGTATGCTATGTACCGGTCAATGCATCCTATGTTTAATAAAATATGATAAAGTCTTGTGTATGACGTTTAATGATATATCATTTTAGAACTTCTAGCCTTCTTGTAAATTGACCGTTGACCATATATATATATATATATATATATATATATATATATATATATATATATATATATATATATATATAGGGAGAGGTTCAAAAGAGAAGTGCAAAATTTTAGAGAAATAGAGAAGTGATCTTGGCCATTTATTTGGTCAAGATCGGCGGCTTTGACCGAGAAGCAGCGGATAAATCCTCGTGCGGTCTGTGCGTGGTCTGCACAAGATAGAGGGGTAGTTTCGTAAAAAATATGCGGGACGAGTTTATATATGAATCTGTGTGATTCATATATGAACCTTTGTGTTCATATATGAACATTTGTGTTCATATATGAACCTTTATAATTCACATATAAACTCTTTTTAACTAATTCACATATGAACCTTTGTGATTCATATATGAATCAGTTAATTTGTTCATATGAGAAGTAGTTAAAAAAAATTCATATATGAATTAGTTAACAAAATTCATATATGAATTAGTTAACAAAATTCATATATGAATCACATAGGTTCATATATGAACACAAAGATTCATATATAAATCAGTTAATTGATTCAACTGATTCATATATGAACCTACAGTTAATTAAGTTTCATATATGAAACACAAAAGTTCATATATGAGAGCATCTCCAATGGTATTTGTAACATGACTTGATGATGACTTGAAACATGACTTGATGATTGGAGACACAACTTGACCAAGACTTTACTTCTTAAAGGCTTGAAATTTCTCAAGTCTTTGAAATTATCATTGTGAGTGGCAAGTGAGAGAGAAAGTCTAAATTGGTGGGACCATGATTTTTTTAGTATTATTTTTTTTTTCATCAAGTCATTCACATGGTTTACCATTGTGGATGCCCTGAATCACAAGATTTGTCAGGATCGATTCTTAACAAGAATTAAACTTCTTAGAAGCAGAATTTAGAGAATCTTGCGGAATAGAACTCTAAATTAATTAAAGAACAATCAATAGAAATTCAATAAACTGTGTATATATATCAAACAGTTATTACTCACAAGTTTTACACCAAACCTCAATCTTGTTGAACAGGCTCAACAAGACGATTTCTACTTCTCTAGAAATAGGATCTATGATCTTGAGGTTAATTCACTCTTGAATGAATATCGAATTCTGTATACTATCTATTTTCTGTTTTCGTATCACGCTTTTACTAATAGCTATCTATCAATACTATATATACAAAAGTAATTACAAGATAACTATCAAAAGTAAATTGATCTTCTGAATCTTCATTAAACATATCTTGATCAATTCCTTCTTTGTCTCCAACAGTATCGCATACCAAACTTATCAACTCAGCAGTATTAATGATGATTTGGCTCAGCAGCATTAACAACCTTCAGCAGTATTAACCTTCACAGTCTTCAAGCAGTAGTAACTCAGCTCAGCAGTACTAACCATGTCTAGCAGTATTAACTTCTTCTAGCAGTAGTAATCTCTTCTAGCAGTAGTAATCTTGCCCAGCAGTAGTAATCTTGCCCAGCAGTAGTAACGAAGAACTGGCAGTAGTAATGTAGACTTAGCAGTACTAACCATACTTAGCATATCTTCAGTTCCCAACAATCTCCCCCTAACTTGACTTTTAGGAAAAGAAGTCAAGTTCTTCAGATGATGCTTCCAAAACTTAGTCATCATGTACACACAGATTAGGACTTAAGCCTAGACTCTGATTGAGAATCCTTTTTACCAAGAATCTACCCATTGCTGAATCCTTGTTGCAGGTCAGCTTGGTATGTAACATTCCTTGCAGCCTCTTCATGCTGTGATGGTATATTTCATCCACCAGATAGTATTCTTGAGTTGCAGAGTCAAGGGAGATGACATATACTCCACAGTTTTCATAGAGCATCCAGTTGGTAATGGCTTGAAACTGTGTGTTTAACCTATGCTGAACTGCTTCAGGTTTGAACATTTGGCACAAGAATTCAAGTACCATTTTAGAAATTGACATCCCTTGCTCAGTCAGCATGTTTTCATATATCTTCATCCCAACTTTGAACATCTCTTCTAAGTCTGATCTTGAGCAAGTTCTGACAATTTTTCCCCAAGTAGAAAAGACTTCAAATTTTCCATCTGCTCTTTTTATCCTAATGAACTCCTTTCTACCATCTTTCAAAGTGTCCCAAAAGATGATTTCAGGAGCCTTAGATGATATTGGTTCAGCCTGAAGTGGAATTGGGTTAGAGTCAACACTAGTAATGTACAAATCACATTGGGCATCCGTTTGTGATTTCACATTGCCTGATTGCCCTGATGGAGTTGCCACTTCTTCTTCAGCAACTTTTCCATCAGATTTTTCTTTCACTGTTTCCTCCTGGGCCTCTTCTGCAGATGACTCCACCCTTGGCTTCTTTTCATTTTTCTTCTTTGAAGTTATGGGCTGGGTTCTTGGTCTTTTCTTTGACATCATCTTGGTTCTTTTAAGAGTTTTGACAGCCTCAGGAGTTGGTTCAGCTGCTTTAAGTTTTTCAGCAGCAATAACCATTTCTGCTGCTATGGCTGTTACTGCTTCTCTTAGTACATGTAGTGATGCTGCTTCAATACTGTTCTTTACAATCCAGTAAATTTCTTCATCTATTTCAGCTTGAGTTGTAGTTACTGCTTCCTGCTCAGTTTCTGCTGCTTTGACTGTTTGGCCTTCAGCAGCATTAACAGTTTCTGCTGCTTGTTCAAACTCAGCAGCATTAACAGTTTCTGCTGCTGTGGTTTCTGCTGCTGTGGTTTCTGCTGCTTTAACACACTCTTCCCCCTTTTCTGTCTCACTGGACTCCCCCTTAAACTGTGCATAGTCCATTTCCATCTCAGTCTCTATGTGAACAGTCTCCCCCTCAATTTGTGGACCCTTCAGTTTCAGTTCTGCTTCTGACTCTGACTCCCCCTTTTTGGGAGCATCATCAGTTGAAGTTCTTCTTCTTAGCACAAATCTTGCCTTTTTCTTTTTGTTCAGCAACTTGGTGACCATCTTTTTGAGCTTCTCAATTTGAGACTGTTGGTAGGTGACCACAGTCTTAAGTTGCTCAATCTCTTTCTTTTGTGCCATAACAACCAAGTTGATATTTCCTATGGTTTCCATCAATTCCTCATAGTTATATCTATCCTCACCTTGTTTAGAAGTATTTACCTTCTTTAAAGGATCCTTGGAAGTTTCAGCAGAAGCCTTCTGCCTAGCAGAAGCACTACCTGCCCCCTTGGTTTCTTGGCACCTGGGTCCTCCTAATGATTTCTCATTTAGAGTTGCCATGGGGAAGGTCTTATTTATGTTACCACTGTCCTTCTCTGTGCTAGCAGAAGTAGTGGCAGCCTTAGCACCCATATGGTCATCCTTCTCCTTAGAGACCACCTTCTTGGGGTTGGGAGACACCCCTGTGGTTTCCCTGTTGATATTCTCAATTGGAGAATGCTCCAATTGAGGGCTTAAAGGCTTAGGGCTTTGAGTAGGTACATCAAGGGAAGGAGCCTTGTGCACCTTTCTTCTTTGAAACCTTTTGGTGATTGTGGGAGTGGGCTGTTCAAGAATGGACTGAGGGATGTCATTTGAGATGGAAGGTTGGGATTGGTCATCAGTGGGTTGATCTAATGAGGGCCTTGATCCTGATGCCATACCTTCAGAGGGGTGGGACACAACCATCATTGTAGAGAACAATGGTGTGTCAACTCCTTCCGAGTCCCTAGGAAGTCTTTTCATATTTGAAAAAACCTTCCCTTTAGGGGATTTGGGTACATATACCTCAGTAAACTGAGGTAAGTCCATCAATTCCTTGTTAAGAACTTCTTGCACAAACCTTGGATACATGAAAAAGGTCTTTTTGGATTCCAAGTTTGATACAAGATCATTAAAGATCATTGCTGAAAAATTGTACTTTCTGGCAGTGGATAAGCAGACCAAGGCATATGCAATGGGACTGCTGAACTCACTCCATCCAGTAGTTTTCTTGGAAATACAGTGCATCAGGGTATGAACAAGAAATCTCCATTGGTTGAAAAATTTTGACTTGTAGAATTTAAAAACACCAATGGGACCTTCATACCCCATTCTTTGTAAAGTAGAAAAGAGTTCTTCATTAGGAATAGAAGATATACCTGAAGCATCATTCAACTGAAGAGAGATGCGAATAACCTCTTCAGTGACTTTCAAGGGTTTATCACAGACCCTTGTTCGAATGGTTTTCTGCCCTTCTTCGACACTAACAGTGGCATTCTCCCAAAATTGTGTCTGATGTTCGATATAGATTGTTGGGCTCACCGTTAGGGCATAGGAGATGTGCGAGGATTTGAGAAAATCGACTATATCGTGGAATCCCGCAGCTTGTTTCGGCTTCTGAAGCATGGCTATTTCATTGTGCTCATCCACAAACTCCATGATTCCTGAGGATTCTTGAAAGAAAAGCACAGAGATTCTGGGAGACTATGTTAGAACGAGAGAGAAGAAGTAAATGCGAAGAGTCGTTATGAACTTGGGCGGGCAAACAGGGGTATTTATATGCCCTAGATTATCAGAAGCAGTATTAACTACCTCGCAGTATTAACTACCGAGCAGTATTAACTGCCAAGCAGTATTAACGACATAAGCAGTATTAACTGCTGAGCAGTATTAACTGCAGGGCAGTATTAACTACACAGCAGTATTAACTACCGAGCAGTATTAACTACCTAGCAGTATTAACTACCAAGCAGTATTAACTGCACTAGCAGTATTAACTACTGAGCAGTATTAACTACCAAGCAGTATTAACTACCGAGCAGTATTAACTACCTAGCAGTATTAACTACCAAGCAGTATTAACTGCACTAGCAGTATTAACTACTGAGCAGTATTAACTACCAAGCAGTATTAACTACCAAGCAGTATTAACTACCTAGCAGTATTAACTACCTAGCAGTATTAACTGCACTAGCAGTATTAACTACTGAGCAGTATTAACTGCAAAGCAGTATTAACTACACAAGCAGTATTAACTACTGAGCAGTATTAACTACTGAGCAGTATTAACTACTAGAACACAGGCAGTAGTAACTCTGCACTGTGCATCACTTGTCAAATCCTCAAATGTCAACTTACACATCACTTTTACCACTTCTCTTATCTTCTGCAGGATTATTTTCAAAAGTAGCATGTCCTCCATCAATTCATTGGAAATATTGAAGGCAGGCCATGTTACCTGTCATGTGCCTAGAGCAACCACTGTCAACATGCCAAATGCTTCTTCCCTTAAGCTGTTGGCTGCCCTGCACATCTGAGAAATCAATTAGTTTTTGTTGGGGACCCAAGCCATAGTGGTCTTGGGTCTCCCTTGATCATCAAAATACTTACATTCTGTTTTGATGAGCTTGTCAAAGTGAGGAACATCAGTGCTTGAGTACTTTGTTTTGATGATAGGTCTAGAAGCAGTACTAACTGATGTAGGAGTGCTAACTTTGGCAGCACTAACATTGCTTCCAGAAGTACTAGCCTTCTCAACAGTATTAACTAACTTAGCAGTACTAACACTAGAAGCAGTATTAATTGTAGAAGAAGTACTAACTGTGTTAGCAGTACTAACACTGCTAGTGACATTATTGCTTCCTGCAGTACTAACATTGTTAGCAGTACTAACTGAGTTGGCAGTATTATCATTGGTACCTTTAGGCATCCATACTCTAACACTTTCTGTTTCTGCCTTTTTCATGTGGCTTATGGTTTTAACTTGTTTCTTTGCCACAACTTTCCTCACAGACTTTTTATATCCCCCACTCTTTCTGTAACCAGCAGGTTTTTGAAAATATCTTTGAGCATTAAACCTTTGGTTAACTGGATTGAAATAACAGTGTTTGGCTAAGTGATTTAGCTTACCACAGATGAAGCAAGGTTTTGGCCTGTTGATTCTGTTCAGGTCAACTCCTTGTCTTATAGCCCACTGGTTATTCCAGTTCCTTTGATTTCCCCTCTGATTATCATGTTTTTGGGGCTTGAGCTCTTGAGATTTCTTACAAGAACAATGTTTACAGGTATTGGGAGCCACAACTGTGGTCTGTTTGTAATGGACTCCCTTTTTCTCTTCATTCCTTTTGATCTCAGTGTTCTTGACACATGGACTCTCACATTCCTCATCAGAGTCTACTTTGTCAGTCTCATCCTCAGCAACTATTTCTTTTTCACAGGGATCTATATTAATCTTTAATTCAGGTTCCTTTCTATCCTTGGTCTCTAACAAATCAGACTTGGGAGGTATGTAGTTGTTATTGTAGGGTGGAGGTGTGGCATTGTACCCTATCCCTACTTTCATCTTGTCATGGATTTGAGCCTTAATGATGGTATCCATGGTTTTAGAAGCACAGGTAAACTTTTCAACATCAAGTTTAACCTTCTCAAGCTCTTCTTTTAATTTCTCATTCTCCTCCCCAGACACTTTCAGCTTAATCTCATACTCATTCTTCTCCCACTTCCAATAGTTAGTATCATAGTGGTGTTGAAGTTCATTAGCTTGAAAAGCTCTAATCTGTTCCTCAAACCTTTCTACAATCCTAACATAATCTTTCACATCTTTCTCTAGCCTCTTGAGGTCATCACACATACCCTGATTGTGATCCCTATATTTTTTAACAGCATCAATGCAAGCTTGAGAACAGAGTTTAGATTGTACCTCAGTGGGAATATCAGATACTTCTGCCATAAGAGCTTGATTCTGACAGGCTTCTTCAGCTTGATCACTCCAATCAAATCCCATTCCTTGTTGAGAAACATGGGCTTGAGAGGAGCTTCTGTTTTGGTTTCCATTTGGAGCCTGTTGATGTGATCCTCCATAACACTCAACCTTGGATTGGTCAAAGCCTTCACCATCTTCTCCAATCTTTCCTTCATTACATGGGCCATTTTCTATGATGTCCCATATTGCATAATTAGTAAGAAGAATGTACTGCTTGATTCTCAGTTTCCACATGTCCAATTTATTGGGTTTGAGCATGGGAACTTTTGAAACAGGAGTACTGTGAGTATCCATTGAATTGTCCATAGCTTCTAAGATACCAACGCTCTGATACCACTTGTCAGGATCGATTCTTAACAAGAATTAAACTTCTTAGAAGCAGAATTTAGAGAATCTTGCGGAATAGAACTCTAAATTAATTAAAGAACAATCAATAGAAATTCAATAAACTGTATATATATCAAACAGTTATTACTCACAAGTTTTACACCAAACCTCAATCTTGTTGAACAGGCTCAACAAGACGATTTCTACTTCTCTAGAAATAGGATCTATGATCTTGAGGTTAATTCACTCTTGAATGAATATCGAATTCTGTATACTATCTATTTTCTGTTTTCGTATCACGCTTTTACTAATAGCTATCTATCAATACTATATATACAAAAGTAATTACAAGATAACTATCAAAAGTAAATTGATCTTCTGAATCTTCATTAAACATATCTTGATCAATTCCTTCTTTGTCTCCAACAGTATCGCATACCAAACTTATCAACTCAGCAGTATTAATGATGATTTGGCTCAGCAGCATTAACAACCTTCAGCAGTATTAACCTTCACAGTCTTCAAGCAGTAGTAACTCAGCTCAGCAGTACTAACCATGTCTAGCAGTATTAACTTCTTCTAGCAGTAGTAATCTCTTCTAGCAGTAGTAATCTTGCCCAGCAGTAGTAATCTTGCCCAGCAGTAGTAACGAAGAACTGGCAGTAGTAATGTAGACTTAGCAGTACTAACCATACTTAGCATATCTTCAGTTCCCAACAAGATTCATATATGAATTAGTTATAAAGAGTTCATATGTGAATTACAAAGATTCATATATGAATGTATAGTTCATATGTGAATCACACAGATTCATATATGAACTCAGCCCGTGTTTTTTGTAAAAGTTACGAAATTGTTCTTCTATTTTTAGAACAACCGCAACTTTTGACCAGTCAAAGCCGCAACATTTGACAAGTCAAAGTCGCAACTTTTGACCAATTATAACCGATCTTGACCGAATAAATGACCAAGATTACTTCTCTATTTCTTTAAAATTTTGCACTTCTCTATTGAACCCAAGACTATATATATATATATATATGTGTCAATGATCGTGTTTTATTTTAAATATGTTATTGTGTTTTAAATTATGAAGTTTTTAAATACATTTGAAACATTAAATTCAAATTAAAGAGTGCTGGTTATTGCATAAATTATTGAGTAAAAATGGCATACATGAAATGAAACTGCTCTTGAACTGTCAAAAACTCGACCATAAAATCATAATAAATGTCTCAATACTTTCTAATAGTAAGGAATTAGAGTAACGTTATATCCAATGACCGCAACCCATTGGTTCATCGAATGTGTCTTTGCTAACGCAAAACCACGAGCAAGCCTGAAAACTCCAGTACCTCCGACCACCGCCATCTCTCTAACTTCATTCATCACAGGGTTTCGGCCCACAACACTAATGGAGCTAACCGTGAGGAGTTGTGAAATGCAGTAGAACACGCAAACAATATTGTAGTTTTAAAACGAAAAAGTTCATAAAAAGAGATTCATTACCAACATCAAGATCAGGCTTTGCGATATTTTGTGTTCGATTCACCATTCCGCGCTTCAATTTAGGGTTTTGTTTAAGTGAATCCTCGATTTCATTTTCGTCAAGAGGATTTCCTGGAGTGTTGGTGAAGTTCGAGAATGTTGTGTTCTTCATTATCCTCTCGCTTCGCTTCCTACCTGTTCGAAAATAGATGAATCGATCGATTTAGGGTTTGTCGTATGAAATAATGAACCAGTTGTGAAAAAAACGAATAAATCATACCTCCGGGAAGACGAATCATATCGATGAAATCGGGTTGACGATTCTCTAAATGAGTTTCCTCCGAATATCGAGTGATGAAGCCGAAGAATAAGGGATTGATTCCGTTTGCTTATTCAAAAATTGGAATGAAATGACCCACATGGCCACATACCCTCAGTTTCATTTTCCGGTAAATTAAAAAAATTGAAAAAAAACATTATTAACTAAAATATATCAAATTGATACTGACCGTAGATTAGAATGATCTATGGTATAAAAGTGAGTTTCACGGTTTTCAAAATAACAGAGGTTTTCACATGAAACGACCTCTCTCTCTCTCTCTCTCTCTCTCTCTATATATATATATATATATATATATATCACTACTAAACGAAAGACTTTTTCCTACGAATATTTTCCTGAGAAATCAGTCGTTAAAAGGTGATTCATCACAAAACCGTCAGAAACGTTGGCGGGTAGATTTTTGGTGGGTAATGCAAATCAGTGACAGATTACCCAGGGATTCTCTGGGTGAACCATGGGTATTTTCTCGAAAAACATCGGATTCTACAAAACCATTGGGCTTTTCTGGGTGATCACCTATGGAAATTTCCCTGGGTAAAAATTTTGTGGGTAAAAGCCATTTATTTTGTAGTGTATATATGTGTGTGTGTGTGTATGTGTGTGTCAATTATCTGTTTTATTTTAAATATGTTATTGTGTTTTACATTATTAAGTTTTGAGATACCTTTGAAACATTAAATTCAAATTTATTATATATATCATACACTAATATAAAATTACAATAAAACAAACTAAGATTATATAAAATATCAAACAGGAGGACCATTTTGTAATGAAAGAGTGCTGGTTATTGCATAAATTATTGAGTAAAAATGGCATACATGAATCTGCTCTTGAACTATAAAAAACTGGACCATAAAATCATAATAAATTTCTGAATACTTTCTAATAATAAGGTATTATAGTAACATTATATCCGATGACCGCAACCCATTGGTTCATCGAGTGTGTCTTTGCTAACGCAAAGCCACGAGCAAGCCTGAAAACTCCAGTACCTCCAACCACCGCCATCTCTCTAACTTCATTCATCACAGGGTTTCGGCCCACAACACTAATGGAGCTACCATTATAGACACCAGATACGAAGTTGTAAGTAAGGCTCATATGGAGGCTCAAGTCTTCTTGGGAAACCATAGCATACAACCCTTGGGCTCGACCAATAAGAGTCGAGTTGATATCAGGGGTGGCAGTCAGGGAGTTGTCCATGACATAGATGGACCCAAACCCAAACATAGATGCATCCGTGTTGTTGGAACCCGTACCATTGATGGGTTGGCCTGCAACACGAATAGCAGAGGCGTTGGGTCCACTAGGGGCATCGTGCATGTAGAACTGTATATGGGTTTGGTTGCGTGTTCTAGCCTCTGACACAGATGCCACGAATAACGCAACCAAAACGAAGCACAATAGTTTGCTTGTGTAAGCCATGTGTAGAAGTGATATGGAAACTATTGCTTCTTTTTGATCTTGTAGTGTGATATAACTTTAACCTCCATCCATATATATATATATATATATATGTTCTTTTTAGTATGTGTCGTTGAAATTGGGTTAGTTTGACCGGGTGAGTGTGAATTTGTCAAGTCAAACTTTCTTTATGGAAGATTATATGCGATTGGTCAAAGATCAAACCTGCCGTGGGAAATAAGTGCAGACCGATGAAGAAGACGACCAAAACAATATGGAATTTGTGTGGTTCTGGAAGACAAGTCGGTAATCGGTATCAAGTGTAATATTTTTCTTCATTTTTTCTAGAACTAGAAGTAAAATATTTGAAGGATATTAGACTTGAAAAATCAAAACAATAAATTCAACTATAATTAATCTGCTTTTGAAATGTAAAAAGACCATGGCAAAGGGTGTTTCAGTGCATGCAAGAGATGGAATATGGGGCTCCAAAATACATGTTATGTAATTTTTAACTTTTAACTAAATTGTACAGGTTTTGGACCAATTATAACCCTTTTTTGATTGTTTTAGATTTTTCACTCTTTTTAGTCCTTTTGACTATTTTCTATTTGATTGTTCTTCTCATCAACGTGGAATGACTAAAGATTTTATATACGAACCTCTTGTTCCAAATCTATCCACTTTCCGCTCTCACCTTTTACACACTCAGTCTCGTTTTCAAAAATTGTCGTCATTTTGCTGATATGGATAACCAAATAACCTCAAAATTCAATATTTAGGATTACTTAAATATTATTGTGTGATAATAAAAAAGACACTACAATTTAAGATTTGAATATATAACAGTTGATTGAAATAAGATTATCTATTGGTATTTCTATGTTACAATGTTGATTTTCAGTACTAATAAAACTATGTTTAATTTCCTTCAAAACAATCGTGTTTATTATTGGTGTTTGTATGTTTCATTGTTGATTTTTCTTATTATTACAATCGTGTTTGTTTTAAAATGTTCAAACAATAGCCGGAAAATACCAAAAAAAGATATGTGTTACGACGACTGACCGTGGAGGTGTGGACGAGTTATTAAAATTGTTAGGGTTACACAACTAAATTCAATCAAATTCTTTACTTCCATCCGTATTATAATTTAGCAAACAAACAAGATAATTTAAAAGTTAAAATCAAAATATGTTGTATGATTAATTAAACTTTAATTAATAAATAATTTTAAAAAATTTGTCGGTACAATACAATATTGCCGTACATAATACACGACTTCTAATACCATGTACTAACCACGTTTATATTGTTAGTACGACTACCAACCAATTAAAGTGTTACCAACTCTATTGGTGCGGTTGGTACAAGAATTTCCATAACTTATATAAAACCTAATTTAACTTAGTTATTGTTATTGACTCATTGAGTAACACAACAAAACATATGTTTTTATATATAATATTAAAAAATAATTAGAAATTTGACACCATAAGTCACACATTGAAAACGTCATGGCTTCGCCGTGGCTCATAAGGCTTGAGGTTTGGCCTCGGCGCCACGCCACGCCTCACGCCATATAGAACTTTGAATTTAAGTTTTTAGAATCAAATAATTGTGTGTTCTATATATAAGTGTTGCTTTTGGACGTCTTAAGGATGGGTGTGAGGTCAATTGGGAGAGTTGGTGCCATAGTCCCATGAACATTATTGCTGTCCATTTGTAATTTCTAGCGCCTCGCTAGCTATTTTGTTTGTTTATAAAATTCTTGCCGTCGAAAAAAAACAAGTTTTTACGGACACCTTTGAAATAAAGTTTCTATTTTTTTGTATATAACATTATTAATTTGCAAAAATGTGTTTATATATAAAACAACTCTAAAAAAGTCGCTATAGAAATATGATATTTTATTTTAAAATTGTCCTAAAAACTTGTTAAAAAGTCAAAAACCTTTTTTACAAATTTATTGAAAAACTTTTATTTAGAACACATAATCATTTGATCTAAAAACATAAGAGTTAGATTCATGAGTTTTGTCCCTAATAAACTAATAAAGAATTACATTGTACAGAACACGTAGTCCGTTGATTTTGATGAGATCCATTGATCGATCAATCCCTTACATGCTATCGTGCTCCCATGTAATCTCCACCATATTCTTCCAATACATACATTCAACAAAATATTTTATACATACACATATTAATTGTTACTATAAAATGTCCATCCAAAATCAACATAAACAGAACCATTAAGGTTTGTTTCACAGATCAACAATCAACGACCATGGAGGCCACAACTGCAACCAGATTCTCAGCCATGGTGATCCTATTCTCGGTGGTCGTATCAGTAGTTTCTGCCACTGTCGGTGGTGCTTATGGAGTTTCTCCGGCCACAAACCCTAAGATCCCTTATAAGATGAATAAAGAGAAAGAACTTCCCAAGCCGGTTGCAATTCAAGGCCTTATCTATTGTAAATCCGGCCATAAACTTATCCCACTTAAAGGTACTTAATTAATTATTTTTCTCAATAGTTTAATCTAAATTTTTATGATTTTGGAGTCCCCGATCAGTTCTCCTCAATATAAGTTTTCGGAAAATAACCTAATAAGGTTCCACATATATATTCTAACATATGACCTAGATATAATATGTTCTTTATATGTTTAACACCAATGGATTACATATCGTATTTATCAGGAGCCACTGCGAGAATAACTTGTTTGGCAAGAAACCAAAAAGGGCTCGAACCAACGCCATTCTCCGTCTTGAGTTGTCCGGCTGATGATAAGGGCTACTTTCAAGCGAAACTGTCCCCTTCATCTACAAAGTTCTTAAAGAATGTTCATTGGGAGCTCAAAGAGTGCAAGGCCTTCCTTGAGAGCTCGCCATTGAAAGACTGCAAGATTCCGCTAGATATTAATGGTGGCGTTAAAGGTTCTCATATTATTTCTTCTTTATCTCATTGACTCCTCAAAAACGCAGATCTCTATTCACTAAAACCATTTTTCTACACAAGCAATCAACCTCGACAGGTCTCGGACAACAAGGGATATTAACAACACCTTGAAAGGATCGTTATGTGATCGGTTTAATTTGGATGATGATCGATCTTCTCTTAGGTTACAATATGTAACGATTGTTTTTCCCTTCTTTTCAAGTGGACTTTGTTGTTATTCTTGTTCTTTTCCCAATCTTATTTTTTTATCATCCCCATTGAAGAAAGAAAAATGATGATGTATGATTATATTGAAGTTTTTCAAAATACTATATTTGAACCGTGTTTAAGTCATATGTATGTTAAATTATGAAAAAACTATGGCAAACAGTTATTAATTTGAATTGCTTATGTATGTGTCTTGAGGGTACCATCTCAGAGTTTTTTTTTGCAAAAATAGGGGTCTTTCAAAAACTCTTTGTAGAAATAGGGGTGTTTTAAAACCCTTTGTACAAATAAGGGTGTTTTAAGGGGGGCCCACTAATTTTAATTTCTGATTTTATATATTTTCATTTTAAACCCAATATATTTACAGATTTAACCATTTCACTTACATCTTACTTTTTATTTGTCTCTGTCATTTTAAAAAATTACTTTTAACCCTTATTATATACTATATATGAATTCATTTATTTAAAATATATAATTAAAATTTATATATTATTTTTAGCAAATTTATATATTATTTTTAGTAAAAATGATGAACAACAACTAAATTTATGAATATCTTGTTACAAATGCTTACGGTCACTAAATAAATAAATTAACGAGTCTTATAAAAACCACAAAATTTAACACAAACCACAAAATTTAACATAAATTTTGTTGGCAAATGAAGATGGTGATCACACGTGATACAATTTAAGTGTATTGATTAAGTTTTCAACTACTTTGATACAATTTCCCTTGTATATTCTTTTACCATTTCAACAAGTCAAATTTGCTATAAATTTCTATAACTTTATCATAAAGTATCTAGAAAAGCTAAAAATCTTCAAACTCAAAAGCAACAAAAAAATGTCACTATATTAATACTTCTTTTGATTAAAACAATTGTCTACAAAAGTAAAAACATTTGTGTCATTTTTCATGGGAATTCAAAAAAAGTTATAAGAAGAGTTGTCTAATTATCAATTGTTTTTTTATGCTATAAATTTGGTTGATTCAACCTACTTTCCTTTCATTCTTCTTCAACAAGAAAAAACAATTATCTTTTTGAATACCAAGTTATACCATCCATCCTTCATTCCTTCCTTCATCCAAGGTATGTATCATCGTCTAAATTTCTATTATATTAATATGAAACATCATATATAGCATCCTTCTTTATAGTATATAATAAGGGTTAAAAGTAATTTTTTTTAAAATAATAGAGACAAATAAAAAGTAAGATGTAAGTGAGAGGGTTAAATCTGTAAATATATTGGGTTTAAAATGAAAATATATAAAATCAGAAATTAAAATTAGTAGGCCCCCCTTAAAACACCCCTATTTCTACAAAGGGTTTTAAAACATCCCTATTTCTACAAAAAGTTTTTGAAAGACCCCTATTTTTGCAAAAAACTCTACCATCTCTTCCTTCACGGACTGATTTGGTTTCAATATTCAACTTTTATCCTTTCAATTGTAGCAAATCATGTAATATTTTTAACAGTTCTTGGGTGGATTGGTGCTGCAGCCTAGGTGGGTGTTCAAGAGTGTAGCCCCCGCTCGTTGTGTCAGTT
The DNA here is from genome assembly GCA_033807775.1 of Saussurea involucrata. Lineage (NCBI taxonomy): Eukaryota > Viridiplantae > Streptophyta > Magnoliopsida > Asterales > Asteraceae > Saussurea > Saussurea involucrata. Next base: position 30,058,613 of record CM066317.1, read on the forward strand.
GTTCTTGATCGGGTCTTGTTTTTCCTTTTGTTCTTTTGCTTATGGGGGTTCGGTTGTGTGTTTTTATTTGTTTTAGCTTCTACTCCTAGCATAAATCTTTCAGCCTATATGTATCCTTTCTTCTAAGTTTTAATAAATTTATAATTTCGTCGATTATTATGGAAACGATGATAGTTATGATTTCGAAAATAAGATTGATTTGATACCGATTAATTAGGAAACCTGAATATCCTTAATTTGAATTGATGAAATCCACAACCGTTTCATGGAGATCACGGTTATCTCTAATCAAAATAAACTGTTTTCTTAATAACAATCCATGATAGCGTACATCACCTATAAAACAAGTTCAAGCAAAAAACACAGAATTTGATAACTCTCAATTAGTTATGGTGAATATGGACGACAAACCACTTTCTCTTAATGAAATTCATGTTCAAGATGTTATTGAGAACGATGATCTGTTTCTATCATCTTTTGTTCCACCACACGTCGCTGAAATAGCCGATGGTTCTGATGAATACAATGCTTTTCCAGTCGATGATGCCAACAATCATGAATCAAAGGGTATTAATCGTTCATTTAAACAGTATATGTCATGCACTAAATAATTACGTTAAGATGAACTATAACAAATTTTTATTCAATTTACTTTACATCTGTGGTGTTGTTAAAAATGCAATTCAACAATTTAATGAACTGTTTATTCTATTCAAATATCGACTTTAATATATATTTTTTTTTAAATCCCAAAATTATTTATGCTCATTGTGTTTCTTAATGTTAGCCTCATTGAATCAACACATGGTTGAGTCTCCTGGTGGGTCGAAGTCTTGGTTTCCCATCGTCGACGAAGATATTTCGATAAAGGTTAGTGATAGATTTGACTTTGTTTATAGTGCCGAGATAAGGTATAGGATTTGAGATATCATTGTATCACTTTTGATTCCCATTAAAAGCTGAAGATTACAACATCCCGTACGGTTGCATTCGGCCAAAATGTTAACGACCAACACCAAGAAGTTTATTTTGAAGGTGAAACCACTGTCCCTTGAGTTTTCAATCAAATCTTTTATATCTATTGGCCTCATTTTCTTTTTGTCAAACTGCCCTCTAAAGTTATCTAGGATATCTAGCGAATATGGTGAAGGCTCCTCTTCCAGCAAATCTATACCCCCTAATGGCAACCCTAACATATGATGAATCGATTCTAGCGTTATAGGGATGGATCCATTCCTAACTCTCAGGGTCATCATTGTAGTATCTAGGTTATCTACAACATAAAAACTAAGCCTAGATGGAATACCTTATGTTTTTAAATTCAGTAAACATCCAAAGCCCATGCTACGCACTGCATCACGTTGAGCGCTGCTATGTTTTTGTATTGTTTCATGCAGCGCCCTTGGGGATGTCCTTGTTTTTAACACACCATCTCGAACCGCTTGTCTGCAGTCTCTCTCCGCTCTAACAGGTCCTCGTATGCCACCCCTGCAAACTTTCGATACAAATGGCTCACGTTTGCGCTCTGCCTTACCTTCGTTTATTGTTTCAGCTTTACGTGCTCCCCTTTTATGTGACACTTGAGCATGCTCCATATCTGAAAAATTGAATTCCAGTTAATATGTGATGAATTAAATAATTCACTCCAAATAAACAATATTGTTGATGTGATACCTTCATCTAAACTTAACGCCTCTAAACTTAACGCCTCTAGATATTCGATAACTCCATCTCCTTTAACTTTAACATTTGATGTATGTCTGGTACTGCTTCTCAGTGAACTTCGACGTCATTTAAATCTGGGTCTTACTATGTAAATAATAATGTATCATCAGTTCACATGTAATAACAATGAATGAAATTACATAATACTTATTACCTTCTTCCATACTAACAACATTTATTTCGTCAAACACTTTCCTTGTGATGCGGGTTGGTGATACTGGTTCTTCTTTTGATTCTTTCCTTGTAAAATAAAGGAGTCCTCATTACAAATATTCTAATGACATGATACTAAATATAATAGATGAAATGCTTACTTTTCCTACCACAGCGGGATGTTTATGATCCAACTTCAATTACTTCCATTTCAGAAACTTTTTTGTCTTCATTACGAGGACGTGAAGCATCCATCATAACAATATCCTTCGTACTTGCATCTGCCATTACTATTCATTGGTGGAAAACTTGTTAATTAAATATTGTTAATAACAACGAACCAATTCATCTAATTTTTGTAAGTCTAATAACTTTAGTTAAACCAGTTCAGCATGTTTTTAATTATAATGGACTAGCCTCCCTCAATTGTGGTGAATAGGTTCACCATACATGTTACCCTATTAATTAAATATGTTTACCCATCTTTCCAATAATTAATATAGTTCTTAACTACCTAGCAATGAAATAGTTCACCGTATAAGGCCATCCGTACTCGAGCGGGCTCGGGTTCACGCCTGCGGGTTCCCCGGGTACCGCGGCAACCGGGTACGCCCATGGCGGGTTCAGCGGGTTAGGGGTGGCGGGCTCGGCGATCGGGTTCCCCACCCCGCTCATACCCGAAGGAGTTTCTTTTTTTTTTAATTCCAAACGGCTCTTTTCCAAACGGCTCTTTTCCAAACGGCTCTTTTCCAATTATTTTTTTTAATTATTTTTTTTCAATTTAAACACTATAAATCAACCTCAAATCTCTCAATTCTCTCAATCCTCTAAATTCTCTCAATTCATTTTTCACTCTCAATCCTCTAAATTCTCTCATCATGAATTCAAACACCCCACCCACACCCCGTGGTAACCGATCGACGAGGTCGGATTCACCGCAAGAAACCCCGAACGTTGGTTTCCAACAATTTCAACAAAATCTATATTTTCCGCAATTTGCCCCGAACGTTGGTTTCTCACAATCTATTCATCCATTTTCTCGTGAAAGCCTTGATCCTACAAGGTTTTGCGCCCCAAATTTCCAACTTCCTCCACCTGCTTTTAACACCGGAATCGATCTTGAAGAGATTGTTCCGGAAACACCACAAACGATCTCCACACAACAATCATCCCCGGATCGACAACCAAGCCCAACACCAAACCCGTCACCAACGCAAAACCAAAAAAAGAAAAAATTTCAAAAAAGAGCCGCCCGACAACCGTGGACTAGAGCGGAGGAAGTGGCTTTAGCGTCGGCGTGGATCGACGTTTCGGAGGACCCCCTTGTCGGTAAAGCACAAAACGGAAGTACTACTATTATTATTATTATTATTATTATTATTATTATTATTATTATCATAATTATTATTATTGTTATATAAATATAGATAGCTTCTGGGGTCGCATCGAGAAGGTGTTTTATACGTTGATGTGTCGTGAAAAATATAGAACACATCATCAACTAAGCACCAAATATAAAGATTTAAACAAAAAGGTACAACAATTCGCCGGCATCTACAACAACTTGTATAATAGTAGATCAAGCGGATCGAGTGAAGCCGATATTTTAAAAGCGGTACACGTCCGGTACGAAAATGGATATCCTCAAATTATCTCCAAAATGGAATACGGTTTCAACTATGACAAATACATCCCGGGGTTCAAAACGTACCCACACTTCCGATGAAGACGCTGAAAATGTTCAACGACCCATCGGGAGAAACACGGCAAAAAAGGCAGCAACGAGTAGTACGGACGACAACCGCCTTTACTCCGAAATGAGTGACTTGAGAAGTAAAATTGATGATTCGGTTGATTACAAAATGAAAAAACTTGAAGTCGAACAACAAAAGTGTCAAGTCGAACAACAAAAGTGGCAAGTCGAACAACAAAAGTGTGAAATCGAGTTGGAAAGGCTATATGAAAAAGACTTCGAGTTTTTCATTGCCCCGCACGATCACCTTACGGGAGCTGCTTTGAATGCTACTTTGGCGAGAAAAGAGAGAATTCGACAAAAACATAATTGGAATTTTTAATTTTATTTTGTAATTTTTAATTTTATTTTGTAATTTTTAATTTTATTTTGTAATTTTATTTTTATTTTTATGAATGTTATGATTTTTTATTAAAAAATTAGATGAGGTGGCATGTGGGTTCAAGAGGTTCAAAAGGTTGGGGTACGGGATTTGTGGGTTCAAAAAGGTTCAAGAGGGTTCAAAGTGGAAAGCTGATGTGGCGCTGATGTGGCGCTGAGGGTTCAAAATGTTTGAACCTGGGTACGGATGGCCTAAGTAGTAATGTAGCAATGAACTAGTTCACCATATTTAAGCAATGAAACATTTCACCGTAAAAACAAAGCCTAGATGGAATACCTTCTGTTTTTAAATTCAGCAATGAACTAGTCACCATATTTAGACAATGAAACAGTTCACCGAATAGGTAGTACTGTATCATTGAACTAAGTCACCATATTTAGGTAGTGAACTAGTTCACCACATATTTAGTCCTGTAACACTGAACTAGTTCATCACATATTTATTTGGTGAACTATTTCATCACATGTGGGTGTTACTACAACAATTAACTAGTTCAACAGTGTTTGTCAACAAAATCAAAACAAGTTAAAAACAAATCTTGGCTGATGCATGTGTGAATCAGACCATTTAAATACACACATAATGGTTTATGATTAGTTAGTATTAATTACACCTACTGATTCACTGTGATCAATTTCAAAAAAATCATCCGAAAAATTAAGATTTTACTAAATCGATGTTTTTAGTGTTCTCAATAAATTTTTCATGGTTTTATATTTATTATCAGAAACCAGTTAATGAAACGTATTGACCCATAAACAAATCAAGCAATAATATAGCATACTCAGATCCTCAGAATGCATGAGCGGTTTTAGTTATTTCTTGAAAACGATACATGGATTTATGTATAAACTAATAGGGATTAGTTTATTAGTGACATTAAAAACATCGATTCGTGAAACACCCTTTTTTAATGTAAAAAAACCCTAACCGTGAGGAGTTGTGAAATGCAGTAGAACACGCAAACAATATTGTAGTTTTAAAACAAAAAAGTTCATAAAAAGAGATTCATTACCAACATCAAGATCAGGCTTTGCGATATTTTGTGTTCGATTCACCATTCTGCGCTTCAATTTAGGGTTTTGTTTTAGTGAATCCTCGATTTCATTTTCGTCAAGAGGATTTCCTGGAGTGTTGGTGAAGTTCGAGAATGTTGTGTTCTTCATTATCCTCTCGCTTCGCTTCCTACCTGTTCGAAAATAGATGAATCGATCGATTTAGGGTTTGTCGTATGAAATAATGAACCAGTTGTGAAAAAAACGAATAAATCATACCTCCGGGAAGACGAATCATATCGATGAAATCGGGTTGACGATTCTCTTTATGAGTTTCCTCCGAATATCGAGTGATGAAGCCGAAGAATAAGGGATTGATTCAGTTTCCTTATTCAAAAATTGGAATGAAATGACCCACATGGCCACATACCCTCAGTTTCATTTTCCGGTAAATTAAAAAAATTGAAAAAAAACATTATTAACTAAAATATATCAAATTGATACTGACCATAGATTAGAATGATCTATGGTATAAAAGTGAGTTTCACGGTTTTCAAAATAACAGAGGTTTTCACATGAAACGACCTCTCTCTCTCTCTCTCTCTCTCTCTCTCTCTCTCTCTATATATATATATATATATATATATATATATCACTATTAAACGAAAGACTTTTTCCTACGAATATTTTCCTGAGAAATCAGTCGTTAAAAGGTGATTCATCACAAAACCGTCAGAAACGTTGGTGGGTAGATTTTTGGTGGGTAATGCAAATCAGTGACAGATTACCCAGGGATTCTCTGGGTGATCCATGAGTATTTTCTCGAAAAACATCGGATTCTACAAAACCATTGGGCTTTTCTGGGTAATCACCTATGGAAATTTCCCTGGGTAAAAATTTTGTGGGTAAAAGTCATTTATTTTGTAGTGTATATATGTGTGTGTGTATGTGTGTGTCAATTATCTGTTTTATTTTAAATATGTTATTGTGTTTTACATTATTAAGTTTTGAGATACCTTTGAAACATTAAATTCAAATTTATTATATATATCATACACTAATATAAAATTACAATAAAACAAACTAAGATTATATAAAATATCAAACAGGAGGACCATTTTGTAATGAAAGAGTGCTGGTTATTGCGTAAATTATTGAGTAAAAATGGCATACATGAATCTGCTCTTGAACTATAAAAAACTGGACCATAAAATCATAATAAATTTCTGAATACTTTCTAATAATAAGGTATTATAGTAACATTATATCCGATGACCGCAACCCATTGGTTCATCGAGTGTGTCTTTGCTAACGCAAAGCCACGAGCAAGCCTGAAAACTCCAGTACCTCCAACCACCGCCATCTCTCTAACTTCATTCATCACAGGGTTTCGGCCCACAACACTAATGGAGCTACCATTATAGACGCCAGATACGAAGTTGTAAGTAAGGCTCATATGGAGGCTCAAGTCTTCTTGGGAAGCCATAGCATACAACCCTTGGGCTCGACCAATAAGAGTCGAGTTGATATCAGGGGTGGCAGTCAGGGAGTTGTCCATGACATAGATGGACCCAAACCCAAACATAGATGCATCCGTGTTGTTGGAACCCGTGCCATTGATGGGTTGGCCTGCAACACGAATAGCAGAGGCGTTGGGTCCACTAGGGGCATCGTGCATGTAGAACTGTATATGGGTTTGGTTGCGTGTTCTAGCCTCTGACACAGATGCCACGAATAACGCAACCAAAACGAAGCACAATAGTTTGCTTGTGTAAGCCATGTGTAGAAGTGATATGGAAACTATTGCTTCTTTTTGATCTTGTAGTGTGATATAACTTTAACCTCCATCCATATATATATATATATATATATATATATATATATGTTCTTTTTAGTATGTGTCGTTGAAATTGGGTTAGTTTGACCGGGTGAGTGTGAATTTGTCAAGTCAAACTTTCTTTATGGAAGATTATATGCAATTGGTCAAAGATCAAACCTGCCGTGGGAAATAAGTGCAGACCGATGAAGAAGACGACCAAAACAATATGGAATTTGTGTGGTTCTGGAAGACAAGTCGGTAATCGGTATCAAGTGTAATATTTTTCTTCATTTTTTCTAGAACTAGAAGTAAAATATTTGAAGGATATTAGACTTGAAAAATCAAAACAATAAATTCAACTATAATTAATCAGCTTTTGAAATGTAAAAAGACCATGGCAAAGGGTGTTTCAGTGCATGCAAGAGATGGAATATGGGGCTCCAAAATACATGTTCAGTCTTACCATTTATGTAATTTTTAACTTTTAACCAAATTGTACAGGTTTTGGACCAATTATAACCCTTTTTTGATTGTTTTAGATTTTTCGCGCCTTTTAGGGGCTGTTTGACAGTTGCTGAATGGTTTAGTGCAGAATAATTAAGTGGTCAGAATGATTAAGAGGCTTTTATGATATAGTGCAAAATGAAATATGGTTGTTTGATAATTGTTTAGAATGAAATCAGGGTGCTGAATGGTTAAGGGAGGTCCATGTTGCTAAATCATTCAGAGGGTTTTAGAACCATTAAGAGCAGACATTTTTTTGCCAAACAAGATTTACCTCTTAATGATTCAGAGGTTGCCTCTTAATGGAACCCTTAAGAGATAAACAAACAGCCTCTTAGTCTTTTTGACTATTTTACATATCTTAACCTCTCATCAACGTGGAATGACCAAAGAACTACACAATATAATATTTGAAAATACTTAAATGATAAATATCACAATGTTATCTAATTATTTATAGTTGTTCTTTATATATAAATAAAATTATACAAAGATTAATATTTTCTTAATATTGATTTGTAGCAAAAAGAGGTCGACCAAAAGAAGTCAACCTCATAAGTTGCCACAAACCCTTTTAAACCGTTAAGACATCTCATCCACCTCTTTCATATACTCGTCCTTCTTCCAAATCTATCGTTTTTCCTCTTATGTGATATAACCAAATAAGACATCCCAGATACATTTTATATACGAACCTCTTGTTCCAAATCTATCTACTTTCTGCTCTCACTTTTTACACACTCAGTCTCCTTTTTAAAAATTGTCGTCATTTTGCTGATATGGATAACCAAATAACTTCAAAATTCAATATTTAGGAATACTTAAATATTCTTGGGTGATAATAAAAAAGAGACTACAATTCAAGATTTGAATATATAAAAGTTGATTGAAATAAGATTATCTATTGGTATTTCTATGTTACAATGTTGATTTTTAGTACTAATAAAACTATGTTTAATTTCCTTCAAAACAATCGTGTTTATTATTGGTGTTTGTATGTTTCATTGTTGAATTTTCTTATATTATTACAATCGTGTTTGTTTTAAAATGTGCAAAAAATAGCCGAAAAATACCAAAAAAAATATGTATAACGACGACAGACCGTCCCATTATTTATAGCGAGGATATATAGTTGCTAATGGTACTATCCAATAAATTAATTAACTTACATATAGCGACGACATGTCGTTGATAGTAGTAACTTTTATTAAAAAATAATTAATCTACTAGCGACAATATGTGGTTGCTAATAGTAACTTTTAAATAATTAATAATGTTACTTGTAGTAACGATGTACGGTCTCTATAACTTAATTAAAATTAAGTAATGGAATTAAAATCATAGCGAGTTACGTCCCAATAAACTCGAAGTCGTTGCAATAAACCATAATTATTGCCATTGCTTGTGGTTGCTATTGGTTTTTTTAGCAACTAACTTCTAGCAACCAAACTATTAGCAACAATTAGGGGTGTGCAAACGGTCGGGTCGGGCGGGTCGGGGCCGAAAACACCGAACCCGATCGGATATCGGGGTGGGGGGAGGCCACCCGAAAACCGACCGAAGTGCAAGTCGGATAATCGGGTTCGGGGCAAACAGGGTTCGGGTCGGGTCGGTCGGGTATTCGGGTTGGGCCTGGAAATTCCAGCCCAAAATTAGAACTGGTTTTTGACTTTTTAGGCTTTTTTGGAACATTTTTTTGGGCCTTTTTGGGATTTTTTGGGTTGTATAATACTAGTATAACTTTCCCCTCTTCTCATTTATATATATATATACATGCCTAAACTGTTTTTGACCAAATACATGCCTAAAGTTAGGATTAGGTATTTAGGATTTTAGGTATTTAGGATTTTAGGTTAGAATTTAGAAATGAAACAAAGTTAGAAGTAAGTTATAGTTATTTACTTATTTTAAATTTAGTAAAAAAACAATTTTTTTAAAAGTTCGGATATTTCGGGTCGGATCGGGTGGGAAAACCCAGACCCAACCCGATCCAACTAACCCGGGGAAGAAATCGGATTCGGGTATTTCGGATTCGGGTATTTCGGGTTTGCCATTTTTTGGTCTTGTTCGGGTTCGGACCGGATCGGGTTTTCGGACCGGATCGGGTTTGCACACCCCTAGCAACAATCGTAGTCGTTGTACGTCTTTAGCGTCGACATTTTGACATGTAGCAACGGAAAATTCGTCTCAATTTAGTATTCACATAACATGTTGATATGTGTTGTGCCACTTAGTTATACCTATATAAGCATTCAAATAATTTTGATATATATATATATATATAATATAATACAAGCATCAATCAATATATATATATATATATATATATAAAGGAGAATGTGATAGAGAAAGTTAAGGAGAAGCCTCCATTGAGACCATATAATTTTTTGAGAGTTTTGAATTATTTTTAAATAAAAATATAGCATTAAATGTGTCTAACCTTTCATTTTCTATATTTATTTATTTTTATTGATTTTAACTCAATTTTATTTGTTTATTATCTTAACCAAATTTTAATAAAATCCACATTCACAAAAATTTTAAAATTATAATTATTGTTTTATCACTATGGTTATTCTACTATAATAAATGTGTTTATTGATTTAATTTATTTCGTAAGCTTACATGATTTAATTATTATATGAATTTATTTTATTAAGATGAATAACATCAATCAATATATATATATATATATATATAAAGGAGAATGTGATAGAGAAAGTTAAGAAGAAGCCTTCATTGAGGCCATATAATTTTTTGAGAGTTTTGAATTATTTTTAAATAAAAATATAGCATTAAATGTGTCTAACCTTTCATTTTCTATATTTATTTATTTTTATTGATTTTAACTCAATTTTATTTGTTTATTATCTAAACCAAATTTTAATAAAATCCACATTCACAAAAAATTTAAAATTATAATTATTATTTTATAACAATGGTTATTCTACTATAATAATTGTGTTTATTGATTTAATTTATTTCGTAAGCTTACATGATTTAATTATTATATGAATTTATTTTATTAAGATGAATAACAATGTTTATAAATAAATTACTTATTTTTAATAGGTTATATGAACTTATTTTTTTTGTTTTTTTAGTAGGGTAACAATGCTTATAAATCAAATGCTTATAATATATGAACTTAATTTCTTTTTTTCTTTTAATAGGCTAACAATGCTTATAAATCAAAAATGTTTTTAATATGGTATGTTTTAATTTATTACTTTTTTTGGATAAGCTAACAATACTTATTTTAAAATATTTTATTTTTTTAGTAAGATCTATACCAATGTTTACATTTTTTCTCTTAGTAAACTAACAATACTTAAGTCAATACTTATTTTAATAAACTATATTATATATATATATATATATATATTAGTAAGATAACAACGGCTTATAAATCGATAATTTTTTTAATAAATATAATTATTATTTTATAACAATGGTTATTTTATTATAATTATTGAGTTTATTGATTTATTTTTACTTCGTAACCTACTTGAATTAAATATTATAAGAAATTATTTTAATAAGATAGATAACAATCATTATAAATCAAATACTTATTTTAATAGAGTATATTTTATTTTTTTATTTTAGTATGCTAAAAATGCTTATAAATCAATTTTATTAATATAGTATATTTTTATTTATTTACATTTTTTTGGATAAGCTAACAATACTTATAAATCAAAACTTATTTAATAAATTATATTTTTTTATGTATTTAATTTTTATTTTTCTTAGTAAGCTAACAATGATTATAAATAAAAACTTTTAAATTGTTTTATTTTCTTAGTAAAATATCAATGTTTATATACTTTCGTTTAGTAAGATAACAATAATTTTTTTAGTAAGATATAAGTCAATAATTTTTAAGTAAAGTATATTAATCTTGGTAAAAATATTTGTATTCACCGCGCAAGGCGCGGTGGTGTTACCTAATTTATTAATAGTCAAATACAAACGTCCATGGACCGTGGAGGTGTGGACGAGTTATTAAAGTTGTTAGGGTTAGACAACTAAATTCAATCAAATTCTTTACTTCCATCCGTATTATAATTTAGCAAACAAACAAAGATAATTTAAAAGTTAAAATCAAAATATATTGTATAATTAATTAAACTTTAATTAATAAATAATTTTAAAGAATTTGTCGGCACAATACAATATTGCCGTACATAATACACGACTTCTAATACCATGTACAAACCACGTTTATGTGTTAAATGCCGTTCAAAAAAAGATTGTTAGTACGACTACCAACCAATTATTCATAAATTAATAAGAGTTAGATTCATGAGTTTTGTACCTAATTATTCATAATCATTTGATCTAAAAACATAAGAGTTAGATTCATGAGTTTTGTCCCTAATAAACTAATAAAGAATTACATTGTACAGAACACGTAGTCCGTTGATTTAGATGAGATCCATTGATCGATCAATCCCTTACATGCTATCGTGCTCCCATGTAATCTCCACCATATTCTTCCAATACATACATACACATATTAATTGTTACTATAAAATGTCCATCCAAAATCAACATAAACAGAACCATTAAGGTTTGTTTCACAGATCAACAATCAACGACCATGGAGGCCACAACTGCAACCAGATTCTCAGCCATGGTGATCCTATTCTCGGTGGTCGTATCAGTAGTTTCTGCCACTGTCGGTGGTGCTTATGGAGTTTCTCCGGCCACAAACCCTAAGATCCCTTATAAGATGAATAAAGAGAAAGAACTTCCCAAGCCGGTTGCAATTCAAGGCCTTATCTATTGTAAATCCGGCCATAAACTTATCCCACTTAAAGGTACTTAATTAATTATTTTTCTCAATAGTTTAATCTAAATTTTTATGATTTTGGAGTCCCCGATCAGTTCTCCTCAATATAAGTTTTCGGAAAATAACCTAATAAGGTTCCACATATATATTCTAACATATGACCTAGATATAATATGTTCTTTATATGTTTAACACCAATGGATTACATATCGTATTTATCAGGAGCCACTGCGAGAATAACTTGTTTGGCAAGAAACCAAAAAGGGCTCGAACCAACGCCATTCTCCGTCTTAAGTTGTCCGGCTGATGACAAGGGATACTTTCAAGCGAAACTGTTCCCTTCATGTACAAAGTTCTTAAAGAATGTTAATTGGGAGCTCAAAGAGTGCAAGGCCTTCCTTGAGAGCTCGCCATTGAAAGACTGCAAGATTCCGCTAGATATTAATGGTGGCGTTAAAGGTGCTCATATTATTTCTTCTTTATCTCATCGACTCCTCAAAAACGCAGATCTCTATTCGCTCAAACCATTTATCTACACAAGCAATCAACCTCAACAGGTCTCGGACAACAAGGGATATTAACAACTCCTTGAAAGGATCGTTATGTGATCAGTTTAACTTAGATGATGATCGATCTTCTCTTAGGTTACAATTCCCTTCTTTTCAAGTGGACTTTGTTGTTGTTATTCTTGTTGTTTTCCCTTTCTTATTTTTTATCATCCCCTGTGAAGAAAGAAAAATGAAGATATATGATATTATTGAAGTTCTTTTACATATTTGAACCGTGTCTTAATGTAACAACCCGAATTTCTAGTATGTATTGAAAGCTTAGTGGCTAAAGTCTAAGAATTTAAAGTTAAGTTAAGGGGCCTTTGTGCAATTTGTGAAAGATATAATTGGTTGCCAAAACCCTAGAGAAATCAATTCCTCTCTATTGTTGGCGGCTAGCAGGAGTGGAGAAGGAAAGAAATCAGATTTCATTTCCAATAGAACAGAAGGCTTAAGCAATCAACAAATTGAAAGAGGAAGTAGCATTGGAGTCTAGTTCATCCAGGTAATTTCTTATTTCAATTCTGATCCTTTGTCTTATGGTAGAGTTGAGTTATTTAAGGGTTTTGTTTGAGAGTTGAGAGTAATGTTCTAAGAGGTGGATTAAGCCTCCTTTTGGGGTAATATAGCTAAGGGTTTGGCAAGGAAAAGAGCTGGATAAGTTATGTTGGTGTTTTGCTCAAAATCGTTTTGAATTAAGAGCATTTTAGCAGGTTTCGATCCCAAGAGGGGTATAGCAGCCGCCGTACCCGGTATGTCGCCCTGTGGCGAAGGTTACTGGGAGAGCATCCGGTAAGTTTAATTTGATCCGGTAAGTTTAACTTGATCCGGTAAGTGTAGAGTTCCGGTAAGTTCGAGTTACCGGATAGTTCCGGTAAGGGGCATTTTACCCGGTAAGTGTAGCTACCCGGTAAGTGGTCCGAATTGTGGTGTTGACCGGTAAGTAGTCGTACCCGGTAAGTGTGGGGTACCCGGTAAGTAGTAGGCATTCGGTAAGAGTTAGCAGCAGGTAAGTCGAATCCGGATAGTGTCCGGAAAGCTGGTTTAGTATCTGAGCAATGGTACTTCATTTATTTCTCAGGTAAATCGATTGGAAGTCAGGAACAGAGTAGGAAAGGAAAGTAAGCACGCCAGGTGAGTTTTTCTATATAAAATACGTGATTTTACGTGTTTTCCAAAGAAAGTGATTGTGTAGAAATGCCATGTTATTTTACATGATTCTTACCTGAATGAAAGTTAAATGTTTTACTGATTATGGTGTACTTACGAGCATGTTTTATTTTTAAACCTTTATGAACGATTCCATGACAAATATGATTTAACTGAGATGTGATTTAGCATGAAAGAAATGTCTGTTAAAGATTTCACGTTTCATGAGTTATGATGAACTATGTGTATGTTATGTGGAGTCGGTCTGCACAGTGGGATCTGAGTACCTCGGGATCCGATCATCCCTTGGGCTGTTGTGAGGAGCTTGTAGGAGGGAATTCATTTCCTTCCTACTCGGATATGTGACTAGCTTGTAGGAGGGAATTCATTTCCTTCCTACTCGGATATATGACTAGCTTGTAGGAGGGAATTCGTTTCCTTCCTACTCGGATATGTGACTAGGTATGTGATCCTTAAACACTGTGCAGTACCATGGTTGAATGATTATGTGAAGAAAGTTAATGTGTTTTATAAAATGATTTTTATAATGTTGATGTACGCTGTTTACGGAGGGAACTCACTAGACCTCATGGTCTAACTCGCTTTTCAAAACTAAAACCTTTTCAGGTAAGCAAATAATAGGAGGCTCCGGTAGGTGAGCAAGAGCAAGATAGAGTACAGTTGTAGATAGAGACATTACCTGTGCCACGTATAGAAGTTAGTGCGTTCTCAGTTGTGTATAGGTTGTTTCCGCCAACCTTAGTTTGAGACTGATGTAACGAAATTTTGGGACCCAGCTTTGTAAATGTTACGATTTAATGCTATGTATGTCCTGTTGTATTTTTGGGCTGTTACAAATGGTATCAGAGCCATAGTTTAAGGGATTTAGGTGACTGGACGGGCCTAAACTTAAACTTTGGAAGTAGAAATCACAACTGAGAATCAGGAAATGCGTTAGGAGGGCACTATTTTAGAGATATGACTAATAGGGTATCGAGGACAGTCATGTAAGGTAAGTTTGGGAGTACACCTGGCCAGTGTAATTGCGAACTTACAGGTACATGTATGTGCTTGACCTGGCTTATTATTCCGAAGTTGTAGTCTTAAGCTCGTTTATATATCGTGTTCCAGTAATCTAGAAGGTCAGCAAGATCCCTAAGGGATAGACTGAGACCCCCATGTTGGGAAAGTATCATGAGAAATCATTCATGATGTGATGTATGTATACATCGTAGAGAAGAAATGTTGTATAGAATGTTATGAGTCGTCTAGAGGTAGATCTTCGTGGATTCGAAGAGGATGAGTGATTGCTTTTGAGTAAGACTCCCGGTTCTGGTGAGTCCCAGTTGTAGAAATCGTGAGGTAGATCAGTTGGGATGTGAAGGAAGGACAGTGTCGAAATCTTGAAAGTGTCAATGGAGCTCTGACTTCTTAGTCGAGCTTTTCAATGGCAGGATCAATGAAATGAGATACCAAAAGTGAATTGAAAGCATGTAAAGGTAGAAGGTGAGAGAATTTATCAAAGCAAAAATAGTATGAAATGGTTGAGTAAGTGGGAGGTAGAACGCATGTACAGCAAGCTATTGGATGACCGAGAGGGCGACCATTGGTCTAAGGTAGAGTGTCAAGGATAAGTTGCGTGAGTAAAGCGGTAGACCCGGTTAGAGTGAGTAGCCTTCAATTGCAAGTAGAGTTTCATGCATGGTGTTCTTAGATGTAACATGAAATTTTCACGATTTAAGCTAAAGGTGTAAATATCAATTTTGATCGAAAATGAGTCAGAATGTACAAGCATAAGTTTAAAGAAAGGGTGATTTCTTTTATTTCAAACAATGAAATTTAGAGCTTAACGGTTTGCAAAATATTTCACACTTTTCATGATAAGTTAAATTGTTGCAAAAAGTCAAGAAAACGTTTGCCAGCAAAACTTTTATAATCAAAATGAGTATTGACATGTTGATATTATAAAGTGGGCATGAGAATCGACTGGTTTACTTTGTGTCGGTAATTTCTTTCAGAATTGTGTCGTATGAATGTTAATGCCAAAAATTGCACAAAAGTACAACTTAAGGTCGATGTGGACATTTAACAACTAAAGAAACGTATCTCAAGCCAAATAACACAATTTCGAGGAAAAAGTAAATAAGACGAGAGATTTGGTGACGCGGAAAACCCCAAAACGAGGGAAAAAACCGTGGTCGACTCTGTGAGAGTCGACAGTGTACTATAGTCGCCAAACAGGGGCGAAAGTCCTTTTGTGACAGATGACATGTGTACAATAGGTTACAAATGAAGTAAAATACACTTAGTTGTGTGTAAAAAGTGTGTGTCGTGTGCTTAAACGTGCGAGACAAACTGCTGTCGTGCGACTTGAACTGTTGTCGTGCGGTTTGAACTGTTGTCGTGCGGTACTTGCGTTAGCGACGTGTGCTCGAATGCGAGAGAGAAAATATAGAAGTAGATGAGAATGCAGTTGCTCAAGTGTAGCTTGATCATTTCGTGTCCCTGCTTGAGGTTGGAGCATGCCTTTATATATGTTTCGCCGGTCATTAATGGTGCCTTGATTACTCGCTTTTGTAATCGCTGTCGGCATTGAATGCTCTTTGATGGTCGGTTTTGTAACCGTTGCCGGACTTTTAATGTCATTAAGGACTCGTCCGTTACCGATCGTTTGTGCCATGAATGCTCGTGGACCTGCATTAATGAACAAAGTAGACGGATGTTTGACTGTTAACGGTTAGTATAATCGTACGACCGTCTTAAGTCTCGGATGTCGATCTTATGGAACATACGACCATCGCCAAAATACAAGACCATGTATATGACTATAAATGTCTTGTAAGACCTTATCTTAATATAAGAATAGTCTTATGACAATGTCGTTAGACTAGGGTGAAAATGTCGTAGAACTAGGTCGTAAGACCAAGATGATGATATCGCAGGATCAGGTCGATATAACACCGATGACAGGAGACTGTCGACGTAACACCGATGAGTCGTAGCTGGCGACGCATAACTGGCGACATAAGACTAGCGACGTAAGACCAATGACATAAGACTAGTGGCATAAGACTAGTAACATGTGACGTACGATGCGTGATGTGTGACACGTGACGTGCAATCATTATATGTAAGATGACTATTGACCCAATAATAACCAATTATCGTGGTTATTAACGTATGTCGGGGATATGACAATAATGGGTATTATCCTTGTCGGTCGGGGGTGTGACTGTCGTAGATTAGGGTAATCAATGTCCATGGGTCATGTCGAGGGAATTTCCTAGGTCGGTCGAGGGTGTGATTTTTTACCCAAACAGTTAGCCCCCCGAGATTTGAATTTCAAAGCCATTTGAATTTCAGATCTCATACCAATGTGTTTTTACGGAGACGTGTCACTTTTGCTAATTGGACCATTTAGAAGAAAATCGACTTGGTCAGCTAGAATCGCGTGACCAGTCGATGGTATGAAGTAAGTCACGGCGATCGAAAGATGATCTTTAATGCGCGAGATACTTGTGGTATTCATCCGACGATCGTAAGACGATCTTAATACGTAAGGAACCGATGGTGATCGTAAGACGATCTTTATCAAAATAAGACGTATGGGACGGGAGACAATCGTAAAACGATTGGGCCGAAATAATGCTTGGCGGCGATCATAAGATGATCGAACCAAGATAAAATTTAAGAATCTTGTGATACAGTCGTTAAAGACTTATGTTCTGGCGTTCCGAGCCGATACGGTCGTTATAGACTTTTGATCTGGCGTTTAGAGCCGATAGGGTCGTTAGAGACCTATAATCTGGCATTCCGAGCCGATACAGTCGTTAGAGACCTATGATCTGGCGTTCCGAGCCGATACGGTCGTTAGAGACATATGATCTGGCGTTCCGAGCCGATACGGTCGTTAGAGACCTATGGTCTGGCGTTCCGAGCCGATACGGTCGTTAGAGACCTATGATCTGGCATTCCGAGCCGATATGGTCGTTAGAGACCTATGATCTGGCGTTCCGAGCTGATACGGTCGTTAGAGACCTATGTTACGTCGTGTAAGTTTTGATTTAGCGATAATCGGTAAAATTTTTGCCTTTCTATTGAACCTGAGTGTTATTTCGACTCATACATGTCATGGACAGATGTAATATCAACTGTAAAAATTCATTAAGTACAAAAATGAACAAGAAGTCGTGCGACTTGGGCATCCATTGTAATATAACGATTATAACGTAAGTCATAAGACTTTCGTATTTTTTAATCGTATAAGCAAACATAGACGCATGCGATCAAAGCATTCATTCAGAACATGAAATCTTTCTAAGTTAAAGAATTTAGATTGTGCGGTCGCTAGACCTTACGATCGTGTGATTTGATCATACGATGAGCTTGAGTCATGTGTTCCTGTAGTTATACAATCGAGTCGTCTAATAAAACTGATTGTTTATACCGTACGATTTTATTGAAGTCGTATGATAGACTTAGTAACTTATGTCGTGCGATCCTGCGATAAAGCAATGTCAGAGGTTGGTCGTTGGCTAGCCAACGACCCTCCGATGCTTAAGTCACTAATCGTCGCGATGAATAAAATATCGTATGAAAGGAGGAAAAGGATTTAGAAGAAATACCTTTTTAGATGCGTTGCATTCCAGCTGCGTGGGATATTTCAACCGTCGAGGGTTTGGAGCCGATAGGCACCTTTACCCACGACTTCTGAGATACGATAAGGACCTTCCCACTTGGTGGAAAGTTTACCTGCATTAAGCTCTTGAGTGCTTTGGAACACTCGTCGGAGGACGTAATCGTCTTCTTGAAAGACTCTTGCTTGTGATTATACGGTTAATCTTGCGACTTGCCATTATTGGCAATCATGAGATTAAAATATGCGAGTCGTACTTATTTACGACTTTTGCGTTTTGACATGCGTCTTACCATGACTGGTGATTGTGAGATTCAATGTACAAGTCGTCTTTATTGACGACATATGTCATGACTAGCGATCGTGCGAGTCGCTTTTATTGGCGACCAACAATTTTTAACCCGCGTTTGTCGTGACTGACGATCATAAGAAAATGTGAGTCATCTTTTACTGAGGACTATAAATTGCAACCTGCGTTTGCCTTGACTGGCGATTGTAAGATTTAAAATATAAGTCGTCTCTTATCGATGATTACAAATTGCATCCTGCGTTTGCCTTGACTGGCGATTGTAAGAAAATATGTAAGTCAACTGTAAATTGCAACCTGCGTTTGCCATGACTGGCGATCGTAAGAAAAAACGTAATTCGTCTTTTACTGACGACTATAAATTGAAACCTGCATTTGCCATGACCGGCGATCATAAGGTTTAAAATGTAAATCGTCTTTAATTGACGATTATAAATCGTAGGACCTGTGTTTTAAGACGTAGAGACTTTGGTTTCTCACGATGTAAATCGTAAAACCTATATTTATATGATCTTGCGAGCCTGCAATATAAAATCGGGGGTGGTCATTGGTTTGACCAATGATCTTTTGATGCTTGAATCAACGATCATATATTAGATCCAAATAATTAAACGAGGAGAATATACTTAGAGTATATATATAGAGTTGTTCTAAGTGGGACGTCACAGTTACCGTAACATAGAGTCGATAGGCTCCTTTTTCCGAGGTCTTTTGAAATCAAATGCGGTATTTTTTCAGTTTGTGAAGGGTGTTCCGAGCCCCCGAGTCCCTTGGATGATGCGATACATGCGATACTTTTGACGAAGCATTTTTTTATCAGGGCTTGAATCTGGCTTCGATCCGCATTCAATTTCGATCGAAGTTGAATCAGGGGATCTGGATAATTTTCCATGTACCTGAAAAAACTTTACAAGATCGTCAGAGCGATATGTGTGTTGGCTTGAGATTTTCTCTAGATGGGGTCCCACGGATGGCGCCAAACTGTTAATGCCAAAAATCGCACAAAAGTACAACTTAAGGTCGATGTGGACATTTAACAACTAAAGAAACGTATCTCAAGCCAAATAACACAATTTCGAGGAAAAAGTAAATAAGACGAGAGATTTGGTGACGCGGAAAACCCCAAAACGAGGGAAAAACCGCCGTCGACTCTGTGAGAGCCGACAGTGCACTATAGTCGCCAAACAGGGGCGAAAGTCCTTTTGTGACAGATGACATGTATACAATAGGTTACAAATGAAGTAAAAATACACTTAGTCGTGTGTAAAAAGTGTGCGTCGTGTGCTTAAACGTGCGAAACAAACTGCTGTCGTGCGACTTGAACTGTTGTCGTGCGGTTTGAACTGTTGTCGTGCGGTACTTGCATTAGCGACGTGTGCTCGAATGCAAGAGAGAAAATATAGAAGTAGATGAGAATGCAGTTGCTCAAGTGTAGCTTGATCATTTCGTGTCCCTGCTTGAGGTTGGAGCATGCCTTTATATATGTTTCGCCGGTCATTAATGGTGCCTTGATGACTCGCTTTTGTAACCGCTGTCGGCATTGAATGCTCTTTGATGATCGGTTTTGTAACCGCTGTCGGGCCTTTAATGTCATTAAGGACTCGTCCGTTACTGATCGTTTGTGCCATGAATGCTCGTGGACCTGCATTAATGAACAAAGTAGACGGATGTTTGACTGTTAACGGTTAGTATAATCGTATGACCGTTTTAAGTCTCGGATGTCGATCTTATGGAACATACGACCATCGCCAAAATACAAGACCATGTATATGACTATAAATGTCTTGTAAGACCTCATCTTAATATAAGAATAGTCTTATGACAATGTCGTTAGACTAGGGTGAAAATGTCGTAGAACTAGGTCGTAAGACCAAGATGATGATATCGCAGGATCAGGTCGATATAACACCGATGACCGGAGACTGTCGACGTAAGACCGATGAGTCGTAGCTGGCGACGCATAACTGGCGACATAAGACTAGTGACGTAAGACCAATGACTTAAGACTAGTGGCATAAGACTAGTAACATGTGACGTATGATGCGTGATGTGCGACACGTGACGTGCGACACGTGACGTGCAACACGTGACGTGCGACACGTGACGTGCGATCATTATATGTAAGATGACTATTGACCCAATAATAACCAATTATCGTGGTTATTAACGTATGTCGGGGATATGACAATAATGGGTATTATCCTTGTCGGTCGGGGGTGTGACTGTCGTAGATTAGGGTAATCAATGTCCATGGGTCACGTCGAGGGAATTTCCTAGGTCGGTCGAGGGTGTGATTTTTTACCCAAACAATGAAAAGATTTTCATTCAATATATTACTGTCGGAATAACATCGTTCGGATTAAGTAAGATTAAGGTTCACGGGAGGATGCATGCAAATGATACTCGAATCGTTGTGCTGGGCATTGAAGTTATAAGAGTGATGGGGTCGTGGATACCCAACCTAGTTCCATGTGTTGTTTATTTAAAATGATAAAATGTACGAAATGATTTATTTACCGCGTTGTCATGCATGAAGGCTATGAACTCACTAGGTCGTAGAGTATTGCATTTTAAGCTAAGGAAGAACTCCAATAGTGGAAAGGTGTCGGCTAAATCAGAGAAGAATGTTTGTAGTTGTAGTATTTGTGTTCAAAAGGAGCGGTGAACAGTGGTAGAAACGGAAGTGGACCTTGGTATCGGTTGTATGAGGGACCGTACCCTTGTGCGGTGATTGGAAAGACAGTTGCCGAGGGACGATGGTGTCCGGAGGAAGGACTAGGAGTCATCAAGGTGTTGGTTTTAGCAACTCATTGTGAGTAGTGTTGTGAGGCAGAAATGAAACATCCACGGCGTGGGATATGAGTCTTAAGGTGATCTTGTAAATTTTGGTGTTACATGAGTAAGTTTTGGAAATGAGGACGACGGATTATGAAGTTGATTATGATATGTTGGAAGGAATAGGTTCCGTAAGGAACCCATGTTAAATAATAGGTTAAGAAAGTAGTTACAGATTGACTATTGACGATGAAGTCAACATCTGGGTAAGATGGCTGAGGCCGAAGACTTGAACCAGAAGAGTGGAAGTTGGTAGAACACCTTGTAGGGGTGTTAAGTTAGTGAGAGACTGATGTTTCGGATAAGCGTTCTATTCACGAGGTATGGAGGGTTCGTAGAAGGATAAGGTATGTAGCACGAACGAAGCGAGTGTATAGATTTTACCGTTCAGTGAGGGACTACACCCTGCTTATGTAAGGGCTCGGATCGTAAAGAGCTAGCAAGAACGTTGGTGCTTGAGCTAATTGGGAATTCGTGAGTTGTTGATCTAGAGTTGGTAAAAGACAAAGTAGCGAGATAAACTCGATTTTTATGCAGGAGATTATGAAGGCAAGTTTGAATTGTGTGAATGACCATGAGAGATCTGGTCTGCAGTGTGATGTTATGGGCAAAGAGTGTACGGATGTGTAATGACAATAGTTGTCAAGCTAAATGTGCCAGCTAGTGTCGTAGTGATGTGATGTTAGAGAGAGAGGAAGCATCAGATAGAAGCCTGTTTGGGGGTTTCGGATGAGTTGTACGATTTGTTAACCAGGTTGTTGGAGCACGTAGGGTGTAAGTTGACGTTGTGATATGATTATGTTCGAGATAGAATGACGGAGTGGTGGTGGGTAGTTACCCAAAGGAGAAACCAAGTGTTTTTGGTTGTAAGAGTCGTTAAGTAAGTATATTCTGGGATCATTGAAAGTTTAAAGAAGATGATGGGTGTGTTAGTCAAAATGTGGTGTAGTAGATGCGAAATCCTTAAAGAATGTGAGTTGCTTCTTATGTGTAAAAGAATTGTCCGAGAAAGTAAAAGTTGGAGATCAAAGAATGTGTAGTGACGTCGAACACGGGTGTCGTTTCAAGACGAATTGGTTGAATGCCTTAAGTTAGAATCTTGGTGTAACTGTTTGGTTATGTATAGTAATGAGAAAGTGTTATCAGCATGTGGAAAGGTCGGGAGAGAGGGGCAAGTAATGTTTGGTGGGCGGTGCTCCACGCTAACGTGGGGAGGTGAAGATCGTATGTCGGAATAAGTGAGTAGGTTAGAAGTAGTAAGCTTGACAGTAACACCGAGAGGTGGAGTAGTGTGTGTAGATTGTCGTCGGTAAGTGTGCAAACTCCTGGAAAGAGTATTGAAGAAAGGGAATTGCGTATGATTTTGTGCAGGAAAGAAGTGGATAAGACAACTGAATGAGTTAAGTTAGCGACTTTGTGAGAAATGTTTAAACGAATTGGTCGTGCAGTGATTAAGCTAGCGAGAATAGTATGGTGTGACCATGGTTACTCCTCCCAGTTGAGTGAGGATAACCGGAGTTATGTTTTATATGACTGAACGAACGTGGCAATCAACGAGGAATTGATGTGTTTCAGGGTAAGTTAATTCGAATAGGTGAATACTTCAACGATGGGTTTGGAGGTTCCTACTCTTAGTTACGTATAAGTATGGAGTGGTGATGATGTGAGAGATGGTTGACGAGCTGTGGTCGAGGTGGTCCGAGAAAGGGAAATGTTATCGGCATAGACGATTGTTGGTTGGGAGAAGTAATCTAGAATTGCTTGTAACACGATGAAGGAACTCTGGGTTGTGAGTTGTCGGGATGTATAGGGTTGGCCTTATGCCAAGTTGTCAAGTGGGTAATTTACTTTCCCGGTAAAAGAATCTCGTGTTGTGGCGGAGGATTCCGCCAAGTTCCTCCTTAAGGGAAGTAAACATGCAAGAGAAGCCTTATTTAATCTACTATTGTCAAGATCGATCGAGTAGGAACAGTAGCCTACGAGTTAGAGTACCGTAAGAACTGAAGGGAATGCACCCAATGTTCCATGTTTTGAATTTAATGAGGTGGTTGACTGAGTCAGAAGTGGCATTACCTTGGGGAAGTGTCAGTTTTGGTGTGGGCAAGATACCCGCATCTTTTCCCAATGAGGAATTCCGGGGACGGAATTCTTTTAAGGGGGGAGTGTTGTAACAACCCGAATTTCTAGTATGTATTGAAAGCTTAGTGGCTAAATTCTAAGAATTTAAAGTTAAGTTAAGGGGCCTTTGTGCAATTTGTGAAAGATATAATTGGTTGCCAAAGCCCTAGGAAAATCAATTCCTCTCTATTGTTGGCGACTAGCAGGAGTGGAGAAGGAGAGAAATCAGATTTCATTTCCAATTGAAGAGAAGGCTTAAGCAATCAACAAATTGAAAGAGGAAGTAGCATTGGAGTCTAGTTCATCCAGGTAATTCCTTATTTCAATTCTGATCCTTTGTCTTATGGTAGAGTTGAGTTATTTAAGGGTTTTGTTTGAGAGTTGAGAGTAATGTTCTAAGAGGTGGATTAAGCCTCCTTTTGGGGTAATATAGCTAAGGGTTTGGTAAGGAAAAGAGTTGGATAAGTTATGTTGGTGTTTTGCTCAAAATCGTTTTGAATTAAGAGCATTTTAGCAGGTTTCGATCCCAAGAGGGGTATAGCAGCCGCCGTACCCGGTAAGTCGCCCTGTGGCGAAGGTTACCGGGAGAGCATCCGAAAAGGTTAATTTGATCCGGTAAGTTTAACTTGATCCGGTAAGTGTAGAGTTCCGGTAAGTTCGAGTTACCGGATAGTTCCGGTAAGGGGTATTTTACCCGGTAAGTGTAGCTACCCGGTAAGTGGTCCGAATTGTGGTGTTGACCGGTAAGTAGTCGTACCCGGTAAGTGTGGGGTACCCGATAAGTAGTAGGCATCCGGTTAGAGTTAGCAGCAGGTAAGTCGAACCCGGATAGTGTATAGAAAGATGGTTTAGGATCTGAGCAATGGTACTTCATTTATTTCTCAGGTAAATCGATTGGAAGTCAGGAACAAAGTAGGAAAGGAAAGTAAGCACGCCAGGTGAGTTTTTTTTAACTAAAATACGTGATTTTACGTGTTTTCCAAAGAAAGTGATTGTGTAGAAATGCCATGTTATTTTACATGATTTTTACCTGAATGAAAGTTAAATGTTTTACTGATTATGGTGTACTTGCGAGCATGTTTTATTTTTAAACCTTTATGAACGATTCCATGACAAATATGATTTGACTGAGATGTGATTTAGCATGAAAGAAATGTCTATTAAAGATTTCACGTTTCATGAGTTATGATGAGCTATTTGTATGTTATGTGGAGTCGGTCTGCACAGTGGTATCTGAGTACCTCGGGATCCGATGATCCCTTGAGCTGTTGTGAGGAGCTTGTAGGAGGGAATTCATTTCCTTCCTACTCGGATATGTGACTAGCTTGTAGGAGGGAATTCATTTCCTTCCTACTCGGATATATGACTAGCTTGTAGGAGGGAATTCGTTTCCTTCCTACCCGGATATGTGACTAGCTATGTGATCCTTAAACACTGTGCAGTACAATGGTTGAATGATTATGTGAAGAATGTTAATGTGTTTTATAAAATGATTTTTATAATGTTGATGTACGCTGTTTACGGAGGGAACTCACTAGACCTCATGGTCTAACTCGCATTTCAAAACTAAAACCTTTTCAGGTAAGAAAATAGTAGGAGGCTCCGGTAGGTGAGCAAGAGCAAGATAGAGTACAGTTGTAGATAGAGACATTGCCTGTGCCATGTATAGAAGTTAGTGCGTTCTCAGTTGTGTATAGGTTGTTTCCGCCAACCTTAGTTTGAGACTGATGTAACGAAATTTTGGGACCCAGTTTTGTAAATGTTACGATTTAATGCTATGTATGTCCTGTTGTATTTTTGGGCTGTTACAAATGGTATCAGAGCCATAGTTTAAGGGATTTAGGTGACTGGACGGGCCTAAACTTAAACTTTGGAAGTAGAAATCACAACTGAGAATCAGGAAATGCGTTAGGAGGGCACTATTGTAGATATATGACTAATAGGGTATCGAGGACAGTCATGTAAGGTAAGTTTGGGAGTACACCTGGCCAGTGTAATTGCGAACTTACACTATTGTATAGAATGTTACGAGTCGTCTAGAGGTAGATCTTCGTGGATTCGAAGAGGATGAGTGATTGCTTTTGAGTAAGACTCCCGGTTTTGGTGAGTCCCAGTTGTAGAAATCGTGAGGTAGATCAGTTGGGATGTTAAGGAAAGACATTGTCGAAATCTTGAAAGTGTCAATGGAGCTCTGACTTCTTAGTCGAGCTTTTCAATGGTAGGATCAATGAAATGAGATACCAAAAGTGAATTGAAAGCATGTAAAGGTAGAAGGTGAGAGATTTGATCAAAGCGAAAATAGTATGAAATGGTTGAGTAAGTGGGAGGTGGAACGCATGTACAACAAGCTATTGCATGACCGAGAGGGCGACCATTGGTCGAAGGTAGAGTGTCAAGGATAAGTTGCGTGAGTAAAGCGGTAGACCCGGTTAGAGTGAGTAGCCTTCAATTGCAAGTATAGTTTCATGCATGGCGTTCTTAGATGTAACAATCAAGGTCAAATATGGCCCGGGGTTGAAGTCTGGAGGTGATTTAAGTAAACCCATACTTGACAATCAAGGTCAAATATGGACGTACGATGTCGTTTTGAACCGAGAACTGACAATTAAATGTGTCATTCAAATGGGGTTGCCGTTTGCACATTTCCACAATCCTTACATGAGAAAGATGATCCAAAAATGTCTACAACCGGTAAGTCGTCAAACTCTTAGACGTGAGGCACTAGAAATATGATGAAATGTGAGACATGTTTTCTCAAATACCTAACAACGTTTCTTTAACTTGTGCTTTGTGGAGCGCACCACATGGATTGCCTACTTCTTATATATGTATAACGACACATTTTAGATGGATGCGTGACAATTAGACAAACGTGTAATCACATTTGAACCGTTTGGTGCGCCACATTTGGGTAATGTCAATTTTCAATTATTAAAAAAGCTCTTCTTTTTTATAATTTAACAAATAAAATTGTTAACATTTCATTTGATAACGCTAGTAATAATAGTGCATGTGTGGAAAAACTAAAGTGTGTTTTAACCCCTATGTTGGACAAACAAATATTTCATACACGTTGTGTTCCCCACATTATCAATTTAGCCGTTCAAGACGGTTTAACTACTTTTAAACGCGTATCGGATAAATTTAGAGTTATGTTACGGAGAATGTTTTCAAAAGGTAAAGCAATGCATGCGGGTTATAGAAAATATTGCAAACAATGTGATTTTAGAGATTTGGGACCGAACTTTGATATTGGCCTTTCGATGGAATTCGACGTATTATATGATCGAAAATTTGCTTGCACAAAAAAATTATTTACAGGCATTTTATAAACAACATTACGCAAATAATAGTATTTGCGATTGGGTTTGGCAAGTGCTTGATGGATTATACAATATTTTGGGCGATTTTAAAAACGCAATAACTTACTTATCCGGTGTGTAGTATCCAAGAAACCCTATAGTTTTAAATCAAACATATATTTTTTCAAAAAAATTGCAGAGTAGGAGTACAAATGCGATTGGGGAGCTTTGATGACTTCAAAGAAAAAAATTGTTAAAATATTTTAGAGATATTCCCTTTCTTTTCTTTGTGTCGTGACGTTAAACTCGATCTAAATGTTTCCGGTGTTGAGATTTTAATTACATAATTAAGTCAAACTTTTGGTTTAGATACACCAGAAAATTCTAGTTTTTCAACAGAAAGAAAATGAACATTTAATCGCCAATTTTACGAATTATTTGATATTTATAAACTCCGACATGGAGGAGGAAGCCAAACACAAAGCTCGTAACAACCACTATTTACAGAGCAACTTCTAGTAGTGGTCATCGCCAAAGCCAGAAAGACTTAATGACCTCTTTAATAAACCAGGTTGAATCAAGTAAAAAAAGCAGATATGGAAATGTTTTCGATGAGTTACAAGTTTACAAGCATACTAACTTCCATTGGAATCAAGTCAAGAATTTTGAATATTTAAAAATATTAGAATTTTGGCAAGAAAAGGAACAAGTATTTCCGGTTTTGACATCTATGGTCCGTGATATACTAACAATCCAAGCTAGTACCGTAGCTTCGGAGTCCACTTTTTGTCTTAGTGGCAGACTCCTTTCCATACATTGGATAAGATTAACCCAGAGTGTGTAGAATGTTCCGTTTGTTTGAAGGACTACTTGGATAGTATTGACAGAATTCAAGAAAAAACGGACCTAGAGGCGGAGCACGAGTTGGTGGAAGAAAATCTCGAAGAAAACGAAATCTATGAAGGACTACGTTCTCTCCCAACTACCGATACGATAATGTAGTGTATCACAGTGCAGAAACGACGACGAAATATTCGATGTTCATGACCTCGATGATGGAACGACTCTTGCCCGATTTGGATCGATAGAAACTCTTCAACACTTTCAACCATGGGAGGAATAAGTGTATTTTCTTATAGTTCAATAAACGTATATTTTTAATTAATTGTTCAATCGAAACTATGATAAAATGTATTTTTTAAGTATATTCGAGTGACTAAATTACGTATTTTTAAGTGTATTAGAATAACATTTATAAATGTTTTTTTTAAAAAGTTTTTTTTTGTGAAGACCCGGTTTCTAGGGACCAGTTATACAAACGCTTAAACGAGCCCGAATATGATGAGCTAGGCCCGGCCCCAACGAAAGCGCAGTTTTCAAGAATAATGTTTAGGCCCGGTTTTGGTGAGGCCTGACCCGATATTTTGGCCATCTCTATCACCGATGGATCTAATGGCCGATGATTGTTATTACCGGCGGATTTTCAATCACCGACAGAAAAAATATATATTTTTATTTAACGCTTTATAAACATTGAAAATATATGCTAATTATTTTTTATTTTGAAGCGCTCTTTTAACCTTACACCTCGTCGTGTTGGGCCTCATTAGGATCAAATATTCCGAAGGCATTGAGCGACTGTGCAAAGGTTGATACAAGGATCTAAACGCAAAATAAAGGACATATTTTATGGATAATGGTGATTTTGATCATATCGAGAAAGCAAGAAAACATCCTCTATCTTCTGTTAAGAAGGATATTTGGCATGAACCATAGACCACTTTCTCGATCCCAAGTATAGAAAACAAAGTAAAGTACGATTCCAAGTCTTCACGACTCATCATCGTATGTTTCTACACGTTTTAAGCAGGTAAATATATTTAACTTTGAAATAATTTGATATATTATTAATGGTTACCTAAGTCTATAAAATTAATCATATAGATTTATTTTTCGTATAAAAATCCGGCGACACAAGAATTGCTTAGTTGGATCGATAATTTGCATAAAATGCACACTCGATTGGGGGAATGGGTCAACAATGTTGCTCGGTCATATCTTGTAAGAAATTGCTTAACTGTAATTAAATAATAATTGCAGTTAAATTTATGTTATTCATTATTCTTATTACAAAGCTAAACAGAAGAGGCTTATTACAGAAAAAGAATCACTAACTCAACAACACGGGTCTAGCTCCTCGATGTGGTGAATGAGTCACATATACTATCTACAGTACTAGGAGAACATTGCAATCATAAAAGAGGGCGAGGATGCATGTCTAAGGGTCATTTGTCATCCTCTGTGTTTGACTAGCTTGAACACACCACGTCACCTCAACTACCATTTACCGATGACTAGGTACGAGTTATAGTCTGGAACTTTAGTGCATTCGTTAGGCATAGTAACACGACACACATGGCTATGGTTGCGGTGATTAGGAACTTCAGTCTGAATGTGCACGTTTAAGGTATTCCTACGTTCTCTGATACGATGAGGATTTGGGGAATGATTAGATATTTATTATTCATAACTATACTTGTAGGTCTTGTTTTATACAATTAGTTTTTCGTGTTTATTATTGGTATTTCTATGTTTTAGAGTTGATTTTTAGTACTAATAAAACCGTGTTTAATTTTCTTCAAAAAATCGTGTTTATTATTGGTTATTATTGGTATTCGTATGTTTCATTGTTGATATTTCTTACTATAACTAGGGGTGTAAATGAGACGAGACAACTTATGAGCTACTCGAGATTGACTCGGTCAACACTCGACTCGAATAGGCTCGACTCAAACTCGAGCTCGACTCGACATACTAACGAGTCGAGTCGAGCGAACTGATACTTGACTCGATAAGCTCGTGAGATACTCGAATATATATTTTATATAATTAACCTTATATTATAAGTTATAGAATATAATGTAAAATAATTAATAATTATTATTTTAATATAATACATTAATAATATAATAATATAATTAATGAACAAGTTTTTTTGTTCGTTTAGTTAAACGAACAAACATGAACAAGAGTCTCGTATTCATTATGTTCGTGAACGTTTGTTCGTACATTTATGTTCGTTTAATTATGTTTGTTTACATTCGTAAATGTTAGTGTACATATAATAATAACTAGAGAAATTAAAGCAAAATAGTGTACGTAAATGTTTGTGTACGTTTAAGTGTGTTTACTAATATAATAAATAAACATCACAATAATAATTAGTAATATTATATTAATTGAATTGACAATAAAAATAATAATGATAATAAACTCAAGTTTTTGGGAATTTTTTTTGGAAACTAATTATGTAAAAGACATGGATGAACTTTGGAGGGTGTGTGTCTAGTCCATCCCACATTGGTGGGATATAGAACCCAATGCTTTGAACTCCACTATATATAGACCCTTTCCCTCCCTTGTTTTTACATCATGAGTCTTCGCTCAATGGCTTGCGCTTAAGGGCTTGAGCACAGTGGTTTGAGCCTATATGATTATTTTAATAGGAGTTCCCCCATGAAAGTGGTTCACATTGAGTTCTTTTATGCATTAAACGACTTTGAGATTGATTCGAGTTAGAGTTTGATTCGAGTTCGAGTTTGAGCTTGATTCGAGCTTGAAACGAGTTCGAGTTCGTGCTTGGAAATTGGCTTTCGAGACGAGTTCGAGTTTGAATTTTTACTACTCGCAAGTTTTTGAGTCGATTTCGACTGATACTCGAGCTCGACTTTCATTATTTACACTCCTAACTATAACAATCGTATTTATTTAAAATGTGCAAACAATAGCCGAAAAATACCAAAAATGATATGTATAAAGACGACAAACCGTCCCATATAGCGACAATATATAGTTGCTAATAATTTATCCAAGAAATTAATTAACTTATTGCGAAGACATGTCAAATAATTAATTTACTTATAGCGACAATATTTGGTTGCTAATAGTAACTTTCAAATAATTGATTTTACCTGTAACATACGGTCTCTAAAACTTAATTGAGTAATTGAATTAAAATCATTGTAGCAACGAGTTACGTCACAAAAACTCGAAGTCGTCGCAATAAACCATCGTCACTATTGCCATTGCTTGTGGTTGCTATTGGTTTTTTAGCTGTTTGGGTAAAAAATCAGACATCACGACCGACGCTAGAAATCAAACGACACTTAATGTACGACAAGTCTTGTATTAAGATAAGGTCCTGTAAACTAAGCACTACCATGGCCATAGTTGTCACTTAGCACGTACTCACGACCTGCGACCAAGACCCTCGGTAAAATCTTACGATTGTCGTAAGATTCCTTGTGACCATGATTAATGATAACGCCATTTTTTGGCGTTATTTTCAATCCATAAACCAATGAGATTGGCTTGGAATTAAGCAAAAAGGTGGAATTTTATGGGTTATCTAGTGAAATGTGCAGGCTATTCAAAAGAAGACAGACATCGAGAAACGGAGCGAAACAAAGCCAAAAGAGAGCCCATTTCGAAGCCCAACGGAAGCCCAAGACCCATGACCGAACCAGGACCCGAACCGCGATCCAGAAAACGACCCACGCGGCCAAAAGGACACGCGCCGCTTACCACGCGACTTGCAAGTCGCGTGGAAAACCGCGTAAGCCACTGTTTGTCGAATTTCAGCTTTATTAATCGGGTTTTAGGTCATTATTCGGTATGGAGTTTTCGAGACACGACGGTAGGCAGTCCAGGGGCGATTTTTAGAGCACTTGTACGTATTTTGGAGCAGCGAGAGAGGATTGATTGAGGAGAGTTCACTACACAACGTGGATTAGAGCCGAGTGAGAAGGGATTCATCATACTTTTGTTACGATTACCATCACCATGAATTCACGCACCACTTTATTCCTTGTTGCTTATGTTTTTATCCACCCCAACATGAACTAATCTTTAGATGTTGGGGGTTGGATTGACTATGGATTTTAGGATGGATGACGTGTAACCGA
The DNA here is from genome assembly GCA_033807775.1 of Saussurea involucrata. Taxonomy (NCBI): domain Eukaryota; kingdom Viridiplantae; phylum Streptophyta; class Magnoliopsida; order Asterales; family Asteraceae; genus Saussurea; species Saussurea involucrata. The sequence goes on from CM066317.1 coordinate 30,090,601, forward strand.
ATGATTAACTTTACTTGATTAGATCTATGAAGTACTTGATTTCCGTTTTTATTATCAGTTGTAGTTTGATCACCTTCAATTGAATATCATTGTTTTTAATTAAGTTTGGGAAAAGTAATTAGAAACTGGATCAAGAAAGCAAGTACCGGAAAGGAGATTCGAGCTGAGATAGCCGAATCACTTTCTGCTCTGAATAGTTGACCTAAAATATTTTTAAACCCTAGGTTTGGTTCGAGAGATAAAACCTACAAGTTTCGAAATAAAAGTTGTTTTGCTTGAAAGAGAATAACAGTGATTGTCAACTAGGGTTCGTAGGGATAATCAGTAATCAACTTCGTTCGGGTATTCGTTCCTCAGTAGTATAGCCATAGAAAGTCCAACCCTCAACCTTTTCTCTATCAAAGTTTTCCAAAAACCTCCCGTAAGTCGATTTTAGTCTTATTTTAGTTTTACTAAGTTTTTAAAACAATTCTCAACCAACATCCGATTTCGACAGCTCAGTTAATAGGGTTGATAGTCATTGTGATACTTAGTTCCTAGTTCCCTTGGTTCGATACTCGTACTTCCGTACTATTACTTGATTTCGACACCGTACACTTGCGGTTAGATTTAGGGGGTGTAAACCCGCCTATCAAGTTTTTGGCACCGTTGCCGGGGAACTAGTTGCAACTAATAGCACTACCAGCTATACGCGCTATTAGATTGAGCATTTTCTTTTCTTGTTATTTCATTTTGTCACGTTCAATTTTTGGGTTGCTGATTTTGTTCCTTTTTCATTTCAGGTACTAATTGGTTTATGCCATGGAAGACCCGAGGGGAAGAGCTCGAGAAATTTGATCCGAAAATTGAACGAACCGCCCGTTGTCTACGTAAAGAAGCGAAAGCTAGAAAAAATCTAAAAGTCGAGATCTCTGACGACGAGAAACCTCCATGTAATGATCCGCCTCGCAACAACCCACCACCACCTTCTGCGAGACGTCCTATGCGGTCGTTTGCCGATCCGAATGTGGCGGCGGCACGCATAGGCATTCAGCCACCCAGAACTGCGGCTAATTATTTCGAAATCAAGCCGAGTACCATTGTCATGGTACAACAGAATCAGGTCGGAGGAGCGCCAACTGAAGACCCCCATGCACATCTTCGTGCATTTGAACGAATCTGCACTACGTTCAAAATCAATGGGGTGGAGGAGGATACAATCAAGCCGAGGCTGTTCAGCTTCTCTCTCAAAGGCCGAGCCGAGACTTGGACGGAAAGTATCCAACCAGATTCGATCACCACCTGGGCGCAGTTGAAAGCTGCATTTCTTCAAAAGTTTTTCCCACCAAGTAGAACTGCTCAACTCATGGCTGAAATCACCCATTTCGCTCAATGGGATCAAGAAACGCTGTATGAAGCTTGGGAGCGGTATAAAGACATGCTAAAGAAGTGCCCTAATCATGGATTACACGGCTGGGTCATCATCCAGACGTTCTTTAGTGGTCTCCACCCGCAGTTTAAAAATGATATTACAGCTGCAGCGGGTGGAGCTCTAATGGACAAATCTTATGAAGAAGCATGCGAACTGATTGAGAACCTGGCCGAGCACAGTTTTTCTACTCCAAGATCAGCCGTAAGAAGGGTTGCAAATGTGCAAGATAATGACGAGCTAAAGGCCATAAAAGCTCAGTTAGCCGCACTCACTAATAAGATGAATGGAGCTTCTATGCAATCAGCATTCATGATGGACGAAGGTATGCCGGATATAGCTCCACCCGTGATTGAGCCGGAGCAAGTTCAATTTTTGCAAAATCGGAACAACCGGCCAAGGAACGATCCGTTTTCAAATACATACAATGAGGGTTGGAAAAAGCACCCTAATTTGTCTTGGAGCCAACCGCAAGGGCAACCCGGCCAACAACAAGGTAACCATCCTAATTTTTCTAATTCTGCTAACACTAACAATGTTTATCGTCCTCCAGGTTACAACCAGCGGAAGTTTGATGAAGGACAATCCGGAGAGAGGAAGCCAGGATTAGAGGACATGATGATGAAGTTCATGTCTAAGATGGACAGCACGGTTGAGGGTTTAGCCAGTACAGTGAACACAGTCAAAGCGGCTACCGATCAAAACACGGCATCCATAAAAATCCTTGAAAGGCAAATGGGGCAGCTCTCTGACGCCCTACAAAACCGAGCCCCCGGGAAATTTCCAAGTCAATCCGAAAGGACTAACCGGGAAGATTGCAAGGCCATTCATCTGAGGAGTGGTAAGGAGCTGATTAAGGACCCAACTCGAGAACCGGCATCAAAGGGAACTGAATCCAAAGGGGAGGATTTCGAGATGGTAGATATGGAGGAGTTAGAGGCCGAGGAAGAGGTTGTGACTGAGGAAAGCACGAAGAATACCGAGAAGAAACGAGAGCAGCCAATGCAAGTACCGGTCAAGCCGGTAACGCCTAAAGTGCCATATCCGAACAGGCTTAAGGCCCACAGGGAGGATCTTAACTATTCTAAGTTTCTTGAAGTTTTTAAGAAATTACATATTAACATCCCTTTTGCAGATGCTTTAGCACAGATGCCCTCGTACGTGAACTTCTTGAAAGACATCCTTTCTAACAAAAGGAAGATCGAGGAGCACGCAACGGTTGCACTCACTGAGGAGTGCAGCGCTATCATCCAACATAAGCTTCCCCCGAAGCTTAAGGATCCAGGGAGTTTCACTATCCCTGTTAATATAGGAAATTCTGAATTTAGTAAGGCTCTATGCGATCTTGGTGCAAGTATTAACCTAATGCCATTGTCTATTTTCAGGAAACTCGGGCTTGGAGAGGTACAACCAACCAGTGTCACTTTGCAGCTAGCTGACAGATCCATTAAGTACCCGTATGGGGTAATTGAAGACGTGCTGGTCAAAGTAGACAAATTCTATCTTCCAGTTGACTTTGTGATCCTCGACATGGATGAGGACAAGGAGATACCGCTGATACTTGGCCGACCATTTTTGGCCACGGGAGGAGCACTGATTGATGTTAAAGGAGGAAAGCTCACTTTGAGAGTGGGTGACGAAGAAGCGGTCTTCGATGTTTTCCGAGCAGCCAAGCAAAGCATGGGATCAAACGAATGTTATCGGGTAGATGTAATGGACGCATTAATTGAAGAAACAAGTGTTGTACAAGTTTCCGGAGACCAATTGAATAATGCATTGACGAGTATCGACGATGATCCGGAAAGCGTTAGTGTGATGCAATTGAATGCATCATCGTCATACCGAGGGTCTCGACGACCCGTGATTGAGGATTTGGGGGAGCCGATCCCTAAATCTCAACCATCTTCGCATACACCACCAAAGCTTGAGCTCAAACCGCTACCCGATCATCTCGAGTATGCATACTTGGGAGAAAAAGACACGCTTCCGGTTATCATATCGTCTAAGTTGAGTGCCGAGAATAAAGAGAAGCTACTCCGGGTTCTTAGAGAACATCAAGCAGCAATTGGATGGACAATAGCTGACCTAAAAGGATTGAGCCCTACATTTTGCTCACATAGAATCAACCTCGAAGAAGGGCATATACCGGTTGTCCAACACCAACGCCGGCTCAACCCGAATATGAAAGAAGTGGTCCGGAAGGAGGTTCTAAAACTCCTTGATGCTGGAATTATTTACCCGGTTCCGGATAGTCCATGGGTGAGCCCGGTCCAAGTGGTGCCAAAGAAGGGTGGTATGACAGTTGTTCGAAACAATAATAATGAGTTGATTCCGTCCCGAACAGTTACTGGTTGGAGGGTGTGTATTGACTATCGAAAGCTGAATGACGCGACAAAGAAAGACCATTTCCCTCTTCCCTTCATTGATCAGATGTTAGAGCGGTTATCGGGGCATGAGTATTATTGCTTCTTGGACGGGTATTCGGGGTATAATCAGATACCAATAGCCCCCGAAGACCAAGACAAGACAACATTCACATGTCCTTATGGTACGTTTGCTTACCGGAGGATGCCTTTTGGTTTATGCAACGCTCCAGCTACCTTTCAGAGATGTATGATGGCGATCTTCTCAGACATGGTAGAGCGGACGATTGAGATTTTTATGGACGACTTTTCCGTGTTCGGGCCTTCATTTGATACATGTTTGGAACACTTGAGAGCTGTCTTGCAAAGATGTGAAGAGACAAGTCTGGTACTGAACTGGGAGAAATGTCACTTCATGGTGACTGAAGGGATCGTACTCGGCCACAAAGTATCAAAAGATGGAATTGAAGTGGACAAGGCAAAGGTGGCGGTGATCGAGAATCTTCCTTACCCGAACTCCGTCAAGGGAGTCCGAAGTTTCTTGGGGCATGCCGGGTTCTACCGGCGGTTTATACAGGATTTTTCTAAAATCACTAAACCCTTATGTTCATTATTGCTTAAAGATGCTAAATTCGAGTTCACTAACGATTGTATTTCTGCTTTTGACAGGTTAAAGACAGAGTTGATATCCGCACCGATTCTCACAGCTCCCGATTGGAGTTTACCTTTTATTTTGATGTGTGATGCGAGTGACACCGCTGTTGGAGCGGTATTGGGCCAAAAGAAGGATAAGCGGATGCATGTGATCTACTATGTGAGTAAGACTCTGGATGATGCCCAGCTCAATTACGCAACTACCGAGAAGGAACTGTTGGCGGTTGTCTATGCTTGCGAGAAGTTCCGGTCATATCTAGTGGGGTCTAAGGTAATTGTCTACACCGACCACTCCGCTTTAAAGCATCTCATGGCCAAGAAGGATGCTAAACCGAGACTCATTCGATGGGTATTATTACTCCAAGAATTTGACATGGAAATCTTGGATAAGAAGGGTTCAGAGAATACGGTAGTGGATCACCTCTCGAGACTTGAGGGAGGTGAGGATCAAAGCAAAGATAAGACCGTCATTAACGACTCGTTTCCGGACGAACAACTTTTCAAGGTTAGCCACACCGAGCCCTGGTTTGCGGACATGGTCAACTACTTGGTGGGAGGAGTAATTCCGTATCAGATGAACTCCCACCAAAAGAAGAAATTTCTATTTGAGGCCAAAAGGTACTATTGGGACGAGCCTTATTTGTACAAATCATGTGCTGATGGGATGATCCGGAGATGTGTTCCGGAGGAAGAAAAGGCCGAGATTTTGAACCATTGCCACGCCTTGGGATGCGGAGGCCATTTTAGCACCGATAGAACAGTGGCAAAGATCCTTCAGTCGGGCTTCTTTTGGCCATCCATGTTTAAAGAGACTCGTGAATTCATCACTAAGTGCGACCGATGCCAAAGAACGGGGAATATGACCAAGAGGGATGAGATGCCAATGCAGATCTTCATGGAAGTCGAACTCTTCGACGTATGGGGCATCGATTTCATGGGACCGTTCCCAAACTCACACCGAAATGAGTATATCTTGGTCGCGGTGGACTACGTGTCCAAGTGGGTAGAGGCAACCGCGACTCCGACAAATGATTCTAAAGTAGTGATTAATTTCCTACGGAAGAATATCTTCACGAGATTTGGAGTCCCTAGAGCACTGATCAGTGATGGCGGTAGCCACTTTTGTAATCGGTATCTGGATGCTGTACTAAAAAAGTACTCGGTAAAGCACAAGGTCATGACACCATATCACCCACAAGCAAATGGTCTAGCGGAAGTGTCCAATCGAGAACTCAAGCAGATCCTAGAGAAGACAGTGAATTCATCCCGGAAGGATTGGTCATTGAAGTTAGACGACGCACTGTGGGCATACCGGACGGCATTCAAAACCCCTCTTGGTACCACTCCCTATCGGTTAGTATTTGGCAAGTCGTGCCATTTACCGGTGGAACTCGAATGTAGAGCGTTCTGGGCGATAAAGAAGCTGAACATAGAACTGGATACAGCCGGAAGGAAGAGATTACTGCAACTGTGTGAATTAGAAGAACTCCGACTGGATGCATTCGAGAACGCGGCTATCTACAAGGAGAGAACGAAGAGATTCCACGATCAGCGACTCCGCGAAAAGGTACTCACTCCAGGAATGAATGTTTTGTTATTTAACTCTCGTTTACGTCTTTTTCCAGGTAAACTAAAATCCAAGTGGTCTGGACCGTTCACCGTCAAGGAGGTATACCCGCATGGAGCAGTGGAGCTACAAGGACAAGACGGGGCGACCTTCAAAGTGAACGGTCAGCGAGTCAAACCATATTATGGAGGAGAGACGAGGGCATCTGAAGCCATGTACCTGGATGAGCCGAAGGAGTGATCGGAAGGAAGGTCGAGCCACGACCGAAACCAAGGCGCTGGGTGGGAGGCAACCCACCGAGGTTTGCTTTCTGTTTCAATTTCATTTTTTTCCCTTTGAGTGTGATTTTAGATACGAAAAACACAAAAACAACGAAAAATTCAAAAAAAAAAAGCAAACAGGCCCTTACGCGGTTTATCCCGTGGTTTGCATACCGCGTGATACCTTCGAGTAATTCTGAAACAGAGACATACGCGGTATGTTACGCGGTTTACATACCGCGTGGTAAACCGCGCGTGTCCCTGGACGGTTAGGGTTTGGTTTGTCCTCTTGTGTGCAGCCTTTTGTTCTTTATTTCATTTCATGTATTTCTTTTTCTTCATTTCCCTGCACATCTCTCTCTCTCTAGCTCAAAAATACCTCTCTCTCTCTCACAAAATCTCCTCTCCATTGCTAAGGGTTTCATCCCCAAATTTCAGTTTTTGTGCACTCCATCTTTACAAGACCAAGGTATGTTTTCTTTTCTGATTTTCTTGTTGGTCTTCATGTACGATTTTGGGTAAAGGTTGTTCCATTGTCTCTCATTTCATGTTTCCATGTGCCACTATCCTTGCTTCTCCATGGTTACACCCTTTCTCACAAAAATGTTTGCTTTTACGGATGAATGCTTAGATCTTGATCACATGCTTGTTATTTATGCTTATAATGCTGTGATTTGTGAATTTTGTGAGCTTATGTGCATAATATCCATGATGGGGAATTTGTGGGACGTAAAATGGGAGAAATGTAGCTAGATCTGTGGTTTACGGGTATTTCCACTTGTGTGCATAAAACAATATGACAGGGTTTATGGCAACATAAACCCTTAAGTTATTTTTGTGGGTTGCCTATTAAGTATAGACATAGCCAAACCTAAGTTTTACTTAGGTTTGGGGTTCCTTTCAGTGTCCAACAGTGTAAATTGTCGAAGAATTTTAGATGTTGCACTAAGGAATTGTGGTAGTTTTGTGGTCACGTAGCTGTTGGTAAATCTGCATGAGCTGAACAGTATTTTATTGGTAATCTGCATGCTTGGGATTTTGTGAATTTTAGCTGTACGTACAAGTGAGAAAAAGGAGATACAACAAACCTAAGTTTCACTTAGGTTTGGGGTGCCTCCCTTTTCATCTGGCACAATCACATTTGACCCCTTGCAAACCTCAGTTTTACCGAGGTTTGGGGTGGCAATGAGCACGACAACTCACTTGAGTCCATTTACTTTGCAGGTCATGAGGCACCATCCTAGCACACACCTCTCGTTCCCCGAATATGAGCGGATCCATCACAGCAATAGACGGGCTATGTTTGACCGGGAGAATCCGGATAAGAGAACTCGGCATCGCCAGATGCGCGCAAATAAATGTATTCCCTTCGGGGAAAGGGGCATCAAGATCACAACTCTTCCGGCCGGCTCAAGGGTGCCGGAAATCATTGGCCAACACTCATGGGAGGGGTTCATCCGAACCCGACCCGGGTACTGCGAAGAGACGGTGAAAGAATTTTTTGCCTGCATGATCCCTGCCGTATATCATGATCGGTGTGCGTATGGGCAACATTGAGGTCCGGATCTCTCCGGCCGACATCGACGCATACTTCCACGCCCCTCGCCGAGCAGAGCTGAGCGCCACATACGGTTTATCTCCCCATCCGGCGTTTCAAGAGCAGCTGGGTTCATCTATTGCCGCCTCGCTAAGGCGGAATGGACACGCTGGGTGGAATAAAAGGGACCAGCACATCTTGAAAAGTGAAATGCATACTGATATTGCATTTCTCATGCTCTTCCTCAAGGCCTCCTTGAAGCCGTCGACTCACAACACTACCGCCGATAGTCAAGTAGCCGAAGTCCTCTATTCTCTCCACAACAATCTTCCGATGGATATCGGACATATCATTTGGATGGAGATCTTGGACGCAGGTATGACCCTAGACGGTGTTCTACCGTTCCCAAACTTAATTACTCATTTTTGTAGGGAAGCGGGTGTCCCAATCGGACAACTCAAGGCGTCAAAAGGGGACTTCACGGTAACGCAGTATAGGCACCAAATCACAGCGGCGAACAAATTGGAGGCGCGGAGAAAGGTGGATCCCAACTACCAGGTGCGCAAGCTTGCGGAACCCGCCCACGAATCATCCGAGAGTGCCTCGGAGAGTGACCCAGACTTTGACCCGGAGGCACCAGCGGCGGAGGAGGACGTTCACGGCGGCGACACACCACCCTATATGCGCTGATTTATGACGCGTATGACGATGCAGGTTAGCGGGATAAACGCGCATGTCGATCTTGGATTCCGCAACTTGAATCTGCGAATGGACGGCTATGGCAACCGGTTGGATGACTTTGACTACCACCTCGCGCAAGCTGGATTTCCACCATAACAAGCACCACCAACAGCACCTCAAGGTCGTCGGAGAGTGAGAGGACGGCAAGATGAGGACGCTCCATCTTCCTCCCGCCGGTAATGGGTTTGTTTTTCATACTCTCTTATTTGTTGTTTCGATGATGTTCTGTACTATTTGGTTCCTTGCTTACTTCGGATGACTGTAATAATAACACACACTATGTCTGTATTTTCTGTACCACTTGCTTACACATTGGGGACAATGTGTGGGTAAGGTTTGGGGTTGCCATCGGGCCCCGTTTATGCACGTTGTCGTCCCACGCTCATGAATAGTTGATCATTGTAGCCAATAATTTTTGTTTTGGATGATTGAGACTGACCACTGTGGGGAGAATCTTGTGATAGTGACATGACCATTAGGGGAGAACCGGGAAAGGGCATAACTAGGGACATTAGTGGAGACCACCCAAAAGCAAGAATTGAGCCTAAAGAAGCTTTTCATTTCGAGGGACTTTAAACACGAAATTCATATACACTTTTTCGAATTCCTCGTCGTGATTATAGAGTGATCTCGCTATAATATTGCATTGAGTAGCAAAGACGGCCATCGGGATATTGGGTAAGGGTCTAGTAAACCGTATCATGTGGACCTCAAGATATGATTCCAGGCAATGTGTTTTAACCCAATTTTAGCTATCGTCCCCTTTTACCCGTAGTGTACATCCATAAACCACTTTGAAGCCAAACACTCACCACATTCTTGTCAAACCCATCATTAAACCCATTAGCTAACAGCCTCAGCCAACCCTATCCGAAAGTGTATCAATCGGAAGCAGTAATGAACTACCAGAGATAGAGCAGAAAAGAAAGAATTTCGGCCAGTCATAAGAATAAAATGGGTCAATGTAACCCGAGAAATAGAAAAGAGGGCCAATGATGCCCCAAACAAATAAAGAGGACCAATGAAGTCCCAACTGGAAAAAAAACAGTTTGTTAGTGTTTACAGCAGCTGAATAAGAGAGTCAAGCGACTCCAATAAGCGACAAAGAGGGCCAAATGATAGAGGTTGAAGTAGAAAAGTTCAGAACTGCCAATGATTGACACGCCGAGGATCTTTGATCCTTTTTACCCTTCATTTCTCAGCCATAACCCTAGCCCCGTTACAACCTGTGTAAAGACCTGGATGATCTTCTGGAAGATGTGATTAGGTTTACGACCACCCTCACTGATATTCCCTATCTTGCTACTTGATTCTTCTTGAGATCAAATCTTTGGACATTTGTGCGTCTTTCTTTCAAGTTGTCATGTAATGATTTGAGTATTATTGTGCATAACTTCCTTAAACATGACAACATGTGCGACAGCCTAGGTTCGAGTGAAATGAGCGCATCCCGTGAGGTAGGGTCGAGGCGAAATGTTTTCCCTAGTATGTCTGGACCTAGTACGACCTTAATGTAATCGGAGCAGTCACGAGTTCAACTCACAAGGGAAGGTCTTAGATCAAACAGAATAAGGATGAGGTTAGGATGAGATAAGTATTCGCGAGTATGGGAAGTCACCAGTGCATAACGTGGTACCGATTGAGAGACGTGTGTTATTATTTCACTGATATATGTTTTATTTCTATTTTGCCGCTAATTTGCTTGAGGACAAGCAACGCTCGGTTTGGGGTTGTTGATAACGCCATTTTTTGGCGTTATTTTCAATCCATAAACCAATGAGATTGGCTTGGAATTAAGCAAAAAGGTGGAATTTTATGGGTTATCTAGTGAAATGTGCAGGCTATTCAAAAGAAGACAGACATCGAGAAATGGAGCGAAACAGAGCCAAAAGAGAGCCCATTTCGAAGCCCAACGGAAGCCCAAGACCCATGACCGAACCAAGACCCGAACCGCGATCCAGAAAACGACCCACGCGGCCAAAAGGACACGCGCGGCTTACCACGCGACTTGCAAGTCGCGTGGCAAACCGCGTAAGCCACTGTTTGTCGAATTTCAGCTTTATTAATCGGGTTTTAGGTCATTATTCGGTATGGAGTTTTCGAGACACGACGGTAGGCAGTCCAGGGGCGATTTTCAGAGCACTTGTACGTATTTTGGAGCAGCGAGAGAGGATTGATTGAGGAGAGTTCACTACACAACGTGGATTAGAGCCGAGTGAGAAGGGATTCATCATACTTTTGTTACGATTACCATCACCATGAATTCACACACCACTTTATTCCTTGTTGCTTATGTTTTTATCCACCCCAACATGAACTAATCTTTAGATGTTGGGGGTTGGATTGACTATGGATTTTACGATGGATGACGTGTAACCGAATGATTAACTTTACTTGATTAGATCTATGAATTACTTGATTTCCGTTTTTATTATCAGTTGTAGTTTGATCACCTTCAATTGAATATCATTGTTTTTAATTAAGTTTGGGAAAAGTAATTAGAAACTGGATCAAGAAAGCAAGTACCGGAAAGGAGATTCGGGCTGAGATAGCCGAATCACTTTCTGCTCTGAATAGTTGACCTGAAATATTTTCAAACCCTAGGTTTGGTTCGAGAGATAAAACCTACAAGTTTCGAAATAAAAGCTGTTTTGCTTGAAAGAGAATAACAGTGATTGTCAACTAGGGTTCGTAGGGATAATCAGTAATCAACTTCGTTCGGGTATTCGTTCCTCAGTAGTATAGCCATAGAAAGTCCAACCCTCAACCTTTTCTCTATCAAAGTTTTCCAAAAACCTCCCGTAAGTCGATTTTAGTTTTACTAAGTTTTTAAAACAATTCTCAACCAACATCCGATTTTGACAGCTCAGTTAATAGGGTTGATAGTCATTGTGATACTTAGTTCCTAGTTCCCTTGGTTCGATACTCGTACTTCCGTACTATTACTTGATTTCGACACCGTACACTTGCGGTTAGATTAACTAACCCTTGACAAGCGTTTTCTTTGTGTCTAATTAATGCAGGTCACGCGCATTTAGGGTGCGTTTGGTACACATACAGAATAGAACATGATAGGACGGGATAGGACAGAACGGAACAGGACAGAACAACTATTCAGCGTTTGGTTGACAGAACTGGACAGAACAGAACATATAACATTGGATAAAATACAATAAATAAAATTTTAAAAATTAATAAAATATAAAAAAGATGTGTATTTGATGTTTTCTACGGTCCCTTGCGGATCGATCCAACCAACCGTGGGTGGTTATTGGAGACTTCAACGACCTCCTTTCGCAAGAGGAAAAAAGAGGTCTTAACACTCACCCCGATTGGTGTATCCAAGGCTTTAGAGAGGCCCTATCTGACTGTCGGTTATTGGATTTGTCCATGTTTGGCTTCCCGTTCACTTGGTGTCGCCACAAAAAGAAACCCAACGAAAGTTCTCGATCGGGTGGTTGGAACCCAATCTTAGATCAGCACGTTTCCCGAGTATTGGGTTGAGAATCTTGTTTGTCCTATCTTGGACCAATCTTCTATTGTTCTTCACACCCAGGTACGTCCCTCCTCCACGTTTGACAAATTATTCCAGTTTGAGAATAAGTGGTTGCAGGAACCGTCTTTCACCCAATTCTTCTTGGATAGCTGGAATTCTTTAAATCAGGGTGACATTTCTTCCAAGCTTCCCAAGTTAGCAGTTGTTCTTGGGAAATGGGGGAGGAATCTTAACCTTTCCTATAAAAACGAGGTTAAAAATGCGTATGTGAGACTAGACTTTCTCCGCAAAAGTCCGGACCCGATTTCCAACGCGGCATACGATGAAGAGAGACACTGTCTTCTTTCTATTCTACTAAAAGAAGAGGAGCATTGTAAACAACGGGCCAAGTTTTACTGAAGGAGATCGGAACATCAAGTTTTTCCATGCGTACGCTAACAGACGGCGTAGGAGGAACCGAATTCTCAAAATTAAAGACGATGATGGAACTTGGGTTAAGGACGTCAATGGTATTCATAATATTACAACTCAGTATTTTTCCCGTCTTTTTTCGGTCAGTTCGGGCTCCCCGGATAGGATCACCAAGTTGATAAAAAGAAGGCTTTCTGACAGAGATATTGCTCGTCTTGAAATGGGCTTCACGATAGAAGAATTCCGGGTTGCTCTTTTCCAAATGCACCCGGATAAGTCTTCCGGCCCGATGGGTTTAATCCCCGATTCTATCAGAAATTTTGGACTCTTATTGGTGATGATATTTTTAATGCGGGTTTGTCGTGGTTGGATAGTGGGACCCTTTCGATCGGTATCAATGACACCATTATTACCCTTATTACGAAATGCGAGTCACCGACTTCTTTGAAAGATTACAGACCAATCACTCTATGCAATGTCATCGTAAAAATTATCACCAAGGTTTTGGCTAACCGAATTAAACCGATCCTACCTTCGCTGATCTCTAAAAACCAAACCGCCTTTGTCAAAGACCGGTTGATTACGGACAATGTCTTAATTGCTTTGGAAAGGCTTCATTCCATGCAACGTAATACTCGTAAAAAAATTGGTGAAGTGGCGCTTAAAATTGACATCAGTAAAGCTTATGACCGACTTGATTGGTCGTACCTGAGACAGATGCTTCAAGCCTTCGGCGTCCCACAGAGATGGGTTAGCAGGTTAATGCTTTGCATCGAATCTGTGAAGTACTTTATCCATGTTTACAATGACCTAGTTGGGCCTATTATCCCCCAAAGAGGACTTCGACAGGGCGACTCCCTCTCCCCTTATTTATTCATCATGTGTATGGAAGGCCTCTCGGCTTATATCAACCATGAGGAAGCTAGTGGTCGCTTACATGGCTGCCTTCCCGCTAAGGGGGCCCCGTCTATTTGTCATCTCTTTTTTGCAGACGTTGCTTTTATTTTTTGCTGGGCATCGGTCGATGAAATATGCCACGTTAAATTCATGCTCTCGACATATGAAACGGCCTTGGGGTAAGCCATTTATTATTCCAAGTCTGGTATAATGTGAAGCAACAATCTGGCTTCTGATCTCTTGCATAGTTTTTCTTGTATCCTTGGCATCGACAAACCCATTAACACGGGTCGTTATCTTGGCCTACCATCTCTTGTGGGAAGATCAAAAAGTGTATCTTTAGACATATTCGAGACCGGCTTTGGCAGAAATTAAACAATCAGGGATAACGGCCCATTTATAGCGCGAGTAGGGCCACTTTGATCAAGGATGCAGCCCAAGCGATCCTGGTGTATTACATGAAGGTCTTTCTCCTTCCGGTGTCTACCATCAAAGAACTTGAAAGAATGTTAAACTACTTTTGGTGGGGTAAGAAGTCTAATGGATCTCGTTCTATCAATTGGCTTTCGTGGGACAAGGTGTGTATTCCCCAAAAACTTGGCGGCTTAGGCTTTCGGGACTTCACTGCCTTTAACGTAGCTATGCTTGGTAAACAAGGTTGGAGGCTCGTGTCAAATCCCTCTTCTCTTTTTAACAAAATCTTCAAAGCCAAATACTACCCTAAAGGGGATTTTATGGAGGCCCGTTTGGGAAACTCCCCCAGTTTTGTTTGGAGAAGCACTTGGAACTCACAACTTGTGCTACAAAAGGGGCTTCGTTGGAAGGTGGGGGATGGTCATTCGATAAACATATGGCGTGATCCTTCGCTCCGGGAAGATGGAAATTTTAAATTGGAAACTCCCATGGTCGCCAATCTTGGCGATCTGAGTGTTTGTGACTTGTTGAATCCGCAGACCTTGTCGTGGAACGTGGATTTGGTTGAGAGAACCTTCTGTTGTCGGGACCGATCTTGCATTCTTACTTTACCTCCCCCATCAGATTTGGGTCCTGACAGAATGATTTGGCATTGGACTCCCAACGGAATTTATTTCGTCAAATCCAGTTATGCTATCATCGTGGACCGCCTGGATCAAAATTCTGATCTATTTATCGACGCGGATTGGCACGTACTTGGAAAGCCAATGTCCCCTTCAAAATTAGATTATTTTCTTGGCGTGCATTACGTGATGTCTTACCCACAAGAGACTCCCTCCAAAGAAAAGGGATTCGTATATCTCCTTTGTATCCGCTATGCAATTGCAATGTGGAAAACACCTGGCACATCTTTGTGGGATGCCCTTCGGTTGCACCCGTGTGGGCGGAAGCGGGCCTGTGGCTTGTCGTTGATAGGGTGTCGGGAGAGGCGGACTCCTTTCGTGATCTGGTGTCAAGCTCCTTTTTGATCGTCCATGTCACATTGGGGACCAGTTTATTGCCCTTCTTTGGAGTATCTGGCATCGCAGGAACGACATTTTATGGAATGACGGACCGAGGGATCCTACTTCGGTAGTTCGGAGAGCTTGTCAGACGCTTTCAGAATGGACGGACGCATGCATGTACAATCAAGGAGTTCAGATCCCCTCTTCTTAACCGGGCCCCATCTCTTGGGCGGCCCCGAGGCTTGGTTTCTTCAAGTGCAACACTGACGCTGCCACGTTTGATCTCTTGAATGCTGTGGGATCCAGGGCTGTTATTCGTGACAGCAGGGGGTTGTTTGTTGATGCTAGTGCTACGTCCTTCAACTCCCTCCCTCCGGTCAGAGAATGCGAAGCTCGTGCTCTCAGGAACGCCATGTAGTGGGTTATCTCTCGAGGCCTTACCCACGTCGTTTTCGAAACAGATGCCAAGGTGGTCGCTATAATACCCCGGGTAAGTTCGTTAGTTAAATTCTCTTTCCGTTAAATTATTTAACTTTAAAATTGGATGTTTAGGGTAAGTTTGGGTTAAATTATAAGTTAAGGGTGTTTTGGTCATTTTCGAATAGTTCAAGCCAAAAATGTAAATTTGGGTTTGATACATATACCTTTTAGTTTCCAGATATTTACAAAAACAGAAAATATCAGCTAGTGTGTGTGTGTGTGTGTGTTTTTGGAGAAGACAAGAAGAAGAAGAAAGGGTTATTTGGCTAGGACTTCAAATTGGAATTGTTGGAAGTGATATTAAGGTATGTTCCTTTACGTTTTATGTTTGTAATTGTTAGTAGGAGGTTTCTATCGGATTAGAATAGCCGATTTCATGTCTGGTAATGATTCCAATCGATTCTGGGTAGAAATTGGGTAAACTGATAGAGGTTTCCGGACACAATTGAATGTGTCCGGTAGTTCCTTTTGTTAGTGTCCCGTAGTTTTGTTAATGGTGTCCGGACAGGCAAGATATCCGGTAAGTTCCTTTTTTATAGTTTTCGGATGAAATTAGATATCAGATGTTGTCCGGATTGCTTTGTTTTCCGGATGTCGTCCGGATTGTTTATGTTATCCGAAAAGTTGTTTGGGGGAAACATTTGAGGATAAGAGTTAGATAGAGTTATCTAGAGTTCTTAGCTTACTAGTAAGTCATACGTGTTCAATTGGTAAAGAGGTAATTGTATTTAAATTGTTTCAGATTCTGTGAATTCTGGGTGAAAGACTGAATCTTTTGGAAAAGGCTTGGAAGCGTTTTGATAAGCAATCAGGTGAGTTTTACTTAAACCATTTTCAAACTGGAATACATATATATATATATATATATATATATATATGAGATGAGTATATGGTAGGAATGTGATGACGTGTTTATAAATGAAGTATGATATATTGAGGTGTATATTATATTTATTTTTACATTAGCATTACACTACACGAGTGCACGTTGGCCGGGCTTAGGGCCGGTGGAGTTTGGCTGTATGGAGGGACAACGGAGTTGGCTGTATATTAGTGCAGCAGAGTAAATTGATTAGTTGGCTCGCAACCAACTAATATGGCCAGGGGAATGAGGAGATGTACACAGTGCACGAGTCTTGCTTAGTATTTAAATACTTGTTGTATATTTGTGTTTTACAAAAGGATTACTAAAATGACATGGATTATCTCACTAGACCGTTTGGTCTAACCCTCATTTTGTTTTCAAAAATATGTATTCCAGGTCAAGGAAGATATAAAGGCAAGGATAAAGTATGACGTGCTTTTGAAGGCTATTTGAGATTTAGAAGTTTTCCTTAAACATTTTGTACGGATAATATTGTAAATTATGCTAGCGAATAGTTTGGACCACATTATGTAATGTACTTCTTTAAGACTTTCGGATCTTATGTGAATATCATAAATCTTTTGTTATATATCTTTGGCTGGAAAATGCTATTATATGGTGTATATTCGGGACGGGTAGTTACAGCCACGGACGCTATTTACGACACTAATCAGGACTATTCTGAGTTCAGGGACATTATTGACGATATCCGAAGCATTCTCCTTACTCACGACAACTTTTCGGTTCATGCCATTGGAAAACAAGCTAACGAGGCAGCCCACGTTTTGGCGTGTCACTCTCATTTACTTTCTTATCCTATCATTTACCATGTTATTCCTAGTTTTCTAGCTCCTTGTATTACCTACAATTGTGTTAATTTTAATTCTATTGAAACAAATGTGCCTTAACCGGGTGATGGCATAGCCGAAGCTCGTTAGAGTCTCATTCTTCTCCTTTAAAAAAAGAAGAGAATTAGATTTTATTTTGAGGTTAAATTCGTAAAACATAAGTCTGTTCCACATTGTTCCTGCTTGTTCCATGGGGTGGGGGTGGAACAGGCCTGTTCCACTTTGTTCCACTCTATTCCTGTCTGTTCCACATTAAAGTCCTGTCAAACATGGGACAGTGATCATTGTTCTGTTCTGTCCTGTCCTGTCCAGTGTACCAAACGCAACCTTAAGGACAACGGTCATAACTGAAGACCACAATCAAGCGCATTAAATGTCGAGGACCATTTTCGCATTTATGAAGACCATTGATGGCACCAAAGTTTATATAAACCAAGCTGAAGGCCTCATTCGCACACCCGATTCCAGAAGCATTTACCAGTAGACGAATTTCATCTTCTCTCGAAGAATCTCACGACAACCAGCTTAAAACACACGATGCTCAATAGAAACTCCCGACTTAGTTTATTTATATTATCTTTGTAACTAATTGTACTTTACAACACTTGTTACTAAAGGACGTCGTCCATGTTTGACGACCATAGCATCGACCGCGGTTTTTACCCTCGACGACGTTTTCCGCATCACCAAATTTTGTTGCGAGATACCTTTCTTTAGTTGTTAAAGCTTCACAACGACTTTAAATCTTCTTTTGGACGATTTTTAGCATTAACATTAGCAACTAACTTCAAGTAACCAGGATATTAGCGACAACCGTAATCGTTGTACGTCTTTAGCGACGACATTTTGACATGCAGCGACGAGAAAAGTCGTCTCTATCGAGCATTCACATAACATGTATATATGTGTTGAGTCACTTATCACTAACTATACAAGCATTCAAATAATCTTGATATATACAATACAAACATTTATTAATAGTCAAATACAAGCGTCAATGGACCGTAGAGATGTCAACGAGTTACTAACATTGTTAGGTTAGACAAATGAATTTAATCAGTTTCTATACATATGTATTATAATTTAGCAAAATTCAAAACAAGATCATTTAAAATCAAAATATGTTGTGTTAATAATTAAACTTTAATTCATAAATAATTAAAAATAATAAGTCGGTACAGTAAGGTATAACCATATGTGGTACACGACTTCAAATACCATGTATCAAACACATTTAGATTGTTGGTACCAACTAAATTGGTATGGTTAAGTTGATATGTAAAGTTGGTGGCTTGTTTTAATACAAAATTGACACCCTGACCTAATCATAAGTAATATATTAAAAAAGAAAGGTAAAACATTAAAAAGGTATAAAAGATCAAGAAATGTTTTGCAAAAATGCACATGAGGCCATGTTTTATTATGTGGCTTAACAAGGCGTCGGACACAGGTCTTGTACCATAACAATCATAATAGCGCATGTTTTTTTCTAAAACACCAATCACGTATAATTTTCTTAATTTAATTGGCTCATTTTACGTTTTAACTTTCCACTTTAATTAAAAAAATTGACCGTTCAGAAAAAAAGAATTACATTAATAACAATGAGCATTTATGTTTACTAGAAGTCTACTCGCGCAATGCAGCGCGGTATACCTCAATTTTAATGTTCTAATTTATTTTAATGTGTAGTTTTGAGAAAACAGTCATGTTGTTTCATAAATTTGTTTAAAGAATGACGTTTTTTAAGGAGTTCATGTTTTGAGGATTTGAAAGTGGTTAGAGATAAAGATTGTTTAATAAGAGTCCACGATTTAAGAATTTGAAGGTTGTTAGAGATAAGTATTAATCAAGTAATTAACATTAAAAGCAGTACATAAAGCTTCATTAGTTGTTTTTAAGAGATTTTAACTAATTAATATTAAATAGCGGTACATGAAGCTTTAGGGGTTGTTTTTAAGAGTTTTTCATAAATGATTTATAATATAGTATAGATAAAACTAATAAATAATCAAAGCATATCCAATGCAAGGTTCTTACAAGTAAAAAATTTAGTCGCTTGTACGCAGGACGGATCCATCTTGATGCTAGGGGGTTCAGCTGACCCCAATATGATCCACAAAAAAATTATATTTATAATATCAATTTTGTATTCTATTAATATATAGTGTTATTAGTGTAGTTTGATACCCAGATTTTTTTAATTAACCCCCAATTTTAGCATACTTTCAATCACACCCCTTGGTCCATAAACTTTTAAAACAAGAATTTTTTTAAGTGTTGTAGGCATAAATAAAATTATTATTTTATTTAGTTTTAATGTTATTTATATATTCCTTTGAATTAGTAAAAATCTTAATTAGTAATTTAGTATTGGAAAAAAGTCTTAATCAATAACATAGTATTTTTTAGTCATATATATTCCATGAATTTTAAGTTTTGAATTAATTATCGTGCATTGTGGCTAAACGTTGTGTCGAATGCCACATTAAGTCACACATTAAATAATGTAAAAGCCTCTTCGTGACTTCTAAGACTTGAGACTTGGCATTCTCGTCAGGTCTCACGCCATTTACAATCTTGCTAATCGTTAGACTTTAGTTAATTTGTTTAGTGTTAAATGTATTTTAAAGAAGTTTAGGGTTAAATGTTAATTGTTTTATCATTTAGATAGGAAAATGGTAATATGTTTTAAAAGGAACTATTATATTAATTCACTAGATAAATAAAAAGATTTTAAAAAGAACAATGACAATATTAGGAACCAATAATGATGGTAATGATTCTCGCAATATTATGTATTTATGTTACTTAAATTCCGACCCCTATCACTAAAGTTTCTGGATCCGATTGTAGGAACTACTATTGTGGAGAGTTCTTATAAGAACCCAAACTCTTTTAGGTTATTAAATAAGAACCTTGGTTCTTACCATAAAGTTTGTGTGAAATAACAAGTTCTTCATTTCTATTGTTATTTAAATTAAATAATTAATATTTATTTATAAATATATAATAATAATTGATGTTTACAAATAAATGGGACCACTAAAAAATGAGGTTCTTATAAGAACTATCATTGTGAACTTTTATATAAAATTTTAATTTTATGAGTTGAAAATGATACGTCATCAAAAAAATGTAAAAAAGAGGTTCTTATAAAAACCTCCATTGAAAATGCTCTTTAGACCGCATAAAACGCGTAATTCAAAACCACCAATCGAGGAATAAAAATCACAAATCCCCATATTAAAAAACAAATCATGATAAGAAAATGAGGTTAAAAATATCTCAATATTTTCCTTTAATGTAATTTAAATTTATAAAATCAAATGTTTTATGTATATGTGTTGTTTTGAACGTTTTAAAAGGTTTTTTTAAGGACATTTCTGAAATTAAATGTTTTATTAGTTTTTCTTATACAAATTATTAATTTATAAAAATGTGTTTGTAGGATAATTCTAAAATAGTTACAATAAAAAACATGATACTTTATTTTAAACTATCCTAAAAAATTTGTTAAATCGTCCAAAACTGTTATACAAACTTATTGAAACACTTTTATTTAGAACACATAACGGTTTGGAATTATCAACGTAGGTTATTTATACTATATTATAAAACATTTGATCAAAACTCATAAAACAAATTTTTATGCATAAAGTGTCACTACAAAACAAATGACTTTTACCCACAAAATTTACCCAGGTAAATTTCTGCCGATGATTACTCAGGGATCACCTAGAAAATACTAATGGTTCGGTAGAATTCGATATTTTTCGAGAAAATACCCATGGATTAGAATCTCATTTGCATTACCCACAAAAAATTTATCCCCCACCTTTTGCGACGGTTTTCTGACGAATCATTCTTTAGCGAGAGATTTTTCAGAAAAAATTTCGTAGGTAAAAATATTTCGTACTGTTTATTGATACATATTACTTAAAATTCAATATTACATGTAATTGGCGCATGAGTACAATTTTTTAAAGATGCATGTTTGAATTCATAACTAAAAGAAAAATCTAATTAAATGAAGGATAAACATCTTCCTTTAAATGTAAAAAATTTAAAATATAATTAGAATATTCAATGAATTCTAACATAATACTTAACTATTATTTTTATAAAAAAATATTGTATTATTAAACCTAAAATAAATTAAAATAAAAAAGTAAATCAAACAAATTTATAAAAAAACATTATTGTTTTTTTTTTCAAAACTAACAACATCGTATTATACAATCGAAAAAGGCAAAAAAATAAATAAAACATTAAAATCGAAATATATTACGTCGTATTGCACAAGTACCTTTCTAGTATAATAAAAAAACATGTAAACTTGATTTTGCTGTGATAAACATAAGAGTTTTTTCTTTGAAGTATATATGATATTCATATACGACAAATGCAATAATTAAACACACACCCTCCTCACCTTTGGTGAGGTTTGAACCCCTGACCTCATACGAGGACAAAAGCTCTCATACCGCTAGGCCAAAGACCCTTTGGTAACATACGAGTTTAGATTAATGAGTTTTGTCCCTAATATATTAATAAAAGAATTATGTTGTACAAAACACGTAGTCCATAAATCATAATCATTAGATGAGATCCATTGATCGATCAATCCCTTACATGCCATCGTGCTCCCATGTAATCCTCCACCATATTCTTCCAATACATACATTCAACGACCATGGAGGCCACAACTTCATCCGTATTATAATTTAGCAAACAAACAAAATAATTTAAAAGTTAAAATCAAAATATGTTGTACGATTAATTAAACTTTAATTAATAAATAATTTTAAAGAATTTGTCGGCACAATACAATATTGCCGTACATAATACATGACTTCTAATACATGTGATTTTGTACATGAGCGGTGCTCCTCGCATTTTCTTAAATTGTTACGCTCCTCGTTTGAACCCGCCTCTATATATGTATATATATATATACCAATGTTCTAAACTCATTCAAATAATCGGAATTATTCTCAACTTCTCTTGAAAAGATGTTTTCACACGATTCCAAATATATATATATATATATATATATATATATATATATATATACCAATGTTTGTGTCTCACGCCACGTTAAACCCGTGGCACGCCATGACCTAACGCGCAGTTTTCGTAGTGCGATATTTGATTTTTCTTTACATTTTTAATGTCTTATTTGCAAGTTTTTTAATATATAACATAATTTAACTTGCATATTATTATCGACTCATTGAGTAACACTACAAAAACATATGTTTTTATATATAATATTATATATTAATTAGAAATTTGACGCCATAAGTCACGACTTGAAAACGTCATGGCTTCGCCGTGGCTTCACTACTAGAAAAGCTCAAATTTCCGACGAAAATTACCGACGGATACAAACCGTCGGTAATTACCGACGAATTACCGACGGATTTCATTTAAAAAAATTAAAAAAATAAATAAATAAATATCCGTCGGTAATCCGTCGGTAATTACCGACGGATTATTTATTATTTACTTTTTATTTTTTTAATTAAATAATCCGTCGGTAATCCGTCGGTAATTACCGACGGATTACCGACGGATTATTTAATTTCTTTTTTTATTTTTTTAATTAAATAATCCGTCGGTAATCCGTCGGTAATTACCGACGGATTATTTATTATTTATTATTTATTTTTTTAATTAAATAATCCGTCGGGGTAATTACCGACGGATTACCGACGGATTATTTATTATTTATTTTTATTTTTTTAATTAAATAATCCGTCGGTAATCCGTCGGTAATTACCGACGGATTACCGACGGATTATTTATTTTTTATTTATTTTTATAAACTAACCCGTCGGTAATCCGTCGGTAAATAATTACATTATTTTTTAAAAAAATATATTAAATTGACCGTCGATGTATATATGTATGAATGTTTGTATGTATATACATATACGTGTGTATGTCTATGTGTAAACACAAATATATGTTTAAAAAGTATACATATACCGTTTCAGTTCTCGCGAATTTATAACGATTTTTTATGGTTCTAATTTTATTACCGATACACAAATAGTCAAATATGACCCAACAAGTGCAATAACAATTCATCAAGAGATATTGAAGCCCACCAAGGCCCAATCAAGTTCATTAAGAGCCACTAAAACCCATGAATGCCCAACATAGTTAAGTAAAAGTCACTTAGGCACATTAAGACCCGTTATAGTTCAGTAAGAGACGTGATACAATTCTTGAACGACTACTAAGCCAATAGAACCATCAAGTCCCAATCAAGTTCTTTAAAAGTCACTGAAGCCTATTAAGTTCAAATAAAGTTCACTATCACCCACTAAATGCAATTAAAGCCATCGAGTCCATCAATTGTGTTATGGTTCAATGCCATTCACTATACTAAGTCCATATGTGTATATATGTATAAATGTTTGTATGTGTATACGTGCATGTGTGTATGTACAAGTGGATGATGTACACATATGTATATACAATACATATATGTTAATTTATGTGTCATGTGTACTGTCTATATGTTTATGAATGTTTGTATGTATATACATGTATGTGTGGATGTATATGTACAGGTATGATAGTATAGGTACACATGTATATATGAATGTATAGATAACATACAATATGTGTGTTGTTTGGTAATTGTGTACATACAGCTAGACAATAAGTCACCGTTGGTGTTAGCAGGTCATAATAAGCCATAAAGTATCTTATTGTGTTATAATGGATCTCATTGGGTCTTATTAACCTATAGTGGGTCTTAGTGGTTTTATCAACCCCAATAGACCCCACAAGCATATATACAGTACACACTTTGTATACAAACATGTAATAAGCCATAAAGGGTTTTATTGAGTTTTAATCAATTCTATCGGAATTTAAGCGATTTTATTAGGCTTTAAATAATCTATCGGGCTTTAAAGGGTTCTACTGGGCTTTAAAGGCCTAATAGTTCATTAAGAGTCATTGTAACCCATAAAAGCCCGATAAATTTCACTTAGTGATCTTATAGAGCCCAATACACACCACATGCATATATGCAGTATATACATACATACAAACACATAATAAGTGTTATTTGGCCTTATTAAGTCATAAAGGTCTTGTTGGACTATGATGGTTCTTAATAGGCTTTAGTGGTTCTTAATAAGCTACATGGGCCTTAGTGATCTTATAGAACCCAATACATACGACATGCATATATGTAGTACACCACATGCATACAATCACGTAATAAGTCACTATTGGTGTTATAATGATTCTTAGTTAACAAGTCATAAAAAGCTTTGTTGGGTTATAATGATTCTTAGTAAGCTTTAGTAGTTCTTAATAAGTTATAGTTGGTCTTACCGGCCTTATTGAACCTAATACACACCACATGCATATATATAGTACATATTCGTATACTAACGTGTAGTAAGTCACCATTGATGTTAGTGAGACTTAATAAGTCATAAAGAGTCCTATTCATAACGAAATGTAAACCACGAAAACATACAGTTAATAATGTTTATGAGATCCATATATAACTTGGTAAACCATGCATAATGTAGTTCACTCTTTTTTTATATAAAAGATAATTTAAAGAACAATGACATTATTCAAAGCATAAACTTTAGTAGTTCTTAATAAGTTATAGTTGGTCTTACTGGTATTATTGAACCCAATACACACCACATGCATATATGTAGTACATATGTGCATACTAACACATAGTAAGTCACCATTGGTGTTATTGGACGTTAATAAGTCATAAAGAGTTTTATTCAATTATAATAGTTCTTAGTCAGTTTTATTGGGTTCTATTGAGCCTTAATCGATTTTATTGAGTTTTAATCGGCTCTATAGGCTTTAATAGATCTATTGGATTTTAATCAGTTTTATTAACTTTTAAATAGTAGCTTTATTGGTAACATATAATAATAACAATAAAATCTATGGATTTATGATAAAATATATTTTAATATCATGTCACTAATTTATTGGACTTTAACATACATGTTATTATTTAGAATAATACATCTATTATTTAAACAATTAATACAAGATTAATAATAAATACATATATATTTATATGATCTTTAAAATTTTCAAAAAATTTAGATTTTCCCAAAAAATTTCCGATATTCCCACTGATTTCCGGTTCCCCCTCTTTTTTCCCTCTTCTGTTTCTAAACCAATACCCCTCCCCCAAATCTAAAAAACCCTAGAGATTTCTCACAGGTAAGATAATCGATTTTGATATACAATTCCATTTAATTTCTAGGTTTCTAAACCCTTTTTGATTTCCATTTCAATTTCGATTTTGCAGCAAACGTGTATCAGACTTGGTTTAGTATTCTCCATTGCTTTCTTTTAAACAAGGTGAGGTATTGCTAGTTGATGTCCTTTTTCCATAGCACTATTTTTTTTATATAAACAACCGGCTAAATGTGCTTCTAAAGACTAAGGCATCAGGTTTTTTGTTTTAATAGCATCAGTTTTATGTTTGCAATTGCATCAGACATGAAACGACTAAAAACACATTAAGAATCTGTCTCCACTAAATCAAAAGGAGAGTATCATCTGACTGAATTGTTCTTTTCAAAAGTTGCCGAAATTTGTTATAATATTACAAAGCAAATGATTAAGATGATCCTTTACTTGATTAATGATGTTTACCTTTTAATTTTGTAAAATTTAGTGATAGTTGTGAGAGAAAGAAACATAGAGAAATTGTAATGTTGAACAGGAGCAAGTATATGTGACATCTGATTCAGTTATATATATATATATATATATATATATTAATTTGATTACTGTCCAATTTTTAATAGCATTTACTTTGTATTAAGAGCATCAAACACTAGCACTGAACACAAGTATATAACAAGTGTTCATAGTTTTTTAATGTTAATTAAGGTCAGTCATATTTTTAACACATTTTATGTCTCCACCAAGATCCATCGACATGCTGATAAGTGGACCATGTTATTTTCCTCCCAATTAGAATAAGTATAAAAAGTGGTCCTTAGGCTGTGTTCCACATATATTTTTCAGAGTCACAAGTCACAACCATGTGACGTGTGCACTATGGAGTTTTTATTGCAGATTTGTAAAATCTAACTACTTGCATCTTTTACAACCATATATTTCATTCTATGTGGGACATGTGGAACCCATCAGATTACTCTCCAAAAGAGCCCTTATGCAGGTTCAATGGTCTGTGGCTAGCCGGACTCCAACATTCTATGGGTATTGTCTATAATACCCCTCATAACACACACCCTGCTTTCTCAGCGGACGTCCAGGTATGTGTCTATATCTTCATGTGGGGTCTCACATCACAGGCTGAATGCCTTGAATTGCTACTACACATGCTCATCTACTGCTGGCTAATTTATTACATATCATGACTTTTTGATGAAGTTGTTGCACCAGATAACTCAACATAAGATCTATGTCATCACTTCTCGTGATTTTAAAAGTATCTCAAGGTGTATGCAATCACCCTTTTTTTAATACTTATTAGGTGATTGCACTTTGACTTGCGTTTGACTACCACTCCTCCCCGTAGGTCACCAGCTCAACTGGAAAATAAAGGCCATGCCCTTGGAACTCCTCCCTGTAAGTTTGAGTCTCCTTAGGATTTGTTCTGTATAATAATGCATATATGGTAATGCATATATGACTTTTGAAATTGCATATATGATTGTGAAATTGCATACATGAATGTTGATAATGCATATATGACAAGAGATACTTTCCCTCTCTCTCTATTAAAATTTCAAAGAGTCTTTGAACCTTCTTATAAACTATCCATCTCTTCTTGATCATCTTAAACTGGGTTTTTATATATCACAGATATGCTGTAACATGGATGTCTTTGGCTCGTTTTATGATATCGTTTTAGAATACACAATCCTGTGCTTGATAAATGATGTTCTTGACTCCGTTACACGAGGTTCTAGTTATAGATTGGATGTTTGTTATCTAATCTTTAATGATCTTTAATATGTTTGTTATCTAATCTTTATTGCTGCACAAAAGCTGTGTAATTGTTAGTTGTTACTGTGTAAATGAGTAGAAATTTTGGTTCTGTGACTTCTGTCTAGTGTCTACAGTCTACTGTGTAAATGAGTAGTACTGTGTAAAATGGCTGCAGCTGTGTAAATTACATGTTAGAAGTGTGACTGTGTAATTGTGTCATGTAATATACTAATATGTATGACTTAATGACTGTATCTGTATGTATGCATATATGTTATTAGTTATGTATATTATGTATGCAGGTGGTTTTAAATAATAAGAAGCTGGGATATATGCATATATGTTATTAGTTACGTATCGAGTGGTTAGAGGTTGAAAATTTGAAATGGAGGTAATGGGGTATATAGTAAAGTTAAGGAATCTGTAACATCAACTGTTGTTGTATGGAATGGTCAGTTCGCTAGGAAATGTAGATACTATGTCTATGGCAACGATGAAACCTAATTGTTATGATACTTTCCTTTCAACCCGAACCGCCGAACCCGCAACCCGAAGTAACCCGAAACCCGATATACACTATGGGCGGGTTTCGGGCTCCGAATCCACCACCCGAACCCGATCGGGTTTGCATAATTTCGGCCGAACCCGCCCGACCCGCCCGTTTGCTCACCCCTAAATTAGGTATAGTAATTAACTGAATTAAAAAGGATAGCGTACATCTGCATTACGTTAGATTCCTTGAACCACATTAACTTGCGAATATGCTGGCCATGATCCTCCTTGTGTTTCGTTAGCTTAATTGGAGCTTAATTATCGTATCAAAAGACCAAATATAATATATATGCAGTTGTTTTTGTAAGAGGTTCTATAATGATGAATAACATAACTTTGCTTTTGGGGTTTGTAGGAATAGACTTAGATGAAGGAATTGATATATAGCTTTAAAGCTGAAGCAAAAGGGAAAGTACTGATTGTTCATAGAAACTATTCAAAGTGCCATCAGTATTTATTAAACTAAAGGAGTGGTTAAGTTAGTGTAAAGCTACCTATTTGTTTCTGGGAATTTATCTAGAAGCCAATTTTTAATTTGGAAATCAATTCACTTTCATTCATACATGATGATTCTATCCATTCAAGTAGATAGATTAGAAATTTCATGTGAATTAATGATGTTTACCGCAGACGTCTTTATGCATTTCAAACACCGTGCTTTGTTAAACAGGAGCAAGAATATGTGACATCTGATTTAGTTGTATGTATATTAATTTGATTGTTTTCTTTGGGTAATCACTATTTATTTTCTCTTATAATTTTCAATGTTTTTCTGGTTGTGATAGGACATGCTTGGTTCCAGCATATGTGAGGCTACTTCGAGATCTTGAAGCTGAAGTATATAGGATACAATAGTGTTATTTTGTATTAGGATAACTAACATTGAAATTAGTTTACGGATTTGGGATGATATTGTATTAAATACAATAGTATTTTGTAATAGTTTTTGCCCAGTATTAAATACAGGTTTTATGTACAGTTTATTCTGTATTTTTAATTTTTTTTTTAATTAAAATAAATATTACTGACGGATTACCGACGGATTTGCCGTCGGTAATTTTTACAAAATATAATTTAATATTTTAATTTATTTAGATTTAATTTAAATAAATTTACCGACGGCCAAATCCGTCGGAACAGAGGACCGTCGGTAATCCGTCGGTAAAAAGGACCGTCGGTAATCCGTCGGTAACGGATAACCGTCGGTAATCCGTCGGTATATGCCGGCGTCGGTGATCCGTCGGTGATCCGTCGGTAATCTTGGCCGTCGGTAATCCGTCGGTAAATTCCGTCGGTAATCTGTCGGTAAATTAATTACCGACCAGGTTATTTCCGACGACGGATTACCGACGGATTTAGCCGTTTACCGACGGATTACCGACGGATTTGGCCGTCGGAAATTTCAATTTTTTTTGTAGTGCTTCTAAGGCTTGCGGTTTGGCCTCGCCGCCACGCCACGCCTCATGCCATTTAGAACCTTGATACACACACACACACAGATATATATATATATATATATATATATATATAGGTGAAGGATTGTGTAAAGTTGAGGTTAACATATGAAGTGGATCTGAACCGTTGATCACTTTTAATCAAGTGCCCTTCCATGAATTGTGACTTAGAAGAGAATTGATCTGGTGCATCTCGGTGCATCTCATCCTAATGTGCATCCATTTTTCATCCAACGATTGATAATCAATTCTCACGCTTCTCACGTTAACTCAACTTCTCACTTATATATAAAATATAGGGTTGGATTCAGGTGAGAAGTTGAGGTTAATGTAAGAAGCGTGAGAAGTGGTTATCAACCGTGGATGCACATTAGAATGAAATGTATCAAGATGCACCAGATCAATCCCCGTATCATATATGATAAAACACACCAAAAATGGTCGGGACGACTTGGTGAACACAACCAAAGGTCGCGGGGGAAGGTCGTATGCTATGTGCATGCATCCTATGTTTAATAAAATATGATAAAGTCTTGTGTATACGTTTAATGATATATCATTTTAGAACTTCTAGCCTTCTTATAAATTGACCGTTGACCCTATATATATATGTGTGTATATGTGTGTCAATGATCGTGTTTTATTTTAAATATGTTATTGTGTTTTAAATTATTAAGTTTTTAAATACATTTGAAACATTAAATTCAAATTTACTATATATCATACACTAATATAAAATTACAATAATAAATATTATAAGCAAGTATCATTTACAATAAACAAACTAAGGTTATATAAAATATCAAACCAGAGGACCATTTTGTAATGAAAGAGTGCTGGTTATTGCATAAATTATTGAGTAAAAATGGCATACACGAAACTGCTCTTGAACTATCAAAAACTCGACCATAAAATCATAATAAATGTCTCAATACTTTCTAATAGTAACGAATTATAGTAACGTTATATCCGATGACCGCAACCCATTGGTTCATCGAGTGTGTCTTTGCTAACGCAAAGCCACGAGCAAGCCTGAAAACTCCAGTACCTCCGACCACCGCCATCTCTCTAACTTCATTCATCACAGGGTTTCGGCCCACAACACTAATGGAGCTACCATTATAGACGCCAGATACGAAGTTGTAAGTAAGGCTCATATGGAGGCTCAAGTCTTCTTGGGAAGCCATAGCATACAACCCTTGGGCTCGACCAATAAGAGTCGAGTTGATATCAGGGGTGGCAGTCAGGGAGTTGTCCATGACATAGATGGACCCAAACCCAAACATAGATGCATCCGTGTTGTTGGAACCTGTGCCATTGATGGGTTGGCCTGCAACACGAATAGCAGAGGCGTTGGGTCCACTAGGGGCGTCGTGCATGTAGAACTGAATATGGGTTTGGTTGCGTGTTCTAGCCTCTGACACAGATGCCACGAATAACGCAACCAAAACGAAGCACAATAGTTTGCTTGTGTAAGCCATGTGTAGAAGTGATATGGAAACTATTGCTTCTTTTTGATCTTGTAGTGTGATATAACTTTAACCTCCATATATATATATATATATATATGTTCTTTTTAGTATGTGTCGTGGAAATTGGGTTAGTTTGACCGGGTGAGTGTGAATTTGTCAAGTCAAACTTTCTTTATGGAAGATTATATGCAATTGGTCAAAGATCAAACCTGCCGTGGGAAATAAGTGCAGACCGATGAAGAAGACGACCAAAACAATATGGAATTTGTGTGGTTCTGGAAGACAAGTGTAATATTTTTCTTCATTTTTTGTAGAACTAGAAGTAAAATATTTGAAGGATATTAGACATGAAAAATCAAAACAGTAAATTCAACTATAATTAACTAGTGCTATACCCGTCCGGTGGCCGGGTATACAACATGACGTAAAATTCTTGTAAATGTAAAAACAAAGTTGGGTTATATCTCTCATGAAACTTTGAACTATTAACCTAGTAGGCATCTCCAAAAACCAAAAGACAAGGAAACATCATAGATTGGTCAATTATTTCAACATTCGCGAATGCTGTTTTTAAATCCAACATAAGAACAATGGCAAACAAAAGTCCAAACAGGGTTGAACAAAAAATAGAAATCAAAGTTTGTAACAACCGGGAAACAAAAGTCTAACTCTGATCCAAAAGACTACGAAAGCACAAAAAATTGGAGTAGAGACCATAGATCAATCAAAATAAGAAGTCTGGAACAAAAAACTCAATCATAACAGTAGTCCCACCACTCGAACGGTTGCATTACAACACCCACATCAATCATCATCATCTTCATTCTACAAGAACACAAAACAAATAAAACAACACAAAGCTTAGAAATAAAACAAAAGTAAACTATTTACAATAACATAAGGTATACTTGTATTTTAGACCATACCTTCTCACTTAATTCCGCATGTTCAAAATTATTAACCTCATACTTTGACTTTCCAGAATCATCGGGTTTGTGATTACGTGCAACAACCTAATGAATTAGACGACAACATATATAAAGTAAATATTTTCATCTTCAAAATGATTTACCTCGGACTTAGTCTCTTGTGATTATATCTTTTCCTCATACAAAATAAAGATGAACCCCTCACGAGCAACTCCTAAATTCATGGGTTTATGAATTTCCATGATAGAAGAATGTCATTAATTGACCGCATACCGTCTATAATCCAAATATAAAGGAACTACCTAAAGCAAAAAAAATCAATATAACTTATGATAGATATGTAAATGATCATTTCATTAGCATGTTTAACCGATACAGGAGATAAAGGTAAATAAACATTAAACACACCGATAAATGTTCATGAACTACTATGGGTTCATATATCAACACATTTTTACATTTGCAATGCTATGATTTGATTTGGGGTTCATATAGCAACACATTTTGACATTTACAGTGTTATGATTTGATTTGGGGTTCATATAGCAACACCCAAAATAAAACGTCACAGACATTCATTCAGTAATGGGGCAGGATGCAGAGAGACTCAAAAGTTCAAGAGATTTAACCCATTCTTTCTTCTGTAATTCTTTAGGACTTGTTTCAGCAATAGTGACACACTACAATCTATTTACACAGTGCTTCATAATAGTTTCAAACTTCAACAAACAGCAATCCACACACAGAGCAATGAGGATTGGTAGAAAACAGTTTCCAAAATGACACAATAACAATACATCAATTATACCAATAATTCTTCATTTTCGCAATTGGAAGTAATTAGAACAACAAAAGCAGCAAGGAACAAATTGATTATTAAAACGATTCACATAAGCGCGTCGTATAGAATCATAGAGTACGCAAATATGTGTGATTTATCTGAATTGGCATTTAGGACTACTGGTTACCACATGAAGAGGTAGTTAACATATCCTATCATTTTCCAAGTTTTACACGAAATCTTGACATAGAGCCGCATTTGATGCTTGTCTTTTTAATCATTACTCTAACATACTTCTGGGGTTGTGATTTGCAAGCCTTAAGATCCTGGGCATTTTAGAGGCCGTTTACTAAACTCTTACCGGGTAAGCATTTAATGTCAAGAGTTATCGTTGTCACTTCTTTTTTGTTCTAAAAAATCGAAAGAAATGTTAATTTACCGAAATAAAATATATTAATATTTATAATGACTCAACTAATACATATTGCACAATTTATTAAATCTGATATGATAATTAAGCTGCTAACCTAGTGTTATACCCGTCCGTTGGTCGGATATACGACATGACTTTATTCAAACACAATCTAAAAACACAGAGAGAAAGCGATTCAGAACATGTTTCAACTTTCAAACTAACAAATAATTAGAAGTGTTATCAGGACAATATCCCATTATTAGCAATTTCTACCTGACAAATTCTTATATACAAAAATTAATATATCATCAAATGGGAATCAGATGATGTTGGTCCCGAAAGGCCTATACACGATTGTAGAAGGGGGGGGGGGGGGGGTTGAATACAAACACACTATTTTACTTTTCTAAATTGTTTATTGATAAATCATTAACAATTTACAGCTTGTTGCGGAAACAAGATTAAGGATAAACCTAAATCTAAACAAGTTGGAACACTAAGGTTTCTTGCACTAAGAAAGATAAGGAGATTACTAATAAAATCCTATCTTAAGAGAGATTTGAACTTGTCCAGAGTTAGCAAGTTACTTCAAATGAAGTGAGTTCATCTCTTTATATACTGCATGCATTTAATGCAATTCAGTATACACTTTACACGTGTCATCAGCGGATTGGTTGCATGTCATTGACCTTTGTTGACAACCTTAGTAGCCGCATGAATGAACAGTGTAGTATCAGAGTGTTTGTACGATTTCAGATTTTCGGAGGTTCTTTTCTGACATTTCGTACGGTGGCGTGCAAGGGAGGTTAAGACAAAAGTACTTTGTACGGAGGACTTCATGATCAGCTTTCGTTGATTCAGCGATTATCATTTACTATTCAGCGAATGATAAAGTTCAGCGATAGCTGAAGTCTTGTACTTGATACTTCACGTTGAGTGGACAAATCTGAGTCTTCGCTGATCCGCATCAGTTCATTAGGAGACTTGTCGCTGGTTCTTGAGCTTAATCTTCGACTTCAGCGTAGAACCTTTGTTGACGTGAATCTTGTCTTCAGGGATCATAAGTAAACAACTAACTTATCAGCGATCACCATAAGGACTGAACAGACTCAGCGATATGGTGAACAGTGTTCGCTGAATGTTTAATCTAAAAGAGCGAGAGTTCCTATCAGCAGTACTGTAAGATCTTAGTACTTATCAGCGATAGTGAAACTCTGATACATATTGTTTACTTACAATTTTCACTAAGTATTTAAGATAGGGTCATTATCAAATCACTGAGGGTTTGGATCAACAATCTCCCCCTATTTGATTATGACATAGCAACAAAGAAAATTGCTATTTAATGAAAACATAAGGATAAAAAGAACTCATAAAATATTTGTCCCTTTTACTGTTTTCTGGGATCTTTTCAGTACTGATGGAGTAAAGTACATTCGCTGAAATCTTTCTTTAAATCTTTGAATCAGGTTACAATATGAATAAGAAAGATTACAAGTACAAGCGAAATAAATTACAAGTACTGAAGGATGACTGATACAATAGAGAATGAGGTGATTGTTGTCAGCCTTCAAAGGGTTCTTCCTTAATGAGAAGTTCATCAAGGGTTGTCTTTTCAGTTGGAATCATCCAGTCAGGAACCTTTTCTCCTTTATTCTTTAGCTTCAGAGCAGCTTCAAAAATCAAGGGTTTTAGGTGTCGTGCCTGAATGTCTTTTCTGAAGTCGCACCAGTAGATGAGATCTCTGAGCTGTTCGATTGGAGTGATTGGAAGCTCAGCGATCTATTGAAAGCATTTACGTCCGTCGTAGTCAAGAAAGAATATTCCATAAGGATTACTGATGACTTTACCAGGGACGAAAAGTTCACATGGTGGCAAAGAGATGTCAAGGGTAGATAGATCAGGATCAGGACCAAGTACTTCAGTGCGAGAGAAACCAATTCCAGTTTCATTTCGTATGACAGGGCCTGAGTTTGAATCTTGACGTTTCTTCTTTGGTGAGCCCCTTTTTCTTTTCGGCTTTAGATCAGGAACAGGAGGAATATCCACACAAGAAGATATCAAATCGATCTGTCTGTTTATCAGCTTTTCGAAATGATCCTTGTACTTAGATTGTGATGCTTGGATAGCTAACCTCATCTCCAGCCATTCAGAGAGACCATACCTTTTTACAGTGTCAGCGCGAAAGGTTTCAGATGTGCCATCTTCTCTGAACAATTTGATGTCAACAATAGGTACTCCGATGGAGGTTCTTCCAGAGATGAATACCTTGTTGATCTTCGCTGGACGATATCTGAAGTGGATTTTCTCTTTACACCAGATCAGGGTGGTCTAAGAAACTTCAGCTTTCTTTTCCACGATCTTCTGGGCTTGTTCCCAAAGCTTTCGTTGGATTTGAATGGGAATACGCTTCAGCTTGGGGTCTTTGACAGATTCTTGAGTGAGCTTGATGGCGTATTCTCTGTCTTTATCTTCAGCTTCCTTCCTTTCAGCGATGAGGCGTTCAGCTCTGAGATGTTCCTGGTATTCAGCTTTTGAAATTCTGAACTTAGGAGGAACTGAAGGTAGTTGATCGCGCCTTAGAATGATTCGCTGATCCTCGAATCGCTTTATCATTTCTTCTCTCCTCTTTTGATCTTCTTCACTCAGCCTTTGAGGAACTGAGGAAGGTCTGTTTCTGTGCGAGAGAGGTTGTTCTTCTGGTTCATCAGTCTCAGAGATTAAATCTAAGACTGGGATTATGTCTTCAGCGGTAGCTGGAATTATTGGTGAAGTCGCAATAGTAGAGCCTTCAGCGATATCCTCAAACAGGGGAGAGGACTAGCTGAAACGCAGCGATCTTACAAATAAGAACTGGGTAGAAAAGATAGAAAAAAAATAATGTGGATGTGTATGGTGTTTGTGGAATGGATAACTGATTGTTCAGAGATGATCAGGGAAGGAAAAATAAGTTTAGTGTACCTGACAAATCGACTTTGCAAGCAAGATCGCCAGATTATCATCTTCAGCGATGCCTTTGTCTTTGCTTTTCTCAGCGCCAGAGGCTGAGTGCTTTGTCTTTGTTTTTGTCTTCTCCCCTGTGGATTCGGTTATCACGATCCCTTTAAGAGCTTTTCGAGGAGCAGGTTTGACGACAAAGAATTCGTCATCTTCATCATCATCATCATCATCGTTCCTTGGAGAGGAGGATGGTTCAGCTTCAGGGATGTCGATGTCTTCGTCTTCTTCTGCTTCGGATTCCTCAACATCTTCTTCGAGTTGCTCCCCCTCAGATACAGAGGCGAGGTTCTCGGTTCCCTCAGGGTTTTCATCTCCCTGAGGTCCAGTAACCAGATCTTCATTACCCTCTCCCCTGATAGATTCATCATGGGAAAGGTCTTCAGCGCTCTTCTCTTGTTCAGCGCTCTTCTCCCCCTCTTTCTCATGATGGGCGGGGGAGGAATGGGTAGACTCAGCATTGGTGTTATCTCTGTCTTCTGGGCCAGAGATTTTCACACAACCTTCAAGCGTAGCTATTCTGTCTTCTAGGCCAGAAATAGCAGGCATGATCTTCCTCAGCTCTTGGCGATCCTCTGCGGTGAATGAGTCCAAAATAGGTGCAGGGGCCGGAGCAGGAGCTGGATTGTTTGCCTTGTTCACCAGCGTCTCGATCATTGTCTTGACAGAACCAAGGTCGGTCTTCACTGAGCCCAAGTCGGTCTTGACCACTGACATATCACCTTCGAGTGTACCAACCGATTTCTTCAGCGTTGTAACCTCGCTGGAAACGGTGGAAACTGACGATTTGAGGTTGGTGTAGTCAGTGTAGATGTCGGAGAGCACTTTGGCAAAGTCGGCGAGAGTTTTATCAAGGTCTTTGATGTCATCAGAGGAGGCCTTCTTTTCCACCACAGTAGTCAGCTTCGTCAGATTCTCTCCAGCGTTTGTTACAGCTGTAGAGTTATTTGATAGACCGGTGGTGAGATCTGTAAGTTTCATCTCCATGGACTTCAGAGACTGGTTGATGTCTCCCAAATAAGGACCTGTAACATATAAGTACTTGTGAACAAAGGAAAGCTCAGAAGTTTCAGGTTTAGTTACAGTGTTTAAGGTGGGATCTGTACCTGCAGGAGCGTTGACGAACTCATCAAAGTTTCGAGTCCCTCCATAGTGTTCCATATCTCCCTCAAAAGTTCCGTGAGGGATGGAGATCTCTGCAGGTCCTTTCTTCGTCATTCGCTGAGAAGCTTCAACGGCTTCTTGAATGATGGCATCTCCAGTTTTAGCTGGAGGAGTGTCCAAAGAAATAGAGGGAGGATCGTAGGATAAGAATTGGGGTTGGGTTTCAAGTTCAGCGTTGGATTCGCTGAGAAGTACTTCATCAGTCTTTTGAGAGACTGAAGAAGGTTGGGTAGATTCCAAAGTTCTAACCTCAGCGTTTAAAGACGCTGAAGTAGGTTTAGAAGGGATGGCTTGAATTGGTGTGGCAGAGCGTACCACGGAACTTTCCTTCAGCTCTTCAGAATGAGCTGAGGAGTCTTCAGCATGGAATTGCTGGGGTTGCTCCTTGGTTTTCTTGATCCTTTTGGAATCAAGAGGGGTAAGAGATTGTTTCCTTTTCTTAGAAGGAATGGATTTTGTGGCCTGGGAATCAGCGAGGGGTATTGTCGCTGAAGGAGCCACAGAAAGCGGAGAATTAAGTAGAGTGAGAAGGGTAGAGAGACGTACCTCGTTGGCGACAGGCTTGAAGTCGAGAACCTTAGGGCCAATCTGAGAGAGTTTCAGATCACCCTCTTCAGGATAGCTGTCCTTCAGGCCATATTGAAAGATGGCGCTGATGAATCGTGGGTAAGGAACCCATGCTGGTCGGTCAGCGGAAGAATCAACACGTTGAATGAGGTCTTCATAGATGATGGAGGCCCAGTCAATGTTGAGACCTTTCAGCAGTGCGTAACCCATGGCCTGCTGAGGTTGAGCGGCTTGATCAGAAGATCCGGATTTCGCTGTCATGCAGCTGATCAGGTGAGCGAAGATGAAGT
The DNA here is from genome assembly GCA_033807775.1 of Saussurea involucrata. Lineage (NCBI taxonomy): Eukaryota > Viridiplantae > Streptophyta > Magnoliopsida > Asterales > Asteraceae > Saussurea > Saussurea involucrata. The sequence goes on from CM066317.1 coordinate 30,128,148, forward strand.
TCATCTCGCTGGGCATCTTGGATTTCTTTATCAGCGTCAGCTTCTTCTCAGGTAGCTTGTCTAATCCAGTCTCCCAGATGTAACCCATCGCATCAAGGAAAGCAATGATTTCTTCCCTGTCAGCGTGCTTCTTGTGGTCAGGTAATGGAATGAAAGGATTTTTTGAGGTAGCGTTGGGGAATTTCAGGGCTTTGCGGATTATTGCGGGGGTTATCTTGATGGTGCCATACTCAGTATCGCTGAGTATGCAGTCGATGGTTTTAGATGGATCTTTGGCGGAGGGTAGGTCGGTGTGTCTGGCAGAGTACCAGAATTGGGATAAGAGACGCTGACTGGCAGGAGGTGTGATTGTCAGTGCTGTGTAGATGGGGCTATTCTTCAAAAGATTTACAGCGTCGTCTAGATGGGATACCTGCTTCCGAGGAGGAAACTCGAGAAGCGCTGAGAGGTTGTTTGCCTTTGTCCAGTCTAGTTGATCCAGCTCAAACTTAACCTGAGGAGCTTTAGTGATTTCCAGTTCCTCAGAATCAGCGGAGATGGACTCAGCGGTAACATTCAGCTTTGAAGTTGCCATTTCACTGTATTATCAGTTCAACCAAAGATGTTAACAAATAAGAATTATCTTAATGTGGAAAGAAAATTTCCATTAAGATTTTTCGAATTTTGTCCATTTCATTCAGACAAAAAAGTCTTAATGAAGATTAGGGTTTTTCTTGTTTTTGAAAAAAAAAACGAATATAACACCCATAAGCCTTGTATTCCAGTTTCTTAAAAAATGGATACGAAAGAAGAACAAGTTTAAGATTTTAGATTTAAAACTTGAAGAACAACCATGAAATGGTTGTGTTTATAAAACCATGAATGAAAATGATTTTATTTTTGAGTTCTTTTGTTTGATCTTGTGTAAAACAATGATAAGATCGAAAACAAGTTATTCGCATTTGATAATAGATAAGAACATATTAACCTTGAGTTTGATGAAGAAGATGATGAACAGTTCTTGAAGATTGAGAGCACAAAATGCAACAGTGTTCTTTTCTTGCGGAGAAAGATTGATTCACGTAAAAGACAAATATAAACTTTGAGAGTGTTTATATAGGAAGAGAGTAGAGAGAGAAAAACTTGAGCGGGAAAGTTTTTCATCATGACACGGACACGTGTTTGCATTTGATTGGATAGACAACGAAACGTGCAAACGTGTGTCAGAAAAAGAGCGTGCCTGGTGTTATCCGTTGACATCACAACTGTCCTTTCACATTCTTTCGTTGTCTCTGAGGTTTTGAAAGAAAAACTCAGGGACTCTTTGGAAAATATGAAGCGCTGAATAGAAATATCAGTGAGGGTTTTAAGAAATTTCAAAATATCACTGTTAAGGAAGAGATATTCAGCGATGTAAGAATTTGAAATCTTGCATTTTCATGCGTTTTGTCAGAGAGAGAAAACATACCTTGATATCAGTTTAACCAAATTTATTCAGAGAGAAGATGATGAAATGGATTGTACAAGTTTATTTTATCCGAGAGCCTATACAAGAATGTATAAACGTATCGCTGATTAAACGTGAACCGCTGAAGATTTATCCTTCAAAGTTCAGCATTCCAAGCTCGCTGATGAGAAAGTTGAATCTTGTCTCATCAAGAGGTTTGGTAAACAAATCAGCTAACTGATAATCAGTTGGGATAAAATGAAGTTCTATATCACCATTCATCACATGATCTCTGATAAAATGATATCTGATTTCTATGTGTTTTGTCTTTGAGTGTAGCACTGGATTGTTGGCTATAGCGATGGCACTTGTGCTGTCGCAATAGATTGGAATTTTGGAGAGCTGAAGATCATAGTCTAGTAGTTGATTTCTCATCCACAAGACTTGAGAACAGCAGCTTCCAGCGGCTACATACTCAGCTTCAGCTGTGGAAGTGGACACTGAGTTTTGCTTCTTACTTGTCCAGCTTACCAGCTTTCCACCCAGGAGCTGACATCCTCCTGTGGTGCTTTTCCTATCCATTTTGCAACCTGCAAAATCACTGTCTGAATAGGCGGTTAGATCGAATCCTGAATCTTTGGGATACCAAAGACCTAGATTCGCTGTACCCTTAAGATATCGAAAGATTCGCTTTACAGCTTTCATATGGGATATCTTAGGTTCAGCTTGATATCGTGCGCACAGACATGTTGCAAACATAATATCAGGTCGGCTAGCTGTAAGATACAGTAGTGAGCCGATCATCCCACGGTACAGCGTGACATTGACAGGAACACCCTTTGTATCCTTATCAAGTATCAGCGGTGGTGCCATAGGGGTTTTCATAGCTGAACTTTCAGTTAAGTCGAATTTCTTCAGCATATCTTTAACATACTTTCCCTGATTTATAAAAGTTCCTTTTTCAGTTTGCTTAATCTGAAGACCAAGGAAATATGTTAGTTCACCCATCATACTCATTTTATACTCATCTTCCATTCTATCAGCGAAACGAGTACAAAGCTCAGGGTTAGTAGAACCAAATATAATGTCATCAACATATATTTGAACTAAAATGATATGACCTTTTATTTTTCTAAAAAACAAAGTTTTGTCAATCTTACCTCTCTCAAATTTTTCAAGGTGGAGATAAGTAGAAAGAGTGTCATACCATGCACGAGGAGCTTGCTTCAAGCCATAAAGTGCCTTATCCAGCTTATAAACATAACCTGGACGCTTAGGATCTGAGAATCCTGGAGGTTGTTCCACATAAACTTCTTCATTCAGCTTTCCATTTAGAAACGCTGACTTAACATCCATTTGATGTACAGTGAAGTTTTTGTGTACAACATATGCTAAGAAAAGACGAATAGATTCAAGTCTTGCTACTGGAGCAAAGGTTTCGTCATAATCTATGCCTTCCTCTTGTCTGTATCCCTGAGCAACAAGACGAGCTTTGTTGCGAGTTACAGTACCATGTTCGTCCAACTTGTTTCGATAGACCCACTTAGTGCCTATCACTGTTTTGTCAGTTGGTCTCCGAACAAGTTTCCAAACTTTGTTTCTTTCGAATTCAGTCAGCTCTTCTTGCATAGCGCTGACCCAGTTTGGATCTCTGAGGGCATCATCTATTTTCTTTGGTTCAGTTAGAGAAATAAAGTTAACAAATAAACAAATATTACCTGCACTTCTACGAGTCTGAATACCAGCGTTGGGATCACCAAGAATTTGATCGATTGGGTGATTTACAATCCATCGCTGACTCAGTCTGAACTGGAGAAACTGAAGATGAGGCTTCAGCTACTTCTGGATTATCAGCTAAGAGAGGAATGCTTGCATTTGTCACTTCATTCACTGATTGCTGAGAAATAGATGGAATTTCTGAGACATTTGGATCAACTGCGGGTATAGTGTTTATAGGAACAGCTGAGACCCAAGATGTTTCAGCTTCACTATTCTGCATATTGGGAATGATAGTAGGACCATCATTTTCAGTTGTATGAGCATGAGTAGTGGGAACATCTTCTGAATCACCAAGATGAGAAAACATCCATTGATTCAGTTCTTCTGTATCAGCGTTCGGTTTAGAGTTCGCTGAACGGGATTCGTCAAACGTGACGTGAATAGTTTCTTCTACAGTTTGTCTTCTTCGGTTGAAGACTCTGAAGGCTTTGGAAACTGAGGAGTATCCAAGAAAGATTCCATCATCAGCCTTAGGATCAAACTTTCCAAGGGCATCTCTGTTGTTCAGTATGAAATACTGACAACCAAAGATGTGAAGAAAGCTGATTGAAGGTTTTCTCCCATGAAAAAGTTCATAGGCTGTCTTTTTGAATCTTTTGACTATCAGCGACCTGTTTTGCGTAAAACAAGCCGTGTTGACAGCTTCTGCCCAAAACTGAGTAGGCAGGTGAGAATCGCTGAGCATTGAACGTGCAGCTTCAATAATTGTTCTATTTCTTCTTTCAGCGACTCCGTTTTGTTGTGGTGTTCTCACTGACGAAAAGTTGTGAGAAATACCCTTGCTCTCAAGGAAGGAATCAAGAGAACTGTTTTTGAATTCAGTTCCATGATCACTCCTTATTGAGCGAACAGTCATATTGTTCAGAGTTTCCATCTTCCGAACAAAGGTGATGAGTTCTTCAGGGGTGTCACTCTTAGAACGGAGAAACATTACCCATGTGTAACGAGAGAATTCATCAACTATGACCAGCGTATATTTCTTTCCAGCGATGGATTGTTTGTTAACGGGGCCAAACAAATCCATATGGAGTAGTTGAAGAGGAGATGACACTGAGGAAACTTGCTTTGACTTAAAGCTTGCCTTGGTCTGCTTCCCTTTTTCACACGCTGAACATAAGGATTCTTTGGCGTATGAATGTTGAGGTAGACCAGTGACTAACTCTTTGGATGAAAGAGTATTCAGTGTCTTGAAGTTGAGATGTGAGAGCCTCTTGTGCCATAGCCAGTTGACATCAGAAGATGCCTTTGAGAAGAAACAGGAGTTCTCAGTGGTTGTTGAGTCCATGTTTATAACGTAAACATTTTCCAAACGATAACCGCTGAGAGCTATTTTCTCCTTTTTGTCAAAGACAAAGCAGGATTCCTTAGTGAAAATCACTTTGTTATCCATGTCGCAAAGCTGACTGATGCTCAGAAGATTATGCTTCAGCCCTTCAACATATGCGACTCTTCTGAAGGATGTTGTACCATTTGAAAGTACACCATACCCTCGGGTGTGTCCTTTTCCATTTCCACCGAAAGTCACAGAGGGACCCTTCTCTTCCTTGTATTCAGCGAGCAGGCTTTTCTTTCCAGTCATGTGTCTAGAGCATCCGCTATCGAGATACCAGATACCCTTCTTAACCTGCAATACAAAGGAAGATTAGTTTTGCTTGGGTACCCACTTCGCCATGTATACGCGTTTGTCAGTGGAAGTGGTTGGAATGGGTTCAGCAGTCTTCGCAGCATTTGAAGATTCAGCTTTGTCTTTCTTCACTTTGGTCAATTTCTTGACCTCAGCGGTAGGAGTCACCTTGACCTGAATTGCAACTGGTTTGGTCTTCTTGGGTGCTATCTTCACCTTAGCTATCTTATCAGCTTTGGTGGCTGTGGGACACTTACTTGCAATATGATCGGTAAGTCCACAGTGATAACATTTCCTATAACTAAAATTAGTTCTAGGACCACTTGAGTGCTGAGCTTTTAATTTGGAATTAGAAGTTCCAGCACCAAGTACACTATTGGTTTTTGAAATAGGACGAACATTCAGTTCTTCAGATTTCTTACCAAGGACATCTACTCTGAGTCTAGGAGTAGGTCGCTGAACTGATCCAAAGGTCTGATTTCTAGAACCAGATGAATGAATCACTAAGGCTTTAGAAGCATTCAGCTTAGGTACTAAGGTACCCTTCTGAGGATTTTGATAAATAATAATTCCTTTACCTTTGTCTTTAGAGACAGAGGTAGGTTTTGAATAAACCATTTTCTCCTTACCTTTTGAGGAGGTAGGAGTTTCCTCAGGGATTGGTGTAACTGACGAGGAGTACTGAGATGAAGAAGTGTCAGCTAATGAGGATACGAACGTTCCAAATTTAAGCATTGAACGTTCAGTGGTTGGTATTGGAGTATCATATTTATAACCCAGACCACGTTTATCACTCAGAGGAATCTGAGCCTTAATTATCTCAGTGATCTTTGTTGAAGAATTACACCATCCTTCAACAGTAGCTTGTTCAGCTTTTAATGCAGCGATAGCTTCCGCTCGTTCGATTTTGACTAGCTGATTTAAATGGACTTGATCTTTAAAATCTTCTTCAAATTTAGAAAGCTTTTCTATTTGAAGGTGGCAGTTTTTAAGCTTTTCAGCGAGATCAAGATTTTGGTTTTCAACCACAGCTTTGCCGTTCATGGCTTCGTATAAACTTCTAGTCAGCAGTTCGATTTTACGGAGACTATCAGCTTCATCAATATTTACAATATTGGTAAAGAAGGAAGGTGATACCTGAATGGCAGATGTTGAAGTGGAGGGAATGTCTGAACTTTCTTCCTCTTCTTCAATCTTGGCCATGAGACATTGATTTGCTTCATCATCTTCAGAATCAGATGATGAGGCTTCTTCATCAGAAGCAGCCCAATCATAGTTAGCCATCAGGCCTTTTCCTTTCTTCTTAAAGCTTTTCAGCTTTGCATACTTCTCCTTCAGCTTTGAGTATTTGTCGTCTTTATTCCTTGGAACAAAGGATTTCTTTGTAAAAGCTGAAGGTCTCATGATTTTCTTTGACCTGCACTCGTTAGCGAAATGACCTGTCTTTTCGCAGTTGAAACAAGTAGCAGTAGCCTTATCAACAAAAGTTGATGACTTAGGCTTGTCAGCTATAGAAAGATTTTTGTTCTTTCTAAACATTTTCTTCTTGGCGAATCTCCTGAACTTTTTAGTTAGGAGAGCCAAGGATTCATCATCATCTGATGAATCAGAATCTGATGACCTTTCAGAGTTACTTTCTAACTCAGTGATAGTGACCACGGGTCGCTGAGTAGAAGGTTCCTCTGAGATTAAAGCAACATGGGTGCTTTTGGAATCTTTTACAAGATTCTTCTTAAGATGGCTAGATTGCTCATGATTCAGCAATGTGCCATATAAGGTAGCAAGTGTCATTGATCTTAGATCTTTTGACAGCTTGAGACACATGGAATAATTGTTGATGAATATTCCTTACCAACCGTTTTTAGAATATTCCTTACCAACCTTTCAGGTAAACATTCTAAAAACTTTGTCAGCACTTCAAAGTTAGAATATTCCTTACCAACCGTTTTTAGATCTATAATTAAGCAATTAAAACGTTGATGAACTTCAGAGAGAGTTTCATTCTTACCAGAAATGAAGCTTTCGTATTGTCTTACCAGGTTGATCTTTCTTGAATCCTGGACTTCAGACGTTCCTTCATACTGAACACATATTGTGTCCCACATGGCTTTTGAGGATTTCAGGTTCATGACGGAATGGTAGACTTCGTCAGGAAGGGCCATGGATAGTATGGATTTGGCTTTAGTATCTATAGCCACTTTCTTCTTGTCTTCATCGGTCCAATGATGGATTTCCTTTGGAATCAGCCTTTCTGGAATATCAGCTCTAGTTGCAGTGGCTGGAACTGCAGGATCAATTGTTACAGGGATGTGTGGGCCGTTTTCAAGATAGTAAGGTATAGTAGGGTCTACACCTTCTAAGAAGAGTGTCATCCTATTTTTCCACAAGTTGAAGTTATCTCTGGAAAATCTAGGGGGTTTTGCAAGAGAACCATTGTCTATATAGTGAGTGTTTGTGTTGGCCATTTTCAGATAATAGCTAGGAAGAGAAATATCTTAGATTAGATCTTGTTTATGAGATTAAACAAATCTGCTCTGATACCACTTGTTGGTCCCGAAAGGCCTATACAAGTTTGTAGAAGGGGGGGGGGGTTGAATACAAACACACTATTTTACTTTTCTAAATTGTTTATTGATAAATCATTAACAATTTACAGCTTGTTGCGGAAACAAGATTAAGGATAAACCTAAATCTAAACAAGTTGGAACACTAAGGTTTCTTGCACTAAGAAAGATAAGGAGATTACTAATAAAATCCTATCTTAAGAGAGATTTGAACTTGTCCAGAGTTAGCAAGTTACTTCAAATGAAGTGAGTTCATCTCTTTATATACTGCATGCATTTAATGCAATTCAGTATACACTTTACACGTGTCATCAGCGGATTGGTTGCATGTCATTGACCTTTGTTGACAACCTTAGTAGCCGCATGAATGAACAGTGTAGTATCAGAGTGTTTGTACGATTTCAGATTTTCGGAGGTTCTTTTCTGACATTTCGTACGGTGGCGTGCAAGGGAGGTTAAGACAAAAGTACTTTGTACGGAGGACTTCATGATCAGCTTTCGTTGATTCAGCGATTATCATTTACTATTCAGCGAATGATAAAGTTCAGCGATAGCTGAAGTCTTGTACTTGATACTTCACGTTGAGTGGACAAATCTGAGTCTTCGCTGATCCGCATCAGTTCATTAGGAGACTTGTCGCTGGTTCTAGAGCTTAATCTTCGACTTCAGCGTAGAACCTTTGTTGACGTGAATCTTGTCTTCAGGGATCATAAGTAAACAACTAACTTATCAGCGATCACCATAAGGACTGAACAGACTCAGCGATATGGTGAACAGTGTTCGCTGAATGTTTAATCTAAAAGAGCGAGAGTTCCTATCAGCAGTACTGTAAGATCTTAGTACTTATCAGCGATAGTGAAACTCTGATACATATTGTTTACTTACAATTTTCACTAAGTATTTAAGATAGGGTCATTATCAAATCACTGAGGGTTTGGATCAACAGATGATTTACAACGAAAGGTTTATTTACTAATCATTAGAACGAACATGAATGATAGTCAAACAACCTACTACCTCGATCTTCGAGAGTGTAGAATATCGACATATCTATTTGCATGTGTCGAAATTCTATGCCTTGAAAACAATAATACCACAAAGAAGCATTTTGGTGGAGCCGGATCCCATTTCTATCAAATTATGACCTTCTAATCCATATGACCCATCATTATTTTGCAACTCATATTCTTTGGGCTTCATTATTGGTATGCATTCATGTTTTCTATCCAATTGATGAACCACTTCCGACACATAACCATCCTTGCTCTCAAGCTCCTGGGCATTTAAAAAATTGAACATGAGGTAAGCGTAGAAACTACAAGGTGAAAACATGGCTGATCTAGCTTGACATGTGAACAAAACTGAAGTTGCATCTTGAATCTGTGCCATTTCTCCGAATCTGTTAATGTACAGGTTAGATCTCGCTGAACTTTCAGAACGAAGATAGAAATCCAGTGATCACTACAGAAAAATGCTCATAACCTTGATTTGGGTAGAGATATCCAATCCAGGTTCCTATAATCATACTTCTTTGCGATGATCTCACTTGCTGGTAGCACATGACATTTCTTTCCTGTCAATTTGCATAGAGAAAACTATGAAATTCAAAGGAGCTATATTACAAACCATTATAAGATACAAGTTAAACGGTTGTTTAACAAACAGAGATATACTATGAAATTAGAAAGAAAAAGAATTATCAATAATAATTGGATTACCAATTTGCCATTATCAATAAGGATCCCTGCACATAAAAGGAAGTAAAGCTCCTCTCTGGTGGTATACTCCAACTGTTTATCTGATCTCTGAATTAGATATTCGTAATCACATGAAAAGTTTTGCTCCCAATCTGTATCATCTTCCAATGTTGAGATACCATTTAACTTAGTTCGGGCATCTACACAATCAGAAAATGGCACCATTAGGTTCAACTACAATTCAAACAGTGTGAGAATAAGTCAATAAGCCAAGAATAATTGGTTTTTAATCAAACAAATTTTGCCTTCAACTTGCCATCTCTACAGGCTTGAATTCAATCCCTTGAATCAAGATACTGGATTTGTCTACATCAGAAATTTTCTCTAGCACCATCTCAGAATGAGCATTCACTGATAGTCAAAAATTCCTTCTAATCTAAAAGACACAATGAATTTTATATATAAAAATGAATGCATTCAGTATTTCACCGGCACTAAGAAATAAATAAATTCAAAAAAACTAAACCGAACAATACATATACCAAATTCTTCCGTATTCAAAGAAAGCATAACATAGACAAATTTAAGTCATTCCATCTTTGTTCTCAACCTTCATCTAGTCTTGTCAAATCTAAAACATATCCAATCAGAACACAAAACCGTGTAAGGGACCGAGAGTGTTACCGGGTAAATAATAGTGACGATTCTTACCCGGTAAACGCTTATCGGATAAAAATGTTGCATACAATTCTGTCTTAATGGACTAAAATCTTACCCGGTAGGTTAAGTAGAAGTGTTGGTTAAGTGAAAGTGTTAACAATTACCGGTAAGCGCTTACCGAGTTAGTGTCGGGTAAACGACCCCTTAGAGGACTAACGCTTAATTTTCTATTAGGACTCATTAAAAGTATAATACTTCAGAAGATTATATAAATATAGCATATAAAACTGAAAATCACCTACGGCTCATTTGATTGATTAGAGAGAAAAGAAAATTTGGTTCCTTTATTTTGGTGCCTATAGGTAATGTGAACAACCAAACTAATTTTGGGACAATAATCAACTGATACATTAAAAGTTCATCAGCTTATTTTAAACACTGAAATTAACAAAAAGGTTTTTAAATATGAAGGCATTCTTACCAATACATTAACTTTAGATTTAGTGAGTACCGGTGTAGCGAGGCAATGCAATAAACCCCTTCTGGAACAGGATTGACATTGGATTGCGACTACAAAACTTAAAACATTTTAGAATTTAAGTTAGCAACATGAATAACCATTTAAAGAAAACATGATACTTTGGCCTTCATAAAGTGAAATGATAGAAGAGCAACATCTTATAATTAAATAATGATGCATCAAGAAGGGAAGATCTTAGACAGCATCCACATCGAGTAAAATGGTTAACCCAAAATAGACAAAACAATGTGATATTAAAGATATTTGAAATGTTTTATAAACCCATTTACAAATATAACTTTTTGTTATTTATGAAACAATATTCATACTTGTTAAATGGCAAAATCCAAATAGAAATTGTGAAAGGAAAAAAATTCAAAGAAAGCCAAATCGAAATCGTGAATCAATTCTTCAAGAAACCAAAAACTAATCGATTCTTCAAGAAACCAAAAACCAATCAAAACCGTGAAAGGAAAAAAAAATCAATGCGTACCTGACTCTATATGCGAAGAGGCAGAAATTGGCAGAAGCAAATCGTGAAACGGAAATCAAAGAAACCAATCCAATATCAGTTACAGTTTGGTGATCTTTGCTTAATCAAGGATCAAACAGGAGACCCATTGAAATTTAGAGCTGAAAAGGAGAAATGTAACTCATTTACAGCTCTATACCTGACTACATAAAGAAAGAAATGAGGTCTTATAAGAGAGGATTTGCACAGCAATCATATAGTAATGAATCATAAGAAGAATTACATGGGTGCATATTCATGTGGCAATGTCATGATATTTTATGTGTTTGTGTATATCTAGTCTTAAGTTATCTTTATGTTTTAAGTTTTAACCTTTCTTCACACAATCTTTTCCGTAAATCAGCACTCACAATGAGAACAATGTTGTCCATGGATATACCGGACAAAGATGATAATGCAATACTTCACATATAACGTCACAATTTGGGTCTCTATAACCATGTAATATTTTTTCTAACATATATTTGAAATCCATCTATATGCAGATTGATTAAAATATAATACAATGTGCGAGATTGGTATACTTACTAGTAACAGAAGCACCTTCATTTGCCGTGAGAGCTCCTACACCCTCTTTCAGTATTTTCATCACCACCTTCAAGTCATTGGTTACATCGACCACATGCTTGAAGGATAGCAATTCCAAATCAACACGCAACACAGAATTTGGCGGAATGGGAGAGCACCCATTGGGTAGTGTGGTAACCCCTCCACCAAAAGCATCTGAATTAAAATTTTGGTATTTCTAAGTTATAAAATGTTATGAAGCTCGTATTCATAGCATGAGACAAAGGGTTTAACTTAAATTAAACAAAACTACCAACCAAAAATGATATTTAGAATGACGACAACTTTGATGTTATCAAATGTCAGTTCTTAGGTCGTAGTTAATTATAAATGATTTTCATGTCACAAAGACATCATCAACCTTCAAATTCCTAAAGACATCATCAACCTTCAAATTCAGACATCTACTACTGTGATCCATGAGATAAGCTCTACCTCAAAGTGCATAATAGAATTAGGAGGGATGCCATCTGCTTCAAAACCCAAATGGGGAGGCAAAGTAAACAATGTTATTTCCCCTTTCTTCATGGTAAGCACTGCCTCATCGAACCCAAAACACATCTGCTCTGATAATGTCAAAAAGACGACAGCATTGAGGATGATCATTTAAAGTAATCACAAGAATGAAAGCAAGTCCAGGGAAAATATGTTGGGGAAATAAAACAAATGGTAACATCCATGCTGTTCCATAGAGTGTCAAGTTGAATAGAGATAAAAGATGACTAAGTAAAGGTGTTCAAGGTAGAAAAATCACAAACTCCAAATGGCCACTTAACTCAAAAAAAGCCAAAAAGTTATTCAGAGCATTCTACCAAAGACATAAGAAGCTCTAGATTCAAAATCACAATCAATGTGTCATGCCTATGTTACAGAAAGAAAAAAAATATTAAAATTAAAGAAGTGGAGTTAAAAAAGAGATTCTTTGATACAATTTAAGGAAGTTGAGAAGTTCTATTAAACCCTTGATGAAGTTGTGAGAAACCTGCAAATCCTTCAAATGGATAACTAAACTATTAGATTTTGGCCTTCTTAGAATGTAAACGTACAGTAAAATTTGGTCCATCTCACATGTAGCGCTTCCCATGGAAACAACTACAGGAACTTTTGTTTCTTAGAGCACTACATTGAGTCCATATCCAGAACTAAGAAGGAAGAACATAGAACAAAACGTTAGAAACTTTAAACAATATTATCTTACGATTTTTGATAATTTAACCTTGCAAGCCCTATATTTCCGCCAAAAACCATAAACAAACATACAACTTAAATGAAATTTACAGAAAGTAGCAACAAAATGAAGGCCAAACTTTGATTAAAAATGGAGAAAAGGGTTGGTGGAAGTTCTCCTCAAGGAAATCACAAAGTTAATTGGTATTTCTTTCAGAAAACACTCCACAATTGAAGACCCGTTTGAACAAATTCGCTAAATTCTTTTTAATCAACCTAAATTGTGATAACCCTAGATACATTTCTGAAGTAAAACAAAGTAAAAATGTGTAAATCTTGCAAGAAAAACTTGAAATCAAACATACCCAATTCATCAGGAGCAAGATTTTCAGCGGATGTTACCATTGCAAACCCCATCAACTTACACAGAAGAGTTCATGATGCAATAATCAAGTGTAAGTTTAGTATTTGGATCAAACCTGCATATGCAGACCATCAAATCCAAAAAAATGAGTTCAAATGAGTAGAAGACAAATGACTGGAACTTTGAAGCATTATAAACTTAGACCATAGTTTCTCATAATCGGGAAAAAACAAATTTTAGCTCCAATTAACCATCAGAAGAAGAAATAAAGAATCAGGAGCCAAATCGATTATAGAAACATACCTGTGGTAGAAGAAGAAGCTGCTGGCAAATCGAAAATCGCAGAATCTGTAGACCTCCATATGTATTTATAGGCTTTAAGGTGACACCGTGGAATGGAGAGAAACCGGAAATCGTGTCTCTGTGTGGAGGTTGAACTGAAAATCGTGGCTGAAAGTTGAAGGCGAAGAAGAAGGATTGTGTGTTGAAGGCGAATCGTGGGATGCGAAGAAGAAGGCGAGTGTTGGCCGTGAGTGTTGGAGGGGGCTGGAGGGAGATGCTTAATGGGCTGAATGAATTGGCTTAATGATTTTGAACGGTCCTGATTAAAAGTTGGCTGGAGTTTAAAGGGCCCAGATTGATCCAAAGGTGGTTGGACTCAACTGGGTCCATAGTATAGGTAATCAGCTTTTGAAATGTAAAAAGACCTTACATGTCCATCCATTCATAATTTGACACCTAATCAATTTCTACATTTAATAATTAATTAATTTTTAAACCATTAAGAACACCGTTAACCTTTTCGTAAACCCCAAGTCCCCTAAACATCCTCCACCTCTCTCTCTCTCTCTCTCTCTCTCTCTCTCTCTCTCTTTTATAAAGATTCTCTCTCTATATTAAATTTAAATATTTATCTCTTAATTAAACGATTTTCCTTTCACATATATTTTACTATTTTAGAAAGAAATAAAACCACTCTCGTCTTTTAAGCCATAATTTTATCTATTTTTTCAATTATAATTAATCTTAATATCAATAATTAAGATCTTATTGTTTAATTTAAATGATGATTTATATTAAAAATCTATTTTAAATTGAATATCGTGATCTTATAATGTTGATTATTGAAATCTTTATTCATAAACATAAAAAATTTGTACATGTTTATTATAAAATTAATGAAACGAGACATTTGTAACAAATTTAGAACGGCAAATATAATCAATATCAAATACAATAATTTAATTAAATTAATACCAATCGATTTAACACTATAAATATAACAGATACTTGACAAAATAAGTAAATACAAAACATGTTAAGTCATTTATCATAAAATGCAATCAATATTTGGCGTACTGATTAATTCTATGTCAACAAGTTATAACTTATAACTTTGAGAAGTCACTAACATTACTGAATCAAATAACTAAAAAGCCTGTATTTAAACTTTTATTTTAAAAGTATGTTTTTAAAACTTAGAATTAAACAAAAAATGTATAATTTAAATAGGGTTTGGTGCTTAAAAACCATAAGATTAATCATAATTTAAAAAACTACGAGATTAACTAAAATTAATTTGGAAAAATTTGATAATCTCTAATTGAATTGTAAGCAAAATAGAAAAAACGGTCTTTTTTAAAAAAAAATATGTGAGAGAAAAATAGTTTAATTATAAGATAAATATTTAAACTAAATTTAGAAAGAGAATCTTGATTATGTATACGTGAGAGATATATGGGGTAGAAGTGCAAGGGTGTTTAGAGGACTTGGGGTTTAACGGAAGGTTAAGCGGTGTTGTTATTGATTTTAAAATTAATTAATTATTTAATATAGAAGTTGATTAGGTGTCAGGTTATTAGCTAGTGGATGGACAGGTAAAGTATAGGGAGGGTTGGACAGGTGATTTTTTCCCTGGCAAAGGGTGTTTCAATGTAAGAGATGGAATGGGGTTCCAAAATACATGTTACCATTTATGTAATTTTTAACTTTTAACCAAATTGTTCAGGATTTGGACCAATTATAACCCTGTTATGATTGTTTTAGATTGTTCGCTCCTTTTAGTCTTTTTGACGATTTTCTATTTCTAACTTCCAAAAAAGTTAAAATCTGATTATATTTAAGTGAATTTCATGTTACTTTGTTATTTAGGACATTTAAGTGAATTTCATGTTACTTTGTTATTTAGGACATTTAAGTGAATTTCATGTTACTAGTGTTGGCTGAAACCCCAAACAGCCAAGCCGTCCAAGCCCCGTTTACCCCGACTGTTCTCCGACCGTTTTCGTGGTCCGATCACTGCCCATTTTCAAAAAAAATCAGGTGTTACACAAATCAGAACCCACAAAATCGAAAAATCAAATGCAAAACTGTACTAGCAAATTGGAGAAAAAATGGAAGAACACCCTAACTTTAATCCCGGTTTTTTTAATTTAATTAATATTGTTGTAACCGCCTGTTTAATCACATCCATCAGATCATCTAATCTAACGGTCGATAAGGTGTGTTTTTTAGTTTTTCATTTATTTGAGATTTTCTCATGAACCCCTCTATCTCTCTCTCTCTCTCTCTCTCTCTCTCTATATATATATATATATATATATATATAGAGGCTCCTTCAAATGTAAACATTCTTTTTTATGTAAACAATGAAACCAAGGGTATTTGGGTCTTTTTCTCCAAATTCATAATTTTAGGAATATCCATAATTTTAGCAACTAACAAACTTCCTTAATTTTCTCAATTATCTTCATCTCTCTCTCTCTCTCTCTCTCTCCCTCCGGCGTCCTACACTCCGGCGACCTCCTTCTACTCCGGCTATCTCCAATCCGGCGACTTGCTCTCACTCCGGCGACCTCCCCCAAAATTCCGACGAGTTTCATAATTTTTTCGAGTTTCATAACAGTTTTTTCATAAACAATTTTTTCATAAGTTCGAGTTTTTTAAGTTTCATAAACCGTTTTTTCGAAATTTTCACATTTCATAGGATAAAAAACAAATATGAAACTGGCGAGTTTCGTAATTTTTTCACGTTTCATAGGAGAAAAAACAAAATGAAACCGACGAGTTTCATAATTTTTTCGCATTTCATAGGAGATGTTTCATAGGAGAAAAAAACATTTTTTCATAAAACATTTTTTAGTATATGAAAATCGATATGAAACCCAGAAACATGAATCATAATGAAAAACATAATCGATATGAAACCCAAAAATAATGAAACCCATAATCAGGGTGGTAGAGATCGATGTTCTTAAGCTCATAATCAGGGTGGTAGAGATCGATGTTCTTAAGCTCCACATCAGCCTGGGCATGAATAAAATCAACACCACGGTTATTACAGAGCAGCTCCGGTTCACCATGGCTGTTCTGGACAACTTCTCCGGCGAAGGGGTAAAACGATGTACAGCCGTGATGATCTCTCTCTACTTTATACTCACTGGATAGCTTCTTCCACATGAAACCATTATGTAGAGATTGTTTTTGACTCTTCACCGGTGGTTTGGAATCATGGTGGCCGGAATTTTGTGAGAGAGAGAGGGGGATGGTGGCCGGATTTTGTGTGTGTGAGAGAGATAGAGATTGATTCAAATCAATTAATATATTCCAAAATTAATAGATTCCAAAATTAAATACCTAAAAAACTATTCCAAAAATACCCTTTCCCTATTTTTTAAATTCAAAATCCCTCAACCGTTGATCAAAAAATCGGATGGCCTAGATTGGTTTACAAGGTTTACATAAAAAAGAATGTTTATATTTGAAGCTCCCTATATATATATATATATATATATATATATATATATATAGAGAGAGAGAGAGAGAGAGAGAGGAAAGTTCAAATGAAAACTCAAATTCAATTGTAAACATGAGGACAAATCTCGTCCATTGATCGCAGCCATATTTAAGCCATTCCTAAAATTCAGCTTTAGGGGTATTTTCGTCAAATTAGAATCAGCGCCTTGAATTTTTATTTTCTTTTTTAATTAAAAAACTTTTACCCCCTTAAATTTTAAAATAAATTATCTAAAAAATTACTAACATTTTAATCAAACAAATTACATCAAAAAAACGAGAATTTCGTGCTCTTCGATATGACATCCATCATGATATAGTTTTTTTTTTCGATTTAACCGTTTTTTACGTGAAATCGTGTATATGTGTTATATTCAGTCTGAATATATGGAATTATTCAGTCTGAATATAACACATATTCAGACTGAATATAACACATATTCAGACTGAATATAACACATATTCCGTCTGAATATAACACATATTCAGACTGAATATAACATATAAAACCATGCGATAAACACGACCAATAATTGTGTGGTAAAACCTAATATGTGGTATATGATATCACGTGATGATCAAGTTCTTCAAACCGAGATGTAGCTGAAAAATATGAGGCTAGCGGTAGTTGAACAATAACCAAATCAAAAAAATTCATGCGATGTATTGATATGTATGTCACCAAGAAAACCAAAGATGGATAATAACAGCAACAATATTCGATGAACAACACAGATGGTTAAGGGAGAATGGCCTTAGTATGCATGCGTGGCTTGTATATGCAATGTGAAAGAATGCAGCAATAGATGTGAACAAAAGAAGACGCGAGTGATGAATACGTGTTATATTCAGACTGAATATGTGTTATATTCAGTCTGAATATGTGTTATATTCAGTCTGAATATGTGTTATATTCAGACTGAATATGTGTTATATTCCATCTGAATATGTGTTATATTCAGTCTGAATATGTGTTATATTCAGACTGAATATAACACATATACACGATTTCACGTAAAAAACGGTTAAATCGAAAAAAAAAACTATATCATGATGGATGTCATATCGAAGAGCACGAAATTCTCGTTTTTTGATGTAATTTGTTTGATTAAAATGTTAGTAATTTTTGAGATAATTTATTTTAAAATTTAAGGGGGTAAAAAAAATTTAATTAAAAAGAAAATAAAAATTCAACAAAAATAGGCGCTGATTCTAATCTTTCCAATTTTACCCCTGCGCGCTAAATATTCACTAAGTCATGGACAGAGTTTTCAACTTATTTACAAAACTGTCACCGTGTTTTTTTGCCATTGATCTCTTCACCAGATTATTAATCAACGGCTGTGGTTTGTCCTCACGTTTACAATTGAATTTGAGTTTTCATTTGAACCCACCCTATATATATATATATATAGGGTACAAATCAAATACAAACCATGTATTTGTTGCACCCCTTACAAACCACAGTCTGCATATGTGCAGACTGGTTCTGCATATGCATATGAATACGTGCAAGAGTATACATATAATGGACATACATTCATATGGGACAATGCATATATGCAGAACTAGTCTGCACATATGCAGACTGTGGTTTGTAAGGGGGACAACAAATACAAGGTTTGCATTTTACGGAGCCTCTATATATATATATATATACACACACGATACAAAGAAAAAATAAATGCTCGCATTACTACATACTATTTAAAATACTGGTCCCGTTTTGAATTGCATTTCCATTTCGACAACTAATGGCACCACAAATCCACAATCTGGTCCCCAGGCTTGGTATACCCCTAAATCTTCCTTGAATACGATAAAAAAAGTTATAAATGTTTTATATTAATTCTTAAACTTAAAATTAATGATGTTTCTATTAGTTGCTCTTTTGCATAATTATTTATATTAATATTTAAACATATTTCAAATCAAATATTAGCATAAGTACTATGCTATGAGTTTTGACCCATAAGATAATTAAATTATTAAGAAACGTTGAAGGTGGGTTTGTTTATTCGTATATTATCGTATAAGTTTTCTCACGAGTCCATTGTTATTGAGATGGTTATAAACTTTATTTTAAGGAAATATACTTTAATTAATTTTCCGTGTATCAATAAAATTTGCATGTTATATATATTACCCGTCTCTTAAAGGGTTAGAACTTAGAAGTTATGTTTGTATTCATTTTGTGGTTAAACTTTCTTCAATAAATTCTCTAAAAAGTAATAACAAGCGTCAATCATGATAAAGTACGTAGTTAATTTCATTATAAAATCCGTTGCTGTAAATGTAGTAGTATACCAAAAGCTTCATCCACGATCTCTTATAAATTTTGAAACTCACTGTACGGTTTTTGATACTATATGCTTTGAGTTTATCTTTGATCAACTTAAACAAGCGTATTGTTTAACTTCTTCAAATGAAGTTCTTATATAAAGTTGTATCTTTTTTTCTTTTATCTATACATTCAAAGGTCATATTTTCATTAAATCTATAGAAATAGAATCAAATGACATCATCAAAAACTAAAAACAATTATATCTAAAACAAAAAGTTGTTTCCGAGATTTATTGATCGACTTACACACAACAATATTTTATCAAATTGAATCCAGATTGGTCGTAAGTGTCGACACGCGCCAAACACTTCGCTTATCCTTGTGATTAAACTAGTACCGGACGCCCGATGGATTAGTTTCTTATTGATTGAGCTAATTCTAGTTACGAACATAGAAATTAACCTACCAATTGCATTAAAGTTGAGATAACCACCAATCCTAGCTAATGATTAGATGTCGAAATATCTAAGCTAGAATAAACAATATTTGATTCTAGTAATGCAAGTCAATTGATTTTGTGGTCAAAAGATGCACTACTTGCTACTTAGCCCAATGTTTAAGAACAATTACGGATTCTCAACAATATTTTATCAAATTGAATCCAGATTGGTCGTAAGTGTGGACACACGCCAAACACTCCGCTTATCCTTATGATTAAACTAGTACCGGACGCCCGATGGATTAGTTTCTTATTGATTGAGCTAATTCTAGTTACGAACATAGAAAGAGAAGAACATGCAGATGACAGAGAGAGTTGGGGACAAGCGGAAATGGGAAGGACCGAACTGCGATGTTAATAGGCCGAGTGCTCCTAGGCCCGAGCTGCGGGTGGGACCCAGGGCAGGAGACAAACCTTGTGGTAAGTGTAATCAGATGCATAAGGGAGAGTGTTTGGCGGATAAGGAAGGATGTTTCAAGTGTGGGAAGACTGGACATATGGCACGAGATTGTCGTAGTTCGAGGTCGTATTATCAGTGCGGTTCGCAAGACCATGTCAAGTTGGATTGTCCACAGTGGAAGAGGGGGTTTGCTGGAGGTTACGGCGGTAGTAGTGGAGGAAGAAACGGAGATAGAAAGGTGGAGCCTGCTCGCGCGAGGGTGAGGGCTTTCCACATGTCGGCAGAGGAAGCGGTAGACAAGCCAGATGTGGTGACAAGTATTTTCCCTATTGACTCGACTCTTGATAGAGTACTGTTTGATTCGGGCGCCAACTGTTCGTTTGTGTCGCCTAATTTTATTCGGAAGTTGCAAGTGAAACCCAAGGGGTTGAACTTTGGGTTTGAGGTAGAAGTAGCGGATGATAGTCGAGTCTGGGTGAAAGAGGCATATGAGGGGTGTAGCATTGACGTAGATGGTCATTTGTTTCCTTTGCGTTTGTACCCTATGGGAATGGGGGAATTTGATGTGGTTTTAGGGATGGATTGGTTAGCGGATAACGACGCTAATATAGTGTGTAATAAGAGGCTAATTCGTATCGCCTTGCCTGATAAGAAGGAAGTAGTAATCTATGGGGATCGTCGGGATAGAAAGTCGTCCATGATATCTATGGTGAAAGCTAGACGATGTTTGGGGAAGGGATGTCTGGGGTATTTAGCTTATGTGCTAGATGCTAAGAAAGAGAAGAAGGGAGTAGAGGATGTGCATGTTGTAAATGAGTACCCGGAAGTGTTTTCGGACGACTTGACGAGTTTGCCACCAGATCGTCAAGTAGAGTTTAGAATAGATTTGATGCTTTGGGCGGCACCGATTGCACGTGCGCCCTATCGTCTGGCACCGACGGAAATGAAGGAGATGATGACGCAGCTGCAAGAGCTACTCGACAAGGGTTTCATTCACCCAAGCTCATCGCCTTGGGGAGCGCCGGTACTATTTGTCAAGAAGAAGGACGAATCTATGCGGATGTGCATAGATTACCGTGAGCTCAACAAGGTAACAGTGAAGAACAAGTACCCGCTTTCGAGGATTGATGACCTCTTCGACCAGTTGCAAGGTGCGAGCTATTTCTCGAAGATAGACTTAAGATCGGGCTACCATCAGCTGAAGGTGAGAAAGGAAGACGTGCCCAAGACAGCCTTTCGTACAAGATACGGACACTACGAGTTCTTAGTCATGCCCTTTGGCTTGACTAATGCCCCAGCAGTGTTCATGGACTTGATGAACAGGGTGTGTAGTTCATTGCTGGATAAGTGTGTAATCGTCTTCATCGATGATATCGTGATCTACTCCCGATCCCGTAGTGATCATGAAGCGCATCTCCGAGCGGTTTTGGAATTGTTGAAATGCGAGAAGTTGTACGCTAAGTTCTTAAAGTGCGAGTTCTGGTTAAGAGAAGTGCAGTTTCTAGGTCACGTGGTGTCGGCGGACGGTATCAAAGTGGACCCCGCTAAGATCGAGGCTATTAAAGATTGGGAGCCACCAAAGTCGCCATCGAAAGTGAGAAGTTTTCTTAGGTTGGCGGGCTACTACCGGAAGTTCATTCAGGACTTCTCCCGAATAGCCACATCGTTGACCGCGTTGACGAGGAAGAACGTCAAGTTCGTTTGGACCGAAGATCAAGAGACCGCGTTTGAGAAGTTGAAGGAAAGCCTGAGCAGCGCCCCAATTCTGTCGTTACCAGATGGATATAAAGGATTTGTGATTTACACCGATGCCTCCAAGTTGGGGTTAGGATGTGTACTGATGCAGAATGGGAAGGTGATTGCCTACGCATCTCGGCAGTTGAAAGATCATGAGAAAAACTACCCTACTCACGACATGGAACTAGCGGCAGTGGTGTTCGCTTTAAAGATATGACGATACAACTTGTATGGAGTGAAGTGTCAAATCTACACCGATCACAAGAGTCTTAAGTATCTTTTCGATCAGAAGGAATTGAACATGAGACAGAGGAGATGGATGGAACTGTTGAACGACTACGACTGCAAAATCCTTTACCACCCGGGTAATGCGAATGTGGTAGCTGACGCGTTGAGTCGGAAAGAGCAAGGAGAATCAACCAAAGTGGTGGCCTTCAGGGTCGAGGCGATTCGAGTCTCCTGGGCGAGGTCAAAAAGTCTCAAAAGGAGGCGTTGTTAGAAGAGAATATAAAGAGTGAAATGATCGTTGGGATTACGTCATTGCTCAGTGTTAACAGTGGTGGGTTGAGGTGTATGAAGGACCGGGTGTGGGTTCCTAAGTTGCGGAACTTGAGAGTAAGCATTCTGGAGGAAGCGCATAAGTCGCGATATTCAATGCACCCGGGGACGAATAAGATGTATCGATACTTAAGACAGTTTTACTGGTGGCCAGGAATGAAGAAGGACATCGCTCACTTCGTGGAACGATGTGTGACGTGTCTGAAGGTTAAAGCAGAACATCAGCGCCCTTATGAGGAACTTCAGTCTATGGAGATACCAGTGTGGAAATGGTATAACATAACCATGGATTTTGTTACAAAGTTACCAAGGACTCCGAAGGGTAACGATGCGATATGGGTGATTGTGGATAGTCTCACCAAGTCCGCGCATTTTCTTCCAATAAGGGAGTCTGATTCTTTGGAGAGGTTAGCACGGTTGTACATTAATGAGATCGTGTCAAGGCACGGGGTGCCACGATCTATCGTGTTCGATCATGATAGTCGGTTTACGTCGTCGTTCTAAAGAAGTCTTCAGCGAGAGTTGGGTTCGCAAGTGAAGTTAAGCACATCATATCATCTCCAAATGGATGGTCAGAGCGAAAGAACTATTCAAACGTTAGAGGATATGCTCCGAGCTTGCGTGATCGATTTCAAGGGTTCTTGGGAAGTATATATCCATTTAAACATTCAGCGAAACTGTTCACCATAATATTCTGAGTCTGTTCAGTACTTATGGTGATCGCTGATAAGTTAGTTGTTTACTTATGATCTCTGAAGACAAGTTTCACGTCAACATATGTTCTACGCTGAAGTCGAAGATCAAGCTCAAGAACCAGCGATAAGTCTCCTAATGAACTGATGCGGATCAACGAAGACTCAGATTTGTCCACTCAACGTGAAGTATCAAGTACAGGACTTTGGCTATCGCTGAATTCTATCATTCGCTGATAAAGAATGATAGATCGCTGAATCAACGAAAAGTTGATCATGAAGTCCTCCGTACAAAGTATTTTTGTCTTAACCACCCTTGCACGACTCCGTACGATATGTCAGAATAGAACCTCCTTATTGTCTGAAATCGTACAACCACTCTGATACTACACTGTTCAAACATGCGGCTACTAAGGTTGTCAACAAAGGTCAATGACATGCAACCAATCAGCTGCTGCCACGTGTAAAGTGCAAACTGCAATGCATTAAATGCATGCAGTATATAAGAAGATGAACTCACTTCATTTTGAAGTAACTTGCTAACTCTGGACAAGTTCATCCTTCTTATCTTTGAGATAGGTTATTATTAGTAATTTCCTTCTTTTTCTTAGTGCAAGAAACTTAGTGTTCCAACTTGTTTAGATTTAGGTTTATCCTTAATCTTGTTTCCGCAACAAGCTGTAAATTGTTAATGATTTATCAATAAACAATTTAGAAAAGTAAAATCTGTGTGTTTGTATTCAACCCCCCCCTTCTACAAACTTGTATAGCCTTTCGGGACCAACACATGTGGATTTGTGCGGTCCAATGAAAATGGAAAGCATAAGTGGGAGGAAATACGTCTTGGTAATAGTCGATGATTTCTCAAGATACACATGGGTTAAGTTTCTAAGATCAAAAGATGAAACTTCAGAACTTCTCATTGGTGTTATCAAGGCAGCTCAGAACAACATGCAGATCTCAGTAAAAATCGTGCGTTCGGATAATGGTACAGAATTCAAGAACAGAGTCCTAGATGATTTTTATGAATCAAATGGGATTATGCAACATTTTTCTGCCGCCATAACTCCTGAACAAAACGGTGTTGTAGAACGACGTAACAGGACGTTAGTCGAGTCTGCGAGAACAATGTTGGCATACTCAAAGCAACCTCTCTTCTTATGAGCCGAAGTTGTGGCAACCGCATGTTACACACATAATCGTTCTGTCATACACCGCCGGTTTAATAAAACTCCTTATGAAATCATGAATAACCGGAAACCTAACATAAAACATTTTCGTGTTTTTGGTTGTAGGTGTTATGTCTTGAACGACAAAGAACAAAGGAACAAGTTCAGTCCAAAGGCGATTGATGGTATCTTCGTTGGATACTCTTTTTCATCGGCATCATATAGGATATATTTGAAACAATCAAGGAATATAATGGAGAGTGTCAATGTCAAATTCGACGAACATCATGAATTGGCTTCTGACCAAAACAGTTCAGGACCCGTTATAACTGGAATATTAGCTTCTGGACATCTCAGTTCAGAACCTGCTTCAACTTCTAATCAGGATCAACCTTCTACCTCAAAATCTCAATTAACTGATCTTGATTTACTATTTGATGAATTCTATGATGAATTTTATGGTACTTACAATAATTCTACCAATTCTAACAGGATGGTACAAGCACCTACAACAATTTCCACTGCAACAACTACTCAAAATGGTGCATCTAATTCAACATCGTTGATGTTTCCACTCCTGTTCAGAATGTTCAAGTACCAGAAGTTGTTATTCCACAACAAGAGACTACAACTACTGTGGAAGGATCAACACAAAATCCTAGTTCTTCGGTTCCTGAACCAACCATTCCTCAGTCACAACCGGAATCTTCTAGTATTCCTACAGAAGTTCCAAATGCTGAACCAATTGTTTCTCCAACCGAAGAAGAAACGAATGCTACTCTTGAAAATGTTCAAGAATCCTATGCTCCTCACCCTCATACAACCAAGTGGACGAAGGCTCATCCGATTCACCAAATAATCGGTGACCCAAGTTCACCAGTTCAGACTCGCTCGAGTGCTACCGTGAATGAGTGCTTATTTTCATTGTTTTTAAGCAACATTGAACCACTCACAGTCAAAGAAGCGTTGAATGATCCGGATTGGATTGTAGCTATGCAAGAAGAGCTAAATCAATTCGAAGCATTGAAAGTGTGGAGGCTCGTTCCAAGACCGGTTGATAAAAGTATCATTGGAAAAAAGTGGGTGTTCAAGAATAAGAAAGATGAAGATGGAATCATAGTTCGTAACAAAGCGAGACTTGTAGCGAAAGGCTATCGTCAGCAAGAGGGGATAGATTACGATGAGACTTACGCTCCAGTCGCACGCATTGAAGCAATCAGAATATTTTTGGCTTATGCGGCATATAAGAACTTTACGGTCTATCAAATGGACGTAAAGACGGCATTTCTTAATGGAATTCTAAAAGAGGAGGTATATGTCTCACAACCCGAAGGCTTTGTAGACAAGGAGAATCCAAACCACGTTTACATATTGGATAAATCCTTATATGGGTTGAAACAAGCCCCACGAGCATGGTACGATGTTTTATCTAAATTTCTACTCGTCTTCGGCTTTGAAAAAGGTAAGATTGATACGACTTTGTTTGTCAAACGTGAAGACGGTGAGATGGTAATAGTACAAATATATGTAGATGATATTATATTCGGTGCATCTAACCCTGGTTTATGTTCATGGTTTTCTGATCTGATGACTACTAGATTTCAGATGAGCATGATGGGGGTGATTAATTGCTTCCTAGGATTGCAAATGAAACAATTTTCCACGGGGATATTCATCAATCAGTCAAAGTATATATTTGACATTTTGAAGAAATTCAAAATGGAAAATTGTACTTCCATTGGAACACCGATGGAAACACAATCAAAGATCGGTCCAGATCCTCATGGTAAGGAAACTGATATACAACACTATCGAGGTATGGTCGGATCTTTAATGTACATAACTTCTAGTCGCCCAGATATTATGTTCGCTACTTGTCTTTGTGCGAGATTTCAGGAGAATCCTAAGGAATCTCACGTAGGAGCCGTCAAGCGCATCTTCCGCTATCTCAAAGGAACTCCCTACCTTGGTTTATGGTATCCCAAAGGCACGGGATTCGAGCTTACAGCCTACTCCGATGCGGATCACGGTGGTAGCCTATTGGACCGGAAAAGCACATCCGGGCATATCCAATTCTTGGGTGATAAGTTGGTAAGTTGGGCGTCT
Source organism: Saussurea involucrata (assembly GCA_033807775.1). Lineage (NCBI taxonomy): Eukaryota > Viridiplantae > Streptophyta > Magnoliopsida > Asterales > Asteraceae > Saussurea > Saussurea involucrata. The sequence goes on from CM066317.1 coordinate 30,154,288, forward strand.
AAGAAACAGAACTGCGTGCCAACTTCTACGGCGGAGGCAGAATATGTTGCGGCCGCTAGTTGTTGCTCACAAGTCATTTGGATGAAAACCCAACTGATGGACTTCGCGTGTAAGTATGAAAAGATCCCAATTTATTGTGATAGTAAGTCCGCAATTGCTATATCTGTCAATCCGGTTCAACACACGAAAACCAAGCACATCGACGTACGATATCATTTTATTAAAGATCACGTCGAAAAAGGTACAATTGAACTCTATTTTGTTTCTACTGAATTTCAACTCGCCGACTTGTTTACCAAGGCTTTAGATGAGAAACGTTTCAACTTTCTTGTCTTAAAGCTAGGCTGCCTATGTTGAATTTGAAAGTTTGATTAATCATAATTTTTATTCAACCTTTTGAAAATAATCCTTAGTCATTCAAATTTGATAAATTTGAGTGAAGAATACTTATTTTCATAATATTGAATATCCATTATGATTTGCTCAAATTTAGATTTCTTTCAGTATTTTACAAAGTAGATTTCAATTTTTTTTTACCGTATGTACTTCAATTGATATTACTTGTGCAGTTTTATGTGTGGTTCATGTGTTTAGGGGGAGCTATAAATATTTGTGATCATGTTTCAAGGGGGAGCGTTCAACAAAGAAGAGGGGTTTGATCCAAACAACAAAGGTAAGTGTTCTATCTCAAATGATTTTCGCAAACCCTACTTGATGAAAATGATTTTATCAAGACTTATGCATCTTTGTAGGGGGAGCAAAATATTTTCAAAGAACACTGAACTACTTTTAATCTGAAAAGTTCAAATTTTTGAAAAGTTCAAAGTTCAAAATTTGAAATTTTTTCCAAGTCTGGAAAGTAGTCGCACAAGTCTTATACGACTAGCAATCCTAGTCGTACACGCCTTGTACGAAAGTTATTATTCCAGCACGACAGTCGTACATCTCTTGAACGAGAGTTACTGTTCCCGCACGACAGTCGCACAAGCCTTGTCCGACTAGCAATCCTAGTCGTACATGCTTTGTACGACAATCACTATTCATATTGTCAAGTCGTAGATGCTTTGTCCGACTAGCAATCCTAGTCGTACAAGCATCGTACGACAGTTACTGTTCATGAATTCCACCTTAGTCGCACCTTCATCCTACGACTAAGATGAGGTACTCGTGCATCGCTTCGTACGACTACCTGACACGTGTCGGTCAAACCTTGGACCAATCGTTTTTTGACACGTGTCCACACACCTGAGTTCTATATATAGTGAAATTTCAAAAGTGTTCTTCTTTTTACGACCTATTTGAAACCCGATTCTCTCACATAGTACAAATCGATATTGGATCGTTGTTGCTGTTTTCTTCATTTCTGTGGATTCATATCGATTCAGGTATCATCATCTACTTGTTTACATCGCATTTCATCATCATTATCATTGTCTATGTGGGTTTGTTAGAAAAGTCGAAAATGGGTTTTAGTAAACCCTTCAGATTCTGACTTGTATGTTAGAGTTAATAAGAAAAGATGATAGGATAGCATCTCTGTTAGAAAAAACGCACTTAGGGTACTTGTTTTTGCATGCTATCATTTCGAAACTCTTAGATCTGGGTTTGAGTGTTCAAGTTTGTTCGAATACTCATAACTGTCGCACAACATTATGCTCTTCACATTCAAAACTGTCGCATAAAACAGATGTTAATAACTGTCGTACGAGACGTGTCTGACAACTTGTAGTCGTGCAGTTTCATCCGATAGTTAGTGTCATGCGACTTGGTGTGTTGTACGAAAGTAGCCCATACTTAGGAAATTTTTGAAAAAGTTTTTGGCAAAAAAGCACTGATATCCAAATGGTCTTAAATTGTAAATTATAGACCATGGCACATTTGCAAGAGCATGGTGATGGTAATTCTTCTGACGAGAACACGGTATTCCCATCTCATCGTTCATCACATCCATCGGTGAACGCTCGAGATCTAGATGCTGAACTTATTCTTCCAAGAGACAAGAAGGAATTGAAACCGAACAACTATACTCTAGATTTCCATGTCAGAATGGATTATCAGCTTATAATGGAGATTCTCAAAAACCATCCACTTCGCACTGCTCTTGAGAAGACAATACAAGTTCCGGAGATTTATCTACAACAAGTATGGCGTAACATCCAATACGTACCTAATAACAACTACTTCACTCTAAAAGTAGATCACTTTGATGCCAAGCTGACTCTGAAAAGGTTGCGGACAGTTCTTGATCTTCCTTATTCTCCAAACTTTGAAGATATGGTGTCTGAAGCAGATTTGTGCCGGGATATCATGCAAATGGGTTATAATGATCCACGTCAGAATTATAGAGTGCTGATAAGTACGTCAAAGCTGAAACGAAATTACTTACCGCCGATCTATTACACTCTATTCAGCATTGTGAATAGATGTATGACTTCTAAACACACGGGAGTCGACACGGCCAGCATTTCTGTTATACGTATGTTCCATGCTATCGTTTTTGACCGGAAGATTGACTTTGCTATTCTTATCTGGAATGATCTAGTTGAGGTTGTCACTGACAAAGCAAAGCCATCAAAAGACAGAACGTTTGTACCATTTCAAAGATATCTTCAGCTTATTATCCATTCTATCATGGATTCTAATGATCAGATTCCGAGACGCGAGAAAGCAGTTCTTGGTCCTACTACTTACATGAAATATATCCGACTTCCAACAAGTTTACTTTTTCCTACTATCATGATTTTACCTGAAGCATTACTCGCTTACGCTGACCAAGATTCACCATTTTTGAGTGAATATAGAGAAGAGAACGCACTGATGGCCCGACTAGGACCGGTAGGGCCTACCCACGGTGCCAACCAACTAGGTGAGCGTAGTGAGGGTTCTAGAGTTAGAAAGAGAGTTTAGGATACTGGGGTACATGAACAGGGCGTGTTGAGAGGTAAAAGCGATGTAAGGGGAAAAGGAGTTGGGGGTGCTCTTGGTCAGTCGTCCAAATCTAAAAAGATGATTCAGATCTTTGAGGACGATGATGAGGAAGATCTTGGTTTCGATGATACTGAGGAAGAATCTGAGGATATTGATGCGGATATTGATGATCCTGCTAATCTTGTATATAGTTCAAATGACGATGATGCGAATGATGATGATGAAAAAGAGGATGATAGTTTTGATGATGACAATGATGATAACAACAATGATCAAATCATGGAGAATCTTGATACTGTAATTGAAAAGGTCGTCACTACTACTTCTGGTGGTGATGGAGGAGTGATAAGGGGAAATGAGGGAGTATTAGTTGAAACAGAAAAACAAGTGAGGTTGAGTGAGAAGGAAAGAAAAAAAGATGGTGAGTGTGAGACAGGATCAACAAAAGTTTTAACTAATGATCCTAACCAAACCGTGTCTAGCCGGGTAGCCACATCTATTGTCAGCGAGCGTCCGTCGCCACGAGACATTGAAGAAGCCATAGTGGACCCAGCTATGCAATGCATAACCCCACTCATCCACTCATCAACTTCTTCACAAGTTGATGTTTCATCTTCTCACAGGGGATTAGCACAAACACTATCGGCGACACACTCGGTGTCGGCTGGTATTGAAACAGGATGGCAACTGCCCCGGCCACCACCTTTATTTGTTCACAGATCGAGTCTAGAACCTTTCGATTTTACTTCCTTTCCTAGGACACGGAGACCGTTCGTCACTTCATCTAAGGTGACACAAAACGTTGGTGTTATACGTGACCCAACCGGAACGCCCCGAGTGTTGCCGCCATTTGTTGGTGCTTCACGAGGACCGGGCGGAAGTCCTACCAACGTTAACACTATGCCAGCGTTGAATGTAGGCCATACAGTATCTATGACTGCTATGTCAACCAGTAACCTTAGTGGCCTGGGTGTTACCTTGGAACAAGCGCATGATATTCAGTCTTTGGTGGGCCCTCCTACTCACAATTATGTATCTAAGAAGTTGCTTGAAATGGCAATCCAGTCTGTCTCTAACACTCAGAAAGCTCAGATGTCCGAATTGAAAGATATCGTTAAGAATCTATCTGCCGAAGTACACAAGTTTGTTAAAGGAAAGTCTGTTGTTGATTCTTCATCCGCACCATCAGACACTCAACCAGAATCTCAGCCGAACCCAAAGGTACATCATACTTTACCTTTACATGAATTGAAATCCCAGTTACTTTCCCGTTTACTAGAACAAGGCGATGCGAATACTCAAAAAGAAGTAGATATTCTTGGTCTACTTAGACGCCAAACCGAAATACAAGCCACTTTACCAGATTCACTTAATACCCTACAACAATCCATATCAAATCTTACCGAAGCCGTCTCTTCTGGCTTCACATCCCTTTCAAACCAAATTAAAACGGTGGAAGACAAGTGTGGGATTCAAGCCCAAACCACCAAACGGAGGCATGATGATCAAGATCCCGATCATGATCACCATGAGGGGGAGAGAAGTGTAAGACAAAGGGTTGAACAAGGTAGTGGTTCGGGTGTTCTTGTTACTGAGAATGTGGAAACGAATGTGGAAACGGGTACTGGTAATGTTGGTGGTACTCAAGTGGGTGAATGTGCTGATGTTGGTGTTCTGGATGATATCAATCCTACGGTTGAAAAGCCTCAAGGATGTGATAATAGAACTGAAGAGGAAAGAATGGCAGATGATTTCTTTCAAGATGTTGTTTATGTTGGGTCTGATGATGATCCAGAAATTACTGTGGTAAAGATTAAAGAGGAGATGGATGATGTATTTGATGTTGGAAATGTTTAACCTGATTCTGATTCCGAGAAAGAAAGTAATCTACCTTATCCAGTGATACAAATTCCGGTAATACCTGATCTACCTGAAGGCAAAATCCGAGATGCAGTCTCCAAGGCAAAATTACGTAATCTACAGATGTTAATTGATAGAGAAGGTTTGATTGTCCGACGTGCTCACCGAACAAGAATCATTACTCCATTCCAAGAAGATATAAGGAGTGATTTGTTTGTGAAAAAGATTCAGCCAATTGACAAGGTAAAACTCTATTCAATTGATAAACCTCCACGAAAGAAGCAGATTGAATATTTGTATATGTTGGGTGACAAAGATCAAAAGCTCAGTGCAGTCAGAACTGATAAAGAAATTGTTAAGCTTGTGAAGATAGACTCAGAGAAGATCTTAAATGTGTTTTATCCGAGATTCTATGTCAACAGATCAAATGAGAAAGAGTGGAATTTCTGTGAAGCCGACTTCAAATCCCTAACCTGTGCAGACTTCTTCACGCTGTATGACATTCTTGCCTGGATGCCGAACAAAGATATTACCTACTCTGAAGCCTATCAAGCCTTAAAACGTTTCATGAAGAACCTGATCAACCTTTCATACCTAACTGATTTTCAGATGGCTTTGGAAAGTAATCAAATCAGAGTCAACAAACGAAGGCCAAACAAAGGCTTACCCGACATGCAAGATTCTGCTGAATGAAAGGCTAAGATTGGATGAACAAAGAAAGGTGCCTCTGAAAGAGAAGGAGATTGTCTTGATCAACAATGCCTTGAAAGCGATACAAGACCGAATAGATTACCGGAATTCACTAAGAAGGTTTGAGATTATTTTTGGGATCAGAAAGAGATACATTCCTCCGGAAGAACTTTATGGTTAAAGCTTACCTGGCTCACTTGAATACAAAGGGGGAGAATGTTAGTGTCAATTTTATATGTTGTATTCAAGTTGAGGGGTTATTTTGTAACTATTGAGTCTAGGTATAAATAGCCTAGTTTAGCTCATTTCTCAATAACACTTTGATAGAATATCTTGGAAACTCTCTGTATTTTCTCTTTACACTTTTGTTCATGGATATTGATTCTAATGAGAGATGACCAGAGATTTGCACACATCTTGATTGTGATTACTTGTTATTTGGGATAACAGGATCACCGATGATTGGGATGTTCCTTTCACGGTGCGTGATCTGTTGACGGTGTTTGACGTGAAGTCGGATGACTATCGCCCTTATAGCCTATCCTCTAGGCTAAGAGGAGGACATACGTTGGTTCCTGACACCCTGGTCCGTGATCGTGGGTGGAAGGCCAAATATGTTCTCGGTCGTGTACGGACGCTTGGTCGTATAGACGACGATACTTCCTGGGTCGCGTCTGGGTGGAACACCAGCGGTATATAAATTTTGTTTTGTCATGCGTATTTTAGCATTTAACTTTGTCTTTTGCTAATTCTTTGTCGCTCGTTTCAGATATCGATTTTGCTAGGTTCGGTCCCACAGTTGATTCTCAAGAAAAAGTTGCGAGACTTTTTTCTTGCGAAGTCGGAGAGTTATTTGACTCTCTTAATCATACGACCGTCAGCACTTCAGAGGCCGAAGAAAGAAGTCAACAAGTGACTTCGACAAGTAAGTGTTCATTAATCGTACGTTTTTTGCTTTTCTTCGAGTCGTACGACGATATCTGACACTTTTATTTTTTATAGGTGGTTCTGATATGCAGTCTGCCTAGGGTAAGGCGAAGAGAGAAGCCCAACTGGCCTTGGATAAAAAGGCCAAGGAGCTGAAGAGGAAGGATCCTCCGACATCGGGGTTGGAGGTTTTGAAGAAGACGAACTCGGTTCCCCTGAGGGAAACGTCGTCGACGGGTGGAGAGCCCTTAAAGGTCTCCACTCCCGAGAAGACGAAGACGTCTGCGGACGTGCCGAGGGTGACACCGACACCACCTGGGTCGTTCACTGCGGAGGAGAAGGGGAAGGGTCCTCAGACGGAGGGGTCCCCTGAAGTTACGCCAGTAAACTTTCCGTTACCGTCGGACTTCTTGTTGGACGGCGTCTTGGATAGGGCCAAGATTTTCCCTAACTTGGGAAAATTTCTCCTACCAGCCTTCAAGGACCGTTACCGTGGCGCTACCATGGACGAGACAAGGTCTCACATCGTAGGCATGGCCTTCCTGGTGAGTTTTTCATTTTCATCGTATGTCTCTTCCTCTCTTAGTAAGTTAGACTTACCTTATGTATTTTCGTGCGACTGCAGGCGTTTTAGGCGTCGTTGTGCCTCTTCGGCCAACTGGAGGAGCTCTAAAAGGTCGAACCTTGCATCGCTGAGAAACTTCAGCGAGCGCAAGATGGCGAGCGTAAATCTCGAGAGGATGAGCGGGCGGCTAAGGCCAAGGCGGAGGCTCTCTCCGTTCAAGTGGACGATCTCAAGAGCCTTCTGGACACGTCGTCGCTGGAGAAGGAGGAGCTCCAAAATCGTCTCAAGGAGACATTGGAAAGGGCCTCTGCTTATGAAGCAGAGGTGACGACGACTAAAGCAACCCTCACCGTGCGCGAAAAACAGGTGGGGGAGCTCAAGATGTCGGTCAAGGCCGCTGAGGCCAAGACGGGGGCCTTGGAGGAGAAGCTCCTCTTGTTCGAGGCGCTGACCCGTCTGAAGGTCAGGGCGGCGATTATGCGCCGTCACCTACAAGGGAAAACCCCTTTGGCTAGCGCATAGGCCGAAATCGCGTCCTTCCTCGAGCATGTCGGGACCGAGGAAGATCTCGACCAAGAGGATAGGGTCGACGATACTAATTCCGCGGAAGCCAAGGCAGGCGATGCGGAAGACGAGGATGGAGTCGACCAGGGCCCTCAGTAGGTCTTTGTAATTTTTATTTCGTTCTAGGGCGATCATTGGTGGTCGTGCCTTTGTGTTGTACCACCTTTGGATTAATACAAGTACGTCTTTCATTATACTTTCGTGTGCTTTACTTTGTCGTAAATAAACAAAATAATCTAGTATAGAAAGTAGTAAAGTGAACGCAGAAATGTACGACACAGGTATATAACTTTGGAAGTAGTCGGGCGACTGGGCCAAAAAAATATTATAAGTATGGAATTCAAGTCATAAGACTTTGATTCCGACAGATGATCATAAGACCTGTGTAATGAATCATAAGATTCCTTCTGTGAGACGCAAATCTCAGAGACTTTGCTTTCTCGTAATGTAAGTCGTAAGACTGACATTCGTGCGATCCTGCGAGCCTGCAATGTAAGACTTGGGGGGCGGTCATTGGTTTGACCAACGACCCTCCGATGCTTAAGTCAGTAATCGTCTGTCGAAGTAAATCAAAACAAATTCAAAAGAAGTACTTTTTTAGATGTACTGCGTTCCAGCTTCGTGGGATGTCTTGGTGGTCGAGGGATTGAAGCCTGTAAGCACCCTTCCCGACGACCTCGGATATTCGATAAGGTCCTTCCCACTTAGTGGACAACTTACCTGCATTCGGTTCCTTAGTGTTCTGGAACACCCGTCGCAAGACGTAGTCTCATTCCTGAAATATTTTGGGTTTAACATATTTATTGAAATGTCGCTCAACGACTTGTCGTTGAGATGCCATCCTGACCAAAGCAGACTCTCTTAACTCTTCAAGAGCGTCGAGGTCGTAGCTCAGGTCTACTAGATTATGATCGACGGACGTATGTCTCTATGTCGGGAGCCATATTTCAATAGGAAAGACGGCTTCACAACCGTCGACCAATGAAAACGGTGTTTGCCCCGTCGATGTTCGGGGCGTCGTACGATTGGCCCATAGGACCGATGGGAGTTCTTCGACCCATTTCCCTTTTGCGGCCTTAAGTCTTTTCTTGATTGAATTGATGATGACTTTATTGCTTGATTCTGCAAGACCGTTAGATTGGGGATAACGTGGGGTTGAGGTCATAAGTTTGATACTACGATTCTCACAAAATCGTAGTGTACGATCGCTTATGAACTGCGACCCATTGTCACACACAATTTCGGGAATGGATTCCGAACCTACATAGGATGTTAGTCTGGATAAAAGAAATAACTTCTTTGTCCCGAATCTGGGAGTAAGCGGCTGCTTCTATCCATTTAGAAAAATAATATGTAAGGAATAACAGAAAGACCTTCTGTCTTGGGGCAGGAGGTAATTTTCCAACGATGTCCATTCCCCACCTCATGAAAGTCCATGGAATTAAGGACATATGTAAAGGTTCGAAGGGTTAGTGGGTCATACCTGAATGTCGTTGACATGCATCACAGCCTTGGACGTACCTGGTGGCATCTTGCCTTAATGTCGGCCAATAATAGCCTTGTCGTGAGATACGATTTGCAAGACTGCGACCACCTGAGTGGTTGCCACATTCGCCATCGTGCATCTCCTTTAAGATATTTTGTACCTGTTCGGAATTATCGATGGACCTTAGATTTAGACCCGTCGGCGAGCGTCGATAGAGTCTATCGCTAATGATTATGTATTTCGATGCTTTGAATCGAATCTTGAGAGCTTCCATTCAATCTTCACATAGTTGATCGTGCATAAGGTAATTTTATATGTCAGTCGACCAACTGTCTTTCGTGCTAAGAGCACAGATTTCTTTAGAATCTTCAATAGACGAAGTCGCTAGATGTATCATAGGAATAACGCTGATCCAAGGTTAGCTAGTGCGTCAGCCTGAGTGTTTTGATCTCTGGGAATTTGCTCGATTGAGAATTGATCAAATATCTTGGATTTATCTTTGGCTATCTTGAGATAACCCATCATTTTGGAATCTTTGGCTGAAAATTCCCCGCTCATTTGGTTTACGACCCGTAAGGAATCACTTCTGACGTGGAGCCTGACTGCCCCCAAGTCGTGAGCCATATTCATACCCACGATCAGAGCTTCATACTCCGCCTCGTTGTTAGTAGCTTTGAAACTTTATCGTATGGAGTACACCATCTTGCCCCCTTGTGGGGACTTTAAGACAACACCAAGGCCTGCTCCTCTAGAGTTTGAGGAACCGTTGACATGGAGTATCCAGGTCATGTTGCTTATAGTCGCCACAGTATAAATTCTAGTCTGTGCTTCTTTTTCCAGTTCAGGACTGAAGTCAACGACGAAATCAGCCAAGATCTGCGATTTTATTGTTGTGCAAGGCTTAAAGTCGATATCGTACCTACTGAGGTATATACTACATTTCCCTAGTTTTCCTGATAACTCAGGTTTTCTCAGGATCGACTTAAGAGGAAAGCTCGTCACGACGGTAATGGGATGCGATTCAAAGTAGTGTCTTAACTTCTTTGCTGCTGTTACTAGCGACAAAAGTACTTTCTCCATGGACGTATATCGGGTTTCTGCGTCCAATAGAGACTTACTTACATAGTAAATCGGTATCTGCTTCCTGTCGTCCTCTCTAGTTAAGACATCACTTACAGAGTGAGGACTTATGGCGAGGTACAGTTGTAGGACCTCGTGTTCTCCCGATTTCGAAAGTAATGGCGGAATGGCCATATATTCTTTCAATCGTTGTAACACTTGCTCGTGGTTGTCCGTCCAGTCGAAGCCCTTGTTTTTCCTTAAGACGTTATTGAACAGACGACATTTATCCGATGATCGTGAGATGAAGCGATTTAAAGCGGCCACACGACCCGTGAGTCGTTGGACCTCTTTGAAATTTTTGGGCGACTTGATATTCATCAAGGCTATGATCTGATTCGGGTTTGCCTCTATGCCTCGCCGTGTGACCATATAGCCCAGGAATTTCCCGGCGCTGACTCCGAAAGAACATTTCGTAGGATTTAATTTCATCTGATATTTTCATAGGATGTCGAAGGTTTTCTTCAGATGATCGATATGATCGGTCGACTGCTTGGATTTGACAAGCATGTCGTCAATGTAGACCTCCATGGTTTCGCCAAGATGCTCTTTGAACATCTTGTTAACCAATCGTTGATAGGTCGATCCTGCATTCTTCAGACCAAAAGGCATGACTTTGTAGCAATAGATGCCTTTGTCTGTCATGAAAGTAGTCTTCTCTTGGTCTTTACTATGCATCAATATCTGGTTATACCCAGAATAAGCGTCCATGAACGTCAAGAGTTCATGTCATGCGGTCGCGTCGACCATAACGTCGATGTGGGGTAGTGGGAACGGATCTTTAGGACAGGCCTTATTAAGGTCTGTGAAGTCGATACAGACGCGCCACTTCCCATTCTTCTTTTGTACGAAAGCGACATTGGCTAACCAATCGCGGTATTTTACCTCTCTTATCTTCCCAGTCTTAAGCAAGTTGTCGATCTCATCGTTGATCACTTTGTTCCGCTCAGGAGCAAACTTTCGATGCTTTTGTTTTATTGGTTTAAAAGAGGGGCCGACATTCAGTTTGTGGGATATGACGTTGCGGTCTATACCCACCATATGCTCGTGCGTCCAAGCGAAACAGTCAGCATATTCCTGCAAAAAGGAGATTAGTTGACTTTTTATGGCAGGATCTAATGATGCCCCCATGAAGACAATCTGGTCAAGCTTATTCTGATCCAGGATTACTTCCACCGAACGATAGTCATTTGAGGATTCAGGGGTGTCCTGGATCTGTGGCTGCTGCGCTGCAGGATCTTATTGGGCTGTCATTTATCCTGGAAACAACAAAAACTTTTCGAGATCGTCAGAGCGATGTATGCGATGGTCTGAGATTTTCTCTAGATGGGGTCCCACGGATGGTGCTAAGCTGTTAATGCCAAAAATCGCCCAAAAGAACAACTTAAGGTTGATGTGGACTTTTAACAACTAAAGAAACGTATCTCAAGACCAAGCAACACAATCGCGAGGAAAAAGTAAACAAGACAAGAGATTTGGTGACGCAGAAAACCCCAAAACAAGGGAAAAACCGCGGTCGACTTGTGAGAGTCGACGGTGCACTATTGTCGCCAAACATGGGCGAAAGCCCTTTTGTAACAGATGTTTTGTGTACAACAGATTATAAATAAGCGTAAAAATAGCCTTAGTCGTGTGTAAATGACGTGTGTCGTGTGTAAATCGTGCGAAATAAGCCGCTGCCGTGCGGTTCGAACTGCTGTCGTGCGAAGGTTGCTTTAGCGATATCCGTTCGAATGCTCTGTAGATTGTCGTGTTTTCGATGTGTAATTGCTTAGAAAGTAGATGGAGCAGATGTAAATCATATCAGATAGCTTTTATGGTTGCAGCACAGGCCTTTATATAGCTTTCGCTGGTCATTAAAGGTGTCTTTATGGCGCACTTCGTAACCGCTGTCGGGCTTTAAATGCTATTGATGACTCGTCCGTTACTGACCGTTTGCACCATGAATGCTCGTGGACCTGCATTAATGAACAAAAGAAACAGTGTTGACTGTTAACGGTTAGTATAATCGTACGACTGTCATAAGTCTCATACGTCGGTCGTATGGAACGTACGACCAGCATAAAAATACACGACCGAGTACACGTCCGTAAACAACTTGTAAGACCTGATCTTAATACGAGAGTGGTCTTATGGAAATGTTATCTGAGTTTTCTAGCGTCGATCGTAAGGTGTGATTTTTTACCCAAACACCATGTATCAAACACATTTAGATTGTTGGTACGACTACCTACCAATAGATTGGCACCAACTAAATTGGTATGGTTAAGTTGATATGTAAAGTTGGTGGCTTGTTTTAATACAAAATTGACACCCTGACCTAATCATAAGTAATATATTAAAAAAGAAAGGTAAAACATTAAAAAGGTATAAAAGATCAAGAAATGTCTTGCAAAAATGCACATGAGGCCATGTTTTATCATGTGGCTTAACAAGGCGTCGGACACAAGTCTTGTACCACAACAATCATAATAGCGCATGTTTTTTTAAAACACCAATCACGTATAATTTTTTTAATTTAATTGGCTCATTTTACGTTTTAACTTTTCACTTTAATTAAAAAAAATTGATCGTTCAGAAAAAAAGAATTACATTAATAACAATGAACATTTATGTTTACTAGAAGTCTACTCGCGCAATGCAGCGCAATATATCTCGATTTTAATGTTCTAATTTATTTTAATGTGTGGTTTTAAGAAAACGGTCATGTTTTTTCATAAATTTGTTTAAAGAATGACGTTTTTTAAGGAGTTCATGATTTGAGGATTTGAAAGTGGTTAGAGATTAATTAATAAGAGTCCACGATTTAAGGATTTGAAGGTTGTTAGAGATAAGTATTTGTTGGGTCATCAAGATTTGAAGATGACCTCATGATCTCCTTTTATACTTTGAAAAACATTTTATACTTAGAGAAATTTTGGATGCATGGTTCTTTGAATGACTTGTACAAGATATCAAATGTTCGGTGAAGTCGAAGATCAACCGAAACCAAGCTTGAAGACTCTCTACTTGTGGAAAATAGAAGACTCTCGGCAACATTCAAACAAGTCATCACCACCGAAATTCCTTGACATTTCGGTGGCCTTCTCTCCACCGAATTTATAGGACAATTTCGGTAGCCTTCTTCCACCGAAGTGCATGGACAAATTCGGTGGCCCCATCCACCACCGATGACTCTTTCGGTGCTCCTCTCACCACCGAAATATACTTGTAATTTCGGTGGTCCTCTCACCACCGAAACATGCTTGCAATTTCGGTGGACTAGTCTTCTTTCCACCGAAGATTTCTCAATCTCGGTGGAAACCACTTCGGTGCTAAAAGCTCAAGACAGAAGATCATTTATTATGGGACAATATCCTCCAGCAGAGAAAAGTGACAGTTTGTCTCTTTATCCACTTTCAGCTAAGGTCCCTTTTATCTGCTCAAGCTACTCTGTCTGCACCTAGTGAAAAGTGACAAGGACTTCACAGTTCTCCTGAAGTCAACATTATCAGCCTATGTGAAGATGACAAGTGTCCCTAGCATTTAATGCTTGGGCACTCCTTGGCACTATAAAAGGAAGACCTCTCCATGCAGAACAAGTAATCTTGAGAGACTTTGAAGATTACTGTGTGCTCTTGATATTCTACGCAAACTGGAAGATTTCTCTAAGTGCAAGAATTTCCAGTTTGCTTGAAAAACTTTATAGCTTTGTTCTAAGTGTTCTTAGTTATTTTGTTAGTATACTTTGTGTAAGATTGTTAGAATAGTTTATCTGTTCTTTTCCGCAACAGTCTTAAGTTTTCTATGTGTAATTCTTGTTGAAAGATTTTCAATAATAGAATTAAAATTGTGAAAATTTTGAGTATTGTATTCAACCCCCCCTTCTACAATACTTGGTTAGCCATCTGGGACTAACAAGTGGTATCAGAGCAGGAAGTTTAATTCATAAACTTGATCTGCAATGGCTGCTTCTTCTTCCAAAAATGAAGCTTTTTCTCAAAACACTTTTTCTGAAAACGGCTCTATAGCCAAACCTCCCAAGAATCACCTACCCATCTGACTCTGATCATGATAGTCAAGAAGATCCCAATGATCATTCGGAGGCATATCTTAGTGATGCTGAGGATGAATGTGAGGAAACTTCAATTGGTAAATTATCTGATGAAATGGCCATGTTGGATGGGTATTCTAAATCCAAATCCTACCACCCTTCTAGAAAATCTAAGCCTCTCTCCAAACACTCTTCTTTGGACAAATCTAATGAGGAATGTTTTAACTGTGGTAAAAAGGGTCATTTTGCTTCTGAGTGTAAAAGTAAACATTTTGAAAGACCCAGAACTGCTTCCTCAGGCCGATTCTCCTCAAAATCGGGAAGATCCAAATATGATTCCCAAAAGTTCAACCAATCTTTCTCTTCTGCAGATTCTGACAGGGCTGAAAGATACAAGGAGAAATACAAGAGAGAAAAGGAAAGAAATGAAAGACTTGTTAGGAGAGGAAAGGGTCTGCCTGCTAAATCTTATGATTTGGCAGATGAACCCACATCTGAAAGCGAATGACTCCTCAACTGCTCTTGTATCAGCTAAGTGATTCTCCTCCTCTCCACAGGTTCATCCATTTCTATCTCTTTCTGATGCTGAAAAGATTGAAGCATTTAATTCTTTATCTATTGTCTTTAGATGATGCATCCTTCTCTTCCAACTCATGCAAAATATTTTCTAACTCTGTAAAAAGGAAAAGTTTTTGGTCCTCCCAAAAATTTGAAAAAAAAAGTATTTTAGGTGCTGCACCCCAAATCTTTGATTCCTCGTCAAATTCTTGAGGACATTTTTTTTAAAAGCAAAAATAAAGAAAAATATCACAATTCTAAAAAGATCTCTCTTTATAGAAAATGTTATTTCTGTGGTGATACTTCTCATGTTGCCAAAGACTGTCCAATTCTTTTCCGTCTAACCCAAAAGGACCCACCTTCCAAATGGGTACCTAGAAAATAAATTCCTTGTGATTACAGATTTTGAACTGGGCAAATGGATCTATGTGAACAAGTGAGAAAGTTGACAAAACCTTAGAATTCTTTACTCTCATGACATCATAAGCATGATGATGTCATTCTCATGACATCACCATCTCCAATCTCTTAAAATTCCATTTCTTTTCTAAACCTCACCACCGAAATTTTCCTTAACCACCGAACCAAAAATTCATCATCTTCCACCAAATATTCTTTTTCACCACCTTTTCTCTCTCCTCCATCAATCACTCCAAGACAATAACAATCCATCTTTTTGTGATGACACTCATCATCCACCGAAATCTGACTCGATGGCATCTCTCTAACACCACTACCGACTACCCATTCGGTGGACTTCCTCTAACCTTCCACCGAAATCTAAATTCGGTGGAACCCTTCAAATTCGGTGGAACCTTTCACAGATCCACCACCGAATCACCACTGATCCCCCACCGATCCTCCACCGAATCTCCACCGATCAACATCACCACCGAAATCCCAAACCATGCAAACATCACCTTTTCTTTTATATATTTTTCTTCCACCAATCCTAAGCACAACCCACAATCACCCTTCTCTTTGCTGCCGACAGAAATTTCGGAGTCTTTCAAATGAATGTCAAAAGTGCCTTCCTCAATGGAGGAACTTGCAGAGGAAGTCTATGTGAAACAACCTCCTGGTTTTGAAGACCCAGCTCATCCAAACTATGTGTACAGACTTGCCAAGGCTCTTTATGGTCTCAAGCAAGATCCATGTGCTGGGTATGTCACACTTGCCAACTTCCTTCTAAAGCATGGATATTCCAGAGGTAAAATTGACAATGCTCTCTTCATCAAGGAGACCTCAGGTTCCCAGTTTGTGACAGGAAAGTACTACAGGGAGCTGCCAACTTCTTGGTGGCAAATTGGTAAGTTGGACCAGCAAGAAACAAAACTCTGTGTCAACCTCTACTGCTGAGGCTGAATATGTAGCTGCTGGCGGCTGTTGTGCTCAGATCCTATGAATGAGAAACCAACTCAGGGACTACAATCAATTCTTTTCTAAAATCCCAATTCTGTGTGATAATTCCAGTGCAATAGCTATTGCAAACAATCCAGTTCTTCATTCCAGATCAAAGCACATAGATATCAGATATCATTATCAGATATCATTTCATCAGGGACCACATCTCCAAAGGTGACTTTGAGCTACACTTCATTCCTACAGATCTTCAGCTTGCCGACTTGTTCACCAAATCTCTAGATGAAACCAGGTTTAATTTCCTCATAAATGAACTTGGCATGTGTAATCTTCAATAACTATGTGTCCTAAGATTCCACCGAATTCTCATTGGTGGACACTATTCTTCTCTCACAAATCTCCTTTCCTATCTAGAAACATAGGAAAGAACCCCTCCATATGATGTCATCCCATGCATGGTAGACACCTTTTTTCCTTTAATGATGTCATCACCATGATCTCTTCTCACCAAAGTTGTAGACCTCTACCATTTCCTCTACCGATTCTCTCCCCACCAATTTTATCTAGCTTCTCATATACTCTTCCTCTCACCTAACCCAACTTCCTATGTGTCATCTCCTCATCCCATCCCTTTTTCCATCTCTTTCACTCTTGGTTTGCAACCCATCTCTCCTTTCATAAAATCCACCCACTACAAACTCTTCTACAGATGTCACCCCAAATCCTCAAACTCAATCTTTTTGGGTCATCAAAATTGGAAGATGAAATTCCAATCTTTTCTTCACTTTGAAGATTTTCTCCATAATGAGAAGACTTTCTCCACACTCTGCTGAAGATGTCTTAGAAGTTTTCCGTCAACCTCTTCAAGAAATTACACCGAATTTTTGTCTAACTCTTGCAAATTTTCGGTGGGAATGATTTAAAAAAAAAAAAAAAAAAAAATCCTACCGATTTTCCACCGAAAATAGGCAATTTTCGGTGGATACTCCTTCATTTTCGGTGGAAAAGCAAAAAAAAAAAAAAAAACCTACCGATTTTCCACCGAAAATCCTACCGAAAATAGCCAATTTTCGGTGGATACTCCTTCATTTTCGGTGGAAAAGCAAAAAAAAAAAAAAAAAAAATCTCTCCAGATTTTCCTACCGAAAATTGCCAATTTTCGGCCGATTTTTTTTTCATTTACTCTTGGTGTTTTTCCTGCGTCGGCCGCTGAGGGGGAGAATTCATCTGAGGGGGAGCAACATCAACCCTCAGTACTCATATCCAGCGACCAACTTGAAAAAATGAGGAAATCGACGGACCGGTCAAGGGGGAGCTCATCAGTCCGGGCGGATCTAACTGAGGGGGAGTAACACAAAGACCGGCTGATCCAACTGAGGGGGAGCAAATCAAAGACACATGATAATGATGCCAAAGATGCCAAGAAAAAGATAGAAAATGCTACAGATTGGCAGAAGCATCCTGAGGCTTATTCACTTAATCTCAAACCTCCCTCAAAGATTCTCACCATAATGGGTTTGTCTCTTTCCAGAAACCACAGACTCATATGGCTGAAATCGTTTGGAGCAAGTGAATGGCTTGAAGATTTGAAACATTTGAAGAAAAGCAAAAGTGCCTGAAAGATAAAGTTCTCCAACAAATCAACAGGCTGCTGATCAAAATGAAGAATCCTCAAGTCAGACATAAGTTTCAACTCTCCTCTCCAATGATACAAGTAACATCTGCTTTGTTCATATTGTTTATACTTCTTTCCAATTTTTCATTCATTTGTACAGCTATACCTTTTTATTTTTTCTCATATGTAAATATCATATATACATACACACACAAAAAAAAAATGGACTGTGTGAAAAAGAACCCAAAAGAGTAAAGAAGGGTCAACATGCATTATTCACTGTCTTACTCATGTTTTTCTAAGTATGGATGTCATCATCAAATAGGGGGAGATTGTTGGGTCATCAAGATTTGAAGTTGACCTCATGATCTCCTTTTATACTTTGAAAAACATTTTATACTTAGAGAAATTTTGGATGCATGGTTCTTTGAATGACTTGTACAAGATATCAAATGTTCGGTGAAGTCGAAGATCAACCGAAACCAAGCTTGAAGACTCTCTACTTGTGGAAAATAGAAGACTCTCGGCAACATTCAAACAAGTCATCACCACCGAAATTCCTTGACATTTCGGTGGCCTTCTCTCCACCGAATTTATAGGACAATTTCGGTAGCCTTCTTCCACCGAAGTGCATGGACAAATTCGGTGGCCCCATCCACCACCGATGACTCTTTCGGTGCTCCTCTCACCACCGAAATATACTTGTAATTTCGGTGGTCCTCTCACCACCGAAACATGCTTGCAATTTCGGTGGACTAGTCTTCTTTCCACCGAAGATTTCTCAATCTCGGTGGAAACCACTTCGGTGCTAAAAGCTCAAGACAGAAGATCATTTATTTTGGGACAATATCCTCCAGCAGAGAAAAGTGACAGTTTGTCTCTTTATCCACTTTCAGCTAAGGTCCCTTTTATCTGCTCAAGCTACTCTGTCTGCACCTAGTGAAAAGTGACAAGGACTTCACAGTTCTCCTGAAGTCAACATTATCAGCCTATGTGAAGATGACAAGTGTCCCTAGCATTTAATGCTTGGGCACTCCTTGGCACTATAAAAGGAAGACCTCTCCATGCAGAACAAGTAATCTTGAGAGACTTTGAAGATTACTGTGTGCTCTTGATATTCTACGCAAACTGGAAGATTTCTCTAAGTGCAAGAATTTCCAGTTTGCTTGAAAAACTTTATAGCTTTGTTCTAAGTGTTCTTAGTTATTTTGTTAGTATACTTTGTGTAAGATTGTTAGAATAGTTTATCTGTTCTTTTCCGCAACAGTCTTAAGTTTTCTATGTGTAATTCTTGTTGAAAGATTTTCAATAATAGAATTAAAATTGTGAAAATTTTGAGTATTGTATTCAACCCCCCCTTCTACAATACTTGGTTAGCCATCTGGGACTAACAGTATTAATCAAGTAATTAGCATTAAAAGCAGTACATAAAGCTTCATTAGTTGTTGTTAAGAGATTTTAATTAGCATTAAATAGGGTACATGAAGCTCTAGGGGTTGTTTTTAATAGTTTTTCATAATTGCTTTATAATATAGTATAGATAAAACTAATAAATAATTAGAGCATCTCCAATGGAAGTTTTTTACAAGCAAAAAGTGTAGTCGCTTGTAGACAAGGCGGATCCATCTTGATGCTAGGGGGTTCAGCTGACCCCAATATGATCCACAAACAATTATATTTATAATATCAATTTTGTACTCTATTAATATATAGTGTAGTTTGACATCCAGATGTTTTTGAATTGACCCCCAATTTTAGCATACTTTCTTCAATCACACCCCTTTGTCCATAAACTTTTAAAACAAGAATTTTTTTAAGTGTTGTAGGCATAAATAAAATTGTTATTTTATTTGATTTTAATGTTATTTATATATTCTTTGAATTAGTAAAAATCTTAATTAGTAATTTAGTATTGGGAAAAAGTCTTAATCAATAACTTAGTACTTTCTAGTCATATATATTCCATGAATTTCAAGTTTTGAATTAATTATCGTGCATTGTGGCTAAACGTTGTGTCTCATGCCACATTAAGTCACACATTAAATAATATAAAAGCTTCGTTGTGACTTCTAAGACTTGAGACTTGGCCTTCTCGTCAGGTCTCACGCCATTTACAATCTTGCTAATCGTTAGACTTTAGTTAATTTGTTTGGTGTTAAATGTATTTTAAAGAAGTTTAAGGTTAAATGTTAATTGTTTTATCATTTAGACACGAAAATGATAATATGTTTTAAAAGGAACAATTATATTAATTCACTAGATA
Source organism: Saussurea involucrata (assembly GCA_033807775.1). Classification (NCBI taxonomy): domain Eukaryota; kingdom Viridiplantae; phylum Streptophyta; class Magnoliopsida; order Asterales; family Asteraceae; genus Saussurea; species Saussurea involucrata. The sequence continues at coordinate 30,174,258 of CM066317.1, forward strand.
AATAAAAAGATTTTAAAAAGAACAATGACAATATTAGGAACCAATAATGATGGTAATGATTCTCGCAATATTATGTATTTATGTTACTTAAATTCCGACCCCCATCGCTAAACTTTCTGGATCCGCCACTGCTTGTAGGTACTACCATTGTGGAGAGTTCTTATAAGAACCCAAACTCTTTTAGGTTCTTAAATAAGAACCTTGGTTCTTACCATGATGTAATAACCGGGTTCGTTTGGTTAATTTTTAAAAGTTGGTGTGTAAGGTGTAAGAGTGGAAAAGTTTAGAGTATAAGAAATAAAATGAAGTTTAGTGGCCAAAGTGTGATAAGCAAAAGTTTTGTGCTGAAGTGTGATGGATATAAATAAGGGTAAAACCCTATTTACCCTTTCATCAAAAACGGCGTGTGCGGCTACTGTGTGTAATTGGAAGAAACCCTATTCTTGAAGAAAACGTTGGAGGATTGAATTTGTTGGAGAATTGAAGATGGGAAGGAAAATCATCACTCTAGTTGAATTAAATTCCTTCTCCTTAACCTATTAATCGGTAGTGTAATGTTGGAATCGGAGTGTGGACTTTGAACCAGGGGATTTTGGGTTTTGGAGACCTTTTTGGTTATTATCTCCTAAAGGAGGTGAGGAATCGAGCTGAGTGTCTTGCCCTAACCAATTTTGGTATGGGAGGTTTATCGTTACTAATCGCAAATCATTAGTAATACTGGTCTCTCGTGGGTAGTAGTTGCTGACCGATTTAGAACCGATCAGTTTGGTGTAATGGAAAATATTAGTGCGATAAAACCCTTATCCGGAAGTCACACATTCCGGATTAGAATCCGGAAGGGGCAAGTCCGGATATCGGATTAGAATCCGGAAGAGGCGAGTCCGGATACCGGATTGGGATCCGGAAGTGTGGGTACCGGAAATCCAGGAAGTACCGGATACCGAAATGGAGTCCGGGAAGTACCGGATACCGGAAGGGAGCCCGGGAAGTACCGGATACTGGAATGAAGTCCGGGAAGTACCGGATACCGGAATGGAATCCGGGAGGTGTCGAAAATCGGATAGAGTCCGAAAAGAGGATCTGGAATCCGGATTTCATCTAGTCCAGGACATTCGGTTGTTGGTGGAAATTTGAGAGTGCGTAGAGAGTCGAGAGACTTATTCACTCTCGTGTGTTGGGTGAAAATGTAGGTGTGCAGTAGAGGATAGCAGTTCAAGTGATAACAATTAGCGTGGAGTCGTGGACGCCGGGTGAGTCTTTCTAAACTGAATCTTTATCGATACTCGAATTTATTACCTGTACCGATGTATTGAATTGCACGATTTACGTCGTTTAAATATGCATGATCAAAGCGTGTAAATTATTTATTGGATATGTGCGAGACATGTGAGAATTTAATATGGATTTATGGGGAGTGTGTTTCATATGATCACTAAGGTCGGTGTATGCCCTAACACGTTGTCACAAGTGTGTACGTGACTAAGTGCAAGCCGTTAATATGTGTTGTGTGTGTACTTAAACTGACAAAGGTTTATCTGTTTATAAATGCTTATAAACTCTCTTTAGTTGATAATTGTGGCGTGGTGTTGGTAGCAAGAGGGATCTCACTAGACCTCATGGTCTAACCCTCGCCTTTTAAAACTAAAATCTTTTCAGGTAAGCAGGTAGCCGAGAGCTCGTTTAGAGGAAATGGTAAGACGTGAGTTGGAGCTTGCGTATAGAAGGATTAGAAAACTTTTCCTTTTTACTTTGTAGTTATGTTCTCAGTTGTAGTTAGGGTTATTTTCGCGAACCCAGTTTTGTAATCTTGTTAGTGTGACTATGTTGGGCCATTTTGGCGTTTTAAATTAAAGAAGTAGCTTTTGGCATGTTTGTTTCGTATGGGTTGTTACATTTGGTATCAGAGCGCTAGTTTAAGGGATTTAGGTGATCGGATGGCCTAAACTTAAACTGTGGAGTAAGAGGACACAACTGAGATATAGGAAGCCTTTAGGGAAGACCTGGATCACCAAGAATTCAGGACGATGGTAGTGGGGACTCTCATGTAAGGTAAATTCAAATCACATCTAGCCAATGTCATTGTGAATTTACAGGTGCATGGGTGTGCTCGATTACTGTTGTTCAGATGATCGATGGAGGTGGTGGTGTATAGAGATTGGTGGTAGTGTGTAGAGATTGGTGGTAGTGTGTATAGAGTGGTGGTAGTGTGTAGAGAGTGGTGGTAGTGTGTAGAGATTGGTGGTAGTGAGTAGAGAGTTTTAACCTTGCCATGATGACGATAGTTTAGTGTGTTTTGCGAGATCGTTCATGGTGTGATTGATGACGCCATCTAGAAGGAGTATTGTTTGAACGGTGGGTGGCCGTGTGAGGTAGAATCTATTGGGATCTTAAGGGAAGAATAATTGATTGGAGGTGAGCTCCTAATTTTTTATGATTCATCATTCTAGGAGTTTTTGATGTCGATGAATTGGGATCTTGAGAGTTTCAACTCAAGGATCGGGTAGTAGAGATGTGCTTTCTTACTCTCTAGTCAGTGGAAGAGTGGCAAGGGTGGTTGAGAAATGATAGACGCGTTGGTTGGTAATATGAGGCGAGGATCGGATGAAGAGGGGCTATTATTGGTTAACCTATTTGGGGTCGAAGAGAAGCCGCATATTTTACAAATCAGTAGTCAAGTAGTAACTATTAAGTTGGGGCATACAAGTGTGTGGGGAAGCACCAGTACCGAAGGTTAGTGAAAATGGGAGGAACCTGATGGTTTGATCGGAAGTAGGGCGTTGGTGCTGAATTGTTGAGACTGCAAACGGTTGACCTTGCTAGAGCGAATAGCCTTCAATGTAAAGTGAGTCATGCATTGTATTTTCAAACAAGTTACATGAGTCCTTCATGTCAAAATATGTGTGTGTGTGCCTTGTAAGTTTCTGGTTTTAAAAACGAGTTGGCGCGTGCAAGTGTGTGTTTGAAGGAAAAGACAAATTTATTTACGTTGTCTGATAAATTTTAAACTTGGAGAAATAGTGAATTATTTCACCTCTTTTACGAGTGAGTTAACCTTTGTTGTAAAAATCATAACAACAATTGATCGCATGGTTTATAAGAAAAATCGGTATGGACACGTTGTTGTCATATCAGCGAGTGTGAGAGTCGACCGACTCTCCCAGTGTGGGTGATTTTTCCGTATTTTAAAAATTTGCACGAAAAGAGTTTCAATGAATGCACTTTCGATTGATGGACAAAGTTGTGAGATATCATGGGTTGCGTGTGAGCGATCCTCGAGATCGAGGTGTGTGTGGCTATTCCTTATGGAGGCGTCGTGTCATGCATATCAAACCTTGTTTCGCGGTGTGTTTCAAGTGTGTAAAACGATTTAAATCATTGTGTCGTCATACATGAAGGCTATGAACTCGCTAGGTAGTGAGAGATATCACGCTTAAGGATGTGGAAAGTTTCGAGAGTGGATATATGTGGTTGAGTCGTCGATGGTCGATTCGTGACCTTAGTGTATCCTTTTAGGGAGGGCGGCGAATAACTGCAGTCTCAGCCTTGACTTTAGGATGCTTGTATTATGGTAGTCTTTGCCCTTGTTTGGTATTTGACGCGTGGCTGACGGTGGGGGGGGGGGGTGTCCCGGGTGATTTCGAAGTAGGCAAGATACTTCGAAAGGTAGCGCTGTTGTATGTTGATGAAATGGTATCGGTGTGGATCCGGATTCTGAGGTGGTCTTGCATTTAGACTATTTGGCGAGTAGTTTTGTATCTCAATCGAGTGAGGACTGTGGGGCACAAGGTTAGTTACGATGTGAGGGAAGAGGTAGATTTGTTGGGAATCTTCGTTTTTCGGGGATATCGTCGAAGCATCATGTCAGTCGTCAATGTGGAAGTCAACTACGGTTGTTGATATTGTTGTCGGGTCTATGCCAAGATGTAAAAGGTCGTACGAAGAAAGGTGTGTACCTGTCAGGATGCCGAACCGTCTTGTGTAAGTGTTATGAGGGTGGGAGACCACTAGTTGGATGGGTGATTTTCCTATGTGGTTGATGTTTCGATTATGAATGAAGTAGTTAGCACAACTCAAGTGGGACACGTGGATTATATTGGTCTGCAGTGGGAGCGTCGTATCGTCTGGCTCATTTGAGCGTGCCTCATGTGGATTCCGAGGAGTCGGCTGGTGATGAAGACTTGATCGAGTTAAGTAGACGATCATAAGTTGTGGTTCATCTAGGTTTGAGTAAATACCAGGTCGTGGGATAGTTTTATTTCAAATGTTTGTTGTGATCAGCACGGAGAATCAATGCTTATTGTGTGTAATATTGATCGTGAAGATTTTGCCTTAGTGTGATGCTGTGGTGTGGTGGTTGTGAGGATAAGTTAGTGGTAACTTATGCAAGGTAGACGTGCAAATCTTCGGTGAGATAACAAGTTGTTGTGAAGATAAGTGGTGGACTAGTGTTGTTAATATGAGATGAGCGTAAGTGGAAATCCCTGCTCGGAGATTGCTGATAAGCTATTAAATGGTGACAAATAGATGTATGTTGAGATGAATGGGTGTTTTGGTGGGTGTTGTGGTATTGCTGATTCGAGGAGAAAAGATTAGAGTGGTAGTTGGTGGCTACCTAAGAGGGAGGAACCGTGTGATAGGTTGCGATGAGTCGATGGGTGAGTTGTCTGGTGCCATTGTCATGTTTGCGAAGATGTTGGATGGTTTGGTTTATGATGTTTCATAGTAGGTACGAAATCTTTGGGAATGTTGAGTTAATCCTTGTATGTAAAGGAAATTAAAAGGAGTGGGTTAATCTCGTTCGAGGAAATGAGAAGTGTGTGGTGGCTTTGAGCATTGGGTGTTATTTCGGAATGACTTGGTTGAATTTATGTATGAGATGTGGTGAAATTGTTGGTTAGGCATAGTAACCGTTGAAATTGCATGTATGGAGTGGTCAATGTTGGACGAGAGACGTTCCATACTAGCCTGAGGAAATGGGGATGGTATGTTGAAATAATGAGTAGACTGGAAGTAGAAAGTTTGGCAAATGACTGAAAATGTGAATCATTGGATACAGAGTGACGTCGTCGGGTACATGAACTCCTAGTGGGAGTATGAGAAAGAGGAATTGCGTGTATGTGTTTGGTTTAAAGGTCGAAGAAAGCTAACTTGTGTGGTCGGTCAAAAGTGTACACCGTCGGATGAGCCGTTCTTTGGAAACATGTTTTATGACTTGAGAGGGAAGTGGAAGAAGGAAGATGAAGGTAGTGCTTGGAATGAAGGACCGTGGGGCGAGACTTGGTGGTAGTGAGGGAAATATTCCAATTGAGCCTTGTCGTTCAGCGTTAAGCTAATGGGAATAGTTTTGTGTGAGCATGGGTGCTCCTTCATGTTGAGTGGGTGAAACTTGAATTATTTCGCATGTGGATGGACGATTGTTGGATGCAAGGAGAATTTGAATGTGTGTCTTCTAGATTGGTTCGGTTTGGTTGGTGGTTGCTTCAAATGTTAGAGTATAAAAGTTTCCTATTTTTAGCTGAGTATAGTGTGGGGTAATGATGTGGTGAGAACATGTGAATTGACTATCGATGGATGGCAGTCAATACAATCCAGGCGAGGAAGTGTTATCTGCTTTAGACGTATATCGTGTTGGGGAAAACGATTGTAGAAGTGTGTGTGAAACTCCTATTTTTGGCGCGTTTTAGGGGTGGATGATTTTGTGTACAATTGTTACAATTGGTACAGTTGGCCTGAGGCGTTTTTATGTTACGCGAATTTTCTGGGGTAAGAGTTGTAGTTAACCGAATGTGTGATAAGCCCTATTGTTAAAGGGTTATGCTTAGTTGGGGTGATAGAATCCTTATAGAAGCAAAGAGGTTGGCATGTGCAGTTAGCTGTGAACCTTCCAAGAATAAAGAGGTATCGTGGGAAAGAGGCACTGGGTGAGACTAGAGGTCGTGCGGCTGACCGCTGATAAGTCAACCAGGTTCGTGAGAAGTTAAGAGTGGCTCAAGACCGCCACAGGGTTATGTGAGCAAAAGGAGGAGATTGATTGAATCCCAAGTAGGAGACAGTGTGATGCTTAAAGTTTCGTTGCGGGAAGGCGTGCATTTGGAAAGAAAATGGAACTAAGAGCCAGGTAAGTCGGGGCGTTCGCCATCACCGAGCGTGTAGGTGGAGTGACGTATAAGTTGGAGTTGCCCGAGGAGCTTTGTTCGAAGATGGAATTCTGGGGACGGAATTCTTTTGAGGGGAGGATGCTGTAATAACCGGGTTCGTTTGGTTAATTTTTAAAAGTTGGTGTGTAAAGTGTGAGAGTGGAAAAGTTTAGAGTATAAGAAATAAAATGAAGTTTAGTGGCCAAAGTGTGATAAGCAAAAGTTTTGTGCTCAAGTGTGATGGATATAAATAAGGGTAAAACCCTATTTACCCTGATTTTATCAAAAACAGTGTATGCGGCTACTGTGTGTAATTGGAAGAAACCCTATTCTTGAAGAAAACGTTGGAGGATTGAAGCTGTTGGAGAATTGAAGTTGTGAAGGAAAATCATCACTCTAGTTGAGGTAAATTCTTATACGATTTTTAAACGATTTTTTACCACGACGATTACTGACTTAAGAATCGGAGGGTCGTTGGCTAGCCAACGACCAACCTCTGACATTGTTTCATCGCAGGATCGCACGATATTGGCTGCTAAGTCTTCTATATGACTTTAGTCCCGCAGGATCAAACGATATATATTACTAAATTTATCATACGACTTTAATCTCGCAGGGTCGCATGACATAAGTGCTCAAGTCTATGACTTGATTATTTTACCACAGGGGCATACGACTCAAATTTTGCCGTACGATCTAGTCATACGACCGTCTGGTTTAGCGATCCATGATCTAAGTTTCTTAACTTAGACAAACTACATGTTTTGAATGAATGCTTTGATCGCTTGTACTTATGTTTTCCAATATAATCCTAAAGTATGAAAACCCTATGGCTTATGTGTTAGCCTTGGTAATTACAATGGATGCTTAAGTCGCACGATTCCCTGTTTGTTCCATACTTAACGAGTTTTTACAGCTGATATTATACCTATCTACGACATGTGTAAATCGACATCGTACATAAGTTCGATGAAAAAGCAAAATTTCATTCATAAACGAACGATTACATCTAAAAGTGACTCGACCACAAACGGTCGAGCATTCAAAACTAAGACAAAAAACAAACAAAATTTTCTAAGGATTAGAAGGAGCGTCAGCAACATCCTTGCCCGAAGTTTCGCCCTGGAGGCCCTCGTACGCAACCTCTTCTTCCTCAGCCTCCTTCTCATCATCGGAGTCGAGATACCTGTCGGTCCCGACCTTGGCTAAGAAGAAGGCCAGCTCCTCAGTCGCGGACGCAAGGGGATTCTTCCCCGACAAATGCTGCCGCATGATCGCAGCCCGAGCTTTTAGACGAGCAAGGGCAAAGGTAGACGCAACCTCATATTTGAGCTCCCTCATCTCCTTATCCAGGACCGCCATCTTGGACTTGGACTCCTCGACCTCTTTCTCCTTCATGACCAAGGACGCTTGCATCCTGTCCAGCTCCTCTCTCTGATTTGCAATCACAAAGAAGAACTCCTTCAGACGAGAATTCACGTCGTCTGTCGCATGACTGACGGCTTCTAGCTGGTCCAAGGCATCGTCAAGTTTTACCGACATTTCCTCGACACGCGCCAGAGCAGATTTCTCCCTCGCCAGCATCGCATCCTCCTTCTTAATGGCAGAGGACACTAGACCTTCCATCTTCACCGTCTCGGCTTGCAGGGCCAGTGAAGACTGAAACGTCTGAAACATACGAACTCATTAGTAAAAATATATGACAACGACAACGACAACGACATCGACAATGATAACGACAACGAAAAACAAAGCCTTGAAAGATAGACTTAACATAAATGCCATTCCGGCGACATAAGCCCCCGAGCTCTCGATGGAGCACCCGTTGAAACGCTCCCTGAAAGAGGGGAGCTGAAACTTGTCCAAATGAGGGAACAAACTCGTCCCGTCCAGGACATTGTCCGTCATGAAATCCGCCGATAACGTAAAGTTCACCGTCATCTCCTCTCCCGTCCACGCGCCCTTGCCTTTATCGGCCGACGCGGGGACTGATGCGGCAGCCAGAGACCCCGTCGATTTCACCGGATGCACAGGATCGACGGGTGTCGTGTCGACAGTGTCGGAAGTCTTCTCGACATATGCGACCGACACCTTCTCCTTCTTAGGCAAGACGACTCTCGATTAGTCGCCCGTCTTCAAAGACGGTTCCCTCCGAACGGACGTCCTCGTCCTCTTGAGGACTCCCGACCCAGTTGTCGGAGCCTCTTTTCTCTTAAGGACCCCCGACCCAGTTGTCGGGGCTTCCATCCTTCTTTCCCTCGCCTTGCGAGCCAGTTCGGCCTGAGCCGCCTTCTTAGCCATCGCAGACGACATTTTCGGTTGTGGCTGTTGGGATTCCTGTTGGGATTTTTGTTGGGATTCTTCTGGGAAACAAAGAAAGGAGAGCAGTTAGGCGACTGAAACGAAGGGAGAAGTATGTCGAACACAATAAGGTACACTTACCAGTCATCTCTTCTTTCGACTCCTCTTTCTTCTCCTCTTCCTCAGTCTCCTCGGTATCCTCAGACTTGTCCTCCTCTTCTTTCTCCTTTTCTTCTTTCTCTCTCTCCTCTCGACCCAACTGTATCCTATCACTCAAGAATACCGCGTCGTCATCTTTGTCTATTAGGTGACATGTGATGAACGATCGGTCCTCAGGACTGATCTCCAAGAATTTCTCGATTTTTGCCTGAGAATCTTCGTTGGGCTCCACGCTATCAAAGTTGATGTCTGAAAACACAGAGAAAGAAGGTTAGCCAAAAAGCAAAGTAACAAATATAACAAAGCAGACGCTCGACCACAGCTCAAACTCACTGGCCATGTTCCATCCGGACCTGATCCAATCACTGTCAGTGTCTAACGTTGCTAACCGTACGAAGACGTACCTGGTGTTCCACTTACGGTCGTTAACCGCAGTTTTTTGGACCAAAGTATGATCACCCTTATACCTCGAGAAGAGGCTGTAGCGACGGTACGTATCCTTCTTGACCTGATAGGCGGTCAAGGGGTCTTTCACGTTCATCGGCGACTCCCAGTGTGAGGTAAGTCGCTCGATGACCTGTATGACCCTCCAAAATTGGGGCATCAGTTGTCCAGGGGAAAGATCAAACTCGCACATAAAAGACTTCACCAGAGGAGAGTAGGGCCACTTGAAGCCTATTCTAAAGGGTGTTAATGCCAAAAATCGCACCAAAGGGACAACTTAAGGTCGATGTGGACATAATCGACTAAAGATAGGATCTTTCGACGAGACGTGTGACGATGATAAAAATAAAGAAACAAGGGATTTGATGACGCAGGAAAAACCTCAAACGAGGAAAAAACCTGCGGACGACAGGGGGTGTCGTCGCTGCACTATGGTCGCCAATCAGGGGCGATGTCCTTGGATACTGGTGTCGATCGTACAGAGATTACAATACAAATGAAGAAAATGCTTCGAAATGTGAAGTACAAGTGTTTGAACGTAAAAATAGGTGTTTTTCGTGTACGAAACAAAGTTTGAACAGCTGGTCGAGGGCTGTTTTCGTGCGTCGGGAGCGAGGACTTAAGCTTCTCTTCGAGTGTTCTTGAGTTCGCCGATGATTGTTGATGTGTATCGGATGTTAACTGATGATCTTTGATGTGAAGACTTAGCTTGATATTTATAGTCTTCGCGTCAGTAATTAGCTCCATTAATGCTTTGATCAACGGCTACAACGGCTGGAAACGGTTGCCGGAGTGATTATCCATAATGATCTTCGTCCGTTATGGCTATCGATCGTTGATGGTTGCGTCGGTTATATCCGTTGCTCCTTAATGACTTTGACTCCTGCATTAAACACTTAACAAACGTAACAATCATGGTCAACGTTAGTTTGGTCGAGGGTTCAGTGATCTTACGCGATGGTCATATGGGACGGGCGATGCTATGGTCGAGTGTCATGGGGGACGTACGACTTACCTTTTACGGGAGACGACGAATGTTTTCTGGGTTCTTGTTGAGACCTTATCTTAATACAAGATATAGCTTTACCTGTTTTGGTCGTGGTCGAGCGACGTGATTTTTTGCCCAAACAGTTTGCCCCCAAAATTTGAAAATTAAATGTCAAATTTAAGTTTTAAATTTTGCTTGTCGAACGCTTAGACTTGTGACTTGGGTTGAGGGACTTACCTGGTTGTCGTGGAACTAGACCGGTTCGCTTTTAACTGAACGAGAAGTTGAAAAGGGAACGAGGTCGTGACGTCATGATGACACACGATTGTGCTTACCAGCTGTCGATGACAGGTGTCGACGATCCCTGCGGTCATATGAAGGGACGAGAGCACGCGGTGATCATCAAAGGGCTCGACCTGACATGATCGACTGCATAAATAAAGATTACGATGGATCTTTTCTTGGCGATTTCCGTTCTATTAAAACTTGCAAGACCCTTTGACCTAATTTAAGTTTTTCTGAGATCATATAAGATACTACCCTCCAGTTTGCGTATGCGTCGCAAGTCTATCGCTAGAAAGCCTCGAAAAAACTGGGATATCTGGGGCCTTTTAGAAGTGCAAATCAATTTAACGGGGCTGGAAATGTCGACAGAGCCTGCTAGTCTTATCATGAACCATGTAGACTTAGATGCTTTTAGGAGCTTAGCAAAAATCCCTGCGAATATAGAGTTGCGGTGTCCGGGGATTGTGCATTCTAAGGTTTGTCCTGAGGGATATCTTGTTTTGTACGAGTATCATTTTAAGATAGGGTTTCAATGGCCGTTTTCTGGTTTATCCAAGTCATTCATGCAAGATTTCGATGTGTCTCCAGGGCAACTGATGCCCCAACTATGGCGAGTTCTTTTGGTTATTGAGCGGGCGTCCGCGAAGTGGGAGTCACCTATGATCATGAATGATTTCTTGGCGGCGTATCAAGTTAAAAGGCGTAAGAACTGGCGTTATAGTCCTTATTCCAAGTTCAGGGGTGGTCGTACCTTGGTTTTGGGGACGGGTGTGAACGACCGTGGGTGGAAGTCAAGGTATGTATTTGTTCGTACCGATTCACTGGACTTTAGCAGCGATTGGATGCGGTCAGACTGGAATAAGACGGGTATGCTTCGTCGTTTCTGAGTTTCATTTATTTTTATGCCTTTTACTTATCATTCTCCTCCTGTTGCCTTCAGAGATCCGGTTCGAGGAAGTGAAGCCGAATGTGTATTCCCAGGCTAAGATTAACAAGTTCTTGAGTCTTAGTGTTGACGACCGATCTTTCGTTACGTGGCAATCAACGGCCGAGGACGAGGACGCGATAGAAGATTTTGAAGAAGAAGACGAGGGAGATGAGGACGTGCAGGAAGAGGCGACTGGTAAGCATACCGTAGTCTTTATTTATTTTTTGTTTATTCTATCTGACGTTTCTTGTATTTCTTGATCAGTGCCGACCGAGAGGAAATCGGTCTCTAAGGCGAGAGGGAAGCAGGTCATGCGTGCCCTTCGGGGTGAAAATGTCTCGACAGTTGGGTCGAGCCAAAAGAGAACCAAGAGGACAGTCCTGAGGGAACCGTTGTCGAGGGTTGATAACTCATCGAGAGTTGTTCTGCGTGAAGAGGCGAGGGCGTCATCTAGCCGTCCTGGCGCGATGGACGTGACACCGGCAAGTTCGGCGCTTCCGGCGACAATGACGAGACCGGTGTTCAAAATGTCAACCCCATCATCTGCCGTCAGGGGCGAGGGGTTGTCGGCCGAAGTCGCGACGGTTAATTTTTCATTGCCGTCGGACTTTATGGCGGATGGTGTCCTAGACGGGACGACGTTGTTTCCTCACTTGGAGAGGTGTTTGCTTCCATCTTTCAGGGAGCGTTTTCACGGGGTTCCGGCTGGAGAGATAGGATCTCAGGTTGCCAGTCTGGCATTCTCAGTGAGTGTCAATCTTTCATGACTTGTTTCGTTCGTTTAGTCATCTAATATTTTCTTGTGTTATTTTTCAGACGTTCCAGTCGTCTTTGGCATTACACGCTGGGATGTCGAAAGTTGAAGGGTTGATGGCGTCTGCCCTTGAAAGAGAAGCTGTGGCGTTGGAGAGAGAGAAGGCGGCTTTAGATAGGGAGAGGTTTGCCTTGGCGCGTGCTGACGAGCTAGCCATCTAGCTTTTCGATGCTCAGTATGAACTACAGGAGATTCATGCGGGAGGAGTGGCAGATGAAGGTCCTCAGGTCGGGACTTCGAGCAGGGATACGACCGATGTTCCCCCTGTCGTCTAGAATTTTCCTTTCCTTGTTTGTTTTGCCATTCGACCAATCAGGGATCGACTATGTATATAATGGTTTACTTAATGAATATATCTTTTGCTTATGCTTTATTCGAATCAAATTTTATTATAAAGTCGAACATAAGATACATATGAAATCATGCGACCTAGGCACTCATTGTAATACGATAATTAGAACGTAAAACCAATGAAAACACGCGATTAAAGCATCCATTCAGGGTATAAAAGCTAAGAAACATAGATGTAAGTTATTTAGGCTTTGCGATTGTACGACGAGATCGTACGAGGAATTTGCGTTGTATGCCCCTGTGGAGGGATGGTCAGGGAAGAAAATCCTGATTGTTTATGTCGTGCGATTCTGCGAATTTAAAGTCATACAGTAGACTTAATGATTACTGTCGTGCGATTCTGCGATAAAACGATGTCGGGGGTTGGTTGTTGGCTAACCAACGACCCTCCGATGCTTAAGTCAGTAAACGTTTTGTGAGAAAAATCGTATGAAAAAGAGTTAGAGAACGTACCATTTCAGATTTTCTCTATTTTCCCCCTGTCATTTATTACCATATTTTTTTTGGGAGGAAAAGATAGGTTTTAAATGACAGAATGACACGGAGAAATATTGTCCTGCGTTGACTATGTTGTCGTGCGACCGGGAACCATAGTAGACTTATCTCTGTGAAAAAGATATTAATTTAGGGATAGAGGAACGAACCTGTCGAGAGCCTGATCTTGCGAGTTTAGCGTATTTTCGCGGCTTCAAGGTAGACTTGTAGCACTCACGAGCGACTTTTGGCTCACTCTTAATCTCCTGGATTCCCCATGGCGTAGGGAATTTCAACATTTGATGATATGTCGAGGGAACGACTTTCATATCATGGATCCATGGTCGTCCTAAGATGATGTTATAGGTCGACGCACAATCGATGACACTGAACTTGGTCTGCTTGTTGACTCCTCCGGTGTAGACGGGCAAGATTATCTCTCCGAAGGTGCTCGTCGCTTCTCCATTGAAACCGACCAAAGTCGTCGAACGTCGGGTGATTTCCGAGCGATCGATTCCCATGGCTTTGATGGTGTCGAGAAAAATAACATTTGATGAGCTGCCTCCGTCTACCAATACTCGACGCGTCAAACAGTTACCGACCGTGAGTTGAATGATCAACCCGTCGTGATGCTTTTGGTACGAGTCGCCGAGGTCGACTTGGTCGAACACGATCTTCATAGCTTCTAGTTCTAAATCCCCTTTGGGTCTGGATGAACGAGGAATAGGCCGGTCGTCGGGCGCTTGACTGGCATGACGTTTGGCCGCTGAATACGTCAGACCACACACATCTGAACCACCGGTGATGCAATCGACGACCTTCGTATGCTCGGGGGTCGTCGTTCGATGTCCGTTAGCTGAAATAGCGACATCGTCGATGATATCTTTGAGATTTCCTTTCGGAAAATGATATGCTAGTTCCTTCTTCAATGCGATACAGTCGTCTGTCGCATGACCATGATCGGCATGGAAGTCGCACCACTTTGATTTGTCTTTCTTAGCATCGTCCAGGTCGGACTTCTTTGGCCATCGAATGGTAGCTTGAGCGGTCTTCAGAGCTCCGATTAAGTCCTTTGCAGATCCTTTGAATCCGTAAGAGGATATCTTGTGGTACTGAGTGAACTTAGTCGCGGTCTTGGCTTCTGCTTTCGTCTTGAAACGAACATTTGAAATTTAGCGCGCGGGCTCTATTCTGGAAACAGCCTTTGTCTTGAACTCCAGCTTTCTGACGCCTAACGACTTATTGTCGTCAGTGTGCTTGCGACGAAAGGCGGCATCATCTTCGACCCTCATATATGCTAAGGTTCGAGCTCGGACGTCTTCGAAATTCTCTGGGGGATACTTGGTCAGATCAATATATAGACCTGAACTATCGTCCAGACCACGCTTATAAGCTTCGATCGCAGTTTTGATGTCACAATTGCGGATACTGATCATTTCGGCGTTGAATCTGTTGAAATAACTTCGAATATACTCATTGGTCTTCTGCACGACATAGTACAGATCACTAGTATGCTTTTCCATCTTACGACTGCTGGCGAATTGCCGGGAGAATTGGTTGACCAATTCGGCGAACGACTCGATAGATTTGGGTTTGAGATTGATCAACCACTGGAGAGCTGGACTAGTGAGAGTCGCCCCGAAACTCTTGCACATGCATACTTCCTGGTACATGTGTGGAATCGAGATGGCTGCGATCTCTGCTGGAAAGATTGCGATCCTTGCTGGAAAGGTTGCGGACCACTTTGGAACGGCTGGGAAAACGGTTGGGATCCACTCTGAAACGGCTGGGCGCCACCTTGCAATGGTTGGGATCCATTGTTCAAGGGTGGTGGCCGGATGTGCTGAGGGGGAATCTGCCCAGACTGGGGATTCGGAATGAACGGACCCGGCTGCTGATTCTGCATGAATGGACCTGGATGCTGATTCTGCGCGGACGGGCCTGGTCCCGGACCTGGATTCTGGATGAATGGTCTAGGACCATTCTGGGGTCCAAAATGATTCCTTAGCCGCGCGATCTCTTCAGCTGCTCTGCGATTCTGCTCTGCCATTGCATTGAGTTGATTCCTGGCAACCTCGAGCTCCTGATACATCTGAGCGACGGCTTGCTGCGGATTTCCAGGGGCTGCCATTTTCCCGCAACAGAAAATAGAAGAAACTCCAAGAAACTATTAGTAGAATGCACGTTCGTCGAGGATTTTCTCTAGATGTAGTCCCACGGATGGCGCCAAACTGTTAATGCCAAAAATCGCACCAAAGGGACAACTTAAGGTCGATGTGGACTTAATCAACTAAAGAAAGGATATTTCGACGAGACGTGTGACGATGATAAAAATAAAGAAACAAGGGATTTGATGACGCAGGAAAAACCACAAACGAGGAAAAAACCTGCGTACGACAGGGGGTGTTGTCGCTGCACTATGGTCGCCAATCAAGGGCGATGTCCTTGGATACTAGTGTCGATCGTACAGAGATTACAATACAAATGAAGAAAATGCTTCGAAATGTAAAGTACAAGTGTTTGAACGTAAAAACAGGTGTTTGTCGTGTACGAAACAAAGTTTGAACTGCTGGTCGAGAGCTGTTGTCGTGCGTCGGGAGCGAGGACTTAAGCTTCTCTTCGAGTGTTCTTGAGTTCGCTGATGATTGCTGATGTGTATCGGATGTTAACTGATGATCCTTGATGTGAAGACTTAGCTTGATATTTATAGTCTTCGCGTCAGTAATTAGCTCCATTAATGCTTTGATCAACGGCTACAACGGATGGAAACGGTTTCCGGAGTGATTATCCATAATGATCTTCGTCCGTTACGGCTATCGGTCGTTGATGGTTGCGTCGGTTATATTCGTTGCTCCTTAATGACTTTGACTCATGCATTAAACACTTAACAAACGTAACAGTCATGGTCAACGTTAGTTTGGTCGAGGGTTCAGTGATCTTACGCGATGGTCGTACGGGACGGGCGATGCTATGGTCGAGTGTCATGGGGGACGTACGACTTACCCTTTACGGGAGACGACGGATGTTTTCTGGGTTCTTGTTGAGACCTTATCTTAATACAAGATATAGCTTTACCTGTTTTGGTCGTGGTCGAGCGACGTGATTTTTTGCCCAAACAAATGGATACTCGTATATCACGACGTACCCCTCGGTACACATCTCCGGTCGAATATTATCGTCCTTACTCACAGAAATCCCCGCAGGGATTTTTGCTAAAGCCCTAAAGTCGTCTAGAGCATCCTGATCCTGGATGGTACTCCTAGGCTCCGTCGACATCGCTAATCTCGTCAACAAAATTTGTCGCTCTGAAAAGCCCCAAATATCCCAGTTCTTCCTAGGTTTCCTAGCAATCGACTTATGACGCATACAAAGACCGAGAATCGTAACTTTTATAGGCGCTCTAAACCTCGAAATCTCTAACTTGGTCGAAGATTCTTGCAGGTTTTGAAAAGATTCGGCGAAGAATAGCAAGCAAATCAAAGAAATCTCTCTTAAAATCTCTCTGAAATCGTAAAAAGAAAAGATCCGTCGAAGGTCTCTATTTATGTAAAAGATCGTGTCAGGTCATGTCGCCCGATGATCGACACGTGCCCTTGCCTTTTCGAATGCTCGACAGATCGTCGACACCTGGCAAATACAGCTGTTATGCACGATCGCGCGTCGGCATGACGTCACGATGTTATCCTCTTTTCGACTTCCCATTCAGTTAGAATTGGACTGATCCAGTTCCAAGGCAACTGAAAAGGTTTTTTACACGTGTCACGACCCTAGACGTCCGACTAGCAAAATTTAAAAAACTTTTGAAATTCGAATTTGCCACTCCACTTTTTCAAATTTTGGGGGCAAACTGTTTGGGCAAAATTTCACCAGTCTCGACCACGACCAAAACTCTAAGGACATTTACTTTACTTCACTTATAAACAAAGTCAAATCGTAAACCCTTTGTCCTTTGACCAAAGCTGAGATCTTACGTACCTCTCGACCTCGACCTTCGTGTAGAAACACACGACCTCGACCAACTAACGTACGACTCTTCTGTTATGATTTTATCATTTAATACAGGTCAACGTCATTTATGACCAACGGACGAAACCGACAGAGCAGTTATGAACATTAAACAACAAAGACCGTTGCGACCGTTACTAGAAGAATTCATGGAGTCATTAAATGCATTCGAAGACTATAAATATGAAGGCAAAATCATCATTTGAGAGGACCGAACTTTGAATCACACACTGCGTACTCAAGAACATCTGAAGCAAAATCTCTCTCAAGTGATCGCTCTCGACGCACGACTTACACTCTCGACCAGCAGTCTTAGCACACGACACACTAGTTTTACATTCGATGCACTTGTTATTTTTACATTTCAAGTCATTTGTATTGTAATCACTGTATCCCCGATACCTGAAACAAAGGACATCGCCCCTGTTTGGCGATCATAGTGCAGCGACGACTTCCACAATCGTCTGCGGGTTTTTTCCTCGTTGAGGTTTTTCCCGCGTCACCAAAATCTTTGTCTCTTTTATATTTTTTCTCTCTGTCGCAAGATTCCTTTCTTTAGTTGTTAAGCTCCACAATCAACCTTAAGTTATCCTTCTGGACGATTTTTGGCATTAACAATCGGCAGAGGAAGTATGCGAACAGAAGGAGGAAGCCTATCGAGTTTCAAGTGGGTGTCAAAGTAATGCTGAAAGTCTCGCCTTAGAAGGTGTTGATCCAAACCCTCAGTGATTTGATAATGACCCTCTCTTATATACTTAGTGAAAATTGTAAGTAAACAATATGTATCAGAGTTTCACTATCGCTGATAAGTACTAAGATCTTCCAGTACCGCTGATAGGAACTCTCGCTCTTTTAAATTAAACATTCAGCGAACACTGTTCATCATTAATGCGCTGAGTCTGTTCAGTCATGTTGATGATCGCTGATAAGTTAGTTGTTTACTTATGATCCCTGAAGACAAGTTTCACGTCAACAAAGGTTCTACGCTGAAGTCGAAGATCAAGCTCAAGAACCAGCAACAAGTCTCCTAATGAACTGATGCGGATCAGCGAAGACTCAGATTTGTCCACTCAACGTGAAGTATCAAGTACAAGACTTCAGCTATCGCTGAAATCTATCATTCGCTGATATGAAATGATAGATCGCTGAATCAACGAAAGCTGATCATGAAGTCCTCCGTACAAAGTATTTTTGTCTTAACCACCCTTGCACGCCCCCGTACGAAATGTCAGAAAAGAACCTCCGAAAATCTGAAATCGTACAACCACTCTGATACTACACTATTCATCCATACGGCTCCTAAGGTTGTCAACCAAGGTCAATGACATGCAACCAACCAGCTGATGACACGTGTAAAGTATATACTGACTTGCATTAAATGCATGCAGTATATAAAGAGATGAACTCACTTCTTTTGAAGTAACTTGCTAACTCTGGACAAGTTCAAATCTCTTATCTCAGATAGGTTATTATTAGTAATTTCCTTATCTCTCTTAGTGCAAGAAACCTTAGTGTTCCAACTTGTTTAGATTTAGGTTTATCCTTAATCTTGTCTCCGCAACAAGCTGTAAATTGTTAATGATTTATCAATAAACAATTTAGAAAAGTAAATTTTGTGTGTTTGTATTCAACCCCCCTTCTACAAACTTGTATAGGCCTTCGGGACCAACAAGTGGTATCAGAGCAGATTTGTTTAATCTCATAAACAAGATCTAATCTAAGATATTTCTCTTCCTTGCTATTATCTGAAAATGGGCTCCAATACAAACACAAATTATATAGACAATGGTTCTCTTGCAAAACCCCCTAGATTTTCCAGAGATAACTTCAACTTATGGAAAAATCGGATGATGCCCCTTCTTAGAAGGTGTAGACCCCACTATGACCTACTATCTTGAAAACGGCCCACACATCCCTGTAACAATTGATCCTTTAGTTCCAGCCACTGCAACTAGACCTGCTATTCCAGAAAGGCTGATTCCTAAGGAAATACACATGTGGACCGATGAAGATAAGAAGAAAGTGGCTATAGATACAAAAGCCAGATCCATACTATCCATGGCCCTTCCTGACGAAGTCTACCATTCCGTCATGAACCTGAAATCATCAAAAGCCATGTGGGACACAATATGTGTTCAGTATGAAGGAACGTCTGAAGTCCAGGACTTAAGAAAGATCAACCTGGTAAGACAATATGAAAGCTTCATTTCTGGTAAGAATGAAACTCTCTCTGAAGTTCACCAACGTTTTAATTGCTTAATTATAGATCTAAAAACTGTTGGTAAGGAATATTCTAACTTTGAAGTGCTGACAAAGTTTCTAGAATGTTTACCTGAAAGCTGGGACAATTATTCCATGTGTCTCAAGCTGTCAAAGGATCTTAAATCAATGACCCTTGCTACCTTATATGGTACATTGCTGAATCATGAGCAATCTAGCCATCTTAAGAAGAATCTTGTAAAAGATTCCAAAAGCACCCCTGTTGCTTTAATCTCAGAGGAACCTTCTACTCAGCGACCCTCGGTCACTATCACTGAGTTAGAGAGTAACTCTGAAAGTTCATCAGATTCTGATTTTTCAGATGATGAATCCTTGGCTCTCCTAACCAAAAAGTTCAGGAGATTCGCCAAGAAGAAAATGTTTAGAAAGAACAAACCTCTTTCCATAATTGACAAGCCTAAATCATCAGCTTTTGTTGATAAGGCTACTACTACTTGTTTCAACTGCGAAAAGACAGGTCATTTCGCTAATGAGTGCAGGTCTAAGAAAGTTTCTAGACCCTCAGCTTTTACAAAGAAATCCTTTGTTCCAAGGAATAAAGATGACAAATACTCAAAGCTGAAAGAAAAATATGCGAAGCTGAAAAGCTTTAAGAAGAAAGGCAAAGGCCTGATGGCTGACTATGATTGGGCTGCTTCTGATGAAGAAGCATCATCATCTGACTCTGAAGATGATGAAGCAAATCAATGTCTCATGGCCAAGATTGAAGAAGAGGAAGAAAGCTCAGACATTCGCTCCACTTCAACATCTGGCATTCAGGTATCACCTTCTTTCTTTACCAATATTGCAAATATTGATGAAGCTGATAGTCTCCGTAAGATCGATCTCTTGACTAGAAGTTTATACGAAGCCATGAACGGCAAAACTGTGGTTGAAAACCAAAATCTTGATCTCGCTGAAAAGCTTAAAAACTGCCACCTTCAAATAGAAAAGCTTTCTAAAATTGAAGATGATTTTAAAGATCAAGTCTATTTAAATCAGCTAGTCAAAATCGAACGAGCAGAAGCTATCGCTGCATTAAAAGCTGAACAAGCTACTGTTGAAGGATGGTGTAATTCTTCAACAAAGATCACTGAGATAATTAAGGCTCAGATTCCTCTGAGTGATAAACGTGGTCTGGGTTATAAATATGATACTCCAAAACCAACCACTGAACGTTCAATGCTTAAATTTGGAACGTTCGTATCCTCAGTCGCTGACACTTCATCATCTCAGTGCTCCTCGTCCATTACACCAATCCCTGAGGAAACTCCTACCTCCTCAAAAGGTAAGGAGAAAATGGTTTATTCAAAACCTACCTCTGTCTCTAAAGACAAAGGTAAAGGAATTGTTATTTATCAAAATCCTCAGAAGGGTACCTTAGTACCAAAGCTGAATGCTTCTAAAGCCTCAGTGACCTACCCCTCTGGATCTAGAAAGATGATCTCTGGATCTATTCAGCGATCTACTCCTAGACTTAGACTGGATGTCCTTGGTAAGAAATCTGAAGAACTGAATGTTCGTCCCATTTCTAAAGCCAATAGCTTACTTGGTGCTGGTACTTCTAATTCTAAATTAAAAGCTCAGCATACAAGTGGTCCTAGAACTACTTTTAGTTATAGGAAATGTTATCACTGTGGACTCACTGATCATATTGCTAGTAAGTGCCCCACAGCCACCAAAGCTGAAAAGATAGCTAAGGTGAAGATTGCCCCCAAGGCAAAGAAGACCAACCCTGGTGCAAATCAGGTCAAGGTGAATTCTACCACTGAGGTTAAGAAATTAACCAAAGTGAAGAAAGACAAAGCTGAATCTTCAAATGCTGCGAAGACTGCTGAACCTTCCATTCCAACTACTTCCACTGACAAACGTGTATACATGGTTAAGTGGGTACCTAAGAAAAACTAATCTTCCTTTGTATTGCAGGTTAAGAAGGGTATCTGGTATCTCGATAGCGGATGCTCTAGACACATGACTGGTAAGAAAAGCCTGCTCGCTGAATACAAGGAAGAGAAAGGTCCCTCTGTGACTTTCGGTGGAAATGGAAAAGGACATACCCGAGGGTATGGTGTACATTCAAATGGTACAACCTCCTTCAGAAGAGTCGCATATGTTGAAGGGCTGAAGCATAATCTTCTGAGCATCAGTCAGCTCTGCGACATGGATAACAAAGTGATTTTCACTAAGGAATCCTGCTTTGTCACTGACAAAAAGGAGAAGATAGCTCTCAGCGGTTATCGTTTGGAAAATGTTTATGTAATAAACATGGACTCAACAACCACTGAGAACTCCTGTTTCTTCTCAAAGGCATCTTCTGATGTCAACTGGCTATGGCATAAGAGGCTATCTCATCTAAATTTTAAGACACTGAATACTCTTTCCTCCAAAGAGTCTTTATGTTCAGCGTGTGAAAAAGGGAAGCAGACCAAGGCAAGCTTCAAGTCAAAGCAAGTCTCCTCAGTGTCATCTCCTCTACAACTACTCCATATGGATTTGTTTGGCCCTGTTAACAAACAATCCATCGCTGGAAAGAAATATACGCTGGTCATAGTTGATGAATTCTCTCGTTACACATGGGTAATGTTTCTCCGTTCTAAGAGTGACACCCCTGAAGAACTCATCACCTTTGTTCGGAAGATGGAAACTCTGAACAATATGACTGTTCGCTCAATAAGGAGTGATCATGGAACTGAATTCAAAAACAGTTCTCTTGATTCCTTCTTTGAGAGTAAGGGTATTTCTCACAACTTTTCGTCAGTGAGAACACCGCAACAAAATGGAGTCGCTGAAAGAAGAAATAGAACAATTATAGAAGCTGCACGTTCAATGCTCAGCGATTCTCACCTGCCTACTCAGTTTTGGGCAGAAGCTGTCAACACTGCTTGTTTTACGCAAAACAGATCGCTGATAGTTAAAAGATTCAAAAAGACAGCCTATGAACTCTTTCATAGGAGAAAGCCTTCAATCAACTTTCTTCACATCTTTGGATGTCAGTGTTTCATACTGAACAACAGAGATGCCCTTGGAAAGTTTGATCCTAAGGCTGATGATGGAATCTTTCTTGGATACTCCTCAGTCTCCAAAGCCTTCAGAGTCTTCAACCGTAGAAGACAAACTGTAGAAGAAACTATTCACGTCACGTTTGACGAATCCCGTTCAGATACCTCTGAACCGTCCGCTGATACTGAAGAACTGAATCAATGGATGTTTTCTCATCTTGGTGATTCAGAAGAAGTTCCCACTCCTCATGCTCACACCATAGAAAATGATGGTCCTACTATCATTCCAGATATGCAGAATAGTGAAGCTGAAACATCTTGGGTCTTAGCTGTTCCTATAAACACTATACCTGCAGTTGATCCAAATGTCTCAGAAATTCCATCTATTTCTCAGCAATCAGTGAATGAAGTGACAAATGCAAACATTCCTCTCTTAGCTGATAATCCAGAAGTAGCTGAAGCCTCATCTTCAGTTTCTCCAGTTCAGACTGAGTCAGCGACGTATGCTCCGGCTCAGCGATGGACTGTAAATCACCCAATCGATCAAATTCTTGGCGATCCAAACGCTGGTATTCAGACTCGTAGAAGTGCAGGTAATATTTGTTTATTTGTTAACTTTATTTCTCTAACTGAACCAAAGAAAATAGACGATGCCCTCAGAGATCCAAACTGGGTCAGCGCTATGCAAGAAGAGCTGACTGAATTCGAAAGAAACAAAGTTTGGAAACTCGTTCGTAGACCAACTGACAAAACGGTGATAGGCACTAAATGGGTCTATCGAAACAAGTTGGACGAACATGGTACTGTAACTCGCAACAAAGCTCGTCTTGTTGCTCAGAGATACAGACAAGAGGAAGGCATAGATTATGACGAAACATTTGCTCCAGTAGCAAGACTTGAATCTATTCGTCTTTTCTTAGCATATGCTGTACACAAAAACTTCACTGTACATCAGATGGATGTTAAGTCAGCGTTTCTGAATGGAAAGCTGAATGAAGAAGTTTATGTAGAACAACCTCCAGGATTCTCAGATCCTAAGCGCCCAGGTTATGTTTATAAACTGGACAAGGCACTTTATGGCTTAAAGCAAGCTCCTCGTGCATGGTATGATACTCTCTCTACTTATCTCCATATTGAACAATTTGAGAGAGGTAAGATTGACAAAACTCTATTTTTTAGAAAAGTGAAAGGTCATATCATTTTAGTTCAAATATATGTTGATGACATTATATTTGGTTCTACTAACCCTGGGCTTTGTACTCGTTTCGCTGATAGAATGAATGATGAGTATAAAATGAGCATGATGGGTGAACTAACATATTTCCTTGGTCTTCAGATTAAGCAAACTGAAAAAGGAACTTTCATAAATCAGGGAAAATATGTTAAAGATATGCTGAAGAAATTCGACTTAACTGAAAGTTCAGCTATGAAAACCCCTATGGCACCACCGCTGATACTTGATAAGGACACAAAAGGTGTTCCTGTCAATGTCACGCTGTACCGTGGGATGATCGGCTCACTATTGTATCTTACAGCTAGCCGACCCGATATTATGTTTGCAACATGCTTGTGTGCACGATATCAAGCTGAACCTAAGATATCTCATATGAAAGTTGTAAAGCGAATCTTTCGATATCTTAAGGGTACGGCGAATCTAGGCCTTTGGTATCCCAAAGACTCAGGATTCGATCTAACCGCCTATTCAGACAGTGATTTTGCAGGTTGCAAAATGGATAGGAAAAGCACCACAGGAGGATGTCAGCTCCTGGGTGGAAAGCTGGTAAGTTGGACAAGTAAGAAGCAAAACTCAGTGTCCACTTCCACAGCTGAAGCTGAATATGTAGCCGCTGGAAGCTGTTGTTCTCAAGTCTTGTGGATGAGAAATCAGCTACTAGACTATGATCTTCAGCTCTCCAAAATTCCAATCTATTGCGACAGCACAAGTGCCATCGCTATAGCCAACAACCCAGTGCTACACTAAAAAACAAAACACATCGAAATTAGATATCATTTTATCAGAGATCATGTGATGAATGGTGATATAGAACTTCATTTTATTCCAACTGATTATCAGTTAGCTGATCTGTTTACCAAACCTCTTGATGAGACAAGATTCAACTTTCTCATCAGCGAGCTTGGAATGCTGAACTTTGAAGGATAAAATCTTCAGCGATTCACATTGATCAGCGATAGGATAAAATCAACTTATATAATCCATTTCATCATCTTCTCTCTGAATAAACTTGATTCGCTGATATCAAGGTATGTTTTCTCTATCTGACAAACGCATGAAAATGCAAGAATTCAAAATAAATTGCATCGCTGAATATCTCTTCCTTAACAACGACTTTTTGAAATTTCTTAAAACCTTCACTGATATTTCTATTCAGTGCTTCATGTTTTCAAAGAGTCCCTGAGTTTTTTCAAAACCTCAGAGACAACCAAGAATATGAAAGGACAGTTGTGACGTCATTACAACGGATAACACCAGGCACGATTTCTTTCTGACACACGTTTGCACGTTTCGTTCAAACTTCCAATCAAATGCAAACACGTGTCCGTGTCATGATGAAAATCTTTTCCCGCTCAAAGATTTTCTCTTTCTAAAATCTCTATATAAACAAACTCTTGGTTTATATTTGTCTTTTACGCGATCAATCTTCCTCCGCAAGAAAAGAATTACTGTTGCATTTGTGCTCTCAAATCTTCAAAGAACTGTTCATCATCTTCTTCTTCAAAACATCAAGGTTAATATGTTTTTTTTTCAAATGCTTAACTTGTTTCTGATCTTATCATTGTTTTAAACATGATCAAACAAAAGAACTTTGTAAAATGAAATCATTTCTTTCATGGTTTTATGAACACAACCAATTCATGGTTGTTCTTCAAGTTTAAATGCAAAAATCTTAAACTTGTTCTTCATTCGTTTCCAGAATCTAATTTCTTCATAGAAAACTAGATAACAAGATTCAATGGGTTTTACATTTCTTTCAAAAATCAAGAAAAACCCTAATCTTCATTAAGACATTTATGTCTGAATGAAATGGACAAAATTCGAACCATCTTAATGGAAGTTCTTTCCATATTAAGACAATTCTTATTTGTTAACATCTTTGGTTGAACTGATAATACAGAGAAATGGCAACTTCAAAGATCAATGTAACCGCTGGGAACATCTCCGCTGACTCTGAGGAAGTGGACATCATCAAAGCCCCTCAGGTTAAGTTCAAGTTGGATCAACTAGATTGGACCAAGGTCAACAACCTCTCTGCGCTTCTCGAGTTTCCTCCTCGAAAGCAAGTCACACATCTGGATGATGCTGTGAATTTCCTGAAAAACTGCTGCATTTCAACAGCCCTGACCATTACACCTCCTGCTAGTCAGCTATTGCTATCCCAGTTCTGGTACTCTGCCAGACACTCTCAGCTACCATCCGCCAAAGATCCCTCCAAAACTATTGACTGCATACTCAGCGATACTGAGTATGGCACAATAAAGATAACCCCCGCAATCATTCAAAAAGCCCTGAACTTTCCCAATGCTACCAAAGAAAAACCTTTTGTTCCATTCCCTGACCATAAAAAGCATGCTGACAGAGAAGAAATCATTGCTTTCCTCGATGCAATGGGTTACATCTGGGAAACTGGAAGGGACAAGAAGCCCGAGAAGAAACTGACGCTGATAAAGAAGTCCAAAATGCCCAGCGAGATGAATTTCATCTTCGCACACCTGATCAGCTGCATGACAGCGAAGACCGGCTCCTCTGATCAAGCCGCTCAACCTCAGCAGGCTATGGGATACGCACTGCTGAAAGGTCTACATATTGACTGAGCATCTATCATTTATGATGACCTAGTACAAAGAGTAGATTCTGCTGCTGACAGACCTGCATGGGTTCCCTACCCCCGTTTCATCAGCGCCATCTTCCAATATGGCCTGAAGGACAGCTATCCTCAAGAGGGTGACCTGAAACTTTCTCAGATTGGCCCTAAGGTGCTCGATTTCAAACCTGTCGACAATGAGGTACGTCTCTCTACCCTTCTCTCTCTTCTTAACCCTAATTCTTCGACTTCTGTGGCTCCTTCAGCGACAATACCCATCGCTGATACCCCGACCACACAATCCTCTCCTTCTAAGAAAAGAAAACACTCTTCAATCCAACTTGGTTCCAAAAGGATCAAGAAAACCAAGGAGCAACGCCAGCAATTCCATGCTGAAGACTCCTCAGCTCATTCTGAAGAGCTGAAGGAAAGTTCCGTGGTACGCTCTGCCACACCCGTTCAAGCCATCCCTCCAATCCTTACTTCAGCGTCTCCAAACGCTGAGGTTAGAAACTTAGAACCTACCCAACCTCCCTCAGTCTCTCAAAAGACTGATGAAGTGATTCTCAGCGATTCCAACGCTGAACTCAGAACCCGAACCCCATTCTTATCCTTCGCTTCTCCCTCCACTCACTTGGACACACCTCCAAAGAACACTGGAGATGCCATCATTCCAGAACCCACATCTGAAGCTTCTCAAAGAATGATGAAGAAAGGACCTGCAGAGATCACCATACCTTACTGTACTTTCAAAGAGGATATGGAACATTTTTCAGGAACTTGCAACTTTGACGAGTTCATCAATCCTCCTGCAGGTACAAATAAAATCATATACACTGTAACTAAACCTGACACTTCTGAGCTTTCCTTTGTTCACAAGTACTTATCTGTTATAGGTCCTAATTTGGGAGACATCAACGCCTCTCTGAAGTCCGTGGAAACCAAGCTGACAGATCTCACCACTACTCTTTCCAACAACTCTTCAGCTGTAACAAACGCTGGAGAGAATTTGACAAAGCTGACAACGGTGGTGGAAAAGAAAGCTTCCACAGACGACATCAAGATTGTTGATAAGACTCTCAGCGATTTCGCTAAGGTGCTCGCTGATATCTACACAGACTACACCTCACTCGAACAATCAGTTTCCTCCATGTTCGGCGAAGTAACAACGCTAAAGACATCGGTTGGAGCACTAGAGGGTGATATGTCTGCTGTGAAGACAAATGTTCAAACTCTGACGTTGGTTCGATGAAAACAATGATTGAAGAGCTGCTCAACAAAGCGAGAACTCCTGCTCCTGAACCTGCCCCTGCCCCTGTATTGGAAACTTTCACAGCGGCGGATCGCAAAGAGCTGGAAAAGATCAATCCTGCTATTTCTGGCCTTGAAGACAGATTAGCTAAGATTGAAGTTCGCGTAGGTCTCTCTGGCCAAGAAGACAGAGAACCTACCCATGCTGCTGAATCTACCCATTCCTCCCCCAGTCATCATGAAAAAGAGGGGGAGAAGAGCGCTGAACATCCCGAGGAGAAGAGCGCTGAAGATCTTGAAAAGAGCGCTGAAAACCTTTCCCATGATGAATCTATCAGGGGAGAGAAGAACGAAGACCTCACCTTCGCTGAAGATGGTGAGAAGACTATTGAAGCGGAAGCAGCCGCTGGACCTCAGGGAGATGAAAACCCTGAGGGAACCGAGAAGCTCGCCTCTGTATCTGAGGGGGAGCAACTCGAAGAAGACGCTGAAGAATCCGAAGCAGAAGATGATGAAGTCGTCGACATCCCTGATGATGAACCATCTTCTTCTCCAAAGAATGATGATGATGATGACGATGATTTATTTATCGTCAAACCTGCCCCAAGGATCAAAGCCCTTAAGGGAATCTCGATATATGAACCTTCAGGGGAGCGGACAAAGACAAACCCCTCAGCCTCTGGCGCTGAGAAAGGCAAAGGCAAAAGCGTCGCTGAAGATGACAATCTGACGATCTTACTTGAAAAGCCGGTTTGTCAGGTACACTAAACATCTCTTACTCCTTCCCTCCTCTATCATACACTATCAGTTCCTCTACCCAAGCCTATACACTTAAACCAATTCTCTCTACCTGTTTCTACCCAAGTTCTTACTTGTAAGATCGCTGTGTTTCAGCTAGTCCTCTCCCCTGTTTGAGGATGTCGCTGAAGGTTCTACTACTGCGACTTCACAAATAAAGCCAACTGCTGCTGATGAAATAATCCCAGTCTTAGATTTGATCTCTGAGACTGATGAACCAGAAGAACAACCTCTCTCGCACAGAAACATAGCTTCCTCAGCTCCTCAAAAGCTGAGTGAAGAGGATCAAAAGAGAAAAGAGGAAATAATAAAGCGATTCGAGGATCAGCGAATCATTCTAAGGCGTGATCAACTTCCTTCAGTTCCTCCAAAGTTCAGAATCTCAAAAGCTGAATACAAGGAACACCTCAGAGCTGAACGCCTAATCGCTGAAAGAAAGGAAGCTGAAGAAAAAGACAGAGAATACGCCATCAAGCTTACTCAAGAATCTGTCAAAGACCCCAAGCTGAAACGTGTTCCCATTCAAATCCAACGAAAGCTTTGGGAAGAAGCCCAGAAGATCGTGGAAAAGAAAACTGAAGTTTCTCAGACCACCCTGATCTGGTGTAAAGAGAATAATTCACTTCAGATATCGTCCAGCGAAGATCAACAAGGTATTCATCTCTGGAAGAACCTCTATCGGAGTACCTATAGTTGACATCAAACTTTTCAGAGAAGATGGCCAAACTGAAACCTTTCGTGCTGACACTGTAAAAAGGTATGGTCTCTCTGAATGGCTGGAGATGAGGTTAGCTATCCAATCGTCACAATCTAAGTACAAGGATCATTTTGAAAAGCTGATAAACAGACAGATCGATTTGATATCTTATTGTGTGGACATTCCTCCTCTTCCTGATCTTAAGCTGAAAAGAAAAAGGGCCTCTCCAAAGAAGAAACGTCAAGATTCAAACTCAGGACCTGTCATACGAAATGAAACTGGAATTGGTTTCTCTCGCGCTGAAGTGCTTGGTCCTGACCCTGATCTATCTGCCCTTGACATTTCTTTGCCACCATGTGAACTTTTCGTCCCTGGTAAAGTCATCAGTAATCCTTATGGAATATTCTTTCTCGACTACGACGAACGTAAATGTTTTCAATGGATCGCTTAGCTTCCAATCACTCCAATCGAACAGCTCAGAGATCTCATCTACTGGTGTGACTTCAGAAAAGACATTCAGGCACGACACCTAAAACCCTTGATCTTTGAAGAAGCACTGAACAAAAGAAAACGAGGCGTAACGGTTCCTGATTGAATGATCCCCACTGAAAAGACCCTTGATGAACTTCTCATTAAGGAAGAACCCTTTGAAAACTGATATAATCTCCTTTTTCTCTATTGTATCAGTTATCCTTCTGTACTTGTAAATTATTTCGCTTGTACTTATAATCTTTCTGTTCTTCATTGTAACTGTTGGAACCCAGATACACTTAATCAAGATTAACAGTCTATTAGTTGAGTTTAGAGTTTGATGCGGAAGCGTATTAAACTAACAGATATGTTTGATAGATATTAGAACGCACACATATAAAGAAAACAGTAAAGAATGGAAAGGATTTCTTGAACAGTTACTGTTATTCAATATATAATAACAACACGAAGAACAGATTAAGAACTGTTGGTGTGTGTGAGAATATAACACTCAGATATTTGACAATAAAGCTTGAGAGTATTAGTGATTCCTTGTGTATTCGTCCTTAGGAAGATCTCAACATGAGACTTCCTTTTATACTACTCTTAGAAGATTATGAAGTAGGTCACTGTTCCTTTTACGGCATGAATAGTGAACTGGATGGTGTGAACAGTGGACTGGATGGTGTGAGCAGTTGTTTGAGCCATGCGCATTTAATGGAGCAGATGTACTATTGGTAAATGCATTAAATGGCGCAGACGTCTATTTTGTACTATGCCCTATTGAGTCCATTCAGAGTTTGACACGTGTTGAAGTTGGACAGGGCAAGTTGCCATGCAAGTTGATGAACAGGTCCAGTAATATCTTCCAAGTCTTCATAGCAGACCACAGAGGCTCTGTAAGGCATTACAGAGGTTCTATGGTCTGACCTTCTGTGGAGCAGTCCACTTGTTTCCGAGTTGATCTTCTTCTTGCGCACTACAGAGGTTCTGTGATTACCTCTGTAGCTTCTGTGGCTTTCTGGACTTGATCTTCTGGAAGAAGTGGCAGAGCCTCTGTGAGAGGCTTTCTTCACTTAGCCTATTTTTCACTACTTCTAAATACTTCTATGATTAGGAAGATTGAAGCTAACAATCTCCCCCTAAGTAGTGAAAAATAAAAAATTTGAACTTGAGTTAAGTTTGGCTAAGTTAGATAAGACAGAGGTTAAACAATACCTCGAAATTTCTTTCATTTAGAAATATGCCAGAGGCATTTTACATTTGAGTATAATGAAAGATAAACTTTAACTTTGTTTGTAGAGATTGGAGGTCTGAGAATCAGATTTTGGCATCTTTGAAATCGTTGTAGCTTCTGTTGTCTCTGTCGACTTTTCTGATCTCTTTGTAGAATCTGATGCAGAGTTCTCTTAGGCGGATTGTTGAGTCTATTTCTCTGATGAAAGTATCTGCATCATCTCTATCCATTTTCTCTGTACCTCTGTATTTTACAAGGCTTGCTCTGAATTTGCTCAGAGTACTGGTTGCGTACTTCTGACAATCCATGAGTACAAAAAGTTTAACCTGGTGTTGTGGGTTTTGAAATACTAACCCAAATCTTGGTTCTCTGATGATTGAGTTGGGCACATCGTCTGGTGGGCAGCGATCTTCTGGTGGTCGTAGATCTAGATGTTTGAGACCAAGATCCTTTCCCAGCTGAAAATCTATCATGCTGTATAGCAGAAGCTTTTCCCTCATCGCTTTTCTCAACACTTGATAGGCTCTGGTATTTGGCTCTGTGTTGTAGTTGTCTTTTGTCCATTGCAGAAGGTCAGGTAGATCGTAAGGATTGATGTTTCTTAAGTCAGCATCAGCGAAGGTAGATTCTGAATTGTTCTCTCTTCAGACTTTGTAAAGATTGTACCTGACCCTTGGATAGGTTCTTGTGAAGGAGAATCTGCAGAAGATCACCTTTTTGATTTTGTGAATTGAGAAGACGTCTGCTTTGGTTCTTGGCTTTGTTCTTGTGAAGATGTTCTCAAATTCTTCTCTGATCCTTGGATCTGTCACATGATCTACTGGATGATTTGTCTGATAGGATTGTTTGTAGAGGTATTTGTATACCACTTCTTCCATCTCTTCATGTGTTGGACCAGGTCGTGGAATTTGTCTTCTGAGACTCTCCATCTGTTGAACAACTTCTGCAGCTCTACCAGTTAGAGGAATTTCTGACAGAGGCTTCAATCCATGTGCCCAGTCAACTTCTTCGGGTTTTGGGGTTTGAAAGGCGTCAAACACACTCTTCATTAGTTTTTCTGTTGGCTTTGGCAATGTTTTCTTCTTCTTTGGCTCTTCTGTCAGTATCCCTTTGCCCTTATCTTTTGCTATTGTCGTGGCAGAACCTCTTGCTTCTGTGGGTTTTGAGGTTGGCACTTCTGTTGGTTTGATGGAGGTTGCCTCTGTGGATTTTGACGATTGTGATTTAGAGGACTTTTGTGGCGATGGTTCTGTTGGCTTGACTTGCTCTGTAACCTCTGTTGGAGGTTGTTTGATGACTTCTTCTGCGAGCTCAGTTTCTGTTGATGAAGTATTGACATCAAATCTTCTTGCCATTTTGAAAGCTAAAGTGAACCTGTTTCTTTCTTCTTCTCTCTTTGCCATTCGATCACTCATTGTTGTGTGCATTCTTTTCAGAACATCAGAAGCAGAGGTCGTTGCTCTTTTTGGTTTGGTGGCAATCGACTTTCTTCTGGGTATGGTTTGGGGTGTTTCCACAGAGGTGGGTGTTTTCTCTGTGGTTTGTTCATCTGTTTCTTCCAAAATGATTACCTCAGGGGCGGTTGTTGCCTCTGTGGCTTGCTGATCTGCTTCTGGAGTTTTGGTTTCGTCAGGAGATGATTCCACAGAGATGGGTGTTGTCTTTGTGGTCTTTTGGGTTTGTTGTTGGGTTTCTTCTGGAGGGGCTTGGTTGATTGGTTCTGCTGCGATTGGTGGACTTTGTATTCCTCTGCTCGTAGCTTTCTCTCTTAGATTCTCCCCCTCAGGATTATCTGATGGACTTGGTTGGTCATCATCAGAATCATCCTGACTTTTATCAGAAGTACCCTCTGCTCTGCAAGAAGTGTTGGGCTTCTTCGGTAATTCATCTCCTGCTGCCGTCAACTTTTCACAGACATCATCGCAGAGGCCAAGAAGAGTTGCTAGCTCTGCCTCTGTTTTGAATCTCATCCTTCCTACACTTGCTCTGAAATCTTTGACGAAGTTAGCATTGGCAGTGGTGAAGGAAAGGATGACTTCTGTCACTTGATTAATCACGTTCTGCCCAAGCTCTGTCAGTTGTGCTCTTGTCATGTAGTCTTTGGGTTGCATCAGCATGGTATTTCGCATGGCTTCTTCTTGAACTTTTTGTAGGGCCTTCTGTAGATCTGCAGGAGTGATGCCTGTTGACACTGAAGTCTGTTTGTTCAATTGATCAAGGAACTTGTTGATGGAGTTCTCAATCGAAGAAGGAGTAGTTGTTGCGGCAGAAGTGGTGGATGCGGTAGCAGCAGACTTCATCTGTGAGATGGCAGTTTTCACCTCTGTGGACAGGTTGTCCATTTTGGTGTTCAGGTTTAGCAGTGCCAGTGATGTTGTCTCTGCAAAAGATTTGAAAGAGCTTTGCAACTCTTTCAAGGTTTGGTTCACAGAGGTCTCAAGGGTTTGGAACTCATCCCTTGTAACTTGTGTTCCAGTGGTAACTTCTGGAGGAACACATTCGTCTCCAGAGTGAATCCCTGTTCCTGTGATACCTTCTTTCATTCCTGTTTGTACATTGAGAATGGAAGGATTTCCTTCTGATCCTTGAGAAGAAACATGAGTTTCAATCCCTACAGAAGTTCTGAGAAGAACATTGTCCAAATCCACTCCAGAGGTGGGTATTGGAATATCCTTCTGTTGACTAGGAGACTTGTCTAGAGTCTCTTTGTCTTTGTGCTCTCTACTTCTCTCTGAAAGAAGTGTGGGTCTTAATAAGTGCGTGGCAGAGGAAACAAATTCATCTGTTGGGCGTTCTTCTGTGATCTGGGGCAATTGATCACGAACTATAGGTGAGTCTCTTTGAGGAGACTCCCTAGGAATGGTTTCCCCGGTTTTTGTGGGCACAGAGGTTGAAAGAATAACCTCTGGCTGGATGGTTTGGGTGAGGTTCGAGCTGTGCTGCTCTTTTTCAATGACACCTTCTGCAGCTAGATCTGCGGTGTCAGAAATGTGGATTGCACTGGGAGGGGGTGATTGATGTGTGCCTTCTTCCTCTGCGGCATCTTTTTCCTTTTCTTTTTCTTTTCCTCCCACTGGCTCTAGTACCTTTTCAATCCCTGTTACAGCCCACTCAGGCATAGACTGATTTCTTGCCCTTATGGCTTCTGCTGTTGTGTCTATTTCTTCGTCGGCATTTGTAGAAGTTGTAACTGGACTCTTTCTGTGAACGTCCATACCCTTTTGGATGAAAGGATCTTGCAAGATGTTTGGAGTGTCGCCTCTGTCGTCTTTCGGAGTTTGGTCATGTCGCAGAGTCGTATCCACTCCTGAGGTAGAAAAATCCTGATCTGCTGTGGTGTGGTGGTCGAGAGGTTCTGCAGTCCATCCGGCCGTATTGAGGGTGTCGGCAAATTCGGGATGTTCAAGGAAGGCACTCAAACTTCCTTGATCAGGAAAACGTTCTGCATCTTGCTCTGCAGGTTCTTCTTCTGCGATGGCTTCTACCCTGGCTTATGTGACCTCTGTTTCAAACACCGCTGTTGGCCCTTCTTCTGCTATGGTTTTCAACCTCTGCTTGGTCTTTCTCCTTTTTGGTTTGGGGGCCCCTTCCTCTGTAGGTTTTGACTTTCGCTTCTTCTTTGGTTTTGAAGAAGAAGAGGGTTGGGCAGAGGAACCACCTTCGTTGGTGGGAGAGGATTTTTCTGTAACATCCATAGAAGTGCCTTCTGCAGTTCTCTTCTTAGAATGTTTCTTCGATTTCTTTTTCTTCTTTTTCGGAGGTTCAGAAGATCCAAGTTCTGTGGCATGAGGGGGTGAAGGTTGAGGTTCAGCAACTTCTGCAGTGGTGCCTTCTACAGATTTCCTCTTCTTAGGTTTCTTTGTTGAGGCAGAGGCTTTCGAGGATTTCTTTCTTTTGAGTTCTTCACGTTTGGCATTGAAGCTCTGTTGAATCTCCAGGTGTTTTGCCAGTCTCTGTTCCTTAGTCGTGGGTGAGAGGGGTTCTATAATTATTTCTCCTAAGGGGATTCCTAGACGCGGGGGTGTCACAGGACTCGGTTCTGGAGTTCTGTGATGGCGTATATACCTACGGGTTAGGAATTTGCTCGTGGAGAAGCTCAGAAGTCTCTTGGATATTGGCCTACAGAATCTGTAGCCATCTTTGTGATCTGTGGGGATGTTCCTGTTCATGGGGAACTGTTTAGCCTTTGGCCCTTCCATTGGCCAATTTTCTATTAGCAACAGAGGCTCAAATAGAACCCCTAAGATTCTCTGAAACTGCAGCGGTGGTAGAAAGTTGGGATCCTTCTCTCTTGATCTTTTGGTATTGTTCTTCCTTTCAATCGTATGTACGATCTCTTGCATCATGAGTGTTGCATAGTCGAGAGGTATATCGTAATACACTCCGTACATGATTGCCAAAATTTGATGCGAACTTTGGTCGATGCTCCCAATCTTCCCTGTTAAGCACCTGTTGAGGATTGAGAATAGAGTATTCCACAGAGGTGGTAATCTGCCTCTGCGGAAGTCATTACGTTTTCTCAAGTGAGTATTGTACCCAAGCATCTCTACAAAATCACAGAGCTCTTCGTCTGTGGGTGGTTCTACATAGGACTTTAATCCCAGAAGACCCTTCGTGGGTAGATTGAACTCCAGAGAGAACATAGTTCGGTTAAATTTCAGTTCCAGATGCTCAGAGTTGTTAGGCCTGGAAATGTACCCCTTGATGAGAGAATCATCTTTGTCGTACCTGCAGCTCTGCCAAAATTGGTTCAAATACCTTACGGGTATTGTCTCTGGTGTTCTTGATAGTAGAGGGAAGAGGATGTGATTTTCCATTATGTTCAGAAGAATGGCGTGGGCTTCGCCAAAAGCAGTGGGTGAGGGGACCAAATAGCAGTTGTTGGATTTGATTGGTAGTACTTTTTCGAAGTGATCCTTAGCTATGAAGTTTTGCAGATGTGTTGTCGGAGCAAAGTCTGCTGAGTCGCCGGAATCTTCTAGTTCAATGTTCTGGGCAGGGTTGGGGTTTTCTGAATGTTCAGAATGAGCCGGTGAATGTTCTGGTGAGGTCGCCGGAGAGTGTGCAGGGGAGATAGCTTGAGAAGATGAAGCCATTTGATACTGAGAATAAGAAACTTGCAGGTTTTTGCAAGGTTTCGCCGGAGAATAATGAGAGTTTGTAAAAGGTTTATGAGAGGGTAAGCTTGGTTTTTATATGAGGGTAAAACGGTAGAATTCGAAAGAGTAAAATATATGGCAATGGATTAAAATTTGGAATCCGTACTCGAGTTAGAACGGCGGGTTCAACTTTCCAAAGAAAACGTTTCATGTACGCCCAATGAAAATAGGACACGTAGGCCATGTCAGAGGATGACAGGACGTCGTGCGCGCCCCATTAATGCTAGGCGTGTGGGGTTATTCTTAGCCACATGTAATTCACTCTCAGTAAAAGTAACCGTTATTACTACAGAGATGCCCAAGTAATCAGATTGACAGAGCTTCTGTAGTTTACAGAGGCTCTGTGATCTTGAAAATCTTTGATGTTTATCCCTTTTTCATATATCTCATTGTTATCATGACTTCTGTGGGGTTCTTCTTTAACCAAAACATTTGTAAAGGCATTGGAGAGGATAAAATCGGATTTTTGTGAAGAAATTTGCTTCGCAGAGGTTTTGTGGCTCTGTTGGAACTTGCAGAAGTTCTGTGAGGGCCAGCAGAAGCTCTATGAGGAAAAAAATCTCATAACAAAAATTTTATTAATATTTTTGATCATCCAATTTTTGATTTGGTTTAAGAGATGTTTTTCGGACATATTTGAAAGTTTGTGTCCGAGAAAACTGTTAAAAAAAACGGTTTGTTCAAGAAGGTCATGGTCTGCGTTTTTGGTTTCCGAGATAACATTCCAAAAGATCGACAGAGGGTTAATTTGTGATCACATAGCATATTTCTTGCAGAACCTCTGTTGAGCTCAGCAGAAGCTCTATGACCTTAAATTTCTCCTAATTCGAATTTTGTGAAACTTTTTGAGCTTTTGATTTTTGAAATGTTATTCACAGTATATTTAGGACATATTTGACAATTCTTGTCCTAGAAAATTGTTTTCCAAAAACCTTTTGTGCGAGAGACATACCTTTTGGTTCTTCTTTTCTCGGAAGTGATATCTGACTTCTGTCGATGTGGAGTCATCGACATTTTTCTTTGGCTTTCCCTTGAAAGTTTTATCTCTTTAGATCATTTCAGGGTTCCCTTCTGCTCCCCCTTGATCTAATCACCTCTGTAGATCAAGTAATTTCCTTTTGCTCCCTCTTGACCTATGCTTGGATCAAAGAATGATAAGTTTTGCATAGAACATAGGTCATGTTTTTCAGAGGTTCTGTAGGGGTCGTCAGAGGTTCTGAGTTGACTTACAGAAGCTCTGTGATTTTAAGAACTATTTAAGGTTTTAAGAATTTACATACAGAAGTAGAATCAATCAAAGCAATAAATTAAGCAATGTATTTACTTATTATTTACAGAAAATACAGAGTATCTAGGTTATACTTACAGAGGTTTTGGGTACCCATATTCGAATCGGTCCTATTGTATGAAACGCCTTTATTCACTTGTCATACATACCAGAAATGAAAGGCTTTTTGTCATTTTGAATATTTTGAACAGGTATAGAGCCTTTCACTATCCAAACCTTTTTCACCTTTTTAAAAGTTTGATTAACTAATTTGTCCAACCTATGATCATAAAAAAAATTTGATGTAGAGGTCTGAAGTTTTGAAAACATATTTGGCTTAAAAGATCTTTCAAAATTATATTTCTTGATCCGTTTAGCAAAAATTTTCTTTTTCCTTAAATTTTCCTCAAGCATCTTTTGGAGATTAGATTTGCATCTTTTCTCCAACATGATTTCAGTTGATAAATTAGAGAGTCCTTTTGTTAGTTTGGATATTTCTGTTTTAAAGATCCTTCTCTCTTTTTTAAAGTCATCTTTTTGACTTAAATCTTGAAATCTTTGAACCTTCAGCTGTTCAGATTCTTTTCTTTCAGAGTCAGATTCTTTCCTTTCTTTTTCAAGAATATTCTGCAATTCTGAGATTTTACATGTAAGCTCCATAGACTTTGTTTCATGAACAGTTTCTTCTCTTCATAATTTCCTCTTTCATTTACCACAATCTTTTCAAAATTGGAAATTAGTTTAGAGAAATTTAAACATTTTAGTTCAAGTCCTTTCTTTTCTTCATCTGACATAGATAAGTTCCTTTTTAGTTCAAGATTTTCATAGTTTAAGATTTTAACAGATTCTTCAAGCTTGGCAATGTTGTCTGAGTTAATAAGAATGATCTTGTTTCTTTCCTCTAATTCTTTCTCAAGAGAAGGAATTATTTTCCTAAAATTTGTACTGAGTCTTGAATAAAAAAGAGAATCAGCATCAGCACTAAATTTTAGTTTAGACATTTTTGATGTTTGAAAGATCGAGAGAGAAAATAATAACGATTTAGAATAATATTTATCACGAATATTGATAAGAGGATTTCTTGATATTGAAAATCAAGGCAGGCTCTGATACCAATTTTTGGAACCCGGATACACTTAATCAAGATTAACAGTCTATTAGTTGAGTTTAGAGTTTGATGCAGAAGCGTATTAAACTAACAGATATGTTTGATAGATATTAGAACGCACACATATAAAGAAAACAGTAAAGAATGGAAAGGATTTCTTGAACAGTTACTGTTATTCAATATATAATAACAACACGAAGAACAGATTAAGAACTGTTGGTGTGTGTGAGAATATAACACTCAGATATTTGACAATAAAGCTTGAGAGTATTAGTGATTCCTTGTGTATTCATCCTTAGGAAGATCTCAACATGAGACTTCCTTTTATACTACTCTTAGAAGATTATGAAGTAGGTCACTGTTCCTTTTACGGCATGAATAGTGAACTGGATGGTGTGAACAGTGGACTGGATGGTGTGAGCAGTTGTTTGAGCCATGCGCATTTAATGGAGCAGATGTACTATTGGTAAATGCATTAAATGGCGCAGAAGTCTATTTTGTACTATGCCCTATTGAGTCCATTCAGAGTTTGACACGTGTTGAAGTTGGACAGGGCAAGTTGCCATGCAAGTTGATGAACAGGTCCAGTAATATCTTCCAAGTCTTCATAGCAGACCACAGAGGCTCTGTAAGGCATTACAGAGGTTCTATGGTCTGACCTTCTGTGGAGCAGTCCACTTGTTTCCGAGTTGATCTTCTTCTTGCGCACTACAGAGGTTCTGTGATTACCTCTGTAGCTTTTGTGGCTTTCTGGACTTGATCTTCTGGAAGAAGTGGCAGAGCCTCTGTGAGAGGCTTTCTTCACTTAGCCTATTTTTCACTACTTCTAAATACTTCTATGATTAGGAAGATTGAAGCTAACAGTAACCTGATCAAATATTTTAAAGAAAGATTTCAACGAACGTACTTTACTCCATCAGTATTGAAAAGATCCCAGAAAACAGTAAAAGGGACAAATATTTTATGAGTTCTTTTTATCCTTATGTTTTCATTAAATAGCAATTTTCTTTGTTGCTATGTCATAATCAAATAGGGGGAGATTGTTGATCCAAACCCTCAGTGATTTGATAATGACCCTCTCTTATATACTTAGTGAAAATTGTAAGTAAACAATATGTATCAGAGTTTCACTATCGCTGATAAGTACTAAGATCTTCCAGTACCGCTGATAGGAACTCTCGCTCTTTTAAATTAAACATTCAGCGAACACTGTTCATCATTAATGCGCTGAGTCTGTTCAGTCATTATGATGATCGCTGATAAGTTAGTTGTTTACTTATGATCCCTGAAGACAAGTTTCACGTCAACAAAGGTTCTACGCTGAAGTTGAAGATCAAGCTCAAGAACCAGCGACAAGTCTCCTAATGAACTGATGCGGATCAGCGAAGACTCAGATTTGTCCACTCAACGTGAAGTATCAAGTACAAGACTTCAGCTATCGCTGAAATCTATCATTCGCTGATATGAAATGATAGATCGCTGAATCAACGAAAACTGATCATGAAGTCCCCCGTACAAAGTATTTTTGTCTTAACCACCCTTGCACGCCTCCGTACGAAATGTCAGAAAAGAACCTTCGAAAATCTGAAATCGTACAACCACTCTGATACTACACTATTCATCCATACGGCTACTAAGGTTGTCAACCAAGGTCAATGACATGCAACCAACCAGCTGATGACACGTGTAAAGTATATACTGACTTGCATTAAATGCATGTAGTATATAAAGAGATGAACTCACTTCTTTTGAAGTAACTTGCTAACTCTGGACAAGTTCAAATCTCTTATCTCAGATAGGTTATTATTAGTAATTTCCTTATCTCTCTTAGTGCAAGAAACCTTAGTGTTCCAACTTGTTTAGATTTAGGTTTATCCTTAATCTTGTCTCTGCAACAAGCTGTAAATTGTTAATGATTTATCAATAAACAATTTAGAAAAGTAAATTTTGTGTGTTTGTATTCAACCCCCCCCCTCTACAAACTTGTATAGGCCTTCGGGACCAACAGAAGGGAGTGGTACGTTTCGGGAAGAAAGGAAAGTTGAGACCGAGGTATGTGGGGCCTTTCGTCATTTCGGAACGAGTCGGAGCAGTAGCCTACAAGTTAGACTTGCCGGAAGGATTAAAAGGAGGTCATCCAACATTTCATGTTTCAAACCTGAAGAAGTGTTTGGCCGAAGCAGATGTGGCCATCCCTTTAGAGGATATCACCATAGACGAGAAATTGACGTACGTAGAGGAAGCAGCTGAGATTATGGACAACAAGATTCGTAAGTTAAGGGAACAAGGAGATCAAATTAGTAAAAGTTCAGTGGCGGTAGCATAAAGGACAAGAGGCAACTTGGGAGGTGGAAGCGGACATGAGGTCCAAGTACCCTCAACTCTTCGTCAATGGAATTCCGGTGACGGAATTCTTTTGAGGGGGAGGTATTGTAATAGCCGAGTCTCATTTTTAAAGAAAACACAAGAATGTGGGAGTAAAATGTAATTTTGTATTTTGAGGGACCATGGTGTAAATTCGTTGGAAGGTATAAAAACCCCAAATTGGGCACAAAACCCTAGACATTTCATTTGAGGGCGGCTGAGCATATGGAAGCAAGGAGAAGAAATCAAGTTATCTGTGGCAATTTTGAGAAGAAGCAAAGAGAGTGTGGTATTTGGGTCCTCAATTCTTGAAGGTAAACTCTTAATCCCAGGTCCTTATCGCCTTTGTGATCTAGTTTATGATTTATAGAAGTTTCCAGGTTATTGAGAACCCAAATTGAAAGTGTTGTTGGTTCAAATCATCGATTCGATGATTTAGTAATTATCGGGAGTTATCTGCTTTTAACCCTATCAATTTCGGACTCGTGTGCATCGTTTTGGGGGAGCCTTTGGGACTCTCAAGGGGTATCGAACAACCCGTTTTAGTCCTGATGATGAAGAGTCCGGAATATAAGGAGTACGGAATGGGTACCGGAATGGAATAGTCCGGATAAGAGATCCGGAAGCGAAGTATGGAAGTGAGTCCGGATACGGTACCGGAGTCCGGATGCGGTACCGGAATCCAGGAGGAAGTCCGGAAAGGGGTAGTCTGGTGTCAAACTTAGAACTTATCACGTTCTTTCTCTTTTTAAAATCGTAGGAGTTCCACTTAGGAGTTTGAAGTCTAAGTGTGAAGTTTGAAGCAAGAAAGACAGGTGAGTTTTCTAACTAACATGTGTTTAAAAATGTGATTTCTGAAGTAAGTAAAGCGTATGAATTGACACGTTTTATTTTATAAACATGCGAGTATGAAACTTTACTTGAGATGTATGCATACATTGTTGTTAGACGTAAACTGGCTAAATCAGGGGGTGTGGCCCGCCAGTGCTCATACCATGGGGGGGGGGGGGGGGGTGTCCCGTTTATGCCATGGGAGGTGTGACCCAATAAGGCAGTGTGAGACTAACACGTTGTCACTTCCGAGTGACTTCAGTGTGCCGTTTACGAGTGTGATGTTATTTGAAAGCTTTAATTAAAGTTGTTATCTATGAACATTATGCACCGTTTTAAATGTGTATTATTGAACTGTTGTTTCTTGAGGGAGCTCACTAGACCTCATGGTCTAACCCTCGCTTTTTCCAAAACTAAACATTTTCAGGGAAGCAGGTTGTAGGAAGCTCCGGTAAGAGTAAAGAGAAGAATTAGAGTACGGACGCTTCTAGAGATAGTGTTTCACTTTTTTTTATAGACTCGTAATTTATTCTCAGTTGTGAATAAGTTGTTTCTGCCAACCTAGTTGAGACAGTTGTACTTATTGAAATTTTGGAGACCGATTTTGGGATGTTTTATATTCTATGAAATGCTATGCTTTAAATGTTGTTTGGGTTGTTACAGTTACGTCACAATAAACTCGAAGTCGTTGCAATAAACCGTAATTATTGCCATTGCTTGTGGTTGCTATTGGTTTTTTTAGCAACTAACTACTAGCAACCAAACTATTAGCAACAATCGTAGTCGTTGTACGTCTTTAGCGACGACATTTTGACATGTAGCAACGGAAAATTCGTCTCAATTGAGTATTCACATAATATGTTGATATGTGTTGTGCCACTTAGTTATACATACTATACAAGCATTCAAATAATTTTGATATATATATATATAATACAAGCATTCATTAATAATCAAATACAAACGTCGATGGACCGTGGAGGTGTGGACGAGTTATTAAAGTTGTTAGGGTTAGACAACTAAATTCAATCAAATTCTTTACATCCATCCATATTATAATTTAGCAAACAAACAAGATAATTTAAAAGTTAAAATCAAAATATGTTGTATGATTAATTAAACTTTAATTTAAAAAAATTAGTCCGTACAATACAATATTGTCGTACATAATACACGACTTCTAATACCATGTACTAACCACATTTAGATTGTTAGCATGACTACCAACCAATTAAATTGTTACCAACTATATTGGTGCGGTTGGTACAAGAATTTCCATAACTTAATTTAACTTAGTTATTGTTATTGACTCATTGAGTAACACAACAAAACATATGTTTTTATATATAATATTAAAAAAGAATTAGAAATTTGACACCATAAGTCACGCCTTGAAAATGCCATGGCTTCGTCGTGGCTCCTAAGGCTCTTGAGGTTTGTAACACCTCGAAATTTCCATAATTATTGTACATTTTGGGAGAACGTTTAAAATAATGGGAAAGTGTTATTTTAAACGAATTGTCGAAAGGGTTGATAGTGTAATTGACCAAAGTTTTAAGCTATTTGTGAATTTATGAAACTTTGGGGTTGGTTTGGTCTTTTGATGATAGTTTATTATGTATAAAAGGTGGAGTCAGCTGAAGAATTGAGATTTATCTCAATTATGTTTTTGTGAAGTAGGTTTCCTGAAGCAGTGA
This sequence comes from Saussurea involucrata, assembly GCA_033807775.1. Taxonomy (NCBI): domain Eukaryota; kingdom Viridiplantae; phylum Streptophyta; class Magnoliopsida; order Asterales; family Asteraceae; genus Saussurea; species Saussurea involucrata. Next base: position 30,217,103 of record CM066317.1, read on the forward strand.
AAGAGAGAAGAAGAAATCAAGTTCTTGGTTCCTTTCGGTAAGGATTTTCAATCCTCTTCTCTGATTAATTTCTGTAAAGACTGGTAATCGCAAGTTTAATCATCTTTCAATTAGGTTATCGAATCAGTGGGTGAAAAGGAATTGAATTCTGAATTTGGTTTTGGTTAGCGACTGAGTTCTTCCAAATCAGGTGAGTTCATCTCACTTTAGAAATTATGAATATTGAAATTGGACTATTTCCATGTTGTTAAATTGTCTAAGTGCTTTAGAAATGTTATAGTGATATGTATTCAACTGAGAATTGAATTACAATAGGTTTGAGATGTTAATCGGTATGCAGGTCGAAGATATCGGGTAAGTTTGTAGTATCCGGTAATCTCCTATTCGATAGTGTCCAATAAATGTTTGATATCCGGTAGTATCCGGTAAAAATTATATTTTTCGGATAGTTAATTTAACCGGATGTTACCCGGAATACTTTGGTTTCCAGACGTTACCCGGATTGTTTGTGTTTCCCAATATGTTTTCCAAAAGTATCCGGTAAGTGGAGTTCCGAACTCTTTGTCCGGATAGTTTTACCGGAAGTGTCCGGTAAGTATTGATTTCCGGTAAGTATTAATTTCCAGTAAGTATCAGATTCCGGTAACTTTTGACAGGGAACATTTTAATCATTGGATTCCAGTTTTAGCTGTATAAATATACTTATAACTCGACTTTAAGTATATGATATGATTGGAGGTATGATTTGGTCTTTATGTGTACGTATGCTAGTAATTGTAATGGATCCATAAGCAGTAGCATTAATTGATAAATGTAGAGTAGGCAAGGTATAATTGCTATTCTCGTTTATATTTGGAAATGAGGAATAGACAAGGTATAATTGTTATTCCTTTTTTGTATTGTGATGTGAAAATGAGAAGTACGCAATGTATAATTGCTATTTCCGTTTTTCTATGGGGAGATGAGAAATAAGCAAGGTATAATTGCTATTTCCGCTTTTATTGGGAGACCACGAATAGGCAAGATATAATTGCTATTTCTACTTCCACTCCAAGAAATAGGCATGGTTTAATTGTAATATATTGGATATGAGCCGGAATCTAGAATCATTAGTGATTCGTAGTGTTGCTCTTAACATGATATTGTGACTTACTTAGTGTTCGTCATATTAATGGAATCGGGAATGACTTCCATCATCGAAAGATGTTATGTGTAAGAAATGAAGGTTTGCGAAAAGATCCTTTTATACACTTTGTATACAAATTGGTTTTCAAAGATTATAAATGTTTTGGATTTTAACCGGATGTTCTCACTAGGCGCAAGCCTAATATTTCAAACTTAAATTTTCTTGCCAGGTACTAGCTCGTGAAAGGATACGAGGGGTTGAGTGAAGAGAGGTACAAAATTATGCTTTTGGAAATGCAATGGAGAAGTTAGTGTCATTGAAGACATTTTGGAAATATTGTAGACAACCTTATAATTTGATTCTGTTGATTTTGTATTAGATTAGCTGGTTGTTCACAATAGATCAATTGTAATTATGAAACTTGTCACTAATTCTGCAGTCGTAAATGAAAGTTTAGAAGATGTGATAAACTCTGATAAATTTTAAGGTTTAAATGTATTGTGAATTTTGGATGTTTCAGTTTGGTATCAGAGTTGAAGTTTAAGTGAACTAGGTATGATTGTAAGATACCTAGACTTAAGCCGAGATGATTAAGATACGATTTGTGAGATTAGATAGAAGTACTAAGACAGGACAGTCTTAGAGTCGACGAAAATACGTGAATTAAGAACTGTGATGATGGTAACGAGGATTCTTATGTGTAGTATGTTCATAATTTCAATTAACTACTGTTATTATGAATATATTGTTACGTAAGCATACTTGTTTTTAAATTGTTATAGTGATTAATGAACGTTAAAGTACGTTTCTTGTGTTTGGGTGCGTATAGCCATTTCTTATGGTTATTTTTATGTGCTTCGACAGAATACGATGGTTAATACACCAAACAAATCTTCTACTTCTTCAGAAGATAGGGTGGCAAACGAATTTGCGGAGAATCAACCTGAAAGGGGTGGAGCTAATGAAAGTCCACCAAGGCCACCCATTCTGGGAGGAGGAGGAGGTCAAACGCATCGAACGAATGTCGGTACTTCCAATCCTGTGACGGCGGAATCTACTATGGAGTCTCGAATGATGGAAAATATGATGCGGGTCATGAATACAGCATTGACTCAACAACAAGAGATGTTTATGAAAATGCTGAATGACCGAAGCACTGAGTCACAGAGACCCGAGATGGGTACTGGTACCGTAAATCCACCTGTTAATCCGGTGCAGAATGTAAATAGGAGGATGGAGAAAGTTTGTTCATATAAGACGTTTTAAGGTGCAAACAACCCGAATTTGCTGGTTCTGATAATCCAATTGTGTGCATGAATTTGATTAGAGAGATGGAACAAGCATTTAGAGCTTGTGAATGTGATGAAGAGTCAAAAGTCAGATTCGGATCCCAGATGTTACGAGGAAATGATTTGACATGGTGGAATATCGTGACATCTACTGTGACAGCTCCGGTTTTGGCAACAATGACCTGGGAGTCGTTTAAAAGGAAGATACTAGAAGAGTACTGCAATGAGAATAAAATGAACCGAATTGAAGAAGAGTTCAGAACGCTTAAAAAGGGTACTTCATCAGTACCGGAGTACACTCGCGTCTTTTGGGAGAAATTGAATTTAGTGGGGCATGTGGCCCCAACTGAAAAAGAAAAGATCAAGGCATATTTGAAAGACTTACCAGCTGATATGATGTCCAGAGTCAGAAATTCCAAAGCTTTGACTCTGAGGGAGACAATTGAGGAAGCAAAAATCATAGAAGAAGTATATGCAAAGGATAAAGTTGAGAAAGCTCAAGTGAGGGAGAAGAGAAAATGGGAAGGTCGATCAGAATCTTCTCAGAAATCCAAGTCTTTTGTCGGAAATCCTTGTTTTGAACCTCGCCGGGAACCAAATTGGTGCCAGAAATGTAAAAGCAAACACTTTGGTCCGTGTAGAGTAACTTCGCTGGAATGTTACTAGTGCGGAAAGAGTGGCCATCGGATTGAGGATTGTTCCATCCAAGGGCTGATATATTTTGAATGTAAACAGCCCGGTCATTATCGAAGAGATTGCTCGAAGTTAAAGAAAAGTGGAAATCAAGAGAGGAAGACTAATACTCCAAAGCCAACGGGAAGAGCATTTCATATGACGGCAGAAGAAGTAAAGGACTCGAAGGATGTAGTTTCCGTTACATTCCTGATTAACTCAATACCTACACGTGTATTATTTGATTATGGTGCCAACCTGTCTTTTATATCGCAATCGTTTTATCAAAAGTTAGCTATGCTTGTCATTGTCTTGGAATATGCTTTAGTTGTTGAAATAGCTAACGGGGGTCAAGTCTTAGTTCATGAGAAACTTGAAGGTTGTACCCTTATGGTAGAAGGAAAGGAATTTCCAATTGATTTGATTCTGATGGAAATAAGCGGGTTTGATATAGTTATTGGTATGGATTGGTTGGTGAGCAATCAGACATAAATTCTTTGTGCTAAGAAATTGATTCGGATCCCCATGCCCGAAAATGGTGTTGTGCTCATCTATGGGGAAAGAGAAAAGGGGATGTTCCGTTGATTTCTGTAGCCAAAGCGCGTAAGTGTCTAATAAAAGGATGTTCATCCTATCTAGCATATGTTTTGGATTCTAAAGTAGAAAAGAAGCGAGTAGAGGATATAAAGGTAGTACGTGAATTCCTAGATGTGTTTCCTGATGATCTTCCAGGCTTACCACCAGAACGACAAGTGGAATTCAGGATTGATCTTATTCCAGGAGCAGCACCGATAGCACGTGCACCGTACCGTTTAGCACCAACAGAAACTAAAGAGATGATGTCTCAACTGCAAGAACTGCTTGAAAAGGGTTTTGTTAGGCCAAGTTCGTCACCCTGGGGAGCTCCATTGTTATTCGTCAAGAAAAAGGATGTCACTGTGAGAATGTGCATCGATTACAGGGAATTGAATAAGGTAACCATTAAGAATAAATATCCACTTCCAAGTATTGACGACTTGTTTGATCAACTCCAGGGCGCGGGATGTTTTTCTAAGATTGATTTGAGGTCGAGTTATCACCAAGTAAGGGTGAGGGATGAAGATGTTCCCAAGACGGCTTTTAGAACAAGGTATGGGCATTATGAAATCCTTGTGATGCCTTTTGGGTTAACAAATGATCCTGTCATGTTCATGGATTTAATGAACAGGGTGTGTCGACCTTTCTTAGATAAGTCGGTCATTGTGTTCATAGATGACATACTTGTTTACTCTAAGAATGAAGCCGACCATGAGTGTCGCATCTGTTAAGTCTTAGATGTTCTAAGAAAAGAGAAATTGTACGCAAAATTTTCGAAGTGTGAATTATGGTTAAAGGAGGTACAATTTCTCAGTCATGTAATTACTTCGGAAGGAGTCAAAGTGGACCCGGCTAAGATAGAAGCGATGATGAATTGGGAAACACCAAAGAACTCATCAGAGATACGAAGTTTCTTGGGTTTGGCAGGCTATTATCGACGGTTTATAAATGATTTTTCTAAGATTGCCTCTTCCCTGGCGGTTCTAACACGGAAGAATGTAAAGTTTGTATGGACTGAGAAACAAGAATCAGCTTTTAGGACTTTACAAAAGAAGCTATGCAAAGCTCCTGTCCTTACACTACCAGAAGGAATAGAAGATTTGGTAGCATATAGTGATGCGTCAAAAATAGGATTGGGATGTGTATTGATGCAACGTGGCAAAGTGATTGTTTATGCATCAAGACAACTCAAAGAGCACAAAAAGAATTATCCTACCCAGCAGTCGTGTTTTCTTTGAAGTTATGGCGGCATTACTTATATGGAACGAAGTGCACTCTTTTCACTGATCATAAAAGTTTGAAACATGTCTTTGATCAGAAAGAGCTGAATATGAGGCAACGACGTTGGTTAGAACTACTTAAGGATTATGATTGTGAATTGCATTACCATCCTGGTAAAGCAAATGTTATGGGTGATGCCTTAAGTAGAAAAGAATATAGTGGATGTTTGAAAGCGACTAACGCCAGGATTGATGTGATGTCAAGTCTAATAGAAAGGATCAAAGTGGCACAAACCGAAGCTTTGTTAGAAGAAAATCTTAAATATGAAGTAATGACTAAGCAACGTCTTCAACTGACTGAAGATAGTAGCGGAGTCAAGCTATTTCAAGGTCGCATTTGGGTGCCAAATATTGGGGGAAACCGAGAGTTACTTCTTGAAGACGCCCACAAATCCAAATATTCTATACATCCTGGGAGTACTAAGATGTATAGAGATCTGAAACTATACTATTGGTGGCCAAGTATGAAACTAGATGTGGCACAATGTGTAGAGAAATGTGTGACATGTTCGTTGGTAAAGGCCGAACATCAACGACCTTATGGGAGTCTACAATCTTTAGAGATTCCTGAATGTAAGTGGGATAAGATTACCATGGATTTTGTGACTAAGTTACCAAGGACGTTAAAGGGTAACGATACTATTTGGGTAATCGTGGATCGCTTAACTAAAAGTGCTCACTTCTTACCAATGAAAGAAGCTTCACTGATCGATAAGCTAGCTAAGTTATATATTGATGAAGTGGTATCAAGATATGGTATACCTGTGTCTATAGTTTCTGACCGTGACAACCGATTTACTTCAAGATTTTGGCAGTCCCTACAAGAAGAGTTGGGTACGAGAGTGAATCTGAGTACCGCATATTATCCACAAATGGACGGGCAAAGTGAAAGAACCATTCAGACTTTGGAAGACATGCTCAGGTCTTGTGTAATCGATTTTGGAGGTAACTGGGATACGCATTTACCCTTAGTGGAGTTTGCATACAACAATAGTTATCATTCCAGTATTGGAAGGGCACCTTATGAAGGTTTATATGGACGGAAATGTAGAACTCCAGTATGTTGGTTAGAAGCTGGAGAAAAGCAATTTGTTGGTCCCGAAATTGTGCAACAAACAACTTATAAAGCGAAAGAAATTCGGAAACACATGAAGGCGGCTCAAGATCGACAAAAGAGTTACGCCGATCCGAAAAGAAGACCAAAAGAATTCCAAGTTGGGGAGCGGGTGATGCTAAAGGTATCTCCGTGGAAAGGTATTATAAGATTTGGAAAGCGTGGAAAGTTGAGTCCTCGTTTTCTTGGGCCTTTCACTATAATCAAACGAGTAAGGCTTCAAGCATATCAGTCGGATCTTCCACCCGAGTTGGAAGGAATCCATAATACCTTCCATGTTTGTTATCTTCAAAAATGCCTAGTCGAAGAGGAAAATGTTATACCACTCTCTGAAATAAAAGTTGATGAGAAAAGTCGTCGTGTTGAGGAACCTGAAGCAATTTTGGAAAGAACGACTAAGAAGCTACGACATAAAGAAGTGATCATGGTCAAAGTACAATGGAAACATCATAGAGGTGCTAACGTGACGTGGGAAGCTGAAGAGAACATGAATAATAGATATCCTCATTTATTTACCTAACTTTGATTTCGGGGACGAAATCATTTTCAAGTTGGGGAGATTTGTAACACCTCAAAATTTCCATAATCATTGTACATTTTGGGAGAACGTTTAAAATAATGGGAAAGTGTTATTTTAAACGAATTGTGAGAAAGGGTTGAGAGTGTAATTGACCAAAGTTTTAAGCTATTTGTGGATTTACTAAACTTTGGGGTTGCTCTTTTCCAAATGCACCCGGATAAGTCTCCCGGCCCCGATGGGTTTAATCCCCGATTCTATCAGAAATTTTGGACTCTTATTGGTGATGATATTTTAATGCAGGTTTGTCGTGGTTGGATAGTGGGACCCTTCCGATCGATATCAATGACACCATTATTACCCTTATTCTTAAATGCGAGTCACCGACTTCTTTGAAAGATTACAGACCAATCGCTCTATGAAATGTCATCCTAAAAATTATCACCAAGGTTTTGGCTAACCGAATTAAACCGATCCTACCTTCGCTGATCTCTGAAAACCAAACCGCCTTTGTCAAAGACCGGTTGATTACGGACAATGTCTTAATTGCTTTTGAAATGCTTTATTCCATGCAACGTAATACTCGCAGGAAAATTGGTTAAGTGGCACTTAAAATTGACATCAATAAAGCTTATGACCGACTTGATTGGTCGTACCTGAGACAGATGCTTCAAGCCTTCGGCTTCCTGCAGAGATTGGTCAGCAGGTTAATGCTTTGCGTCGAATCTGTGAAGTACTTTATCCGTGTTAACAATGACCTGGTTGGGCCCATTATCCCCCAAAGAGGCCTTCGAGGCCTTCGACAGGGAGACCCCCTCTCCCCTTATTTATTCATCATGTGTATTGAAGGTCTCTCGGCTTATATCAACCACGAGGAAGCTAGTGGTCGCTTACATGGCTACCTTCCCGCTAAGAGGCCCCGTCTATTTGTCATCTCTTTTTTGTAGACGATGCTTTTATTTTTTACTGGGTGTCGGTCGATGAAATCCGCCACATTAAATTCATGCTCTCGACCTATGAAGCGGCCTTGGGGCAAGCCATTAATTATTCCAAGTCTGGTATAATGGGAAGCAACAATCTAGTTTTTGATCTCCTGCACGATTTTTCGTGTATCCTTGGCATCGAAAAACCCATTAACACAGGTCGTTATCTTGGCCTACCGTCTCTTGTGGAAAGATCAAAAAAGTGCATCTTTAGACATATTCGAGACCGGCTTTGGCAGAAATTAAACAATTGGGGACGACGACCCATTTCTAGAGCGGGTAGGGCCACTTTGATCAAGGTTGCGGCCCAAGTGATCCTGGTGTATTACATGAATGTCTTTCTCCTTCCGGTGTCTACCATCAAACAACTTGAAAGAATGTTAAACTCTTTTTGGTAGGGTAGGAAGTCTGATGGATCTCGTTCTATCAATTGGCTTTCGTGGGACAAGGTGTGTATTCCCTAAAAACTCGGCGGCTTAGGCTTTCGGGACTTCACTGCCTTTAACGTAGCTATGCTTGGTAAACAAGGTTGGAGGCTCGTGTCAAATCCCTCATCTCTTTTTAACAAAATCTTCAAAGCCAAATACTACCCCAAAGGGGATATTATGGAGGCCCGTTTGGGAAACTCCCCCAGTTTTGTTTGGAGAAGCATTTGGCACTCACAACTTGTGCTACAAAAGGGGCTTCGTTGGAAGGTGGGGTATGGTCGTTCGATAAACATATGGCATGATCCTTCGCTCCGGGAAGATGGAAATTTTAAATTGGAAACTCCTATGGTTACCAATCTTGGCGATCTGAGTGTTCGTGACTTGTTGGATCCACAGACCTTGTCGTGGAACGTGGAGTTGGTTGAGAGAACCTTCTGTTGTCGGGACCGATCTTGCATTCTTACTTTACCTCCCTCACCAGATTCGGGTCCTGACAGAATGATTTGGCATTGGACTCCCAACGAAATTTATTTAGCTAAATACAGTTATGCTATCATCGTGGACCGCCTGGTTCAAAATTCTCATCTATTTATCGACGCGGATTGGCAACGTATTTGGAAAGCCAATGTCCCCTTCAAAATTAGATTTTTTGCTTGGCGTGCATTACGTGATGTCTTACCGACAAGAGATGTAACACCCTAAAATCAGGGCCAATTTGAACCTTAAAATTTAACAAGATAAATCAGAAAATCATCCAAACCTTTATTTATGTAAGCAGAGAGTCAACTATGAGGGTTCCTTTATACACAAATCGAAGTCTCTAAATAACCTATTAATCGAAGTCAACTATGAGGGTTCCTTTATACGCCTAGTGAGAACATCCAATTTCAAACTAAAACATTAACAGCTTTGGAACTCGGATAATCAAAGCATATAAACAAACCTGGTTTACCACCACTCTTACCGTACTCGTACTCGTCTCAATATGACGGAACATACCCGATCCCATGAGTTTGACTAATATTCAGAAAGTCATATTATCATATTCAAGAGCCTACTACAAATCATCACGAATTCTAGTTTATCGATCAAGCCTAAGGACATACATTCAATCGCCATACCTTTTTCTTGGAATGGAAGCAGAAATAGCACTTATATATTGCCTATTTCTAATCCACCGAAAGCAAACGGAAACAACAATCACACTTTGTCTATTTCACGTTTCCACGTCTTAATTACGAATAGCAATTATACTTTGCCTATTCACTACAGTCAATACGAATAGCCATTATACTTTGCCTTTTCCACTTCTCAATAAGAATAGCAATTCTACTTTGCCTATTCAATCATTTCTTAATAGAAAGCGGAAATAGCAATCATATCTTGCCTATTTTACATTTTCACTTCATAGTACAAACGGGAATAGCAATCATCCCTTGCCCATTCCACGTTTCTCATCACCTCTCGAAATGGGAATTACAATTTACTTTATGCCTATTCCACATTATAGGTCAACCGGAAATACAAATTACTTTATGTATATTCCACGTTACTAATCACCTCTCGAAATGAAAATTACAATTTACTTTATGTCTGTTCCACATTATAGGTCAACGGGAAATACAAATTACTTTATGTATATTCCACGTTACTCATCACCTATCGAAATGGGAATTACAAATTACTTTATGCCTATTCCATATTATAGGTCAACGGGAATTACGATTAGCGCCCAGCCTATTCCACGTTTATTCAATCACAAAACAAAATGGGAATTACCATTCAGAGGCCAGTCTATTCCACATTTATCTAATCAACGGGAATTACCATTAAAAGCCTGGTCTATTCCACATGATTACATACTACTAGTGCCTATGGATCCATTACAACTACTAGCATATATATATATATATATATATATATATATATATATATATATATATATATATATAACAAATAACATATAACGTTACATCTCGTAACATATTCTTAACTCTAAGAATATTAAATAATCTATCATATCTTTATATTCAATTGTTTCCCTTCCGAAAACTATAATCGGAAAAGTATTCCGAACTCAACATTCGGATCTTATCCAAAATCGAGACTCAGTTCGAGATATTAACTTAAATCAAAACTATAATCCTAGATAATAAAAATAACCCTTCTCGGATTCAAATCCCATTTCCTGAATTACCCTATTCCAAATCCAAGCCCAAACTTCCGGAATTATTCATATCAGATCGGCCCAACTTCCGAAATCAATTTCTACCGGATCAAGCCCAATCTTCCGGATATTAAAACCAATTCCGGAACTTCACGAGACCTCAATTCCGGAACTCCCCAAGCAAATTCTGGAACTCCACAAGCCAATTCCGGAACTTCACGAGCCCTCAATTCCGGAACTCCCCAAGCCAATTCCGGAACTCCACAAGCCAATTCCGGAACTCCACAAGCTCAATTCCAGAAACCATTTTCATACCGGAACCGAACCCCTCTTCCAGAATTTCCTATTTCCGAAACTGAAACCCATTTACGGAATTTCCTATTTCCGGAACTTCTCATTTCATACCGGATCCACCTAGTTCCGGAACTCTCCAATACCGGATCCGAACCCAGTTCCGGAACACATTAATTCCGGATCCAATTACCAGTTCCAGAATTCCTTAATACCGGGACTTCGATTCATGGTCATCGATTCACGTCAAATTAACTAAAAAGCACATCTAAAAAAATTCGGATTATTGCTCGACTTAAATTCAATACAAAATACCAACTCATTCAGACAGTTTATATACCATTTATGTTTCAATTTTTAACTGTTAATTTCTACATGAAAGGGATGAACTCACCTGAAGAAGATGAACTCACTTCTTTCTGCACAATCCAAGCTTTATGCTGTCAAGGCTTTTAAACACCTAATCAGAGGATAAATTACTCATAACCAAACATCTATCAACAGGTTGATCTGAAATCATAGCTGAAATTTCTTACCAAAGTTTTCTTCTTCTTCTTTCTCTCTGTCTAAAACCGACTTCAGTACCAAAAGATTGAGATATCTCTCAATCAGGTTACTTACCCTAACATTAAGTAATCTCAACTTTCACGTAATGACAAAACAGACCCTCAAGTTAATTTTCAATACTAACTTTAAGCTTTGGTCAAAATACCCAATCAACCCTGGAGTTATTTTTGCAAATAGTCTCAAAACTTAGACTAAATTATAATTCGACCCCATATATATTAATTAAAATATCATGGAAAAATCAGGGTGTTACAAATCTCCCCAACTTAAAAATGATTTTGTCCCCGAAATCAAAGCTAAATACATTGTAACGGCCCAAAAGTACAATAGAACAAACATAGCATTTAAGCATAAATTTACAAAACTGGGTCCCAAAATTTTCGTTACAACATACATAAACTAAGGTTGGCGGAAACAACCTATACACAACTGAGAAACTACTACTACAAGTGGCACCGACATTGTCTCTAACTGCATCAGTACTCTATCCTGCGCTTGCCCACTTACCTGAGCCTCCTACTCAAAGCTTACCTGAAAAGGTTTTATTATGGAAAAGCGAGGGTTAGACCATGAGGTCTAGTGAGTCCCTCCTGACAGTTCTCAAAATCATTTAAAACAGTTTATCTTTTCAACATAAATCTTTCATATATAAACTTTCAATAATAAACTTTCGCATAGCTGATTTCAAAATATTGTACATAAAACTTCCGTATAACTTATCATAAAAGTTTCTCATAAAACTTCCACGGATAAATCCGCTCCTCGTAATCTGACACCCTGAAGCCACCCTAAGGTGACGACGAGTCAGTCTCATGCTGCCTTATTTTGGGGCCACTTCCCCTGGCATAAAGGGTCTCCACTCCCGCACGAGCACTGGCGGGTCTCCACTCCCGTCTTGGCCAGTTTACGTCTATCACAACGTATGCATACATTCTACATAAAACTTTAAACAACTTTCATGCAATTAAAGCATAATATTAAAGCATGGCAATTCTCAACACTCAAAACACGTTTTGAAAACACTTTAAAAGCCACACATTTTAGTTTAGAAAACTCACCTGGCTTGCTTGCTCCAAAGCTCCTCACTTACACTTCCGATCTCTAGGTGGAACACCTATTATATTAATAATGTACGTCATAATTCGTTCATTTAATACTCGAGTTAAATCCCGAACTCAACCCTAACTTATCCAGGTCGGTAGATTACACTTCTAGTCCAAAATCATAATTAATGGTCCTTGCTCTCCCATCCCTTAGAAATGCTATGCCGGGTCCATTGATTTATCCGACTCTAGGTTTCCCCCGACATAATAATAAAATCACTGGATCCCTTAATATTAAATCTAGATCGTGTTACTATTAATATGGTCCAAAATAAACAAATTATTAGACTACCAATTCTATACTAGGCCCTTATTAAATAATTATAGACTTTAATAATAAGTTAAGCCCAATCCAACAACTAAGCCTAAAAAGGACTTAATAATTCATTCGGCCCAAAACTCAATTCGGCCCATCTTAAATTACGGTCAACCTTCGGGTCATACCGACTTCCAGTACACACAAGCATTAGGCTCCAATTAAAATAATTATTCTGACCATTTTCTTAAAATTACACTCCGGCCCAATTATTAACTTACCGGGACTCAACAAAATGTTACCGGAAACTCAATCAATTTCCAACACTACCGGAACTTCATTTTCTTTAAAATACCATATCGTTTTGCAAACAAGTCCGGGTATTTTGACAAAAACTCCATTTCTTCGCCATTATTCTAATTCTACGCAATTTCGACGCAAATTCTAATTTTATTAACTGATACAAATTATTCCCTAACCAAGGACCCACAACAACATTTGATTTATAAAATGTTTCTAACAATCAATTATTCCTAAACATTCCATTTGATGAGGTTTTAAGCCTTAAACACATACTCTTACATAATCCCATTTTCAACTACCTTTTTAATCTAACAAGGTTTAGATAAACAATTGTTTTCTATAAATTAACAACCCACTTTAATTATCATTTAGAGTCCCACAATTACATCCTAAACATCACAAACGAAAACTAAAGAGAAAATGGATTAGATTATATACCTAATTTGGTAAGAACTGCTCTTCTCCTCCTCCCAATCGCATGAAACAGCAACAGCCACTCATCCACCACCGCCGGCGACCACCTCCGGCAGCCACCACCGCCGGCGACCTCCTCCGGCAGCCACCACCGCCGCTGCTTCTTCCCTCGACATCTCTCTCTCTCCTCGTCGTCTCTCTCTCCCCCGTCGTCTCTCTCTTCTCGCCGTCTCTCTCTCTCTCTCTCCTCGCCGACATCTCTCTCTTCTCGTCGACATCTCTCTCTTCTCGTCGTCTCTCTCTCTCCTCGCCGACATCTCTCTCTTCTCGTCGTCTCTCTCTCTTCTCGTCGTCTACCACACTCACACAAGAAATCTCATTTCCTCTTTCTCTTCCCTTCTTTCTCTCACTGATAACCTCCACAAAACCCTAAATGGATTTCTTATTTCCAGCCACAAAAGTGTCGTACAACTAAAGAAAAGAAGGATTGATTCCCCAATTTTCCCATTCTACCCTCATACTTATCAAAATTAAACCATTATCACCCCTAACTTCTATTTAACTCACATTACCTATTTTGGGTTATTACAATCTCCCCTCCTTAATGGAATTCCGTCCCGGAATTCACTCCAAAGATAACCGGCGAATATTGATTATCAAAGCTTAAATCTCAACTTTCGGAATAAATCTTTCCAATAACACACAATAACAACATACTTTCACGCCTTAGCTGCATAACTCTGATTAAACTCACAGTTCTTGCTTATAACCGTAACATGCAATCATCTTATTTATCATCTTCCAGACAGATCTATTACTTCTAGACCACTACGAAACTCAGGTTCTATAATTCCTTTGATGAACCACCACGACCAAAATCAGATTGACATAAAAAGTCATCCCGACTTTCTGACTTAGATCTACCTCAAACGATTCCTTAACAATCAGCGTGTTAATCTCAAAAAACACTATCCACGAATATCTCGTAATCCATTCTATAGGTCATAACATGTGAACACAGGTTGTAAGCATCTCGATGCTTACCACTCCCTAATTATCCTTATCTGATCCACGACCACTATAAAAATTTCAGAACTCAACTGCCTTTCTCGGCTAGTGCAATATAACCACTGATCCTTAAGACACAAAACCAAAGCAATTCTTTCTCTTTATCACTAGTAACTTTAACTTAACCAATTCATTACAATTATAATTAACAACTTATTTCAAAGGATAAATTCCAATTGAGGTGCAATTCATTCCTGTCTAGCCACCCTAAATTGTCATGTATCATAACTTAGCATCAACATCTCGTTTCGTAACTAACAATTCCCACTGAGTAGCTCAACAATTCCAGGTTTTTAAAATAATTTGAAGATTACTTATTCCATCACTATCAACAACTTCTCACCTTAACATATCGATTCTCCCTTATCAATTCTTAGTAAGAATCTCTGTAGAATTGCAACACATCTTGTAACAACAAATAAATGTCATTACTTAACAAATCCATAACATTTTAATCAACCAATCAAAGGCTTATACATCTATCATGGCATTTCCAACCTATTAATGCTTACATTACCATTTTGATCCACAAACATCATCATGCCATACGATAAACTTTAACCAAATTTCCAACTGATTCCTTCTAGGATCATTCCTTCACACATAAGAAACAATTCATGCTCTTTAGAGATCTAGCACTTACTATAACACAATTTGACTAACGCACTCTTCATCTTTCTTTAAACTTCCAATGATCTCAACATATACCTACTTAGCGGCTTTTACAACCAAAACACTTGGTTTCTCCTTTGGGTAACCTCCCATCACTACTCCGTCCTTTCACTCCGATCCTAATCACACCACACAGTTAACTTACCCTCTATGAGTTCCAACAATCTGGTTAATAGATCGAACATCTCATCCGAAAATCCCAAAAGCTTCTATAGGATGCTTTCTTTCTCTCTAACATCACCTCACTACGATACTAGCGGGTACATTTAGCTTGGCAATTAATGCCATTACATAACTGTACATCCCTCACTCATAACATCGCACTGCAAACCAAATCTCTCATGGTCATTCATACACAACCACACTTTCCTTCATACTCTCTCGTATACTACAATCGAGTCTATCTCACTACGTAGTCCTTTCCCAACTTGTTGAACTATAACTCACGAGTTCTCAAATAAGTAACACACAAACATTCTAGCCAACTCTTTACGATCTGAGCCCCTTCATAGACACGACACGTTCTCTTACTGACTGACAATATCTACACCCTCGTTTCGTCCATGCTATATACCTCATCAATCTAAGAATCCTCCATACCCCGCAAATAGAATGCTCATTCAAAACCATAACTTCTCATCCTCTTAACACTCATACAAGGTGTTCTATCAAATTTCAACCTTCTGGTTCAAGCCTTCGACCTTAACCACTTTACGTCGTGGTCTACTTCTACATCAACTGACAACCTGTAACTACTTTCTTAACTTATTCTTTAACGAAGGTTTCTTACAGAACCTAATCCTTCCAACATATCACACACTACTTCGCGATCTGTCTCCCTCTTTTCGAAACCTATTCACGTAACATCCACATTACAGACTCACCTCGAACTCATATTCAATACCGAGGACATTCCGTTTCCTCCTCACAACCCTCCTTAAAACGAGTTGTTAATACTCACACCTCAAAGACTTCTAATTCTTCCCCTGAACACAACCGCCCCTTGACCACCGCACTTCCCGCTACCGCACAAGGATGTAAACCCTCGTACAACCGACACTATGATTTCCTTCCGATTTTACCACTGCTCACCTTTCCTCTTGAACACAAATACTAAGGCCACAACATTCCTTCCTGATTTGTCCGACATTTCTCCACTCTTGGAGTTCTTCCTTAGCTTAAAATGCAACATCCTACGGCCTAGTGAGTTCACAGCCTTCATGCATGACAAAATTATTTTCGTACCTTTCATCATTTTCAATAAACAACATTTGTGAACATATTGGGTACACATGCCCCCATCATTCTTAAAATTTAACGCCCTGCACAACGATCTCGAAAATCGTTCGCATGCAACTTTCCATAAACTTAATCTTACTCCTACCGAACGATGTCAATACGACAGTGATATATTGCATGAAAATCTTTTTATTTGGCACAATTTTGAAAGAATTACCGTCGCCAGGTAAATCAGTTGGCTTTCGTACTCATAAATAACTCCAACATGCCATTACTCACTTTGGTTATGAAAGTTTTGCATTTAATCGTTTTCTTGACTTTTGCAATAATTTAACTCATCATAAAAAGAGCGAAATACTTTACAAATCATAAAACTCGAAACTTCATGGCGCCATGTGAATGAAATCACCTTTTTTTTCTTTTTCTTTAAACGTACACATGCACATTCTGACTCATTTTCGATCAAAATTTATCTTTACATACTTAACTTAAATCGTGAAAATTTCATGTTACATAAAAAAAGGACACCATGCATGAGACTCTACCTGCATTTGAAGGCTACTCACTCTAACAAGGTCAACTGCTTTACTCGCTTAGCATATCCTTGACATTCTACCTACGACCAACGGTCGCCCTCTCGGTCACACAACAACTTGCTGAACACACTTTCCACATCTCACTTACTCAATCCCTTTCATACTATTTCGTTTTAATCACTATCTCATTTTCTACTTCTACATGCTTTCATTTCACAATAAGTATCTTATTTCGTTTACACTGCCTTTGAAAAGCTCGACTAAGAAGTCAGGGTTCTATTGATACATTCAAAATTTCAACACTGTTATTCCTTACCATTCTAACTGATCTCATCCCACTATTTCTAGAACTGGGACTTTCTAGAAACAAGAGTCTTACTCAAAACCAATCATTTTATCTCTTCGAACCCACGAAGATCTATCTCTATATGATTCATAACATTCTAAACAACATTTCGCCTCTACGATGCATACATTATTCATTTCATAAATAATTTCCCATGAACTTCCCCAACAAGGGGTCTCAGTCTACACCTCAGAGATCTCGTTGACATTCTAACGTATTGAAACACGACATAAACACTGGGTAGGTTAATAAGGTAGGTTAAGCACGTACATGTACCTGTAAGTTCGCAATTACACTGGCCAGGTGGAATTTCAAACTTACCTTACATGACAGTCCTCAGTAGCCTATTAGTTCTATCTCTATAATAGTGTCATCCTAACGCATTTCCTGATTCTCAGTTGTGATTTCTACTCCCAAGTTTAAGTTTAGGCCCGTCTGGTCACCTAAATCCCTTAAACTATGGCTCTGATACCATTTGTAACGACCCAAAAGTACAATAGAACAAACATAGCATTTAAGCATAAATTTACAAAACTGGGTCCCAAAATTTTCGTTACAACATACATAAACTAAGGTTGGCGGAAACAACCTATACACAACTGAGAAACTACTACTACAAGTGGCACCGGCATTGTCTCTAACTGCATCAGTACTCTATCCTGCGCTTGCCCACTTACCTGAGCCTCCTACTCAAAGCTTACCTGAAAAGGTTTTATTATGGAAAAGTGAGGGTTAGACCATGAGGTCTAGTGAGTCCCTCCTGACAGTTCTCAAAATCATTTAAAACAGTTTATCTTTTCAACATAAATCTTTCATATATAAACTTTCAATAATAAACTTTCGCATAGCTGATTTCAAAATATTGTACATAAAACTTCCGTATAACTTATCATAAAAGTTTCTCATAAAACTTCCACGGATAAATCCGCTCCTCGTAATCTGACACCCTGAAGCCACCCTAAGGTAACGACGAGTCAGTCTCATGCTGCCTTATTTTGGGGCCACTTCCCCTGGCATAAAGGGTCTCCACTCCCGTACGAGCACTGGCGGGTCTCCACTCCCGTCTTGGCCAGTTTACGTCTATCACAACGTATGCATACATTCTACATAAAACTTTAAACAACTTTCATGCAATTAAAGCATAATATTAAAGCATGGCAATTCTCAACATTCAAAACACGTTTTGAAAACACTTTAAAAGCCACACATTTTAGTTTAGAAAACTCACCTGGCTTGCTTGCTCCAAAACTCCTCACTTACACTTCCGATCTCTAGGTGGAACACCTATTATATTAATAATGTACGTCATAATTCGTTCATTTAATACTCGAGTTATATCCCGAACTCAACCCTAACTTATCTAGGTCGGTAGATTACACTTCTAGTCCAAAATCATAATTAATGGTCCTTGCTCTCCCATCCCTTAGAAATGCTATACCAGGTCCATTGATTTACCCAACTCTAGGTTTCCCCCGACATAATAATAAAATCACTGGATCCCTTAATATTAAATCTGGATCGTGTTACTATTAATATGGTCCAAAATAAATAAATTATTAGACTACCAATTCTATACTAGGCCCTTATTAAATAATTATAGACTTTAATAATAAGTTAAGCCCAATCCAACAACTAAGCCTAAAAAGGACTTAATAATTCATTCGGCCCAAAACTCAATTCGGCCCATCTTAAATTACGGTCAACCTTCGGGTCATACCGACTTCCAGTACACACAAGCTTTAGGCTCCAATTAAAATAATTATTCTGACCCTTTTCTTAAAATTACTCTCCGGCCCAATTATTAACTTACCGGGACTCAACAAAATGTTACCGGAACCTCAATCAATTTCCAACACTACCGGAACTTCATTTTCTTTAAAATACCATATCGTTTTGCAAACAAGTCCGGGTATTTTGACAAAAACTCCATTTCTTCGCCATTATTCTAATTCTACACAATTTCGACGCAAATTCTAATTTTATTAACTGATACAAATTATTCCCTAACCAAGGACCCACAACAACATTTGATTTATAAAATGTTTCTAACAATCAATTATTCCTAAACATTCCATTTGATGAGGTGTTAAGCCTTAAACACATACTCTTACATAATCCCATTTTCAAATACCTTTTTAATCTAACAAGGTTTAGATAAACAATTGCTTTCTATAAATTAACAACCCAATTTAATTATCATTTAGAGTCCCACAACTACATCCTAAACATCACAAACGAAAACTAAAGAGAAAATGGATTAGATTATATACCTAATTTGGTAAGAACTGCTCTTCTCCTCCTCCCAATCGCATGAAACAGCAACAGCCACTCATCCACCACCTCCGGCGACCACCTCCGGCAGCCACCACCGCCGGTGACCTCCTCCGGCAGCCACCACCGCCGCTGCTTCTTCCCTCGACATCTCTCTCTCCTCGTCGTCTCTCTCTCCCCCGTCGTCTCTCTCTTCTCGCCGCCTCTCTCTCTCTCCTCGCCGACATCTCTCTCTTCTCGTCGACAACTCTCTCTTCTCGTCGTCTCACTCTCTTCTCGTCGTCTCTCTCTCTCCTCGCCGACATCTCTCTCTTCTCGTCGTCTCTCTTTATTCTCGTCGTCTACCACACTCGACACACACACACACAAGAAATCTCATTTCCTCTTTCTCTTCCCTTCTTTCTCTCGCTGATAACCTCCACAAAACCCTAAATGGATTTCTTATTTCCAGCCACAAAAGTGGCGTACAACTAAAGAAAAGAGGGATTGATTCCCCAATTTTCCCATTCTACCCTCATACTTATCAAAATTAAACCATTATCACCCCTAACTTCTATTTAACTCATATTACCTATTTTGGGTTATTACATACATAGATGAGGATATGTGTTCTTCATATCCTCTCTAGTTTCCCAAGCCACCTCAACACTTCTATGATGTTTCCACGGTGATACCTTTACCATTTCTCGCTCCCCAACTTGGAAACAACATAAAATTCTATTGGTCTCCTTTGGTTATTAGTCAAAGCTCTACTTGTTCAGCCTCTATTCCTTAATCGGAATTTAAAATCGAAATTCCCCAGTAAACTTATCTCTAAAACGTGATTACCAGGAGACAACCTCTACTGAAGACTAGCCTTTTGATTTTAGACCAATAGTGGATCCGACCGTCCACCTTATCTGCTACTTGGTACCAGTTCATCTTCGAGAACACATCACCGCACTAAAATTTTCACCTAAAGAGCTCGTCAAAATAAAATAATTCCATAACTGCTAAATTATCCCGCTTTTACTCAGGAAATTTAAAGGGTTGGAAACTCTCCTTTACTATACCAACTATTAAAGCATCATCCAAAAATACTAACTGGTATAGTTAACTTTTAATCAAAGATTAAAGTACAACAACACAAGCTAGCACACTAATACATAATACACATGCATGTATATGATTAACAAGAAATATCAAAAAGCACAGCCGTGGATTCCTTAGCTTCTTCCGCCGTCATATAAAACGTTCAACCCGTTGTTTTTGGAGTATTGGGTTTCCTCTGTTGATTTACACTATTCTTCAGCTTTGGGCAGTCCCTTCGGTAATGATCAGGATTCTTACATTCATAGCAGTTTGACCCTTGAATATGACAGTTTCTAATCGTGTGGCCAGTTTCTCCGCACTTGAAACATTTCGGACACAATTTGGTTTCTCGACGGGATTCAATACGATGATTCTTAGCAAAAGTTTCCGACTTCTGGCAAGACTCTGATCTATCCTCCCACTTTCTTTTCTCTCCCACTAGAGCTATTTCAACTCTATTTTCAGCATAAATTTATTCCATTCCACCATCAGTATTCAATATTGGATTAACAGGTGAAGTTACAACATCGGTACTCACCTCTGGCCTTTGTGACTTGGCGATATGGTCATTCAGCATTTTTATAAACATCTCTTGTTGTTGAGTCAGTGCAACATTCATGACCCGCATCATGTTTTCCATTATTCGGGACTCCATAGAAGATTCCGTCGTCACCGGATCAGAAGTACCGTCATTAGGTCGATGAGTTTGACTTCCTCCTTCTCCCAAGATAAGTAGCCTTGATGGATTCCCATTAGTTTCACCTCTTTCAGGTTGATCTTCCACAAATTCATTTGCCACACGACCCTCCGAAGAAGTAGAAGACCTATTTGGTGTATTAACCATTTTATTCTTGCTAAGCACAACAGATAACCAAAAGAATTGATTATTCACAACCCTCACACCAAAAAACGTACTTTGACGTTCATTAGTCACTGTAACAATTTAGAAACAAGTATGCTGGTGTAACAATATATCCATAATGACAGTAGTTAATTGAAATTGTGAACATACTACATATGAGTATTCTCGTTACCATCGTTACAGTGCTTAATTCACGTGTTTCCGTCGACTCTAAGACTATCCCGTCTTAGTACTTCTACCCATACCTCACAAATCATAACTTAATTCATCTCAGCTTAAGTCTACGTATCTCATTATCATACCTAGTTCGCTTAAACTTCAGCTCTGATACCATATTGTAACACCCTAAAATCAGGGCCAATTTGAACCTTAAAATTTAACAAGATAAATCAGAAAATCATCCAAACCTTTATTTATGTAAGGAGAGAGTCAACTATGAGGGTTCTGTTAGATCTGAAGTTTTGTCAATAAACCAAGTGTTGAAGATCTGATAAGAGGACTCAGATGTTCTGAGTAGAGAAGTCAGAGGTCTGACTGTGAAGACAGAAGTATTGATCAGTGGAAAGAGAAGTCAGATGTCTGATAAGAAGAGTCAGATGGTCTGAGTAGAAGACTCAGATGTTCTGAGTAGAGGAGTCAGAGATATGAGAGAAAGAGTCAGAAGATCTGAGAAGCTTTATCAGAAGAATGTTCAGAAGTTCTGAACTACCTGTTCAGAACTTATGACAAGATACTTTACTTAGTATTTTATAAACTAATTAGGACACGTGTTATGTTCTTATTAGTCTTTCTTATTTGTACTGTAGCTTTAAGATGTTTGTTGCAGTATAAATAGTAGTTAGCTCTATGTTGCTAACTGATTGATTTTTCCCATATAACTTTGTATTCATTCTTTGTAATCTTTGAGATTCTCTCTCTCTTAGATCTGTAATTCTGTTCATCATTGAATACAATTGGGCTTGATCATACAACTTCTCAATTACTGCTTTCTATATTGATTGTAAGATTAGATCCTGTTCTTTCAATTGGTATCAGAGCCAATCAACAAACAAATTCGTTCAAGATTGTTATCGCGAAGATCAATTGATAAATTTCTTGAAGATTTCTTGATTCATTCAAAATTCAATTCCGCTGCTAGGGCTAGTTCTTGAATTCTTGTCAATTCTTGAATTACCTGTTACATTTCGATCAAGAAACTCGAATTTGTCTTTCTGTTGAATTTTCTTACAATCATGTCTTCTAAAGAATATCTAGCCATGGGATCTGAAACCAAACCGCCTGTTCTTATACCAGAAGAGTATCAGCAATGGAAAATCCGAATGATCCAATTTCTAGACAACATTGATGAAAACCTTATGATTTCTATTCGAGAAGGCCCAATTGAAGTATACATCGATGTTGCTGCAACCCCTGCTACAGAGACAACTCCAGAAATTCCAGCGACCAGGGTGAAAAAGAGTTATTCCCAATACACAGCTGAACAGAAAAATAGGCATGCTATTGACAAAAGAGCAATTACTTTGATGACTTTGGCTGTCCCAAATGAGGTTCTTAACAGGATTGACAGTGGATCATCAGCTAAAGAAATGTGGGACGAATTGGAAAGGCAAATGTTAGGAACTGTGAGATCTATTCAGGCAAAGTTAAATCAAAGCATAAATGCTTATGAAAGGTTCAAAGCAAAAGAGTCAGAAAGTTTGACACAGACATACAGTAAATTTTGCACTATTCTAAATGACTTGAGAAGAAATGGACTGAAGAAAACAAAATCAGAAATAAATTACAAATTTCTGAACAGTCTAAATTCAGAATGGTCATCATTTGCCATAAGTCTGCAAATGAACAAGGATATGTGTGAAGAAGACTTAAATGATCTATTCTGTGTTCTTAATCAACATGAAGACTCTGTCAAGTTAGTTGTGGAAGAGAAGAAAAATGTTGCTGATCAGTTAGCGTTCTTATCAAAGTCCAAAGCAATCAAAGCACCCAAAAAGACCGCATATCTATCAGAGATACCTAATCTGGAAGAATCTGACAAGGAAGAAGGATCAGAAGATGATGAAGATATCAAGATAATGGCTGAGAAACTAGCTTTGTTGACAAATACTTTCAATAAAAGGTATGGGAAGGGTAGATTTCAAGGAAATTATAAGAGAGTTGGGAATTCAGACTATAAGAAGAAAGAAGACAGAGAAGAAAATAAGTTTGAAAAGAGAGTAGAGAGAAGTGAAGAAAACAATGAAGAGAAGGATGAAAGAAAAGAAAAGAATCTGTGTTTCAAATGTGGAAAATCTGGCCACTATGCTAAGGATTGCAGAGTTAAAATTGTGAAAGACTATGAGTACTACACCAAGAAGGCTCAGCTTGCAAAGAAGAGAGATGATAAAATTGCTTTGTTGGCTGAACAGGAGAATTGGTTGTACTATACTTCTGATGAAGATGATCACATCAACTTTCCACAGATGCAGAGCTATATGGCAAAAATGAGGAATGAGGATGATTCTGATTTTGAAGATGCTGATTCTGAGTCATCTGCTGAGGTACATTCTTCACTTGAATTAGAGTTAATGACACAGATTGGTGAAATGAAAACTGAATTTGCTAATCTAAGAAAACAGATAAAAGGAGAAAGAAATTTGGTTAACAAATTCAGAATTGAAAAAGAAGTAATAAAAGAACAATATGAAGAATCTGAGGCTGAGAAACAGAAAGTTAAAAATGAAAATTCTGAATTGATGAAAAGGCTTTCTGAACTAAAAGCTGAGTTTTCAAAAATAAAGGATGAAAAAGGTGATTTACAGATAAAATTTGATATGTTATTTGAAGAAAGAAAGAATTTATACACTAAAATAAAAGAATTAGAAGATCTGAATTTGAAAAGGGGTCAGACTCAGCAAACACTAAATCTTTTATTAAACAACGTTAAAGATACAAGATTTTACAACCCAAAGAAGGGATTGGGATTGGAAGAAAATGTCACTTTAAAAAGAGCTCCAATTAACTTGTATGAAAAACTTCAAGTTTCTAAGCCAAAAATCCCAGAAATTGTTGAAGTTTTCATAAGACCTACTAGTTCTATAACAAGTTCTGACAATTTGCAAAGACCAAACTCTAAAAAGTCAGATGAGAAAATTTCTGAGTCTAAAACATAAAAGTCAGTTGGTTCAGAAGAAAAGGTTAAGAAAGAAGTTTCTAAACCAACAGATGAAAAGCCAAGATACAATGATACTAAATTCAAGTATGATTCCTTAAATGTCAGCTACAAAAATAAACAACCAAGTTTTTCATATCATGACATTGAGAGCATATTTGACACAAGTAAAAATTCTGAAACAGTCAATCAGAAGTCTGAAACTTCTAGTCAGGATTCTGAACTTTGTAGTCAGAATTCTGAGTCTAAAGATCAGACATCTGAGTCTGTAAATCAGAACTCTGACTCAGGTAGTCAGAAGTCTGATTCAACTGGATTTTCTGAAACAAAATCAGATGAATTTTTGCAACTTGAAAAGAGATTTAATCTTGTGAGTCAAGAACTTGAGGACTTAAGGAAAGCTTATGATGAACTTGAAAATGATTTCTGTGAGGTGGATATTAAACTTGAAGAAGCTTTGAAAGAAAAGAATATTTTTATTCAGAAAATAACAGAGCTTGAAAAACTGAAGACTGAGTATGATCTTTTTAAAATTAATGCTTCAAGAGAAAATGATAAATTCTTTAATGAATCAAGTACATATGAAAAAGGTGAATCATCTAATTCTTCTAACAAAAAGAACTTGAATTTTTCAGAAAAAGAAGAAAGCAAAAGGAAAGATGATCTTGCAAAGTTGAATGATATGAAAAGGGAACTTGAGAAGCTTAGAATGAAATCTACTTCTGAACTCAAAGCTAGAAATTCTTGTAATAAGGGCAATTGTACTCTGAACAGTATAAATAAAAATGAAATGATCTATGTTTCAGATTTATTGTCACTTGCAAAGAAAAATCTTGTTTGTGTTAGATGTACAAATGATTCATTCCAATATTCTCATAAATGTCAAGTCAAAATAACTTCTGTTTCATACATAAGAAAAGATATTCAGAAAGTTTCTGTTTCTCAAAATACAGAAAAGAAGAAAATTTCTGTTCCTCAGACTCAGAAGAAAGAAAAGATAAAAGAAAAGAAAGTTGAAAATATAGCAAAACCAAAAGTTACAACTCTCAAAAAGAACTTAAACAAGCTTGTAAGCAGAAAATGTTCTGACTTCATAAAAGTTCAAGGAAAGTGGTGTTTGAAGAAAGATTTTGAGTGGAGAGTAAAAGGTACTAATGTTAAATCCAATGACAAAGCTAACAAAGATGGACCCATTCCAAAATGGGTACCTAAACCTAACTGATCCTTTTGCAGGGCTGTCATGTGTGGTTTTTAGATTCAGGAGCTTCAAGACACATGACAGGTCAGAAGTCTTTTCTATCAAACTTCACAGAAAAGGCTGGAGGAGCAGTAAACTTTGGAAATAACAGCAAAGGACAAGTCAAAGGTTATGGGGATTTAACTAAAGGGGATCTAACTATCCAAAATGTTTTCTATGTTGAAGGATTACAGCATAATCTTTTCAGCATAAGTCAGTTTTTAGACAGTCTTTGTCAAATTAAGTTTCAAATAACAGGTTGCATGATTTTAACTGAAAATGATGTTAAAGTCTTCTGGGCCAAAAGACATATGGACTTATTTGTAGTTAATTTTTCAAAATTGAAAACATTAAATACAGTTTGTCTTTTATCAAAATCAACTGCAAATGAATGCTGGCTTTGGCACAGAAGATGTTCTCATCTGAATTTCAAAGATCTTAATAATCTTGTTGCAAAACATTTGGTTAAAGGCTTACCAAAGCTTAAATTTGAAAAAGAATCATTATGCTCAGCTTGTGAAATGGGCAAGATGAAAAAGAGTTCTCACAAATTAAAAATGGACTCATCTTGCAAAGCACCATTAGAAATGATTCATACTGATCTTTGTGGTCCAATTTCAGTTCAATCTATGGGAGGAAAGAAATATATGCTTGTGATTGTTGATGAATTATCCAGATACACATGGGTTGAGTTCCTAAGAGCTAAGTCAGAAGCTGCTACTACATTGATAAATTTTATCAAAAGGATTCAAGTTCTCTTACAACTTCAAGTTCAGAAAATCAGAAGTGATAATGGAACAGAGTTCAGAAATGAGACTCTTCAGAATTTTTTAGAAAGTTCTGGGATTTCTCACAATTTTTCTGCTGTCAGAACTCCTCAACAAAATGGTGTTGTTGAAAGGAAGAATAGAACTCTAGTTGAAGCTGCGAGAACAATGCTGGCTTATGCAAATCTTCCTACTTTCCTATGGGCTGAAGCAATTGCAACTGCTTGTTTTACACAAAATAGAACTTTAATCAATAAGAGATTAAATAAGACTGCTTATGAACTGATAAATAAAAGAAAACCATTAATCAAATTCTTTCATGTTTTTGGTTGCAGGTGCTATGTTCTCAGAGACAGAGAAAATCTTGCCAAATTCGATAAAAAGGCAGATGAAGGATACTTTGTGGGTTATTCTTTAACTTCCAAAGCATTCAGAATCTACAATAGAAGAACCAAGAGGATGATGGAGAGCATAAATGTAACTTTTGATGAAGCCAGAATGAGGACTTCTGAACAAGACAGTTCAGAACTCATGCTGAACAAGACAAAAATGACTTCTGATACAAATTCTAATCCTATTTGTTCAGAACTCAATTTACTATTTAAGGATGCTTTTAGTGAACTAATTTCTGATTCTTATGCAGAATATGAAAACCCAAAGATGGTCAAAGAGATGAAAAATAAGACTCCAGAAATAGTTCAATCAACTGTAATTTCTGACAAAGGTCCATCAGAGGAATGTCCAAATCTAATACATACAAGTGGTGAAAATTCTGAACCTTCTAATCAGAATTCTGATTCTTGTACTCAGAACTCTGAACAAGTCACTCTGAATTCTGACTTCATTAATCAGAACCCAAACTTGGATATGACTCCTATTCATACATCAGAACAAGGGGACAGTTCAGAATTACAAGCAATCATTGATGAGAATGATGCAAACAACAATTATTCAGAGATTGATGTACTTCCTAGTGCAAATAAATGGACTAAAAATCATCCTATTCATCAAGTAATAGGTGATCCTTCAGCACGAGTAAAAACCAGATCAGCTACAGCAAATGAAGCAATGTTTGCTGGTTTCTTGAGTGTGATTGAACCAAAGAAAGCTAATGAAGCCTTAGAGGATCCAGACTGGATTTCAGCAATGCAAGAGGAATTGCTTCAATTTGAAAGAAATAAAGTCTGGAGACTCATTCCAAAGCCTGAAGGTAAATCTATTATTGGAACTAAATGGGTGTTCAGAAACAAAAAGGATGAATCAGGTGTTGTCATCAGAAACAAGGCAAGATTGGTTGCTAAGGGATACTGTCAACAAGAGGGAATTGATTATGATGAGACATTTGCACCAGTGGCAAGAATAGAGGCAATCAGAATATTTTTAGCCTATGCTGCACATAAAAACTTCAAGGTGTATCAAATGGATGTCAAATCAGCCTTTCTAAATGGCAAACTTAATGAAGAGGTGTATGTCCATCAACCTGAAGGTTTTGTTGATCCAAAATTCCCTGATCATGTTTATATTTTAGACAAAGCTTTATATGGTCTAAAACAAGCACCACGAGCCTGGTATGACACTCTTACTAAACACCTGTTAGGTTCAGGATTCAAGAAAGGTAAGATTGACACAACTTTGTTTTTAAAGAAACAGGGTAATGATTTGATTCTGATTCAGATTTATGTTGATGACATAATATTTGGTTCTACTAGTCCAGAATTATGTGATAATTTTTCAAAAATCATGTCATCTGAATTTGAAATGAGCATGATGGGTGAACTGAATTTTTTCCTTGGTCTTCAAGTCAAACAATTACCAAAAGGTATTTTTATAAATCAAGGAAAATATGTCAGAGATATTCTGAAAAAGTTCAAAATGTCTGATTGTGCTTCTATGAGAACACCTATGGCAACTAACATAAAGTTAGATGCTGATCTCAAAGGTGTTTCAGCAGATATCAAACTTTATAGAGGCATGATTGGATCATTACTTTACTTGACTGCAAGTAGACCAGATATCATGTTTTCTACCTGTTTCTGTGCTAGATTTCAATCTAACCCGAAAGAATCACATATGTTGGCTGTCAAAAGGATTTTAAGATATCTCAAAGGAACACCTGATCTAGGTTTATGGTATCCAAAAGAAACTGACTTCAAATTGACTGCTTTCACTGATGCTGATCATGCAGGAAGTAGGTTGGACAGAAAGAGTACATCTGGTGCTTGTCACTTTTTGGGAGATAAAATAGTGAGTTGGGCATCAAAGAAGCAGAACTGTGTATCCACTTCAACTGCTGAAGCAGAGTATGTTGCTGCTGCTGCTTCATGCTCTCAAACATTGTGGATGAGAACACAACTCATGGACTATGGATATCAGCTTAACAAGATTCCCATCTATTGTGACTCAGAAAGTGCAATTGCTATTACTCATAACCCTGTTCAACATTCGAAGACTAAGCATATAGATGTGAGATATCATTTTATAAAGGACTATGTGGAAAAAGGAACTATAGAGATGCACTTTGTGCATACAAAGTATCAATTGGCTGACTTGTTCACAAAGCCTCTTGATCACAAAAGGTTTTCTTTTCTCATATGTAAAATAGGAATGCTTAATCTGCCTAATTGAAAATATTTTTTTCTTAAAAATGCTAAATTTTTCTAAGTAAACTTGTCTGAGTCTTGAGTTCAGAACTTCTGAGTCTTGAGTTCAGAACTTCTGAATCTTGAGTTCAGAACTTCTGAATCTTGAATTCAGAACTTCTGAGTCTTGAGTTCAGAACTTCTGAGTCTTGAGATCAGAACCTCTGAATCTTAAGGTCAGAGATTCTGAGTCGATACTTCAACAATCTTACTTTCAAAAATTTATTTTTGAGAAATACAAATAACTTCAACTGTATGGATTATGCTTCTTCTATTATCTTTTTATCTCATCTTTATGTATCATTAATATTCAAAAGCATGCTCAAATCAAGGGGGAGCATCAAAATTCTTTTGGAAATCATTTTGTGATGCTTAAAAGATTTGTTTTCATTTCTTATCTGTTCAAACCTCTTCTGAATAATCAAAATGTTTTATATTGGTCAGAAGTTGATTTTAAAAGACACTTTGGTTACAAGGCAAAATTCTTCTGAGTCATGGAATCAGAACATCTGTGCGTGTTATTCAGATCTTTGACTTGAGTCAAAATTCTATCCACTAACACGTGTCAGCTTCATATTTGTTTGACAATGCCACGTATTTCATTTAAATCCTTTGTGGTATTTCACA
The DNA here is from genome assembly GCA_033807775.1 of Saussurea involucrata. NCBI lineage: Eukaryota > Viridiplantae > Streptophyta > Magnoliopsida > Asterales > Asteraceae > Saussurea > Saussurea involucrata. The sequence continues at coordinate 30,246,675 of CM066317.1, forward strand.
TGTGTTGACTCCGTTATAACATTGATTTCGCTTTTCCGTTAAACCTTTCAACTTCGCGGATTTTAAATAGGTCTTAAAATCCCTATTTCAAATTTCTTTCAAATTCCAGAGCGAAACGTGAGATACGAATCAAATCCAGAGTTCTTTGAATCTGTTTTTCTTCTTAAATCATGTCTGAAATACGAAGAAGTGGTCCAATTTCTCTACATTCTACAAAATCGATAATGGATTCATCCGATTCGGAAAATGATGAAGTACAAAATAGAGTTGCAGAGGAAGGGGCAATAAGAAATGATGAAGAAGATGAACAAATGGATGAATCTGAAGGAAATGCGGATGAGGTAAACATTAATATTGAACATGAACAGAGTGATGCAGGTTCTATTATGTCAGATAGATCTATTCTAGTGGAAAGAGTTGTTCCTGAGAGTGAATGGTTGAAATTATCTGAAAATAACTGTGTTATATTGTTTGAGGAAAGTCGTTTTAAGCCTGAACACAGAATTATCATGGAGTTATTCAAACATCATCCGTACAGAAAATGGTTTACAAGAAGTAAAAATGTGCCTGTTCAGTACATACAACAATGGTGGAAATATCTTAGGTTAGAAGATAATAAGTTTGTGTCTGAAATTGGAGGAGTGACATTTGTCTTATCTATCTCTGCACTAAGAGAAATGCTGAATCTACCAGAGAAAGATGATGTACAAAGAAGAACAGATTTTGAGGATTTACCCTTAACAGAGGAATTAATAGCAGAGTTTATGAAGTTGGGATACAATGAAGGATTGAGGACTCTCAGTTTGTTCAGAAGAAACAAATTACCACCTATTTGGGCTTGCTTCTTTCATGTGGTAAATAAATGTTTGTCAGGGAAAAATAGTTCTGCTGATCAAGGTTCTAAACAAATTCTTCAGATATTTCAAGGCTTAGTGAAGAATAGGCATTATGACTATACTTTAATACTTTGGGAAGATATGAAGAATACATTTGAGAAGAATCAGAAAGCAATTCAGAAGAAGACAAAGGATGCTCCACTGACATACATTCCCTACATAAGGTACTGGCAAATTGTTATTTGGTATGCCATGCAGGAAAACAGAACAATCTCAAGAAGAACAAATGAAGAGCATGGTCCTACATTTTATTTGGGTAAGATGACCTCAGTAACAAGACTTGAAAACTATCCTAATCATAAACTATTGCCAAAATCACTTAGGAGCTATATTCCAAGGGAGAGTGAGATATTAAAAGCTTATTGCACCTCTATGGGAATTGAATTACCTCAAATCCCTACCCAAGAGGACCAACCTGAGAAGAGAGGTGAGGGGTCTAGTCGAATTAGAGAGGGGGAGGATGTTCAGATGGGTGAACATTCTGAGAGACTTGAGGGGGAAAATTCTGAGAGCTTGGTTAGATATGGTGAGGAAAAACAGAATGAGAGTGATGAGGATGAGAGATTGTCAACAGAGGTTCAAACAGAAAGAGATGCCTCTGAACCAGCTAATCTTGACCAGGTAACCACAAATGCTATTGGTTCACATCTCTTGGTGTCCAATATTGAAACAAACACCATGGACCTAGTGGTGGATCTTGAACAACCCATCCATACCCACTCAGAAGCATTTCAACATGCTACTGTTTCACACAAATCCGGGGAACCATCCCAAACTCATTTGGAGGGAGGTGATAAATCCCAATTTATTTTTCAACACATTGAGTCTGAATACCACAGTCCTATTCATATTGAGCCTGAAATTCCTTTTGACACTTGCACAAATCAGGAATTTCGTATTCCTGAAACAACATTCATAGACATACCTAATGTTGGGTGTCGAGGATTGGATGGAAGTCCTGGTGAGGTGAACATTACAAAAGCCTCATTCAAACGTGCATCTGTTGTACAAGATGACTGTGTGTTATCTACAGGCCATGAGCTCTCTGGGCACATGAAAATTGGACCATCTGTTGGTTCAGGTTCACTGTTAGAAACTTCTGAATTTGAAAAGATTCAGAAACAAAACAAGGAGATGGGGGAAAAAGTAGAAAATTTGGAGAAGAGGGTGGAGGATTTGAATGATGAAGTATCAGATTTGAAAGTTGTGTTGGAGAAAAAGTTGATTTCTGTTGAAACCAAGGTAGATGATGTAAAGAAATCCTTGGATTCTCACAAAAAGGAGATCGTGGATATAATGTCTGGTTTTCAAAAAGATATGTTAAAACAGATGCAAGGTATTCAGGAATCTATATTGAAAGCACTGAGTGTATCTTTGGCTTCTACTTCAAAGCCTCTTGATCCTGTTCCTATTGCAGAAGCTGAACCTGAAGTTGCTTTTAATCAGAACTTGAAAAGGAAGTTTGATGATAATGATTCTCATGATCATCAAAAGGGGGAGAAAAGACAAAGGTTAAGTTCTGATGATGATATTGGCATAGAAGATTTTGAGATAGCAGACATGCACTTAGCCAATACAAAAAGTTCAGAAGATCAGACACAGGAAAATTTAAAGGAGATGGTTCAGATAGTACAGCTTGATAGTTCAGATACAGAAGAAATGGAGTTGGGAAGTATTGATAGTAATGAATCAGATAAAACAGAGGAATTGAACTTGGATACTGAGATGGAAGGAAACTCAGATGAAACTGTAGCTATTGAGGAATCTGATTTGAGAATAGAAGAAATAGTGGAAAGTACAGTGGTAAACAGGTGTACAGATATTGTGGTTTATAACAGAGAAAGGACAATGGAGTCTGAATCAGAAGAAAGGAGGTTGAATGAAGAATTGATCAGAAGAATGCATAATGAAGTAGTCAGAGCTTTGAGTGTTCAGAAAATTCATAAAGGGATAAAAGTGATAAGACCCATTGATCTAATGGGAGAAGAAGACAGAACTGTGGATTATACTCAGGATTTTAAAGATGATTTTAGGTTTAACTTTTGTGATGAGTTAAATACAGAAGAAGAGTATGTGAAAGTGAAAGACTTCTTTATGCCTTCTGAATATGTATTCAGAAAACCAATTGAGATTCCAAAGATTAAATTGCAAAGACTAGAAGAACCTGTGTGTGATTTCATTCTAGAGTTAAGTGATGTGCCATTAGCCAGACAATTTCATGATGATATTTTTCCTGAGGAAATATATGATAATCTCTACTACACAGAAGGAGAGTATGAGCTTTTGGAAAGTAATATTGATGGTTTTATGGATGACAGAGCTCAGATGGTCTACTCAGAAGCTTCTAACATGTTCAGAGTTCCTGACTCAAAACTGCATATTCAGAAAAGGATTGAGAAAGTTCTGATGTTTCAACAAGATGAATTCAATGGTTTAATGTTTGTTAGAATGGAAGTACTGAAAGAAAGAAATACAAAGGTTTCCATGTCTACATTTGATTTTCACAGATTGACTCTTGATGATCAGATCTTTCTAGTCAAGTTCTTTGCTAGCACTGAAGAAGCCTTGATAGAAATTGAATGCAGAAGACTTCTGGGTATTTATGTCAGAAATATATACTTGTATGACTTCCAGTTGGCTATTGAAGAAAGAAAAGAAAAGTGCAATCTGAGCTCTCCCACAAAGAAAACAGAAGTTGATTTGCATGTGAAGGGATTTGTGAATGAAGGAATGGAGACAGAAGGATTCACATATATGGTTCACGAAAGACTTGAATTGTTCAGATTAAAAGAGTTGGTGAAGTACAGTGATGCAACTCTGAATTGGTTGTTGATTAGAATGGAAGTAAGTATGGACGCTGAAAAAGAGAGTTTAAAGAAGAGATGCATAAACTGTGTGAAGAGGAGGTTGGATCTTAGAAGAAAAATCAGAAACAGTAGTGAATGGTTGCTATCTGAGGTGAATCCCAAAAAGATTCTACATAATGATTTTGTGTTCCCTGCTGAGTATGAAGTGAATGGAATTTTGTCAGATGAAGCTGAAGAAATGCAGAACACAATATCTCAGAATGTGCAGATAACTAGTTTTGATCAAGCTGAACAGTCTGAACCAAAAGAAGATGAAATATCCATTGATCTAAATGGATACTTTCTTGAATTTGATTTACCTGAGTTCTTCAAACCAAAAGAGGTACAATTCTTGGATGTGTATTATGATAGACCTAAGGAGACTCAGATCTGGTTGGCTGAAAAATTAAGATGTCTTGGCAAAACAAAGCAAGCTGTTTACTCAAATTTTTTAATCACTGGAATCAGAGAGTTGAGGGTTAAGAAATTCAGAAAGATGGAGTACTTATCTTTTGAAGTTCTGAGAGAAGATGGCAAGGTTTATTACTTTACTGATGCAGATTTTGAGAAACTATCAGTAGTTGACTTCTACAGATTACACAGTTTTCTATGCTTCAAAGAGTCAAGCAAAGACAGAAATGAAAGGAAGGCCAGAAGTGTGGTAATTGAGGCCATGTTCTACATCTTAAGGTGGCACTGCTATACAGATTTTCAAATAGCTTTGTACCTACAAAAGTCATGTGTTTATCTGGCAAATCCCAACACAGATCATGAACAGAAAAGGAATTTAAAGACTGGGAGTGTTCACAAATATCCAGAGTTGGGAGTATTTTTGAAAAACAAAAGTGGAAAGATCTTCTTCAGAGCAAAGGAAACCGCAAAATACTGTTCTGGAACTTTAAGAATCATAAAGCACAATTTGGAGAAAAAGATGCTGAAAGTGAAGGAAGCAAACATGATTCAAGAAGCAATTAATCAGCAAGTTGAGATTATTCAAGAAATCATTGACAAAATTGATAAAAGGCTTAATCTGAGAAATGTGCTACTTCAGAAGATTGTTCCTGCTCTGAAAGAACTGGATGATGCAAAGTTTAAGTTTATTTGACAAAAAGGGGGAGATTGTTAGATCTGAAGTTTTGTCAATAAACCAAGTGTTGAAGATCTGATAAGAGGACTCAGATGTTCTGAGTAGAGAAGTCAGAGGTCTGACTGTGAAGACAGAAGTATTGATCAGTGGAAAGAGAAGTCAGATGTCTGATAAGAAGAGTCAGATGGTCTGAGTAGAAGACTCAGATGTTCTGAGTAGAGGAGTCAGAGATATGAGAGAAAGAGTCAGAAGATCTGAGAAGCTTTATCAGAAGAATGTTCAGAAGTTATGAACTACCTGTTCAGAACTTATGACAAGATACTTTACTTAGTATTTTATAAACTAATTAGGACACGTGTTATGTTCTTATTAGTCTTTCTTATTTGTACTGTAGCTTTAAGATGTTTGTTGCAGTATAAATAGTAGTTAGCTCTATGTTGCTAACTGATTGATTTTTCCCGTATAACTTTGTATTCATTCTTTGTAATCTTTGAGATTCTCTCTCTCTTAGATCTGTAATTCTGTTCATCATTGAATACAATTGGGCTTGATCATACAACTTCTCAATTACTGCTTTCTATATTGATTGTAAGATTAGATCCTGTTCTTTCAGGTTCCTTTATACACAAATCGAACTCTGTAAATAACCTATTAATCTAATCATGTTAACTATAATTAGATTAACTTGGTTATCTAAGCAATTCATCAAAGCCTCCTTGCATCGTCTAAGTTCTCCGCTTATCATCAAAAGTTGAATACCAATAGCACTCGTCCCACATCCCATTACTTCCCTGAACTCGTACCTGGTAAGAAAATTGAATTTGAACGATTAGGCTTACGCCTAGTGAGAACATCCAATTTCAAACTAAAACATTAACAGCTTTGGAACTCAGATAATCAATGCATATAAACAAACCTTGTTTACCACCATTCTTACCGTACTCGTACTCGTCTCAATATGACGGGAACATACCCGATCCCATGAGTTTGACTAATATTCAGAAAGTCATATTATCATATTCGAGAGCCCACTACAAATCATCACGAATTCTAGTTTATCGATCAAGCCTAAGGACTTACATTCAATCGGCATACCTTTTTCTTGGAATGGAAGCAGAAATAGCACTTATATATATTACCTATTTCTAATCCACCGAAAGCAAACGGAAACAACAATCACACTTTGTCTATTTCACATTTCCACGTCTTAATTACGAATAGCAATTATACTTTGCCTATTCACTACAGTCAATACGAATAGCCATTATACTTTGCCTATTTCCACTTCTCAATAAGAATAGCATTTCTACTTTGTCTATTCAATCATTTCTTAATAGAAAGCGGAAATAGCAATCATATCTTTCCTATTTTACATTTTCACTTCATAGTACAAACGGGAATAGCAATCATGCTTTGCCCATTCCACGTTTCTCATCACCTCTCGAAATGGGAATTACAATTTACTTTATGCCTATTCCACATTATAGGTCAACGGGAAATACATATTACTTTATGTATATTACACGTTACTAATAATCTCTCGAAATGGAAATTACAATTTACTTTATTTCTATTCCACATTATAGGTCAACGGGAAATAAAATTACTTTATGTATATTCCACGTTACTCATCACCTCTCGAAATGGGAATTACAAATTACTTTATGCCTATTCCACATTATAGGTCAACGGGAATTAAGATTAGCGCCCCGCCTATTCCATGTTTATTCAATCACAAAACAAAATGGGAATTACCATTCAGAGCCCGGTCTATTCCACATTTATCTAATCAACGGGAATTACCATTAAGAGCCCGGTCTATTCCACATGATTACATACTACTAGTGCTCATGGATCCATTACACTTACTAGCATATATATATATATATATATATATATATATATATATATAATAACGTTACATCTCGTAACATATTCTTAACTCTAAGAATATTAAATAATCTATCATATCTTTATTTTCAATTGTTTCCCTTCCGAAAACTATAATCGGAAAAGTATTCCGAACTCAACATTCGGAACTTATCCGAAATCGAGACTCAGTTCGAGATATTAACTTAAATCAAAATTATAATCCTAGATAATAAAAATAACCCATCTCGGATTCAAACCCCATTTCTTGAATTACCCTATTCCAAATCCAAGCCCAAAGTTCCAGAATTATTCATACCGGATCGGCCCAACTTCCGAAATCAATTTCTACCGGATCAAGCCCAATCTTCCGGAAATTAAAACCAATTCCGGAACTTCATGAGCCCTCAATTCTGGAACTCCCCAAGGCAATTCCGGAACTCCACAAGCCAATTCTGGAACTCCCCAAGCTCAATTCCGGAAACCATTTTATACCGGAACCGAACCCCTCTTCCGAAATTTCCTATTTTCGGAACCGAAACCCATTTTCGGAATTTCCTATTTCCGGAACTTCTCATTACATACCGGATCCACCTAGTTCCGGAACTCTCCAATACCGGACCCGAACCCAGTTCCGGAACACATTAATTCCGAATCCAATTACCAGTTCCGGAATTCCTTAATACCGGGACTTCGATTCATGGTCATCGATTCACGTCAAATTAACTAAAAAGCACATCTAAAAAAATTCGGATTATTGCTCGACTTAAATTCAATACAAAATACCAACTCATTCAGACACTTTATATACCATTTCTGGTTCAATTTTTAACTGTTAATTTCTACATGAAAGGGATGAACTCACCTGAAGAAGATGAACTCACTTCTTTCTGCACAATCCAAGCTTTATGCTGTCAAGGCTTTTAAACACCTAATCAGAAGATAAATTACTCATAACCAAACATCTATCAACAGTTTGATCTGAAATCATAGCTGAAATTTCTTACCAAAGTTTTCTTCTTCTTCTTTCTCTCTGTCTAAAACCGACTTCAGTACCAAAAGATTGAGATATCTCTCAATCAGGTTACTTACCCTAACATTAGGTAATCTCAACTTTTAGGTAATGACAAAACAGACCCTCAAGTTAATTTTCAATACTAACTTTAAGCTTTGGTCAAAATACCCAATCAACCCTGGAGTTATTTTTGCAAATAGTCTCAAAACTTAGACTAAATTATAATTCAACCCCATATATATTAATTAAAATATCATGGAAAAAATCAGGGTGTTACAAGAGACTCCCTCCAAAGAAAAGGGATTCGTATATCTCCTTTGTGTCCGCTATGCAATTGCAATGTGGAAAACACCTGGCACATCTTTGTGGGATGCCCTTCGGTTGCACCCGTGTGGGCGGAAGCGGGTCTGTGGCTTGTCGTTGATAGGGTGTTGGGAGATGCGGACTGCTTTCGTGATATGGTGTTCAAGCTCCTTTTTTATCGTCCATGTCACATTGAGGACCAGTTTATTGCCCTTCTTCGGAGTATCTGGCATTGCAGGAACGACATTTTATGAAATGACGGACCGAGGGGTCCTACTTCGGTGGTTCAGAGAGCTTGTCGGACGCTTTCAGAATGGTCGGACGCACGCATGTACAATCAAGGAGTTCAGATCTATAACACCCTAAAAATCAGGGCCAATTTAAACCTTAAAATTTAACATGGTTAATCATAATATCATCCAAAGTTTTATACATAAGCAGAGAATTAACTATGTGGATTCATATACACATTCGAATTCTCAAAACAACCTATTAATCTAATCATGTCAACTACAATTAGATTAAATTGGTTGTCTAAGCCATTCATCAAAAGCATCCTCGCATCAGTTAACTTCTCCACTTATCACCAAAAGTTGGATACCAAAATACTCGTCCCTCTTCCCGTTACTTCCCCGAGCTCGTACCTGGTAAGAAAATTTAATTTGAAACGATTAGGCTTACGCCTAGTGAGAACATCCATTTTCAAATTAAAACATTATCAGCTTTGGAAACTTAATTATTCAAAGCATATAAACAAACCTGGTTTGCCACCATTCTTACCGTACTTATACTCATCTTGCGATGACGGGAACACACCCGATTCCATAAGTATGAGTAACGTTCAGAAAGTCATATCATCGCATTCGAGAGCCTACTACGAATCATTACAGATTCTAGATCATCGCTCATATCCAAAAATTACAAGTTACTTTATGCCTATTTCTTGGAGTGGAAGTAGAGATTACAATTTACTCTATGCCTATCTCTTACATTCCCATAGAAATCAGGAATTACAATTTACTTTATGCCTATTCCCAGATTTATACTCACAGCACGAAATGGGAATTACAATTTACTTTATGCCTATTCCTCATTTCTCATCACCTTACGAAATAGGAATTACAAGTTACTTTATGCCTATTTGTAGAAACCAGGATTCGATCTTACAATCAATTAATCAATCAAGAACAATCAAACAGTATAATAACAGAGAATTGGATCCAAAAGCTTTGTATTCGATCAAGAACAAATTACTGATCTAGAGAGAGAGTCTCTCAAAGATTACAAAGGGAATACAAAAGCTATTCAAATGTAATACGAAAGTTAGTTAGCTTACAGTTGCTAACTCCTATATATACTGTTAAGAAAAGCTAAAGCTACAGTACATATACATGACAAACCAATAGAACAATTACACGTGTTCTAATTAGTAACAGAATATAACTGAAAATGTCTAAGACATAAGTTCTGAACAACATGTTCATAACTTCTGAACATCCTTCTGATTAAGCACTTCAGAACATATACTTGAAACATTTTCAACTTCTCATTCAGAAGTTCTGAGTCTCCTACTCAGAACTCTGAGCCTTCTGTTCAGACTTCATCACTTAGGAATCTTTGCAGTATTCTCTGATTAGAACTTCTGAGTCTTCTTACTCAAAACTTTGAGCCTTCAGATCAGATATCAACACTTAGCTTTTTGACAAACTCCAGTACTAACACTATTCCACGTTACAATTACTACTAGTGCCTATGGATCCATTACACTTACTAGTGTATATGCATAACAACATATCACGTCACACCTCGTATCATATTCTCAACTCTAAAAATACCAGATAACCTATCGTATCCTTCTCCTCAATTGTCCCCCCTTCGGCGACTTAGCACGGGGGTTCCGCTACCAGATAATGCATCCGGAAACTATATCCAGAAAAGTATTCCGAACTCAAAGTCCGTAACTATCCGGAACCGGGACCCAAATGAAACCGGATCTCAACTCGAGTCCGGATCCCACCCAATTCTGGATCACAACCCAATTCCGGATCTAACCCAATTCCGGATCCAACCCAATTCCGGATTCCCAACTTAATTCCGGATCCTAATTCGATTCTGGATTCTTAACTTAATCCGGGTCCTAATTCGATTCCGTTCCCAACTTAAATCCGGATCCTAATTCAATTCCGGAACCCATACCGGATCCAATCAAATCCGGAACCCATACCGCATCCAATCAAATCTGGAACTCATACCGGATTTCAATACCGGGACTTCGATCTACAGTCAATTTTTACTCTAAAAACTCATCTAAATTCAATTTATTGGTCGATTTCGTTCCAATACATATTTACCAAATCAATTAGATAGTTTGCTACAAAATATCTGACTCAATCTCAACTGAAATTATTTAGATGAAGAGATGAACTCACCTGATAAGAGTTCGAACACAGCTTGCAACCCAAATCGATTCTCCTTCAAACGTCACACTAATTACTCAGCACCTAATCAAATCAGCTTAATTTGATTATCAATTCCAAAAAGGTTGATTTGAATAACAAAATCGGACACTTACCGTAGCAATCTTAGGATTCAAGAATTTTCTCTTTCTCTGCTTGATGAAACCGACTTCAGGATACCAAATTGAGATAATTTCTCAATTGTAGCCGACTCAGTCTTTAAGTATCAACCAAATATGAGAAATTGCTAATACACCCTCCAAGTTTAAGTTCCACAAAATACTTAAACTTTGAGTCTATAACAAAATTCAACCCTTGAGTTTATTTTTACAAATAGTCCAAATCTTAGACTAAATTACAATTCGATCCCATTCATATTAAATATAATATAACGGAAATTTGAGGTGTTACAAGATCCCCTCTTCTTAACCGGGCCCCATCTCTTGGGCGGCCCCGAGGCTTGATTTCTTCAAGTGCAACACTGACGCTGCCACGTTTGATCCCTCAAATGCTACAGGATTCAGGGCTGTTATTCGTGACAGCAGGGGGTTGTTTGTTGCTGCTAGTGCTACGTCATTCAACTCCCTCACTCAGATCAGAGAATGCGAAGCTCGTGCTCTCAGAAACGCCATGCAGTGGGTTATCTCTGGGGCCTTACCCACGTCGTTTTCAAAACAGATGCCAAGGTGGTCACGGACGCTATTTACGACACTAATCAGGACTATTCCGAGTTCGGGGACATTATTGACGATATCCAAAGCATTCTCCTTACTCACGACAACTTTTCGGTTCATGCCATTGGAAGACAAGCTAACGAGGCAGCCCACGTTTTAGCGCGTCACTCTCGTTTACTTTATTGTCCTATCATTTACCATGTTATTCCTAGTTTTCTAGCTCCTTGTATGACCTACAATTGTGTTAATTTTAATTCTAATGAAACGAATGTGCCTCAACCGGGTGATGGCCTAGCCGAGGCTCGTTAGAGTCTCATTCTTCTCTTTTTCAAAAAACAAAGAGAATTAGATTTTATTTTGAGGTTAAATTGGTAAAACATAAGTCTGTTCCACCTTGTTCCTGCTTATTCCATGTGGTGGGGGTGAAACAGGCCTGTTCCACTTTATTCTTGTCTGTTCCACATTAAAGTCCTGCCAAACATGGGAAAGTTATCATTGTTCTGTTCTGTTCTGTTCTGTCATGTCATGTCCAGTGTACCAAACGCAGCCTTAAGGACAACAGTCATAACTGAAGACCACAATCAAGCGCATTAAATGTCGAGGACCATTTTCACATTTATGAAGATCATTTATGGCACCAAAGCTTATATAAACCAAGCTGAAGGCCTCATTCGTACACGCGATTCCAGAAGCATTTACCAGCAAACGAATTTCATCTTCTCTCGAAGAATCTCACGACAACCAGCTTAAAACACACGACGCTCGATAGAAACTCCCGACTTAGTTTATTTATATTATCTTTTTAACTATTTGTACTTTACAACACTTGTTACTAAAGGACGTCGTCCCTGTTTGACGACCATAGTGCACTGTCGACTTCCATCATTGACCATGGTTTTTACCCTTGACGACGTTTTTCATATCACCAAATTTTGTCGCAAGATACCTTTCTTTAGTTGTTAAAGTTTCACAACGACTTTAAATCTTCTTTTGGACGATTTTTAGCATTAACATTAGCAACTAACTTCAAGTAACCAAGTTATTAGCGACGACCGTAATCGTTGTACGTCTTTAGCGACGACATTTTGACATGCAGCGACGAGAAAAGTCGTCTCTATCGAGCATTCACATAACATGTATATATGTGTTGAGTCACTTATCACTAACTATACAAGCATTCAAATAATCTTGATATATACAATACAAGCATTCATTAATAGTTAAATACAAGCGTCAATGGACCGTAGAGATGTCAACGAGTTACTAACATTGTTAGGTCAGACAAATGAATTTAATCAATTTCTATACATCCGTATTATAATTTAGCACAAATCAAAATAAGATCATTTAAAATAAAAATATGTTGTGTTATTAATTAAACTTTAATTCATAAATAATTAAAAATTATAAGTCGGTACAGTAAGGTATTACCATACGTGGTACACTACTTCAAATACCATGTGTTAATGCCAAAAATCGCCCAAAAGAACAACTTAAGGTTGATGTGGACTTTTAACAACTAAAGAAACGTATCTCAAGACCAAGCAACACAATCACGAGGAAAAAGTAAACAAGACAAGAGATTTGGTGACGCGGAAAACCCCAAAACAAGGGAAAAACCGCGGTCGACTTGTGAGAGTCGACGGTGCACTATTGTCGCCAAACAGGGGCAAAAGTCCTTTTGTAACAGATGTTTTATGTACAACAGATTACAAATAAGCGTAAAAATAGACTTAGTCATGTGTAAATGACGTGTGTCGTGTGTAAATCGTGCGAAATAAGCCGCTGTCGTGCGAAGGTTGCTTTAGCGATATTCGTTCGAATGCTCTACAGATTGCTGTGTTTTCGATGTGTAATTGCTTAGAAAGTAGATGGAGCAGATGTAAATCAGATCAGATAGCTTTTTCGGTTGCAGCACAGGCCTTTATATAGCTTTCGCTGGTCATTAAAGGTGTCTTTATGGCGCGCTTCGTAACCGATGTCGGGCTTTAAATGCCATTGATGACTCGTCCGTTAATGACCGTTTGCACCATGAATGCTCGTGGACCTGCATTAATGAACAAAAGAAACGGTGTTGACTGTTAACGGTTAGTATAATCGTACGACCGTCATAAGTCTCATACGTCGGTCGTATGGAACGTACGACCATCATAAAAATACACTACCGAGTACACGTTCGTAAACAACTTGTAAGACCTGATCTTAATACGAGAGTGGTCTTATGGAAATGTTATCTGAGTTTTCTAGCGTCGGTCGTGAGGTGTGATTTTTTTACCCAAACAGTTTGCCCCAAAAATTTGAATTTTAGGCGTGAAATTCGAATTTTAAATCTGACGAAGTGTTTCGACATGTGTCGTGCCAGGAGAGAGTTTGGTCGGATTCCAACCGTCTTGGTTTGATTTGGATTGGAGGAAATGATAAGGTCGTGACGTCACGACGGCGTGTCAGAGGCAAAAACACGTTTAGAGGACAGGTGTCGTCCGTCGGCATGATGCATGCGAAAAGGCGATGGACAGGTGTCGACCATCCAGAGGGTCGTCCTGACACGATCTTTGCCATAAATAGCGCGATTCAGAGAATCGTTCTCTTTTTACGCTTGCAACACATTTTCGAGAGAGTTTTTCGAGAGAAAGAGTTAGAGGATTATCACTAATTGTTCAATCGTTCGAGGTTTTAAACATATAAGGTACGATCTTTTACTCATCTTTTCATCATGCGACTAAAGTCGATAGCCAAGAAGGCTTCTGCGCGTAAGGACCTTATGGACCTATACGTAGCACAGGTTTCTGTGCCTGACTTTTCTGTCTCTTCCGAGCCGGCGAGCTCTTTTCAAGAGAAGGAGGAGGTGGAAGCCTTTAGGTTATCGGCGGGTATTCCCACCGAAATCCGGTTATACACTCCCGACCAACTTAGACCGGCGGAGTGTTTAGGAGGATTCTTCGTCATGTACGAGCATCCTTTTAGAATAGGATTCAAATGGCCATTCACGCCCCTGGTTAGGAAGTTTTTAGGTATTTTCGACTTATCTCCTGGTCAGATCCTGCCCGAACTTTGGCCAATATTTCAGGAGATCGATCGGATCACCGGTGATTGGGATGTTCCTTTCACGGTGCGTGATCTGTTGACGGTGTTTGACGTGAAGTCGGACGACTATCGCCGTTATAGTCTATCCTCTAGGCTAAGAGGAGGACATACGTTGGTTCCTGACACCCTGGTCCGCGATCGTGGGTGGAAGGCCAAATATGTTCTCGGTCGTGTACGGACGTTTGGTCGTATAGACGAGGATACTTCCTGGGTCGCGTCTGGGTGGAACACCAGCGGTATATAAATTTTGTTTTGTCATGCGTCTTTTAGCATTTAACTTTTTCTTTTGCTAATTCTTTGTCGCTCATTTCAGATATCGATTTTGCTAGGTTCGGTCCCACAGTTGATTCTCAAGAAAAAGTTGCGAGACTTTTTTCTTGCGAAGTCGGAGAGTTATTTGACTCTCCTAATCATACGACCGTCAGCACTTCAGAGGCCGAAGAAAGAAGTCAACAAGTGACTTCGACAAGTAAGTGTTCATTAATCGTACGTTTTTTGCTTTTCTTCGAGTCGTACGACGATATGTGACACTTTTATTTTTTATAGGTGGTTATGATATGCACTCTGCCTAGGGTAAGGCGAAGAGAGAAGCCCAACTGGCCTTGGATAAGAAGGCCAAGGAGCTGAAGAGGAAGGATCCTCCGACATCGTGGTTGGAGGTTTGGAAGAAGACGAAGTCGGTTCCCTTGAGGGAACTGATAACTCTATTTTTAGAGTTATTATTTCCTTCTATTTTCCATTTTATTTTGTCAATTTTAGCCTATTCCACATTATAGGTCAACGGGAATTAAGATTAGCGCCCCGCCTATTCCATGTTTATTCAATCACAAAACAAAATGGGAATTACCATTCAGAGCCCGGTCTATTCCACATTTATCTAATCAACGGGAATTACCATTAAGAGCCCGGTCTATTCCACATGATTACATACTATTAGTGTCCATGGATCCATTACACTTACTAGCATATATATATATATATATATATATATATATATATATAATAACATATAACGTTACATCTCGTAACATATTCTTAACTCTAAGAATATTAAATAATCTATCATATCTTTATTTTCAATTGTTTCCCTTCCGAAAACTATAATCGGAAAAGTATTCCGAACTCAACATTCGGAACTTATCCGAAATCGAGACTCAGTTCGAGATATTAACTTAAATCAAAATTATAATCCTAGATAATAAAAATAACCTATCTCGGATTCAAACCCCATTTCCTGAATTACCCTATTCCAAATCCAAGCCCAAAGTTCCAGAATTATTCATACCGGATCGGCCCAACTTCCGAAATCAATTTCTACCGGATCAAGCCCAATCTTCCGGAAATTAAAACCAATTCCGGAACTTCATGAGCCCTCAATTCCGGAACTCCCCAAGGCAATTCCGGAACTCCACAAGCCAATTCTGGAACTCCCCAAGCTCAATTCCGGAAACCATTTTATACCGGAACCGAACCCCTCTTCCGAAATTTCCTATTTTCGGAACCGAAACCCATTTTCGGAATTTCCTATTTCCGGAACTTCTCATTACATACCGGATCCACCTAGTTCTGGAACTCTCCAATACCGGACCCGAACCCAGTTCCGGAACACATTAATTCCGAATCCAATTACCAGTTCCGGAATTCCTTAATACCGGGACTTCGATTCATGGTCATCGATTCACGTCAAATTAACTAAAAAGCACATCTAAAAAAATTTGGATTATTGCTCGACTTAAATTCAATACAAAATACCAACTCATTCAGACACTTTATATACCATTTCTGGTTCAATTTTTAACTGTTAATTTCTACATGGAAGGGATGAACTCACCTGAAGAAGATGAACTCATTTCTTTCTGCACAATCCAAGCTTTATGCTGTCAAGGCTTTTAAACACCTAATCAGAAGATAAATTACTCATAACCAAACATCTATCAACAGTTTGATCTGAAATCATAGCTGAAATTTCTTACCAAAGTTTTCTTCTTCTTCTTTCTCTCTGTCTAAAACCGACTTTAGTACCAAAAGATTGAGATATCTCTCAATCAGGTTACTTACCCTAACATTAGGTAATCTCAACTTTTAGGTAATGACAAAACAGACCCTCAAGTTAATTTTCAATACTAACTTTAAGCTTTGGTCAAAATACCCAATCAACCCTGGAGTTATTTTTGCAAATAGTCTCAAAACGTAGACTAAATTATAATTCAACCCCATATATATTAATTAAAATATCATGGAAAAAATCAGGGTGTTACAAGAGACTCCCTCCAAAGAAAAGGGATTCGTATATCTCCTTTGTGTCCGCTATGCAATTGCAATGTGGAAAACACCTGGCACATCTTTGTGGGATGCCCTTCGGTTGCACCCGTGTGGGCGGAAGCGGGTCTGTGGCTTGTCGTTGATAGGGTGTTGGGAGATGCGGACTGCTTTCGTGATATGGTGTTCAAGCTCCTTTTTTTATCGTCCATGTCACATTGAGGACCAGTTTATTGCCCTTCTTCGGAGTATCTGGCATTGCAGGAACGACATTTTATGAAATGACGGACCGAGGGGTCCTACTTCGGTGGTTCAGAGAGCTTGTCGGACGCTTTCAGAATGGTCGGACGCACGCATGTACAATCAAGGAGTTCAGATCTATAACACCCTAAAAATCAGGGCCAATTTAAACCTTAAAATTTAACATGGTTAATCATAATATCATCCAAAGTTTTATACATAAGCAGAGAATTAACTATGAGGATTCATATACACATTCGAATTCTCAAAACAACCTATTAATCTAATCATGTCAACTACAATTAGATTAAATTGGTTGTCTAAGCCATTCATCAAAAGCATCCTCGCATCAGTTAACTTCTCCACTTATCACCAAAAGTTGGATACCAAAATACTCGTCCCTCTTCCCGTTACTTCCCCGAGCTCGTACCAGGTAAGAAAATTTAATTTGAAACGATTAGGCTTACGCCTAGTGAGAACATCCATTTTCAAATTAAAACATTATCAGCTTTGGAAACTTAATTATTCAAAGCGTATAAACAAACCTGGTTTGCCACCATTCTTACCGTACTTATACTCATCTTGCGATGACGGGAACACACCCGATTCCATAAGTATGAGTAACGTTCAGAAAGTCATATCATCACATTCGAGAGCCTACTACGAATCATTACAGATTCTAGATCATCGCTCATATCCAAAAATTACAAGTTACTTTATGCCTATTTCTTGGAGTGGAAGTAGAGATTACAATTTACTCTATGCCTATCTCTTACCTTCCCATAGAAATCAGGAATTACAATTTACTTTATGCCTATTCCCAGATTTATACTCACAGCACGAAATGGGAATTACAATTTACTTTATGCCTATTCCTCATTTCTCATCACCTTACGAAATAGGAATTACAAGTTACTTTATGCCTATTTGTAGAAACCAGGATTCGATCTTACAATCAATTAATCAATCAAGAACAATCAAACAGTATAATAACAAAGAATTGGATCCAAAAGCTTTGTATTCGATCAAGAACAAATTACTGATCTAGAGAGAGAGTCTCTCAAAGATTACAAAGGGAATACAAAAGCTATTCAAATGTAATACGAAAGTTAGTTAGCTTACAGTTGCTAACTCCTATATATACTGTTAAGAAAAGCTAAAGCTACAGTACATATACATGACAAACCAATAGAACAATTACACGTGTTCTAATTAGTAACATAATATAACTGAAAATGTCTAAGACATAAGTTCTGAACAACATGTTCATAACTTCTGAACATCCTTCTGATTAAGCACTTCAGAACATATACTTGAAACATTTTCAACTTCTCATTCAGAAGTTCTGAGTCTCCTACTCAGAACTCTGAGCCTTCTGTTCAGACTTCATCACTTAGGAATCTTTGCAGTATTCTCTGATCAGAACTTCTGAGTCTTCTTACTCAAAACTCTGAGCCTTCAGATCAGATATCAACACTTAGCTTTTTGACAAACTCCAGTACTAACACTATTCCACGTTACAATTACTACTAGTGCCTATGGATCCATTACACTTACTAGTGTATATGCATAACAACATATCACGTCACACCTCGTATCATATTCTCAACTCTAAAAATACCAGATAACCTATCGTATCCTTCTCCTCAATTGTCCCCCCTTCGGCGACTTAGCACGGGGGTTCCGCTACCAGATAATGCATCCGGAAACTATATCCAGAAAAGTATTCCGAACTCAAAGTCCGTAACTATCCGGAACCGGGACCCAAATGAAACCGGATCTCAACTCGAGTCCGGATCCCACCCAATTCTGGATCACAACCCAATTCCGGATCTAACCCAATTCCGGATCCAACCCAATTCCGGATTCCCAACTTAATTCCGGATCCTAATTCGATTCTGGATTCTTAACTTAATCCGGGTCCTAATTCGATTCCGTTCCCAACTTAAATCCGGATCCTAATTCGATTCCGGAACCCATACCGGATCCAATCAAATCCGGAACCCATACCGCATCCAATCAAATCTGGAACTCATACCGGATTTCAATACCGGGACTTCGATCTACAGTCAATTTTTACTCTAAAAACTCATCTAAATTCAATTTATTGGTCGATTTCGTTCCAATACATATTTACCAAATCAATTAGATAGTTTGCTACAAAATATCTGACTCAATCTCAACTGAAATTATTTAGATGAAGAGATGAACTCACCTGATAAGAGTTCGAACACAGCTTGCAACCCAAATCGATTCTCCTTCAAACGTCACACTAATTACTCAGCACCTAATCAAATCAGCTTAATTTGATTATCAATTCCAAAAAGGTTGATTTGAATAACAAAATCGGACACTTACCGTAGCAATCTTAGGATTCAAGAATTTTCTCTTTCTCTGCTTGTTGAAACCGACTTCAAGATACCAAATTGAGATAATTTCTCAATTGTAGCCGACTCAGTCTTTAAGTATCAACCAAATATGAGAAATTGCTAATACACCCTCCAAGTTTAAGTTCCACAAAATACTTAAACTTTGAGTCTATAACAAAATTCAACCCTTGAGTTTATTTTTACAAATAGTCCAAATCTTAGACTAAATTACAATTCGATCCCATTCATATTAAATATAATATAACGGAAATTTGAGGTGTTACAAGATCCCCTCTTCTTAACCGGGCCCCATCTCTTGGGCGGCCCCGAGGCTTGATTTCTTCAAGTGCAACACTGACGCTGCCACGTTTGATCCCTCAAATGCTACAGGATTCAGGGCTGTTATTCGTGATAGCAGGGGGTTGTTTGTTGCTGCTAGTGCTACGTCATTCAACTCCCTCACTCCGATCAGAGAATGCGAAGCTCGTGCTCTCAAGAACGCCATGCAGTGGGTTATCTCTCGGGGCCTTACCCACGTTGTTTTCAAAACAGATGCCAAGGTGGTCGCGGACGCTATTTACGACACTAATCAGGACTATTCCGAGTTCGGGGACATTATTGACGATATCCAAAGCATTTTCCTTACTCACGACAACTTTTCGGTTCATGCCATTGGAAGACAAGCTAACGAGGCAGCCCACGTTTTAGCGCGTCACTCTCGTTTACTTTATTGTCCTATCATTTACCATGTTATTCCTAGTTTTCTAGCTCCTTGTATGACCTACAATTGTGTTAATTTTAATTCTAATGAAACGAATGTGCCTCAACCAGGTGATGGCCTAGCCGAGGCTCGTTAGAGTCTCATTCTTCTCCTTTTCAAAAAACAAAGAGAATTAGATTTTATTTTGAGGTTAAATTGGTAAAACATAAGTCTGTTCCACCTTGTTCCTGCTTATTCCATGTGGTGGGGGTGAAACAGGCCTGTTCCACTTTATTCTTGTCT
The DNA here is from genome assembly GCA_033807775.1 of Saussurea involucrata. Taxonomy (NCBI): domain Eukaryota; kingdom Viridiplantae; phylum Streptophyta; class Magnoliopsida; order Asterales; family Asteraceae; genus Saussurea; species Saussurea involucrata. The sequence goes on from CM066317.1 coordinate 30,266,776, forward strand.
GTTCCACATTAAAGTCCTGCCAAACATGGGACAGTGATCATTGTTCTGTTCTGTTCTGTCATGTCATGTCCAGTGTACCAAACGCAGCCTTAAGGACAACGGTCATAACTGAAGACCACAATCAAGCGCATTAAATGTCGAGGACCATTTTCACATTTATGAAGATCATTTATGGCACCAAAGCTTATATAAACCAAGCTGAAGGCCTCATTCGTACACGCGATTCCAGAAGCATTTACCAGCAAACGAATTTCATCTTCTCTCGAAGAATCTCACGACAACCAGCTTAAAACACACGACGCTCGATAGAAACTCCCGACTTAGTTTATTTATATTATCTTTGTAACTATTTGTACTTTACAACACTTGTTACTAAAGGACGTCGTCCCTGTTTGACGACCATAGTGCACTGTCGACTTCCATCATTGACCATGGTTTTTACCCTTGACGACGTTTTCATATCACCAAATTTTGTCGCAAGATACCTTTCTTTAGTTGTTAAAGTTTCACAACGACTTTAAATCTTCTTTTGGACGATTTTTAGCATTAACATTAGCAACTAACTTCAAGTAACCAAGTTATTAGCGACGACCGTAATCGTTGTACGTCTTTAGCGACGACATTTTGACATGCAGCGACGAGAAAAGTCGTCTCTATCGAGCATTCACATAACATGTATATATGTGTTGAGTCACTTATCACTAACTATACAAGCATTCAAATAATCTTGATATATACAATACAAGCATTCATTAATAGTTAAATACAAGCGTCAATGGACCGTAGAGATGTCAACGAGTTACTAACATTGTTAGGTCAGACAAATGAATTTAATCAATTTCTATACATCCGTATTATAATTTAGCACAAATCAAAATAAGATCATTTAAAATAAAAATATGTTGTGTTATTAATTAAACTTTTATTCATAAATAATTAAAAATTATAAGTCGGTACAGTAAGGTATTACCATACGTGGTACACTACTTCAAATACCATGTGTTAATGCCAAAAATCGCCCAAAAGAACAACTTAAGGTTGATGTGGACTTTTAACAACTAAAGAAACGTATCTCAAGACCAAGCAACACAATCGCGAGGAAAAAGTAAACAAGACAAGAGATTTGGTGACGCGGAAAACCCCAAAACAAGGGAAAAAACCGCGGTCGACTTGTGAGAGTCGACGGTGCACTATTGTCGCCAAACAGGGGCAAAAGTCCTTTTGTAACAGATGTTTTATGTACAACAGATTACAAATAAGCGTAAAAATAGACTTAGTCATGTGTAAATGACGTGTGTCGTGTGTAAATCGTGCGAAATAAGCCACTGTCGTGCGAAGGTTGCTTTAGCGATATTCGTTCGAATGCTCTACAGATTGCTGTGTTTTCAATGTGTAATTGCTTAGATAGTAGATGGAGCAGATGTAAATCATATCAGATAGCTTTTTCGGTTGCAGCACAGGCCTTTATATAGCTTTCGCTGGTCATTAAAGGTGTCTTTATGGCGCGCTTCGTAACCGCTGTCGGGCTTCAAATGCCATTGATGACTCGTCCGTTAATGACCGTTTGCACCATGAATGCTCGTGGACCTGCATTAATGAACAAAAGAAACGGTGTTGACTGTTAACGGTTAGTATAATCGTACGACCGTCATAAGTCTCATACGTCGGTCGTATGGAACGTACGACCATTATAAAAATACACTACCGAGTACACGTTCGTAAACAACTTGTAAGACCTGATCTTAATACGAGAGTGGTCTTATGGAAATGTTATCTGAGTTTTCTAGCGTCGGTCGTGAGGTGCGATTTTTTACCCAAACAGTTTGCCCCAAAAATTTGAATTTTAGGCGTGAAATTCGAATTTTAAATCTGACGAAGTGTTTCGACATGTGTCGTGCCAGGAGAGAGTTTGGTCGGATTCCAACCGTCTTGGTTTGATTTGGATTGGAGGAAATGATAAGGTCGTGACGTCACGACGGCGTGTCAGAGGCAAAAACACGTTTAGAGGACAGGTGTCGTCCGTCGGCATGATGCATGCGAAAAGGCGATGGACAGGTGTCGACCATCCAGAGGGTCGTCCTGACACGATCTTTGCCATAAATAGCGCGATTCAGAGAATCGTTCTCTTTTTACGCTTGCAACACATTTTCGAGAGAGTTTTTCGAGAGAAAGAGTTAGAGGATTTTCACTAATTGTTCAATCGTTCGAGGTTTTAGACATATAAGGTACGATCTTTTACTCATCTTTTCATCATGCGACTAAAGTCGATAGCCAAGAAGGCTTCTGCGCGTAAGGACCTTATGGACCTATACGTAGCACAGGTTTCTGTGCCTGACTTTTCTGTCTCTTCCGAGCCGGCGAGCTCTTTTCAAGAGAAGGAGGAGGTGGAAGCCTTTAGGTTATCGGCGGGTATTCCCACCGAAATCCGGTTATACACTCCCAACCAACTTAGACCGGCGGAGTGTTTAGGAGGATTCTTCGTCATGTACGAGCATCCTTTTAGAATAGGATTCAAATGGCCATTCACGCCCCTGGTTAGGAAGTTTTTAGGTATTTTCGACTTATCTCCTGGTCAGATCCTGCCCGAACTTTGGCAAATCTTTCAGGAGATCGATCGGATCACCGGTGATTGGGATGTTCCTTTCACGGTGCGTGATCTGTTGACGGTGTTTGACGTGAAGTCAGACGACTATCGCCGTTATAGTCTATCCTCTAGGCTAAGAGGAGGACATACGTTGGTTCCTGACACCCTGGTCCGCGATCGTGGGTGGAAGGCCAAATATGTTCTCGGTCGTGTACGGACGTTTGGTCGTATAGACGAGGATACTTCCTGGGTCGCGTCTGGGTGGAACACCGGCGGTATATAAATTTTGTTTTGTCATGCGTCTTTTAGCATTTAACTTTTTCTTTTGCTAATTCTTTGTCGCTCATTTCAGATATCGATTTTGCTAGGTTCGGTCCCACAGTTGATTCTCAAGAAAAAGTTGCGAGACTTTTTTCTTGCGAAGTCGGAGAGTTATTTGACTCTCCTAATCATACGACCGTCAGCACTTCAGAGGCCGAAGAAAGAAGTCAACAAGTGACTTCGACAAGTAAGTGTTCATTAATCGTACGTTTTTTGCTTTTCTTCGAGTCGTACGACGATATGTGACACTTTTATTTTTTATAGGTGGTTATGATATGCACTCTGCCTAGGGTAAGGCGAAGAGAGAAGCCCAACTGGCCTTGGATAAGAAGGCCAAGGAGCTGAAGAGGAAGGATCCTCCAACATCGTGGTTGGAGGTTTGGAAGAAGACGAAGTCGGTTCCCCTGAGGGAACTGATAACTCTATTTTTAGAGTTATTATTTCCTTCTATTTTCCATTTTATTTTGTCAATTTTAGCCATTTCACTTCTCAAAACCCCCATTCTTGGTATATTTCACGAAAACGAGCAAAAGGGGTGAACCATGGTCTTTAATAAATTATTTGGTGGAATTTGGGTGTTTTTCACGATTTTTATCCACAGTGACTTGCGGAGTGCCCACTCCGCTCCCCACTCCTGAGATGACGAGAAGGAAAAAGAGAAAGAAAGTAGCAGCTGGGATTTAAGCATTTCTGGAGAAAAGAATGGATCAAAGAGTAGGTCAAATGAAGATAAAGGAGGACATGCCTTCCTTATAGAGGAATAGTGAAAAGTACAACAACCTTGTACTATAAAGCAACATTTGGTGAAAAAGGTGTTTACTATTCAAGGTATGGTGTGCAAATCTGCAGATCTGAAACATGGGACTAAACCATGGTTTTGTGCCATGCCCATACCTTCCTCCTAGTATTTAATGAGGCCTTGGGGTGCCATTCAAAGGAGGAATGTTTTTAATTTCTTACAATTGAAGTCAAGGAGTAGTTTTTGCTAGATATTGTAGTAGCTTTGAATTCTCTCAACTACCACATTGTTTTAGCTTTAGTTCTTTATTTTACTGCATTAGTTAAGTTTAAATTTCTGTATTTCTTTCCTTGTAGTTCGTAATACACAGTGGACAGGGACGAATTCTCGTTCCCCACTGTGGGCTAAATTCAAGTCACTTTCAGTTTTTTTATGTGCAACTTCTACTCTCTTGCTTTCTTTACTTTAGTTATGGGCTAAACATCCTTAGGGATGTAGGAAGGAGAAGTACCTGGATTTTATTAAAAATGCTTGAGTAATCTTTATACTTGGAATATTTGTTGTTTTGGTCATTCATTCTCGATTCATGCCCAAGGATGCGAACAAGCCGATCACTTGCAAGGATCTAATATCTAGTTCTTAACTCAGAAATGAGTAGAATGCAGTGACACGAGCTTGGATGATGCTAAGGGATTCGAAAGAATTCTTATGACTCTTACGAAAGTGAGGTCGGCACAGTGAGCTAATCTCATCCCACTGGAGTAGTAGGCAAGCTAGTTGGTGTATCTAAAACACTTAGAGTATTTGTCTCTACACATTCCACCGAGGCCTGAAAAGGTCCATCTTTGAGGTTACCATTGACAAAACAATAAATACTAAGAGTATGGGATTTTTATCTTAACGGTGTGAGTATTTTGTAACCGGGCTTTTCTAGCGAAAATGCCTACCTCGAATACAAGGATCACTTTGAAGACCGAGTATTTAGTATAAAATCTAGGGAAAATCTAACCAACATTCCTTCTTTTAAATCTTTAGTAAATCGTTAAAAGTAGCTATTTCACCACACAAACCAAAGTATTATTTTCTTCTGTTATTGAAACCTGTAAAAGGAGCTCATGAGAACCGTATTGTCTTGATTGCCCAGTCTCTGTGGATTCGATTTTGGTATTTTACCAACTATTACTTGCTGTGACGATCATAGTGGACAGTGTACACTTGCACTTCCCACTGTGGACAGTTTGCAACCCACTGCGATTAAAACACATATTTCGCACGTACCAAGTTTTTGGCGCCGTTGCCGGGGACTGGTGTGATTTTTAATCTCAAGACATTAGTTTTTGTTCGAGCCCGAGTAACTCGTTTTTCTAAGCTGTTCGTGTTGTATGCCACGGCGACAACTCGAACATTTGGTTCCAATAGATCTTGAAATAGAAAAAACTTTGCGAAAAACACGAAGAAGCAAGAAAACAAATCGACAACCCCCTGTGATCCCCACTGTGAACATGGCCGAAAGACCACCTGTAATGGAGACCACAATAACGATTGCCGATAACAAGGATCGAACAATACTGGACTATGCTACTTCCGGAGCTAGTGATTTAAGCTCCGGGATTCTAAGGCCCAACATTGTAGCAAACCATTTTGAACTTAAACCGGTAATGTTTCAAATGATCCAAGCCATGGGTCAGTTTGGAGGATCACCAACTGAGGATCCGCACTCACACTTAAAATCTTTCTTGGAAATGACCGATTCCTTTCAGTTGCAAGGTGTGAGTGATGAAGCATTAAGACAAAGACTTTTTCCTTTTTCACTAAGGGATAAGGCGAATTCATGGCTGAACTCGCATGCACCTCACTCGATAACCACTTGGCAAGAACTTTCCGATAAATTTTTGCAAAAATACTTTCCTCCAACAAGGAATGTAAGATTTCGAAATGATATAATTTTGTTTAGGCAAGAAGAAGATGAGGCTGTATCGGATGCATGGGAACGATTTAAAGATTTACTTCGAAAGTGCCCACATCATGGCATCCCACATTGCATCCAATTGGAGACCTTTTACAATGGTCTTTCCAATGCAGCAAAAATCATCTTAGATGCAACAGCCGGTGGAACATTCACGAGTAAAACCTACATTGAAGGATATCAAATCTTAGAAAAAGTGTCCAACAACAATACCGAGTGGTCCAATCCTAGAGCGGTAGTACCAAAGACCAACACCATCGATTCCGAAGCGCTCAAAACCATGAATGCGCAGTTAGTGGCCTTAACAAAAATCGTTTTGAATCAAAATAGAGGCCAAGTCAATTCTGCAACTCATCTAGCCGAAAACTGCTCCCTCTGTGGAGAGGAGCATCTTTTTGACTATTGTCCAGCAAATCCCGAAGCCGTTAATGTTATAGGGACCAACCCGAGGAACAATCCATATTCGCAGACTTGTAATCCAGGTTGGAGAAACCACCCAAATTTCTCTTGGGCTGGTAATCCAGGACTCCAACCCCACGGGGCGAGTCATACTCAGCAAAGACCACACAATCCCCCGGGTTTTCAACAACACCACAGTGGGCAGTCCTCACAGAACTTTCACCACGGGCAGTCCTCACAACCATACCAACCACGATCCAATCAACCAGCGGAGGTTCAACAATCGATTGAATCTATTCTCAAGGGTTTTATGAATCAAATTCAAGCTGCCATTAGGAACATAGAGACTCAAGTAGGACAACTAGCCGTTGAAGTTAAGAATAGACCACCAGGGACATTACCTAGTGACACCGAACACGCTAAGGTGATAGGAAAAGAGCACGTCAAGTCCATCACTCTGAGGAGTGGAAAGGATCTGAAAGATATCGTTTTTGAGTCTGATGATTCGCCTCAAATACCCACTGTGGTCACCACGGTAGGCACTCCTCAAGTCACTGTGATCCCCACAGTGGGGACCGACATCCCTGACCTTCCCACTCTTGGGCCTGTTCCAAAGCCTACTGTTCCAAAGCCTACTGTTCCAAAGCCAATACCACAACAAGCTCAGATTGACCCACGAATCATTCCCTTTCCTCAAAGAATGAAGCCTAAATATCGATGTTCAGTTTAAAAAATTCTTAGACATTTTTAAACAGCTTCACATTAACCTACCCTTGGTAGAAGCTCTCGAGCAAATGCCAAGCTATGTTAAATTTTTAAAGGATATTTTGAACAAAAAGAGAAAGTTGGGTGAGTTTGAGACTGTGGCTTTGACCGAGGAATGTAGTGCCCTCCTTACTAGCAAGATTCCACCTAAGTTGAAAGACCCGGGTAGTTTCACCATTCCATGCATAATAGGAGGACAAGAAGTAGGTCAAGCACTCTGTGATTTAGGAGCTACTGTCAATTTGATGCCATTGTCTATTTTTAACAAGTTAGGTATTGGAGAGGCTAGACCCACAACCGTGACTTTACAACTAGCCGATCGATCCATTGCCTACCCAAAGGGTAAAATAGAAGACGTCTTGGTCCAAGTAGATAAATTTATCTTCCCTGCCGATTTTCTAGTTCTAGATTATGAGGCCGATAAAGAGATCCCAATCATCTTAGGACGTCCGTTTCTTGCAACCGGACGAACTTTGATTGATGTGCACAAAGGAGAACTCACGATGAGAGTTAATGACCAAGAGGTAACATTCAATGTGTTTAAATCTCTCAAGTATATAGACACCGAAGACTGCTTTGCTTTAAGTTCGATTTATGGATCCTACAGTCTTTGCACAGTGCCCACAGTGGGAAGTAAAGTGCCCACAGTGGGGAGTGAGAGTGAGCACTCTGACCTTGAGAGTGATGACATTTTGTAGGATGAGTGTAACGAAAGCCTTTGAACCTTTGGATTTTAAGGACAGAAATATTCAGCCCCCTTCAATAGAACAACCTCCCGAGTTAGAGCTTAAACCATTGCCTTCTTACTTGAAATATGCTTATCTCGCTAAGGATAATAAACTTCCAGTTATTATCTCTTCCAAACTTAGCGAGAACCAAGAACAACGTCTGATTGATTTGTTGATAAAGCATAAGAAGGCAATAGGTTGGACCATAGCGGACATTAGAGGTATTAGCCCCTCTTTATGTCAACATAAGATTAACTTGGAGAGTGGCCACCCTGGGAAAGTCCAACCTCAAAGAAGGTTGAATCCTATCATGAAGGAGGTAGTTAAGAAAGAAGTTTTGAAGTGGTTAGATGTCGGTATTATCTATCCCATTGCTAGTAGTAGTTGGGTGAGCCCCGTCCAATGTGTCCCTAAAAAGGGAGGGACAACCATAGTGAAGAACGAAAAGAACGAGCTCATCCCCACTAGGACTGTCACGGGGTGGCGAATATGCATGGACTATAGACAACTCAACCTAGCCACTAAGAAAGACCATTTTCCCCTACCTTTCATCGACCAAATGCTTGATAGGTTAGCAGGAAATGAATTTTACTGTTTTCTAGATGGATACTCCGGATACAACCAAATCCATATCGCCCCCGAGGACCAAGAAAATACCACCTTTACTTGTCCCTACGGTACTTTTGCATTCCGGAGAATGCCATTTGGATTGTGTAATGCCCCCGCTACTTTCCAACGTTGTATGATGGCCATTTTTACCGACATGATAGAGGACACCATAGAAGTTTTTATGGATGACTTTTATGTAATAGGGACATCATTTGACAAATGTTTAGGAAATCTAGAAAAAAGCCTAGTGAGATGCGAGACCCACGACCTTATTTTAAATTGGGGAAAATGCCATTTTATGGTAGAAGAGGGTATTGTCCTAGGTCACCTTGTTTCAAAAAGAGGGTTGGAAGTTGACAAAGCCAAGCTTGAAGTAGTGGCACAACTTCCCGAACCCACAATTGTAAAAGGCATACAAAGTTTTTTGGGTCATGCGGGTTTTTATAGGAGGTTCATCAAAGATTTTTCAAAAATTACCAAACCCCTATGTAATCTGTTGCAGCTTGAAAAAGAATTTATTTTTACCCAAGAATGCCGAGATGCTTTTGAAAAAATCAAAGAGGCCTTAGTTACTGCACCCATAGTGACCACTCCTGACTGGTCACTCCCCGTCGAGGTCATGTGTGACGCAAGCGATTGGGCAATGGGGGCAGTTCTCGGGCAAAAGAAGAACAAAATCTTTCACCCCATTTATTATGCAAGTAAAACACTGATTGAAGCTCAGATTAATTATACTGTCACTGAAATAGAATTACTTGCGGTGGTGTTTGCTTTTGATCGTTTCAGGTCATATTTAATAGGGACGAAGGTAATAGTGCACACGGATCATGCAGCGATAAAATACTTGATCACCAAGGCCGATTCCAAGCCTCGGTTGATTAGGTGGGTTCTATTGTTGCAATAATTCGACCTTGAGATCGTTGATAGGAAAGGAACAAGCAACCAAATAGCTGACCACTTGTCCAGGCTCGAGAAGATAGTGGGAACTGTTGATCCCACTCCAGTCAAATAGAATTTTCCCGATGAGCAATTGTTAGCAGCTCAACATCACGAAAATAATATTCCTTGGTATGCTGACATTGCAAACTTTTTAGCAAGTGGACTAAAACCCCACGGGATGAGTGGACAACCATTTAAAAACTTTTTACATGATACTCGTCAATATGTTTGGGACGATCCTTTCTTATATAAGATAGGGACGGACCAAATATTGAGACGTTGTGTCCACGGGAGTGAGCAACATCATATACTCCAAGGTTGTCACACATCCCACTACGGTGGCCACTTTGGTGGAAACCGCACTGCTGCAAAAATTTTACAAAGTGGGTTATTTTGGCCCAATGTGTTTAAAGACTCTTTTGCATTTGTGAAAAATTGTGAGCAATGTCAACGCACCGGGAACATTTCACAAAGGAACGAAATGCCTCTTAACAACATTCTAGAGGTAGAACTTTTTGATGTTTGGGGGATCAATTTCATGGGACCTTTTCCAAATTCAAACAATAATTTTTATATCTTGGTAGCGGTAGACTATGTTTCGAAATGGGTGGAAGCCATTGCTTGTCATTCTAATGATGCCAGCACCGTGGTGAAATTTTTGCATAAAAATATTTTCACCCGATTTGGAACACCACGGGCATTAATTAGTGATGAAGGCACCCATTTTATAAACAAAGTCATGGCCTCGGTCCTTGCTAAATATGATATACATCATAGAGTGGCCACCGCATACCACCCGCAAACCAACGGTTTAGCCGAACTTTCAAATCGTGAAATCAAAAGTATTTTAGAGAAAGTCGTTAAACCACATCGTAAAGATTGGTCAACCAAACTTGATGATGCTCTTTGGGCCTATCGCACGGCCTACAAAACTCTTTTGGGAATGTCTCCATTTAAATTAGTTTTTGGCAAAGCGTGCCATTTACCGATTGAATTAGAGCACAAGGCATTTTGGGCCCTTAAAGAGCTTAACATGAGTGAGGGTGATGCGGGAATTAAAAGAAGTTTGCAATTGCATGAGTTAGAAGAGTTGCGTTACCACTCTTATGAAAACGCAAAATTATACAAGGAAAAGACTAAGAAGTGGCACGATCGAAGAATCAACCATAGGGAATTCATGGAAGGCCAACATGTTTTATTGTTCAATTCTCGTCTTAAACTTTTTCCGGGTAAGCTAAAATCCCGATGGATGGGACCATACAACGTGGTCAAGGTTAGTCCCTTTGGAACAGTGGAGTTAAAGTCCCCACAGTCTGATCAAACATTCAAAGTCAATGGGCAGAGAGTGAAGCATTTTCTGAACGAAAGTGCCCACATTCCATCCTACTCTCCACCCCACTATGATTAAGAAACATCGGGACCACTTGTAAATATTTTATTTCAGTTGTTTGATGTCTCTTTATTATTTTTGGTCTTTTTGATTCTGCATGGTAGTTTGTTTTGCATGTGTGTAGGAGAGTTTGTCGATTTTTGAAGAAAAGGCCAACAAAAAGCAGCGCAGTGGGCAGGAACAAGTCCCTGCGTTCCCCACTGCCAATCTGGCGCTTGAAATGACAAGTTAGGTGACCTAATGGCTGACACACATCACCTTTTCTTACACAAGGATGTCTACTTTTCTGCCACTTGTCCTTTATGCATTGTTTCAAGAAAAATCATCATCATTTCTTCTCTCTCACTCAACCGTTCCCTCCATACCCCAAAATCAAAACAACACTTTTCAAATCCTAAAACCACTTAACTTCTAAAAAAAACCCTTTTTCTTATAATTAACCCAAACCTTTTTCTTCTTCTCCATTTCTCTCTCACGATAAAACCCACCAGCACAAAACCTTCCTAGAAACCCTACACAATGGCAAGAAGCAAGAGATCGAACACCAACCCAGATGCACCCACACGTGTGGCAGTCCGCCGCAGGACCGCCGAGGACCACCCGCCGGAAACCATCACCGGCGACCTGAACGAACCGCCGCCGGTCTCCGGTGAAAACTCGATAACTTCTGGTGCGCTGGACGAAGGTTCTTCCCAGCACGAAAGCCCAAAGGCCATGTCATCCTCACGAGTCTCGTTTGAGACCGAGGCATTACAAGTCGAAGAAGAAGAAAGGCGGTTAGCAGAGGAGTTCAATCAGAGAATGGCAGCCATTAGAAAAAGGAAAGAGGAGGTCGAGAGGAGGCGTCGAGAGGAAGAGGAAAGAATCCGAAAAGAAGAAGAGGAAAAGAGAATGGAGGAAACAAGGTTAAAGGCTGAGAAGGAAAGGATTTTTGAAGAAGAAAGAAAGAGGGCTGAGGCTGAGATTTTTACTGAAGAAGAGGAGTTACAGAAGAAGGTTGATGAAGATTATCAGGAACAGTATCGTAAGGTTGGGGATGATGTGGAAAGAGAGACAGTGATGAAAGATGCCCACAGTGGGGAGAGCCCCATTCTTCGGGCAATGAGGAAAAAGGGAGTGGTCACCAGGTCTAAGGTGACCATGGCACGGAAAGAACCGACCAAGAAGCCAAAAAGACAAGCGTCAAGAAAAGGTAAAAATCCCGAACCCTCTTTGAGTTCATCCTCTATGGAGATTGATGTTGGGGATGAACAAATCCAAGGCAAAAACCCACATCAATCCACAGTGGGCACTGAGCATGCCCCCAGTGGGGTGCCCAGGAAATTCACCACTCCCACTATGCATGCATTTCAAAACAGAAACTGAACTTAGAGAGGGGTTTCGACCCCGATTTCATTGAGGCCAATCCATTTGTTAAGGATAGAATTGTGGCGCAAGACTGGTCGATATTAACCGCTGCCAATAGATGCGCCAACGCCTCTTTAGTACATGAATTTTACGCCGAGGCCTCTCAAGTTAAGGACCCCACTGTGATGATTCGGGGAAAACAAGTTAGTTATAATCCAAGAGCGATTAACCGGGTATTGGGAAGAAGGAGCCCGGGTGTTTGTGAGTTTATGCAATTTTTAAAGAAGATGACCCCGGCGGATGAGGATCTCATTTTACGAGAGATAGCAGCCGAGGGGAAGCCATGGAATAAAGATGGCCAGAGAAGGTGTCTAAACGCTAGCTCCCTCACTACCGAGGCCGCTGTTTGGTTCCAATTTCTCCGTGCCTCTTTGTCCCCGACATCACACGATACAACTTTGTCAATGCATAAGTGTGCTCTGTTATACTGCATCCTCACTGAGAAAAAGATCAACGTGGGAATTGTCATGCATACGGCCATTGATCAGGCGCGAACCCGAAAGAAGGTAATCTTGCCCCTACCTTGCCTTATTACTTTATTGATGATAGAAGCATGTGTACCCTCAGCTGTGGAGGATCAGTGGTTTGATTCCACAAGTAACATCAGTGTGGCAACAGTCCGAAAAATGGGAAGATGCATCACCACTCCTCCCAACGAGCCTGCTGAAGAAATTCCCACAGTGGGGACTGTTAACCCCACTGTAGGCATTGCTGAGGAGCACATTGTGCGAACACCTTGTACACCACTCCGTCAATCCGCTGCAGAAAGTTCAAACAACCAAATGACTGAGATCCTGAGAGCTTTAAAGAAGCTCACGTACCGAATCAATTTGCTGGAAGGTGAGCAAAGGTATCAAAACAGGGCCACCCAAAAATTCTGGATGTATACGAGAGAGCGGGATGAAGTGCAGGCCCAGATTTTCAAAGAAACCAACCCGGTGTTAGCAGCTCAACTCCCAGAACTTCCAGAAGATATATGCCCGACATATGCCAGTGATGACGAGTTTGAAGAGGACGACGCCGCAAGTTCACCAGATGCAACCCCGACTCCCTGATTGGTTTGTTAAAAACAGTGGTTTCACTCGTTTGCTCCCTAAAACAATTTTAATTTCTGTTTATTGAATATTTTGTGCCTATGGCTAGGCTTTGACGATGTTTGCTACATATTTTTATTTTGGTTGTGAATGCATGAAATCCTACCGCTAGGTAGGTACTTTTGGGTACTAACGTTTTTATTGTTTGAATGCTTGTTGATTTTGTTTCCATTTCAAGGTACAACTTTCGGCTTCCAACTTAAAAAGGTCCGTTTTGTAAGTACAAAATCTCAACTTGTCCCGTGAAATGATATAGGCCATTTTTCCATTCCAAACACCAGCCTTTTTGTACCCCCAACCACCTCCTACGCTCTTTCATTCAAAATCACAGTGGGGACACAATGAGATTTTAAGTTTGAGGTGGGGATTTCCAGAGTGACTTCCAGTCTGCCCACAGTGGGGACACTGTGAAGTCTAAGTTTGAGGTGGGTAAAACCATACCCACCTCCCAAAAAAATACCCAAAAACAGAAGAAAATCGGAGTGTCACTTCGCAAAAATTGATGGTGTGCCTTTTTTGGACCGTCATAATGCTCACTCCCAGAAAAAGATGGTGTGCCTATTCTGGACCATCAGAAGAAAAAATAGCCATACCCAAATAAAGCCTGAAAGTGTACGTACTTATCATTGCAAAATGCTAAACACCCACTTCTTGAAATAAAATCTCAAAGCGAGATCTTCGGTCCATGTTTGGAAATTCTTGCCAAAACCCTTGGGAAAAGATTCAAAGCCATAAACCCTTCAAACCCAAGAAAGCCCTATTGATCAAATGGTAAACGAAGGAAAATTTTCGTCAAGTACAAAAGTGAAGTTTTTAAGTTTGGGACCGAAGAAAGTATCGAAGGAAGGAGATCAACGCCCATTCAAGTCAAGAAGTATGTAAGTCCCTCAAGGTTCAAATGCATTGTTTTTCATTTTATTTCTTTCTTTTTATTACTTGGGGACAAGTAATGATTTAAGTTTGAGGTTGTGATAACTCTATTTTTAGAGTTACTATTTCCTTTTATTTTCCATTTTTTTTTTGTCAATTTTAGCCATTTCACTTCTCAAAACCCCCATTCTTGGTATATTTCACGAAAACGAGCAAAAGGGGTGAACCATGGTCTTTAATAAATTATTTGGTGGAATTTGGGTGTTTTTCACGATTTTTATCCACAGTGACTTGCGGAGTGCCCACTCCGCTCCCCACTCCTGAGATGACGAGAAGGAAAAAGAGAAAGAAAGTAGCAGCTGGGATTTAAGCATTTCTGGAGAAAAGAATGGATCAAAGAGCAGGTCAAATGAAGATAAAGGAGGACATGCCTTCCTTATAGAGGAATAGTGAAAAGTACAACAACCTTGTACTATAAAGCAACATTTGGTGAAAAATGTGTTTACTATTCAAGGTATGGTGTGCAAATCTGCAGATCTGAAACATGGGACTAAACCATGGTTTTGTGCCATGCCCATACCTTCCTCCTAGTATTTAATGAGGCCTTGGGGTGCCATTCAAAGGAGGAATGTTTTTAATTTCTTACAATTGAAGTCAAGGAGTAGTTTTTGCTAGATATTGTAGTAGCTTTGAATTCTCTCAACTACCACATTGTTTTAGCTTTAGTTCTTTATTTTACTACATTAGTTAAGTTTAAATTTCTGTATTTCTTTCCTTGTAGTTCGTAATACACAGTGGACAGGGACGAATTCTCGTTCCCCACTGTGGGCTAAATTCAAGTCACTTTCAGTTTTAGTATGTGCAACTTCTACTCTCTTGCTTTCTTTACTTTAGTTATGGGCTAAACATCCTTAGGGATGTAGGAAGGAGAAGTACCTGGATTTTATTAAAAATGCTTGAGTAATCTTTATACTTGGAATATTTGTTGTTTTGGTCATTCATTCTCGATTCATGCCTAAGGATGCGAACAAGCCGATCACTTGCAAGGATCTAATATCTAGTTCTTAACTCAGAAATGAGTAGAACGCAGTGACACGAGCTTGGATGATACTAGGGGATTCGAAAGAATTCTTATGACTCTTACGAAAGTGAGGTCGGCACAGTGAGCTAATCTCATCCCACTGGAGTAGTAGGCAAGCTAGTTGGTGTATCTAAAACACTTAGAGTATTTATCTCTACACAAACCAAAGTATTATTTTCTTCTGTTATTGAAACCTGTAAAAGGAGCTCATGAGAACCGTATTGCCTTGTGATAACTCTATTTTTAGAGTTATTATTTCCATTTATTTTCCACTTTATTTTGTCAATTTTAGCCATTTCACTTCTAAAAACCCCCATTCTTGGTATGATTTACGAAAACGAGCAAAAGGAGTAAACCATGGTCTTTAATAAATTATTTGGTGGAAGTTTGGGTGTTTTTCACGATTTTCTATCCGCAGTGACGTATACAGTGCCCACTCTGCTCCCCACTCTTCGAGCAGATCAAGAAAACCTTGGGCTGGAAATATAAAATCTGGAGATTAAGAAGGTTCAAATGGCAGAGAAGCTGAGATTTGGCTGTTACAAGTGTTCCTCAAGGCTTTACATAATGATTGTACCTTTGTACTTGCAAAAGTTGACTTCTAAAGGACCATTGGGTAAAGAGAGTTATACATGGAGGATTGAAGTATTATCCTTTGAGCTGATTTCAGCATTTTCCCTGCAGTCCTTACACCTTGGATAAACCTTTTTTGTGTAAAGACCAACACCTCCTTCTTGGTATAAAAAAGGGTGTTGGGTCTCATTTATTGTATCCATCTTTCTTGCAATTTATCTAGTACTTCTTTAAGTTGTAAGCTTTCATTTACTGCAGTAACGTAGCATTTAATTTCAGTAATTTATTTTAATTGTAGTTCGTAATACACAGTGCAGGGACGACTTCTCGTTCCCCACTGTGAGCAGTTAATTCAAGTCACTTTCAGTTTTATTATGTGCAAATCTTCATCTTTTGTTTTCTTTACTTCGGAAATGCTAGGCTAAACATCCTTTGGGATGTAGGAAGGAGAAGTACCTGGATTTTATTAAAAATGCTTGAGTAATCTTTATACTTAGAATATTTGTTGTTGTGGTCATTCATTCTCGATATTTACCCAAAGATGCGAACAAGCCGATCACTTGCAAGGATCTAAAGTCTAGTTCTTAACTTAGAAATGAGTAGAACGCAGTGACACAAGCTTGAATGATGCTAGGGGATTCGAAAGAATTCTTATGACACTTACGAGAGTGAGGTCGGCATAATGAGCTAATCTCTGCCCACTGGAGTAGTAGGCAAGCTAATTTGTATATTAAAAACACTTAGAGTATTTGTCTCTACACATTCCATCGAGGCCTGAAAAGGTCCATTTAGAGATTACCATTGGCAAAACAACAAGTACTAAGAGTATGGGATTTTTATCTAACGGTGTGAGTATTTTGTAACCGGGCTTTTCTAGCGAAAATGTCCACCACGAATACGAGGATCATTTCTAAGGACCGAGTATTTGAGATAAAATCTAGGAAAAATCCAACCTACATTCCTCCTTTTTAATCTTAGTAAAATCGTTAAAGTAGCTATTTCACCAAACCAAACCAAAGTATTATTTTCCTCTCTAGTTGAAACTTGTAAAAGGAGCTCATGAGAACCATATTGTCTTGATTGTCCAGTCCCTGTGGATTCGATTCTGGTATTTTACCAACTATTACTTGCTGTGACGATCATAGTGGACAGTGTACACTTGCACTTCCCACTGTGGACAGTTTGCAACCCACTGCGATTAAAACACACATTTCGCACGTAACAAGTTTTTGGCGCCGTTGCCGGGGAGCTTTTGAAAAAATCAAGGAAGCTTTAGTCACAGCACCTATAGTGACCACTCCTGACTGGTCACTCCCATTTGAAGTGATGTGTGATGCCAGCGATTGGGCTGTAGGGGCTGTTCTCGGACAGAAAAAGAACAAAGTTTTTCACCCCATTTATTATGCAAGTAAAACGCTAATTGAAGATCAGATTAATTACACTGTAACTGAAAAAGAATTACTTGCGGTGGTGTTTGCTTTTGATCGTTTTAGGTCATACTTGATAGGGACGAAGGTCATAGTGCACACTGATCATGCAGCAATAAAATATTTAATTACTAAGGCTGATTCTAAGCCTCGGTTAATTAGATGGGTTTTATTGCTACAAGAATTTGACCTTGAAATCGTCGACATAAAAGGAACAAGAAATCAAGTAGCCGGCCATTTGTTCAGGCTCGAGAAGACAGTGGGCACTACTGATCCCACTCCTGATCCCACTCCGGTAAAAGAAACTTTTCCCGATGAGCAATTGTTATCCGCTCAACATCATATTCCATGGTATGCTGATATTGCGAACTTTTTAGCAAGTGGACTTAAGCCCCACGGGATGAATGGACAACCATTTAAGAAGTTTTTACATGACACTCGTCAATATGTTTGGGACGATCCTTTCTTATACAAGATAGGAACGGACCAAATATTGAGGCGATGTGTCCACGGGAGTGAGCAACATCAAATACTCCATGGTTGTCATGCATCCCACTACGTTGGCCACTTTGGTGGAAACCGCATTGCTGCAAAAATTTTGCAAAGTGGGTTCTTTTGGCCCACTGTGTTTAAAGACTCTTACGAGTGTGTAAAAAGTTGTGAGCAATGCCAACGCACCGGGAATATTTCGCAAAGAAATGAGATGCCTCTTAATAACATTCTAGAGGTAGAACTTTTTGATGTTTGGGGGATCGATTTCATGGGACCCTTTCCAAATTCCAATAATAATTTTTATATCTTGGTTGCGGTAGACTATGTTTCGAAATGGGTAGAAGCCGTCGCATGTCACTCTAATGATGCCAACACCGTGGTGAAATTTTTGCATAAAAATATTTTCACTAGATTTGGAACACCACGGGTATTGATTAGTGACGAAGGCACCCATTTTATAAACAAAGTCATGGCCTCGGTTCTTGCTAAATATGACATACATCATAGAGTGGCCACCGCATACCACCCGCAAACCAACGGTTTGGCCGAGCTTTCAAACCGTGAGATCAAAGGAATTTTAGAAAAAGTTGTTAAACCGCATCGAAAAGATTGGTCAACCAAACTCGATGATGCTCTTTGGGCCTACCGAACGGCCTATAAAACTCCTTTGGGAATGTCTCCATTTAAATTAGTTTTTGGCAAAGCTTGCCATCTACCGATTGAATTGGAGCACAAGGCATTTTGGGCCCTTAAAGAGCTTAACATGAGTGAAGGTGCTGCGGGAATCAAAAGGACTCTACAGTTGCATGAGTTAGAAGAGTTGCGTTATCACTCTTATGAAAACGCAAAGTTGTATAAGGGGAAGACCAAGATGTGGCATGATCGTCGAATTAACCATAGGGAGTTCATGGAGGGACAGCATGTATTATTGTTCAATTCTCGTCTTAAACTTTTTCCAGGTAAACTGAAATCTCGTTGGACGGGACCATATACCATTGTCAAGGTAAGTCCCTTTGGAACAGTGGAGCTGAAGTCCCCACAATCTGGTCAAACGTTCAAAGTCAATGGGCAAAGGGTGAAGCATTTTCTGAACGAGAGTGCCCACATCCCTGCCCACTCTCCACCCCACCTTGATTAAGAAACATCGGGACCGCTTGTAAATATTTTATTTCAGTTATTTGCTGCATTTTTAGTATTTCTGGTCTTTTTAATTTCTGATGGGTAATTGTTTTAATGTGTGTAGAAGAACGTGCCACTTTTTGAAGAGAAATCAAGGAAAAGGCTTCACAGTGAGGAAAATACATGTCCCTGCGCTCCCCACTCCCCATCTGGCGAATGAAAGGACCATTTTGGGTGGCCCAAGACTGAAACACATCACCTTTTTCTTACAACTAGTGTCACCCTTGGCTGCCATGTGTCCATTTTTGCTTTGTTCCAAGAAAAAGCTATCATTGTCTTCTCTCTCCATCCGACGGTTTTCCCCATTTTGGTTTGAAAAACAACTAAACACATTTCCAAAAATCCAAAAACCACCTTAACCTCCCAAAAACCACCTTGGCTCCCAAATTTACCCAGCAACTTTTTCTTCTTCATTTCTCTCTCTATGAAAAACCCTTCCAAAAACCCTAAAAATGGCAAGAAGCAAGAGGCTAAACACCAACCCTTATGCAACCACTCGTGCGGCCGTACGTCGAAGGATCATCGAAGGACAACCACCGGAAACTGCCACCGGCGACCTCAACGAACCGTCGCCGGTCTCCGGCGATAACACTGTAAAATCTGGCGCACCGGACGAGGGTTCTTCACAGCTTGAAAGCCCAAGGGCGATGTCATCCTCTCAAATCACTAACACCAGTGTTGCCCAATTTGAGACCGAAGCACTTTTAGCCGAGGAAGAAGAGAGGAGGTTGGCAGAAGAGTTCAAAGAAGAAATGGAGGCCATTAGAAAACGAAAGGAAGAGGTCGAGCGGAGACGACAAGAAGAAGAAGAAAGGGTTCGCAAGGAGGAAGAAGAAAAGAGAAAAGAGGAGGAAAGGTTGAAGGCTGAGAAAGTAAGGATTCTCGAGGAAGAAAGGAAACAGGCTGAGGCGATGGTTTTTGTTGAAGATGAAGAGTTGCAGAGAAAGGTGGATGAAGATTATCTGGAGGAATACCGAAAGCTTGGGGAAGTTTTGGCAAGAAAGACAGTGACTAAGGATGCCCACAGTGGGGAGAATCCTATTCTCCGGGCAATGAGAAAGAGAGGAATGGTCACCAGGTCTGCGCTGGCCGCGACGCCGAAAAAACCATCAAAAAGACCGGCAAAACGATCGTCGAGGAAAGGTACCAGTTTCGAACACTCTTTAAGTTCGCCCTCTGTTGATGCTGATGTTGGGGATGACCAAACTCAAACCCAAAACCCACATCACTCCACGGTGGGAACTTCACATGTCCCCTGTGGGGTGCCAAGGCAGTTCACTTCTCCGGAGGTGGCTGCCCATTATGAGTGCATTGCTAAACAAAAACTTAAGTTGGAGAGGGGTTTTGACCCAGAGTTTGTTAAGGCAAATCCTTTTGTTAAGGATCGCATCATAGCACAAGACTGGTCGATTTTGGCCGAGGCCAATCGACGCACGAATGCCTCATTAGTTCGTGAGTTTTATGCCGAAGCATCGCAATCTAAGGAACCCACTGTGATAGTTAGAGGAAAGCCAGTAAGTTATAATCCAGTAGCATTTAATCGGGTGTTGGGAAGAAGGAGCCCGGGCATGTGCGAATTTGCCAAATTTTTGAAAAAAATGACCCCAGCTGATGAGGACCTTATTTTGAAAAAAATAGTGATAGAAGGGAAACCTTGGAACAAAGATGGCCAAAGAAGTTGCCTAAACGCTAGCTCCCTCACCACCGAGGCCGCTGTTTGGTTTCAATTTCTTCGTGCCTCTTTGTCCCCTACATCGCACGATACAACCCTGTCTATGCATAAATGTGCCCTCTTGTACTGCGTGCTCACTGGAAGAAAAATCAACGTTGGGATAGTCATGCATGCGGCCATTGATCAAGCGAGGACCCGAAAGAAGGTAGTCTTACCCCTTCCTTGCCTCATTACTCGACTAATGATAGACGCAGGTGTGCCCTCCTCGGTGGAGGATCAGTGGTTTGACTCCACAAGTAACATCAGTGTCCAAACCATCCGCAAGATGGGACGCCATATCACCACTCCTCCCAACGAAC